>OZ004605.1:2856635-4064006 GCA_963924605.1 Malthinus seriepunctatus
AACCTGATGAAAATGTCTCGCACGCCAATATAGTAAATATAAAATACCAAACACCCGAATACCAACAGACGCAAGTTGTAGGAGATGAATATGACAATAAGCAATACGTGGATGAAGAATTATTCGTAGATGAAGACTATGAAAGTGATCTATACGTCGAAGAACAAGAAGAAGAAGGAAGCATCCAAGAAAGTGCCGAATGTGTCGAAGAAGAAGAATGTGTTGACGAGTGGGACAAAAACATCCTTAAATATTGTAAGTAAAAACGTTGCAAAAAATTTTAATTATAATTAATTTTCAAGATGGTGAGTTCGCTAAATTTCATCGTCAAGAACTATTCGAAGGTGAGAGCGATGACCAAGATGAAGATGAGTCGATAAAAAACTTCCCAAATTTAACTGGTAAGAGTCGACTCGTTATATTACATTTTATCGATGTTAGAAATTTCAGCTAGTAGTGCTTCGGGTGCTTCCTGTCTGTTCAAAACAGAAACCGAACTAAATTTAACCGCTTCAAACCATCAAATGTTGGCAATATCAATGACCGATCCACTTTACGGTTAGCAAATTTGACTTGTTAAAACGTTTACTTATTGAAATAATTTTTTTAAGATTCCGAAACCATAGCTTTGGATTCCTTGGTGCCATCCGAGGATACACTCGATTCAGCATCGACTAGCGACTGTACTAAAAGTAAGTAAGGATTTGCTCGAGTTAACATTAGAATAACTTGAATTTGTTGTTTTTAGTGAATATGTCTCAGGAGAGTTTTTACGAGCGTAAAGATAAACCGAAAGCTTCAGCTTCGACAAAGTCTGAAGACTATCCGTTGGACATGCAATCCACGAGCAGTTGTATCAAACGTAAGTGCCTAAACGTATATTTGTTGGCTCAATACAATTAGTAATTTTTTTAGTTAATAAGCCTCCTGAGAGTTATTACAAACGAAGCAATAAACCGAAAGCTTCGTTTAAAGCTGATTTGCTGAACACATCAACGACTTGTAAGTGTACACTGTTGAATTTTTTCCATTGTTTGCTTTGAGTATATTTGATTAGTTTATTTAAATGGGCACATCATTCAAGTAACTTTTTTTTTAGCTAGTGAGTCCTCGGACAGTTGTTTGAAACAAGAAGATGAACCATCGAAAGCAGCCGACATACTGGATTACACTTGGTTCACAGATTACCTTTTTAGTGGATCATCAGAACATATTTCTACCACATGTAAGTTGCTTTTCTAATTTTTGTTTTTTAATTTTAATGTTTTTTTAATTTTTCTAGATCAGGAAGCCTTTGAGTCTTCTAAAGCTGCACAAAATGAACGAAATCCTGTTGCAGAATGGAACGAAAAAACTTACGAAAATTACCAATATAGTGAATACATAACCATTGATGATGACACCGACAAAAATGATAATGACGAGTGGAATTGTAAGAAACTAATTTTGTTATTTTTAAGCGCACTAACGCTATGAATTACAGTTGATGACAATGTTTCCACTACTTCTAATCAATCTTTATCCGATACCGAACCAAATTTAAATATACCAAGCCTTGATTTGACGACCTTTGCCAACTATAACTATAGCTCTTCTAATGGTAACTAAATTTTATTTGTGTAAAAATTTTTATTCATTTATTTATTTAAGAATCCCCATCAAAGATTAACCATTCTCTAAGCTCAGTTGAGCTGGGTACAAACATCGAAGGTACGTAAAAACCGATTAAATGATAAGTATTAAAAATGTGGTTTTATTGTAGAGTCCAAATTGCAAAATAAACCAAAAGTGCGAGTTCCTATAAAAGCCAAAACTGAAAGAGAAAAGCAAGTCAAACAGGGTGCTATTAAAAAGGATACCTATTGTTGTCCACTTCGCTTACGTTCTCAACCGAAGGATGATAATGATAAACTACCACCAAAACCCCGACGTTGTCTGAAGAAGCGTTTGTAAAAACATGAAAGACTAACAACTAACCATTAACGTTTTGTAAACATACAGAACAAAAAAAATTTTTTTGTCTTTTCCAGTTGTTACTATTTATTCAAAAATTTGTTCTTAATTGCGATTTGAAGACGTTTTGTTAAATTGTTACCATTTATATCGAAACGCAAATATTAAATTTCTGTCTTGACTAGAATAAAATTTCAAGTTAAATTTGTTTTTTATTAACAATTCAATGGCTAGTTTAAGTGTGAACCCAAGCCCAGAGACTTACAATTTGACCCTACAGATGGGTTGTAGCCCAAAGGGAGCGCAGAGAGAGGAAAATTTTGAATTGAACACGAACCAGGATCTAAGGGAAAAAGACTCCCAGCATAGAAGAGAATACGTTTCAAAGCTAATGGCCAGTTTCTGGTACATTTTTGCTTAGCTATGGATCCATAACATTCTAAAACTTAACCATTTCTATTGTTTGAAACCGGTTTTTGAACACTTAGGGAATAGATATCTATTCGTCAATAGATAACTATCTTTAGAGAAACTCGCAGTAAGAGTTGCAAATTATCTGGAGCTGATAGGGTTGCATATGAACAGTTAAGGGATGGGGTGGGGGTTGTTATTTACATGCATAAGTTAGTGGAAGAGATTTGAAAGCGAGTGGAAATGCTTCATGGAATACGGTTTCCCATCTTTACTATTTTCAAAATTGGCGCCCGAAAAATGTGTAGCGTTGAGGTTAGGTTACTGTGTTATGTTATGTAATTAATTAAATTTGCTTTATAATTGAATTGAAAGATAATAATTTACAAAACAATGCTGAATTATGTACCCTTTTGGGAAAAAATAATAATTTTTCCATTGATAACGCCTTTTGTTAAATAAAATGCTTCAAAGTTTACCTCTCGCTAACGCTTTTTAACAAATCATCAGCATATATACAGTTGAGCTTACATAATGAGTAAGGTGGTCCGCGGTTTCTGAGGAAAGAGATCGATGTTCTAATTTGTAAATATACGTAATTGTAATAGAACATTTGGTTGTATCGAAACACCCGATCTTCTCAATGATTTCACTGTGAGGTTGTATAACGTCCTTAGGTGTTGATGTAACAATCCTCTCAACTACTCTAGAAACGACTTTGGCCACTTTTTGACTTTTTACACAATAATTATAAAATTTTAATCCATTTAGACAAAAATGTACCTAACAGTTAGTTATAGTCTAGTCAACGAGGAGTTATAGAGAAGAGGGTGGATTTTTTTCTTCATCAATGTATTTGGAGTAGTTAGGAGATAATAATACTAAAAGATTCCACTCCAAGGGTGGGAGGGTGAGTAATAATCCCGTTTTTTTTAAAAGGTTAACAAAAAAAACGCTAATGTATGCTGGTTTGCCTACTAAAATAGTAATCTATTTGAGCTAACTTGTACCCGATACTTGGGAGCCAATAAAATATTTTTCCACTACTCTAGCCCATCGACATTAACCGACCTGCTGACGTTGTCTTGGTCAGCCTGTCCCTACACTCTTCTTACTAGATGCTTCACTAATAGTAAACTAAAAATGAAAGTCTTTTTACTAGAAAAGCATTTTCTTGAATCATTTAAGACTAGAATTTTACAGGTATAAATAAATAAAGAATAAAAGAGGTATATAAATAATTATGAGTGTTTAAATTTAGTCGCGCTCGAATAAATTATCAATGAATTCCTCGTCTTCAGTAGAAGAAGACGATGCCGATGAAGACGATGAGACTTCAGGTGAAGAATATACCCATGGAGGTGTATTAATATCGATCGGTTTTTCAACTTCGACTTCAGGATTAGGTGGGCCATCGCTACATATAACATTTTACAAATCCCATTCTATTACATTGTTAAAAGACAACGTACACAATTTCTATGTGGACAATGGGTATTTGTGGTGGTTCAGCAATGTCTTGGTTGTCAGGATCATCATCATCGATGTCCATTTCGTCCTGCGCGTCTTCATCGGAATTCTAAAATTATTTTGGAGTCAGTTAAAAATTTTACCTGTCAGTACACTTACATTTGCTTGGTCTAAATAATATGGTTGATCTAAAACAAATCTAGTTTTTATTAAAGTTCACGCTAATTAAATTTTACTTACGGAATAAAAAACTATTGTTGAGGTAGTTAGACGGAACTGTGAGTACTGGATGGGTCAGTTCATGATTAGCAGTGACTGCGTCGTTGAAATAACAATTCCAGCAAAAGTAATAATCCACACACACTTCACAGATTTTGTACGTAAGTCCTAGGGGACATTGGCAAATAACGCAGATGGTTATAGCTGAAAAAACTAAATTAATTAATAAAAAAGTTACCAAGTAAATAATTACCGTGAATTTCATTCATTTTGCTACTTTTAATAAAAGATAAGATTTTTAAAAGACGATAACCTTTCAGCACGATGCTTTTCTAGTAATGAATGCTACTATGAGGGCCCCACTTGGTTTTAGACATTATATGAAATTACTTGCAAAACGTTTAAATTATTGCTATTCCACTTCAGCAAATTGCACAATATTGTTTTTTATTAAATTCAAACGTGTAAAAATAGGCTAAAAGGGCGATTCAATTTTTATTGTGTTGGTAACAAAAATTTTATGTTGGCGTTTCTAGTGTAATTTAATTTGCATCTAGGGTCCTAATATAAATTTTGATAAATGGTTATTTTATTGCATTGGTAACAAAAATATTATGTTGGTGGTTTTAGTGTAATTTAGTTTGCATCTAGGGTCCTAATATAAATTTTGATAAATGGTTATTTTATTTGCGTTGGTATCAAGAAATTATGTTGGCGTTTCTAGTGTAATTTAATTTGCATCTAGGGTCCTAATATAAATTTTGATAAATGGTTATTTTATTTGCGTTGGTATCAAGAAATTATGTTGGCGTTTCTAGTGTAATTTAATTTGCATCTAGGGTCCTAATATAAATTTTGATAAATATGGTTATTTTATTTGCGTTGGTATCAAAAAATTATGTTGGCGTTTTTAGTGTAATTTAATATGCATCTAGGGTCCTAATATAAATTTCTATAAATGTTTATTTTGTTGCATTGGTAACAAAAATATTATGTTGGCGTTTTTAGTGTAATTTAATTTGCATATAGGGTCCTAATATAAAATTTGATAAATGGTTATTTTATTTGCGTTGGTATCAAAAATTTATGTTGGCGATTTTTAGTGTAATTTAATTTGCATCTAGGGTCCTAATATAAAATTTGATAAATGGTTATTTTATTTGCGTTGGTATCAAAAATTTATGTTGGCGATTTTTAGTGTAATTTAATTTGCATCTAAGGTCCTAATATAAAATTTGATAAATGGTTATTTTATTAGCGTTGGTATCAAAAATTTAAGTTGGCGTTTTTAGTGTAATTTAATTTGCATCTAGGGTCCTAATATAAATTTCTATAAATGTTTATTTTGTAGCATTGGTAACAAAAATATTATGTTGGCGGTTTTAGTGTAATTTAATTTGCATCTCGGGTTCTCATAAAAAATTTTTATATTTTTTGGGTTGGTAACCTAAATTTTATGTTGGCGTTTCTAGTGTAATTTAATTTGCATCTAGGGTCCTAATATAAATTTTATGTATATGTTTTGGGTTGGTAACCTAAATTTTATGTTGGCGTTTCTAATGTAATTTAATTTGCATCTAGGGTCCTAATATAAATTTTGATAAATGGTTACTTTATTTGCGTTGGTATCAAAAAATTATGTTGGCGTTTCTAGTGTAATTTAATTTGCATCTAGGGTCCTAATATAAATTTTGATAAATGGTTACTTTATTTGCGTTGGTATCAAAAAATTATGTTGGCGTTTCTAGTGTAATTTAATTTGCATCTAGGGTCCTAATATAAATTTTGATAAATGGTTACTATATTTGCGTTGGTATCAACAAATTATGTTGGCGTTTCTAGTGTAATTTAATTTGCATCTAGGGTCCTAATATAAATTTTGATAAATGGTTATTTTCTTTGCGTTGGTATCAAGAAATTATGTTGGCGTTTCTAGTGTAATTTAATTTGCATCTAGGGTCCTAATATAAATTTTGATAAATGGTTACTTTATTTGCGTTGGTATCAAAAAATTATGTTGGCGTTTCTAGTGTAATTTAATTTGCATCTAGGGTCCTAATATAAATTTTGATAAATGGTTACTATATTTGCGTTGGTATCAACAAATTATGTTGGCGTTTCTAGTGTAATTTAATTTGCATCTAGGGTCCTAATATAAATTTTGATAAATGGTTATTTTCTTTGCGTTGGTATCAAGAAATTATGTTGGCGTTTCTAGTGTAATTTAATTTGCATCTAGGGTCCTAATATAAATTTTGATAAATGGTTACTTTATTTGCGTTGGTATCAAAAAATTATGTTGGCGTTTCTAGTGTAATTTAATTTGCATCTAGGGTCCTAATATAAATTTTGATAAATGGTTACTTTATTTGCGATGGTATCAAAAAATTATGTTGGCGTTTCTAGTGTAATTTAATTTGCATCTAGGGTCCTAATATAAATTTTGATAAATGGTTACTTTATTTGCGTTGGTATCAAAAAATTATGTTGGCGTTTCTAGTGTAATTTAATTTGCATCTAGGGTCCTAATATAAATTTTGATAAATATGGTTATTTTATTTGCGTTGGTATCAAAAAATTATGTTGGCGTTTTTAGTGTAATTTAATATGCATCTAGGGTCCTAATATAAATTTCTATAAATGTTTATTTTGTTGCATTGGTAACAAAAATATTATGTTGGCGTTTCTAGTGTAATTTAATTTGCATCTAGGGTCCTAATATAAATTTTGATAAATGGTTACTTTATTTGCGTTGGTATCAAAAAATTATGTTGGCGTTTTTAGTGTAATTTAATTTGCATCTAGGGTCCTAATATAAATTTCTATAAATGTTTATTTTGTTGCATTGGTAACAAAAATATTATGTTGGCGTTTTTAGTGTAATTTAATTTGCATATAGGGTCCTAATATAA
Organism: Malthinus seriepunctatus; assembly: GCA_963924605.1. Taxonomy (NCBI): domain Eukaryota; kingdom Metazoa; phylum Arthropoda; class Insecta; order Coleoptera; family Cantharidae; genus Malthinus; species Malthinus seriepunctatus. Next base: position 2,863,601 of record OZ004605.1, read on the forward strand.
AATTTGATAAATGGTTATTTTATTTGCGTTGGTATCAAAAATTTATGTTGGCGATTTTTAGTGTAATTTAATTTGCATCTAGGGTCCTAATATAAAATTTGATAAATGGTTATTTTATTTGCGTTGGTATCAAAAATTTATGTTGGCGATTTTTAGTGTAATTTAATTTGCATCTAAGGTCCTAATATAAAATTTGATAAATGGTTATTTTATTTGCGTTGGTATCAAAAATTTAAGTTGGCGTTTTTAGTGTAATTTAATTTGCATCTAGGGTCCTAATATAAATTTCTATAAATGTTTATTTTGTAGCATTGGTAACAAAAATATTATGTTGGCGGTTTTAGTGTAATTTAATTTGCATCTCGGGTTCTCATAAAAAATTTTTATATTTTTTGGGTTGGTAACCTAAATTTTATGTTGGCGTTTCTAGTGTAATTTAATTTGCATCTAGGGTCCTAATATAAATTTTATGTATATGTTTTGGGTTGGTAACCTAAATTTTATGTTGGCGTTTCTAATGTAATTTAATTTGCATCTAGGGTCCTAATATAAATTTTGATAAATGGTTACTTTATTTGCGTTGGTATCAAAAAATTATGTTGGCGTTTCTAGTGTAATTTAATTTCCATCTAGGGTCCTAATATAAATTTTGATAAATGGTTACTTTATTTGCGTTGGTATCAAAAAATTATGTTGGCGTTTCTAGTGTAATTTAATTTGCATCTAGGGTCCTAATATAAATTTTGATAAATGGTTACTATATTTGCGTTGGTATCAACAAATTATGTTGGCGTTTCTAGTGTAATTTAATTTGCATCTAGGGTCCTAATATAAATTTTGATAAATGGTTACTATATTTGCGTTGGTATCAACAAATTATGTTGGCGTTTCTAGTGTAATTTAATTTGCATCTAGGGTCCTAATATAAATTTTGATAAATGGTTATTTTCTTTGCGTTGGTATCAAGAAATTATGTTGGCGTTTCTAGTGTAATTTAATTTGCATCTAGGGTCCTAATATAAATTTTGATAAATGGTTACTTTATTTGCGTTGGTATCAAAAAATTATGTTGGCGTTTCTAGTGTAATTTAATTTGCATCTAGGGTCCTAATATAAATTTTGATAAATGGTTACTATATTTGCGTTGGTATCAACAAATTATGTTGGCGTTTCTAGTGTAATTTAATTTGCATCTAGGGTCCTAATATAAATTTTGATAAATGGTTATTTTCTTTGCGTTGGTATCAAGAAATTATGTTGGCGTTTCTAGTGTAATTTAATTTGCATCTAGGGTCCTAATATAAATTTTGATAAATGGTTACTTTATTTGCGTTGGTATCAAAAAATTATGTTGGCGTTTCTAGTGTAATTTAATTTGCATCTAGGGTCCTAATATAAATTTTGATAAATGGTTACTATATTTGCGTTGGTATCAACAAATTATGTTGGCGTTTTTAGTGTAATTTAATTTGCATATAGGGTCCTAATATAAAATTTGATAAATGGTTATTTTATTTGCGTTGGTATCAAAAATTTATGTTGGCGATTTTTAGTGTAATTTAATTTGCATCTAGGGTCCTAATATAAAATTTGATAAATGGTTATTTTATTTGCGTTGGTATCAAAAATTTATGTTGGCGATTTTTAGTGTAATTTAATTTGCATCTAAGGTCCTAATATAAAATTTGATAAATGGTTATTTTATTAGCGTTGGTATCAAAAATTTAAGTTGGCGTTTTTAGTGTAATTTAATTTGCATCTAGGGTCCTAATATAAATTTCTATAAATGTTTATTTTGTAGCATTGGTAACAAAAATATTATGTTGGCGGTTTTAGTGTAATTTAATTTGCATCTCGGGTTCTCATAAAAAATTTTTATATTTTTTGGGTTGGTAACCTAAATTTTATGTTGGCGTTTCTAGTGTAATTTAATTTGCATCTAGGGTCCTAATATAAATTTTATGTATATGTTTTGGGTTGGTAACCTAAATTTTATGTTGGCGTTTCTAATGTAATTTAATTTGCATCTAGGGTCCTAATATAAATTTTGATAAATGGTTACTTTATTTGCGTTGGTATCAAAAAATTATGTTGGCGTTTCTAGTGTAATTTAATTTGCATCTAGGGTCCTAATATAAATTTTGATAAATGGTTACTTTATTTGCGTTGGTATCAAAAAATTATGTTGGCGTTTCTAGTGTAATTTAATTTGCATCTAGGGTCCTAATATAAATTTTGATAAATGGTTACTATATTTGCGTTGGTATCAACAAATTATGTTGGCGTTTCTAGTGTAATTTAATTTGCATCTAGGGTCCTAATATAAATTTTGATAAATGGTTATTTTCTTTGCGTTGGTATCAAGAAATTATGTTGGCGTTTCTAGTGTAATTTAATTTGCATCTAGGGTCCTAATATAAATTTTGATAAATGGTTACTTTATTTGCGTTGGTATCAAAAAATTATGTTGGCGTTTCTAGTGTAATTTAATTTGCATCTAGGGTCCTAATATAAATTTTGATAAATGGTTACTATATTTGCGTTGGTATCAACAAATTATGTTGGCGTTTCTAGTGTAATTTAATTTGCATCTAGGGTCCTAATATAAATTTTGATAAATGGTTATTTTCTTTGCGTTGGTATCAAGAAATTATGTTGGCGTTTCTAGTGTAATTTAATTTGCATCTAGGGTCCTAATATAAATTTTGATAAATGGTTACTTTATTTGCGTTGGTATCAAAAAATTATGTTGGCGTTTCTAGTGTAATTTAATTTGCATCTAGGGTCCTAATATAAATTTTGATAAATGGTTACTTTATTTGCGATGGTATCAAAAAATTATGTTGGCGTTTCTAGTGTAATTTAATTTGCATCTAGGGTCCTAATATAAATTTTGATAAATGGTTACTTTATTTGCGTTGGTATCAAAAAATTATGTTGGCGTTTCTAGTGTAATTTAATTTGCATCTAGGGTCCTAATATAAATTTTGATAAATATGGTTATTTTATTTGCGTTGGTATCAAAAAATTATGTTGGCGTTTTTAGTGTAATTTAATATGCATCTAGGGTCCTAATATAAATTTCTATAAATGTTTATTTTGTTGCATTGGTAACAAAAATATTATGTTGGCGTTTCTAGTGTAATTTAATTTGCATCTAGGGTCCTAATATAAATTTTGATAAATGGTTACTTTATTTGCGTTGGTATCAAAAAATTATGTTGGCGTTTTTAGTGTAATTTAATTTGCATCTAGGGTCCTAATATAAATTTCTATAAATGTTTATTTTGTTGCATTGGTAACAAAAATATTATGTTGGCGTTTTTAGTGTAATTTAATTTGCATATAGGGTCCTAATATAAAATTTGATAAATGGTTATTTTATTTGCGTTGGTATCAAAAATTTATGTTGGCGATTTTTAGTGTAATTTAATTTGCATCTAGGGTCCTAATATAAAATTTGATAAATGGTTATTTTATTTGCGTTGGTATCAAAAATTTATGTTGGCGATTTTTAGTGTAATTTAATTTGCATCTAAGGTCCTAATATAAAATTTGATAAATGGTTATTTTATTTGCGTTGGTATCAAAAATTTAAGTTGGCGTTTTTAGTGTAATTTAATTTGCATCTAGGGTCCTAATATAAATTTCTATAAATGTTTATTTTGTAGCATTGGTAACAAAAATATTATGTTGGCGGTTTTAGTGTAATTTAATTTGCATCTCGGGTTCTCATAAAAAATTTTTATATTTTTTGGGTTGGTAACCTAAATTTTATGTTGGCGTTTCTAGTGTAATTTAATTTGCATCTAGGGTCCTAATATAAATTTTATGTATATGTTTTGGGTTGGTAACCTAAATTTTATGTTGGCGTTTCTAATGTAATTTAATTTGCATCTAGGGTCCTAATATAAATTTTGATAAATGGTTACTTTATTTGCGTTGGTATCAAAAAATTATGTTGGCGTTTCTAGTGTAATTTAATTTCCATCTAGGGTCCTAATATAAATTTTGATAAATGGTTACTTTATTTGCGTTGGTATCAAAAAATTATGTTGGCGTTTCTAGTGTAATTTAATTTGCATCTAGGGTCCTAATATAAATTTTGATAAATGGTTACTATATTTGCGTTGGTATCAACAAATTATGTTGGCGTTTCTAGTGTAATTTAATTTGCATCTAGGGTCCTAATATAAATTTTGATAAATGGTTACTATATTTGCGTTGGTATCAACAAATTATGTTGGCGTTTCTAGTGTAATTTAATTTGCATCTAGGGTCCTAATATAAATTTTGATAAATGGTTATTTTCTTTGCGTTGGTATCAAGAAATTATGTTGGCGTTTCTAGTGTAATTTAATTTGCATCTAGGGTCCTAATATAAATTTTGATAAATGGTTACTTTATTTGCGTTGGTATCAAAAAATTATGTTGGCGTTTCTAGTGTAATTTAATTTGCATCTAGGGTCCTAATATAAATTTTGATAAATGGTTACTATATTTGCGTTGGTATCAACAAATTATGTTGGCGTTTCTAGTGTAATTTAATTTGCATCTAGGGTCCTAATATAAATTTTGATAAATGGTTATTTTCTTTGCGTTGGTATCAAGAAATTATGTTGGCGTTTCTAGTGTAATTTAATTTGCATCTAGGGTCCTAATATAAATTTTGATAAATGGTTACTTTATTTGCGTTGGTATCAAAAAATTATGTTGGCGTTTCTAGTGTAATTTAATTTGCATCTAGGGTCCTAATATAAATTTTGATAAATGGTTACTATATTTGCGTTGGTATCAACAAATTATGTTGGCGTTTCTAGTGTAATTTAATTTGCATCTAGGGTCCTAATATAAATTTTGATAAATGGTTACTTTATTTGCGTTGGTATCAAAAAATTATGTTGGCGTTTCTAGTGTAATTTAATTTGCATCTAGGGTCCTAATATAAATTTTGATAAATGGTTACTATATTTGCGTTGGTATCAACAAATTATGTTGGCGTTTCTAGTGTAATTTAATTTGCATCTAGGGTCCTAATATAAATTTTGATAAATGGTTATTTTCTTTGCGTTGGTATCAAGAAATTATGTTGGCGTTTCTAGTGTAATTTAATTTGCATCTAGGGTCCTAATATAAATTTTGATAAATGGTTACTTTATTTGCGTTGGTATCAAAAAATTATGTTGGCGTTTCTAGTGTAATTTAATTTGCATCTCGGGTTCTCATAAAAAATTTTTATAAATATATATTTTTTGGGTTGGTAACCTAAATTTTATGTTGGCGTTTCTAGTGTAATTTAATTTGCATCTAGGGTCCTAATATAAATTTTGATAAATGGTTATTTTATTTGCGTTGGTATCAAAAAATTATGTTGGCGTTTCTAGTGTAATTTTATTTGCATCTAGGGATTGAGGGAGATTCATTTTTGTTAGGTTGTTTGTGAATCGACTTATATTTCGATTCGGCGCCACAATATAAAAAATGTTATGTTGCGTAAATAATTAATTTTTTTTTATAATTAATCTGAAAAATTTTAATTTACAAAACGATGCAGAATTATATACTCTTGCAATAACAAATACTCATTTGGCCAATTAAGATGTATTTTGTCTAATAAAATGCGTGAAAATTTACCTCTCGCTAACACTTTTTAACAAATCATCAGCATATATACAGTTGAGCTTACATAATGAGTAAGGTGGTCCGCGGTTTCTGAGGAAAGAGATCGATGTTCTAATTTGTAAATATATGTGATTGTAATAGAACATTTGGTTGTATCGAAACACCCGATCTTCACTATGATTTTCTCTGTGAGGTTGTATAATGTCCTTAATTGTTGATGTAACAATCCTCTCAACTACTCTAGAAACGACTTTGGCCACTTTTTTGACTTTTATTTTACACAATAATTAGAAAATGTGAATCCATTTAGACCAAAATGTACCTACAGTTAGTTATAGTCTAGTCAACGAGGAGTTATAGAGAAAAGAGTGGATATGTTTTCTTCGTCAATGTATTTGGGGTAGTTAGGTGGTAATAATACTAAAAGATTCTAGTCCTAGCTATAAGGGCGGGAGGAGGAGTTATAATCTCGTTTTTGGTTTTTTTGAATTCCTTCTAGTTATTCGCCCGCAAAAATCGCTAATGTATGCTGGTTTGACTACTAAAATGGTAAACTATTTGAGCTAACTGGCACCCGATACTTGGGAGCCAATAAAATATTTTTCCACTGTTTTAGTCCATCGACATCAATCGACCTGCTGACGTTGTCTTGGTCAGCCTGTCGCTACACTCTTCTTACTGGATACTTCACTTCCATACAAGATTATACCTATTAATTATTTCTCTATTCCTTATGGTAATTGAGATATCCGCCCGCAAAAATTGCTAATGTATGCTGGTTTGAGTACTAAAATGGTTAATTATTAGATCTAACTGGCACCAGATACTTGGGAGCCAGGAAAATACTTTTCGACTGTTTCAGTTTGAGGTTTTAGCCCATCTACATTTACCGACCAGATATTATCATGGTCAGCCCATCCCTGCACTCAACCTTGCTCTTCTCATTAGATGCTTCACTAATAGTAAACTAAAAATAAAAGTCTTTTTACTAGAAAAGCATTTTATTGAATCATTTAAGACTAGAATTTTACAGGTATAAATAAATAAAGTATAAAAGAGGTATATAAATAATTATGAGTGTTGAAATTTAGTCGCGCTCGAATAAATTATCTATGAATTCCTCGACTATGGAATCGTCTTCAGTAGAGGAAGACGATGCCGATGAAGACGATGAGACTTCAGGTGAAGAATATACCCATGGAGGTGTATTAATATCGATTGGTTTTTCAACTTCGGCTTCAGGATTAGGTGGGCCATCGCTACAAATAACGTTTTACAACCCCATTCTATTACGTTGTTAAAAGACAACTTACACAATTTCTATGTGGACAATGGGTATTTGTGGTGGTTCAGCAATGTCTTGGTTGTCAAGATCATCATCATCGATGTCCATTTCGTCCTGCTCGTCTTCATCGGAATTCTAAAATTAATTTTGGAGTCAGTTTAAAAATTTTACTTGTCAGTACACTTACATTTGCTTGGTCTAAATAATATGGTTGATCTAAAACAAATCTAGTTTTTATTAAAGTTCACGCTAATTAAATTTTACTTACGGAATAAAAAACTATTGTTGAGGTAGTTAGACGGAACTGTGAGTACTGGATGGGTCAGTTCATGATTACCAGTGACTGCGTTGTTCAAATAACAACCCCAGCAAAAGTAATAATCCACACACACTTCACAGATTTTGTACGTAAGTCCTAAGGGACATTGGCAAATAACGCAGGTGGTTATAGCTGAAAGGAGTAAATTAATAATATAATAAAATCATAAAATAAATAATTACCGTGAATTTCATTCATTTTGCTACTTTTAATCAAAAATTAGACTTTTAAAAGACGATAACAACCATTCAGCCCGATGTTTTTCTAGTAATGAATTCTACTATGGGGGCGCCACTTGGTTTTAGACATTATTTAAAATTACTTGCAAAACGTTTAAATTACTGCTATTCCACTTTTGCAAATTGCTCAATATTGTTTTTTATTAAATTCAAACGTGTAAAAATAGGCTAAACGGCGTTTTCTTTTAAAAAAAATTTTATATAAATAATTTTTTTTGCGTTGGTAACAAAAATTTTATGTTGGCGGTTTTTAGTGTAATTTAATTTGTATGTATCTAGGGTCCTAATATAAATTTTTATAAACGTTGGTAACAAAAAATTTATGTTGGCGGTTTTTGGTGTAATTTGATTTCCATCTAGGGAATGAGGGAGATTCATTTTTGTTACGTTGGTTATGAATTGACTTATATTACGATTCGGCGCCAAATATAAAAAATGTTATGTTACGTAATTAATTAATTTCTTTTTATAATTATTCTGAAAAATTTTAATTTACAAAACGATGCAGAATTATGTACTTTTTCAATAGCAAATACTAATTCGTCCAATTAAAAAGTATTTTGTCAAATAAAATGCGTCAAAGATTACCTCTCGCTAACACTTTTTAACAGGTCATCAGCATATATACAGTTGAGCTTACATTATGAGTAAGGTGGTCCGCGGTTTCTGAGGAAAGAGATCGATGTTCTAATTTGTAAATATATGTGATTGTAATAGAACATTTGGTTGTATCGAAACACCCGATCTTCACTATGATTTTCTCTGTGAGGTTGTATAATGTCCTTAATTGTTGATGTAACAATCCTCTCAACTACTCTAGAAACGACTTTGGCCACTTTTTTGACTGTTTACCCAATAACTATAAAATTTACTCTTACTCTTCGCAAATAATCAAATTCTTTACTAGAAAAGCATTTTATTTTCACATTTAAGACTAGAATTTTTACAAACCCAAAATATAACAAGTAAAAATCCAGAAAATTAACAGAGAGGTAAATAAATTATGTATATAGAAGTCGAATCAAGTATCCATGAATTCCTCGACTTAAGGCTCCTCATCATCAGAAGAAGAAGAAGATGTCGACGAAGACGACGATGCTTCGGGCGACGAGTATTCCCAATGAGCTGCATTAACATCGATCAGTTCCTCCTGTTCCTCTTGGTCTTCTAGATCAAGTGGACCATCGCTGCAAATAAAATTTTATTTAAAATACATTAGTACCGCTCATTTGCATTGTTGAAATGCAATACTTACATAACTTCAATGTAGACGAAGGGTAGTGGTGGTGGTGGATCAGCCATGTCTTGGTTGTCAAGATCCTCTTCATCGCTGTACATTTCCTCCTCATCCTCTTCATCGGAACTCTATAATTAATATTAGAGTCAGTTTAAAAATTTTTAATAGTCGGTACACTTACGTTTGACAGGTCTAAATACTGTTGTTGATCTAAAACAAATCAAGTTTATTAAAGTTCAGTCTAATTAAATTTTACTTACGGAATAAATTAGCGTGCGCGTAATAGTTCCATGAGACTGTTTGTACTGGATGATCTAGTTCATGATTAGCACTAGTTACATTGTTTAAATAGCAGTCCCAGCAAAAGTAATAACCAACACACACCTCACAAATTTTATACGAAACCCCTAACGGAGATAGGCAGATGACGCAGTTAGTTATTGCTTAAAAATAATAAAAGTAAATTAAAATATTTGTAAAATACTAAATAATTACCGTGAATTTCTTCATTCATTGTGATTAATATAGTAAAATCTTCAGATTTGTCAAAAGAAGCTCGCAGTCTTTCAACCACACACTGTCCTAGTAATGAATTATACCACTAACGGTAATAGGGCGCCACTTGCGATTTTGACATTATTTGAAATTATTTAAAAAACATTTATATTTTTGGTACTCCACTTCAGCTAATTGTAAAATACTATTTTTTAATAATTTTAAACGTATAACGATAGGTCAAAGGGGAGTTTATTTGAAAAAATGTAAATTTTTGTTAATTCATTTTTTTTACGTTGGTAACAAACTTTTATGTTGGTGTTTGGTGTTATTTAATGTCAGTTTAGACTTTTACTCCTCCCTCATCTAAAACGAGTACGCTCATGCGCAATAGCGTAATTAATTGGCGTTATTAGTCAAGTGATTTTTTTATAGTAAAGACGTATTTTAAAAGTTCTTATACAATTATTTATTAAATACATACCTATCAATACTTTATATAATTTTTGATTTTGTTTTATGGTCATCTCGTTGCTAAACGAAAACGTTCCAAACTTATTTGCGCCTTAAACTATTAACAGTGATTAATAATGTAAGTTAATGCAAATCAGTTTAGGATTATACTAATTTTTTTTTTAAGGTCCGAAAATATGGATAGTGCCAGTAACGAAGAACAGCCTATCGAAGAACCTAATGTAGAAAATGACAATGTGGAAAATAACGAACACCAGGAAAATGCAGTTGCAGAGGAAAATGAAGATGGTGAAAATCTAGATTTCGTAAATATTGGTAATGAAAGTGATCCATGTTGCAAAACACACAAAGGAAATGCATACTTTGATGATGATGATAGGGCTCTGTTCGACGCAGTAAAAAAAAGTTGTGACTGCTGGAGAAACAGTCCCAATTACTTGGAAAATAGCGTGGATACATATTGTAAGTACATACAAACAATTAAAAAAAATTTAATGTTTAATATTACCCTTCAAGATGATCAACTCAACTATCAGGCAATATTGGACTTTGAATTGCAAAATAAAACTGGTAAGACTCGACTCGGCTGTTATAATTGTTATAATTTTTAAATGCATCGATGTTTTAAATTGCAGAGTGTAATAATACCACAAAAGATTTCCGTCCTTTCGAAACCCGACCCGAATTTGATCTCTCTACATTGGAATTACATACTATCCTAGAAGCATATTCTAAAAGGTTTCCAAGTACAGCGCAACCTTATCCCTTGGACATGCCGTCCACAAGTCATTGTACCAAACGTATGTATAACAATTGAGCGTTTCATGAGTCTAAACTTTTAATTTTGTTTTAGTTAACATGCCTCCTCCAAGTTATTACAAAAGTGGCAATAAACCGAAAGCGCCTATAGATTTATTTCAACCATCGACTAGTAGGAATACGACAAGTGAGTTGCTACAATATTTCTCAAATATTTGCCTCACTTGGAAATTATTACTTTTACCTTTTTTTAGTCAATATGCCCCCTGATAGCTTCTGGGAAGAAAGTTATATATCATTATTCGATCGAGGCTCTTCTAGTTCCGATTCTTCATTGTACATAGAATACTGTAGCAGCAACTCAGCAATAAAATCTTCTACCAAACGTAAGTATAGCGTGTAGCTAACTTGTTTTTTCCTAAACACCCATACGTTATACCAGCACCTAAGATCAATTACCTTTGTTTAGCCTACCCAGGTATCATAATCAGAGACTATGACCCAAATGCGACCGTGGAACGAAAGAAACGAAGTAATGTACAAATTGAGAAAGAGTGCATATATTCAATGGAAAAATTTGGTAATCACAACAATTTAAAACTAAAAATTACTAATTTTTAATGTTTAAGTTAAAGAACGTAAGAAATATGAAAAAAATTTTTGGTTAGAAACCGTAGAAGATACCAGTTCCCAAGGCGACTCACTGAGTGTCAGCACTTCTCACAAAAGTGGTACTTACGAAAGTAAGTACCTAATTTTTTCACTTTAAAACTTACTAACGTTGCGAATTACAGCTGAAGACCAAAGCTCGTCAACTTCCTATCAATCATTACTCAATGCCGAACCAAATTTAATCACTAATAGAGAAGTTTCTACGGTAGCAAGCAACAATCCATCTTCTGGTAATTAAATCTTATTTATGTAATAAATTTTTTAACTTTTCGATTTAAGGATATCCATCTACAGTTTCAAGTTCTTCAAGCTACTCCAAGTCGTCATGTACTAGTAAGTATACCACAACTACATGTTAATCTAAAAGTATTAAATATGGTTTTATTGTAGCATCTCAATCCACGAATAAACAAACAGATTCTACAACGACACCCAAAAGACAAAGCCGTCAGCGTACCACAAGAAATAGTGCCCGTTGTAGTCGACTACGATTAGGTTCTTCTAAATCCCAACTTAAAGATAATAAAACACCGCACAAATCTCCAAGTCGTAAGAGAAGACGTTAAAAAGAAGAAAGGCGAAGAACTGAGTTTTCAAAACAAAAAAAGTATAAAAACCTTATCGAATTTACCATTTCTATACAAACAAAAATTTACCCATTTTAATTTATCATTTATATCAAAACATAAATTATAAATCTCGTCTTTACTACAATAAAATTTAAAGTTACTTTTGGTTTTTATTAAACAGGTACTTCAGAAGAAATATTAATCTTTAAAGTTCAACTAACAAACGCTTCAATAAAAATGCCTACAGTTATAGTCTAGTGAGTCTAGTCAACGAAGGAGTTATAGAGGGCATAAGAGGGTGGAATTTGTTTCTAAAGCAATGCATTTAGAGTAATTCTAGAAAAAAACTCATTCTTACCAAATCTAATATCAAATTCCATACAAGATTATTCCTAATAATTTTTTCTCTATTCCTTATGGTAATTGAGATATCCGCCCGCAAAAATTGGTGATGTATGCTGGTTTGAGTACTAAAATGGTTAACTATTTGAGCTAACTGGCATCAGATACCTGGGGGTCAGGAAAATACTTTACAACTGTTTCAGTTTGCGGTTAGCCCATCTACATTTACCGACCTGATATGATCATGGTCAGCCCATCCCTGCACTCAACCTTGCTCTTCTCATTAGATGCTTCACTAATAGTAAACTAAAAATGAAAGTCTTTTTACTAGAAAAGCATTTTATTGAATCATTTTCGACTAGAATTTTACAGGTATAAATAAATAAGGTTTAAAAGAGGTATATAAATAATTATGAATGTTTAAATGTGGTCGAGCTCGAATAAAGTATCAATGAATTCCTCGACTATGGAATCGTCTTCAGTAGAGGAAGAAGATGCCGATGAAGACAATAAGACTTCAGGTGAAAAATATACACATGGAGGTGTATTAATATCTTTTGGTTCTTCAACTTCGTCTTCAGAATTAGATGGGCCATCCCTACAAATAACATTTTATAAATCCCATTTATTTGGGTTGTTAAAAGACAACTTACACACTTTCTATGGGCACAATGGGTATTGCTGGTGGTTCAGCAATATCTTGGTTGTTAAGATCATCATCATTATGGATGTCCATTTCTTCCTGCTCGTCTTCATCGGAATTCTAAAATTAATCTTGAAGTCAGATAAAATTTTTAACCGTCATTACACTTACGTTGGATTGTTCGAAATAAAGTGGTTGATCTAAAAAAAATTAAGTCTATATTAGAGTTCACGATAGTTAAATATTACTTACGATATAAAAAACTATTGTCGAGGTAGTTAAAAGAAACTGTAAGTACTGGATGGGTAAGTTCATGGTTAGAAGTGACTGCGTTGTTTAAATAACAATCCCAGCAAAAGTAATAATCCACACACACTTCACAGATTTTATACGTAAGTCCTAAGGGACATTGACAAACAAAGCAGGTGGTTATAGCTGAAAAGAGTAAATTAATAAAATAATAAAAATATAAAATAAATAATTACCGTGAATTTCATTCATTTTGCTACTTTTAATAAAAAATGAGGTTTTTAAAAGACGATAACAACTTTTCAGCAGGATGTTTTTCTAGTAATGAATGAATGCTACTATGGGGGCGCCACTTGGTTTTTGACATTATTTGAAATTACTTGCAAAACGTTTAATTTACTGGTATTCAACTTCAGCACATTGCTCACTATTGTTTGTTATTAAATTTAAACGCGTAACAATATGCTAAAAAGGCGTTTTCTTTTAAATTTTTTTATAAATCTATATTTTTACGTTGGTAACAAATATTTTATGTTGGCGTTTTTAGTGTAATTTAATTTGCATCTAGGGTTCTAATATAAATTTTGATAAATGGTTATTTTAATTGCGTTGGTATCAAAAATTTATGTTGGCGATTTTTAGTGTAATTTAATTTGCATCTAGGGTCCTAATATAAAATTTGATAAATGGTTATTTTATTTGCGTTGCTATCAAAAATTTATGTTGGCGATTTTTAGTGTAATTTAATTTGCATCTAGGGTCCTAATATAAAATTTGATAAATGGTTATTTTATTTGCGTTGCTATCAAAAATTTATGTTGGCGATTTTTAGTGTAATTTAATTTGCATCTAGGGTCCTAATATAAAATTTGATAAATGGTTATTTTATTTGCGTTGCTATCAAAAATTCATGTTGGCGATTTTTAGTGTAATTTAATTTGCATCTAGGGTCCTAATATAAATTTTGATAAATGGTTATTTTATTTGCGTTGGTATCAAAAATTTATGTTGGCGTTTTTAGTGTAATTTAATTTGCATCTAGGGTCCTAATATAAAATTTGATAAATGGTTATTTTATTTGCGTTGGTATCAAAAATTCATGTTGGCGATTTTTAGTGTAATTTAATTTGCATCTAGGCTCCTAATATAAATCTTGATAAATGGTTATTTTATTTGCGTTGGTATCAAAAATTTATGTTGGCGTTTTTAGTGTAATTTAATTTGCATCTAGGGTCCTAATATAAAATTTGATAAATGGTTATTTTATTTGCGTTGGTATCAAAAATTTATGTTGGCGATTTTTAGTGTAATTTAATTTGCATCTAGGGTCCTAATATAAATCTTGATAAATGGTTATTTTATTTGCGTTGGTATCAAAAATTTATGTTGGCGTTTTTAGTGTAATTTAATTTGCATCTAGGGTCCTAATATAAAATTTGATAAATGGTTATTTTATTTGCGTTGGTATCAAAAATTTATGTTGGCGTTTTTAGTGTAATTTAATTTGCATCTAGGGTCCTAATATAAAATTTGATAAATGGTTATTTTATTTGCGTTGGTATCAAAAATTTATGTTGGCGTTTTTAGTGTAATTTAATTTGCATCTAGGGTCCTAATATAAAATTTGATAAATGGTTATTTTATTTGCGTTGGTATCAAAAATTTATGTTGGCGTTTTTAGTGTAATTTAATTTGCATCTAGGGTCCTAATATAAAATTTGATAAATGGTTATTTTATTTGCGTTGGTATCAAAAATTTATGTTGGCGATTTTTAGTGTAATTTAATTTGCATCTAGGGTCCTAATATAAATCTTGATAAATGGTTATTTTATTTGCGTTGGTATCAAAAATTTATGTTGGCGTTTTTAGTGTAATTTAATTTGCATCTAGGGTCCTAATATAAAATTTGATAAATGGTTATTTTATTTGCGTTGGTATCAAAAATTTATGTTGGCGTTTTTAGTGTAATTTAATTTGCATCTAGGGTCCTAATATAAAATTTGATAAATGGTTATTTTATTTGCGTTGGTATCAAAAATTTATGTTGGCGTTTTTAGTGTAATTTAATTTGCATCTAGGGTCCTAATATAAAATTTGATAAATGGTTATTTTATTTGCGTTGGTATCAAAAATTTATGTTGGCGTTTTTAGTGTAATTTAATTTGCGTCTAGGGTCCTAATATAAAATTTGATAAATGGTTATTTTATTTGCGTTGGTATCAAAAATTTATGTTGGCGTTTTTAGTGTAATTTAATTTGCATCTAGGGAAGAGGGAGATTCATTTTTGTTACGTTGGTTATGAATCGACTAATATTACGATTCGGCGCCAAATATAAAAAATGTTATGTTACTTAATTAATTTTTTTTTTATAAATACTCTGAAAAATTTTAATTTACAAAACGATGCAGAATTATGTACTTTTTCAATAGCAAATACTAATTCGTCCAATTAAAACGTATTTTATCAAATAAAATGCGTGAAAATTTACCTCTCGCTAACACTTTTTAACATATCATCAGCATATATACGGTTGAGCTTACATAATGAGTAAGGTGGTCCGCGGTTTCTGAGGAAAGAGATCGATGTTCTAATTTGTAAATATATGTGATTGTAATAGAACATTTGGTTGTATCGAAACACCCGATCTTCACTATGATTTTCTCTGTGAGGTTGTATAACGTCCTTAGGTGTTGATGTAACAATCCTCTCAACTACTCTAGAAACGACTTTGGCCACTTTTTTGACTTTTTACACATTAATTGTAAAATGTACTCTTACTCTTCGCAAAAAATCAAATTCTTTACTAGAAAAGCATTTTATTGTATCATTCAAGACTAGAATTTTCACAAACCCAAAATATAACAAGTAAAAATCCAAACAATTAATAGAGAGGTATATAAATTATTTGGAATGCTTAAATTCGGCATGATCGAATAAAGTATCCATGAATTGCTGGACTAAAGTCTCCTCTTCAGTAGAGGAAGAAGGAGATGTCGACGAAGACGACGATGATGCTTCGGGCGACGAATATTCCCAAGGGGGTGTATTAACATCGATCGATTCCTCCTGTTCCTCTTGGTCATCAAGATCAGGTGGGCCATCTCTGCCAATAAAATTTCATTTAAAATTCGTTAGTACCACTCATTTGCATTGTTGAAATTCAATACTTACACAGTTTCAATGTAGACAAAGGGTAATGGTGGTGGTGGATCAGCCATGTCTTGGTTGTTATGATCGTCATTGTCGCTGTCCATTTCCTCCTGATCCTCTTCGGATCGGAACTCTAAACTCTAACATGAATTTATGAACTCTAAAATTAATTTCAGAATCAGTTTAAAAATTTTTAATAGTCGGTACACTTACGTTTGGCTGCTCTAAATACTGCGGTTGATCTAAAACAAATCAAGTTTATTAAAGTTCACCCTAATTAAAGGACCCCGCACAATTCTTATGGGAAATGGCCCTCGGTGAATTTTCCTAAAAATTTAGTATATTGTAGTATTTGACCTACCGAACAAAAGTCTCCATTGCCACGAAGCCCTAAACCTAATATTGTTCGTGTTGTGGAGGCTTAAACTACTGATAATCTTGTCGCACACAATATACGTATAAGAAATGGCCCTCGGTGAATTTTCCTAAAAATTTAGTATGTTGTGGTGTTTGACCTACTGAACAAAAGTCTCCATGGCCACAAAGCCCTAAACCTAATATTGTTCGTGTTGCGGAGGCTTCAAGTGCTGAATAATGTTGTCACACACAACTGTGATTTTTTGAATTTTATTTTAAAAATGCAAGTTCGGTTGCCTCGCTGCTTTACAATATTTAATCGGAGACACATGGAATTTTCTTCAATATTCGTTAATTCTCTTTCAATACCCTGATTGCGATTCAAACATACTCTTGTGTCATTTTCTAATTATAGGTTTGGAAGATCATTATCTTCACGCCTTTTTATTGCAATTTCCAGCCTATTATCAATGTCGCCTATTCCAGCCATTCTTACTAAAACCTCCAACATTACAAAGATAACAATTGTATCAAACTTTTCCAGCCATAATTAAATCCAATTCCAGTTGTGTGTGACAACATTATTCAGCACTTGAAGCCTCCGCAACACGAAAAATATTGGGTTTAGGGCTTTGTGGCAATGGAGACTTTTGTTCAGTAGGTCAAACACCATAACGTACCAAATTTTTAGGAAAATTCACCGAGGGCCATTTCTTATAAGAATTGTGTGAATGTGATCGTTATGCATAAAATTCAGTACTTTAAGTACTGAATTTATCAGTACTTATCAGTACTGTTTATCAGTACTTATCAGTACTTTAAGTCTCCACAACACGAAGACTATTAGGTTTAGGGCTTTGTGGCCATGGAGACTTTTGTTCGGTAGGTCAAATACTACAACATACTAAATTTTTAGGAAAATTCACCGAGGGCCATTTCCCATAAGATTTGTGCGGGGTCCTTTACCGACCTGATATTATCATGGTCAGCCCATCCCTGCACTCAACCTTGCTCTTCTCATTAGATGCTTCACTAATAGTAAACTAAAAATGAAAGTCTTTTTACTAGAAAAGCATTTTATTGAATCATTTTCGACTAGAATTTTACAGGTATAAATAAATAAGGTTTAAAAGAGGTATATAAATAATTATGAATGTTTAAATGTGGTCGAGCTCAAATAAAGTATCAATGAATTCCTCGACTATGGAATCGTCTTCAGTAGAGGAAGAAGATGCCGATGTAGACAATAAGACTTCAGGTGAAGAATATACACATGGAGGTGTATTAATATCTTTTGGTTCTTCAACTTCGTCTTCAGAATTAGATGGGCCATCCCTACAAATAACATTTTATAAATCCCATTTATTTGCGTTGTTAAAAGACAACTTACACACTTTCTATGGGCACAATGGGTATTGCTGGTGGTTCAGCAATATCTTGGTTGTCAAGATCATCATCATTATGGATGTCCATTTCTTCCTGCTCGTCTTCATCGGAATTCTAAAATTAATCTTGAAGTCAGATAAAATTTTTAACCGTCATTACACTTACGTTTGATTGTTCGAAATAAAGTGGTTGATCTAAAAAAAATTAAGTCTATATTAGAGTTCACGATAGTTAAATTTTACTTACGATATAAAAAACTATTGTCGAGGTAGTTAAAAGGAACTGTAAGTACTGGATGGGTAAGTTCATGGTTAGAAGTGACTGCGTTGTTTAAATAACAATCCCAGCAAAAGTAATAATCCACACACACTTCACAGATTTTATACGTAAGTCCTAAGGGACATTGACAAACAAAGCAGGTGGTTATAGCTGAAAAGAGTAAATTAATAAAATAATAAAAATATAAAATAAATAATTACCGTGAATTTCATTCATTTTGCTACTTTTAATAAAAAATGAGGTTTTTAAAAAACGATAACAACTTTTCAGCAAGATGTTTTTCTATTAATGAATGCTACTATGGGGGCGCCACTTGGTTTTTGACATTATTTGAAATTACTTGCAAAACGTTTAATTTACTGGTATTCCACTTCAGCACATTGCTCAATATTGTTTGTTATTAAATTTAAACGTGTAAAAATATGCTAAAAAGGCGTTTTCTTTTAAATTTTTTTTTATAAATCTATATTTTTACGTTGGTAACAAATATTTTATGTTGGCGTTTTTAGTGTAATATAATTTGCATCTAGGGTCCTATTATAAATTTTGATAAATGGTTATTTTATTTGCGTTGGTATCAAAAATTTTATGTTGGCGTTTTTAGTGTTATTTAATTTACATCTAGGGAAGAGGGAGATTTATTTTTGTTACGTTGGTTATGAATCGACTTATATTACGATTCGGCGCCAAATATAAAAAATGTTATGTTACGTAAATAATTAATTTCTTTTTATAATTACACTGAAAAATTTTAATTTACAAAACGATGCAGAATTATGTACTCTTTTTAATAGCAAATACTAATTCGTCCAATTAAAAAGTATTTTGTCAAATAAAATCCGTCAAAGATTACCTCTCGCTAACACTTTTTAACAGGTCAACAGCATATATACAGTTGAGCTTACATTATGAGTAAGGTGGTCCGCGGTTTCTGAGGAAAGAGATCGATGTTCTAATTTGTAAATATATGTGATTGTAATAGAACATTTGGTTGTATCGAAACACCCGATCTTCACTATGATTTTCTCTGTGAGGTTGTATAATGTCCTTAATTGTTGATGTAACAATCCTCTCAACTACTCTAGAAACGACTTTGGCCACTTTTTTGACTTTTTACGTACAGTAATTATAAAATTTACTCTTACTCTTCGCAAAAAATCAAATTCTTTACTAGAAAAGCATTTTATTGTATTATTCAAGACTAGAATTTTCACAAACCCAAAATATAACAAGTAAAAATCCAAACAATTAATAGAAAGGTTTATAAATTATTTGGAATGCTTAAATTCGGTCATGATCGAATAAAGTATCCATGAATTGCTGGACTAAAGTCTCCTCTTCAGTAGAGGAAGAAGGAGATGTCGACGAAGACGACGATGATGCTTCGGGCGACGAATATTCCCAAAGGGGTGCATTAACATCGATCGATTCCTCCTGTTCCTCTTGGTCATCAAGATCAGGTGGGCCATCTCTGCCAATAAAATTTCATTTAAAATTCGTTAGTACCACTCATTTGCATTGTTGAAATTCAATACTTACACAGTTTCAATGTAGACAAAGGGTAATGGTGGTGGTGGATCAGCCATGTCTTGGTTGTTATGATCGTCATTGTCGCTGTCCATTTCCTCCTGATCCTCTTCATCGGAACTCTAAAATTAATTTCAGAATCAGTTTAAAAATTTTTAATAGTCGGTACACTTACGTTTGGCTGCTCTAAATACTGTGGTTGATCTAAAACAAATCAAGTTTATTAAAGTTCACCCTAATCAAATTTTACTTACTAAATAAATGAGCGTGCTCGTAATAGTTCCAAGAGACTGTTTGCACTGGATGATGTAGTTCATGATTAGCAGTAGTTATATTGCTTAAATAACAGTCCCAGCAAAAGTGATAACCCACACAAATCTCACAAATTTTATACGAACCCCCTAACGGAGACAGGCAGATGACGCAGTTAGTTATCGCTTTAAAATAATTAAATTAAATTAAAATACTAGTAAATAATAAATAATTACCGTGAATGTCATTCATGGTGATAAAGTTTTTAATTTCTTTAGATTTGTTAAAAATGCTCGCCGTCTTGCAACCTCACACTTTTCTATTAATGAATTATACCACTATCGGTGTTAGAGGGCGCCACTTGCGATTTTGGCATTATTTGAAATTATATCAAAACATTTAAATTATTGCTATTCCACTTCAGCTAATTGCCAAATACTATTTTCTAATGATTTTAAACGTATAATAATAGGTGAAACGGGCGTTTTATTTAAAAAATTTAAATTTTTATAAATTTGTTTTATTTACGTTGGTAACAAATTTTTATGTTGGTGTTTGGTGATTTTTAATGTCAATTTAGACTTTCACGCCTCCCCTATCAAAATGCTCAAAATGTTGGTCACAAAAATTATATGTTGGCGTTTCTAGTGGAATTTAATGACATTAATTTGCAACTAGGTTCCTAGGGAATTATGGATACTCATTTTTGTGACGTTGGTCACAAATCGACTTCTATTAGGATTGGTCGCTTCAATATAAAAAATGCTCCAATAGGAAAGGCAAACTTATAGGTTATTGACTCTATTACCCAACTGATTTTATCGTGTTTTTACATCTCTTAAGCATTAAGCAACTTTAACATGACACTGTGGTTAATAGAAATCCGTACAATACAGTGGGTTTAATGGCTTAGAGAGGAAATCACCCTTAGACCTTGTTGTTTGAGGTTAGGTTTTTGTGTTAATTTTTTAATTATTTAAATTTTTTTATAAGTAATTTTAAAATTTTTATTTTACAAATCGATGCTGAATGATGTACCCTTTCGGGAAAAAATAATAAGTTTTTCAATGGTAACGCCGTTTGTTAAATAAAATGCGTCAAAGTTTACCTCTCGCTAACACTTTTTAACAAATCATCAGCATATATACAGATGAGCTTACATAATAAGTAAGGTGGTCCGCGGTTTCTGAGGAAAGAGATCGATGTTCTAATTTGTAAATATATGTGATTGTAATAGAACATTTGGTTGTATCGAAACACCCGATCTTCACTATGATTTTCTCTGTGAGGTTGTATAATGTCCTTAATTGTTGATGTAACAATCCTCTCGACTACTCTAGAAACGACTTTGGCCACTTTTTTGACTTTTTACACAGGAATTATAAAATTTGAATCCATTTAGACAAAACTGTACCTACGGTTATAGTCTAGTCAACGAGGAGTTATAGAGAACATAGAAGATTCCACTCCTAACTATAAGGGCGGGAGGGGGAGTAATAATCCCGTTTTTGATTATATCTCAAAAATTGTGGGTCCTAGGGAAAAACTTATTCTTACCCAAATGAAAGCTTAAAAAATGTTATCAAGACTGTTTCTATTCATTTTTCCTTAATTCCTTATTATTCCTTACGTTTAGCGGCGTCACTGCTCCTTTCTAATGAAAAACTCTTTACTAGAAAAGCATTTATTGTATAATTCTAGACTAGACTTTTCAGAAACTTAAAATATAACAAGTACAAATGCAAAACATTAACAGGTATATAAATTATTTGGAATAAGTACTTAAATTTGGTCGCGGTCGAATAAAGTCTCCATGAATTCCTTGACCAAAGGCTCCTCTTCAGTAGAGGAAGATGTCGACGAAGACGACGATGCTTCAGGCGACGAATACTCCCAAGGAGGTGCATTAACATCGATCGGTTCCTCTTGGTCTTCAAGATCGGGTGGACCATCGCTGCAAATAACATTTCATTTAAAATACGTTAGCACCACTTATTTGCATTGTTGAAATGCAATACTTACACAATTTCAATATAGACAAAGGGTATTGGTGGTGGTGATGGATCGGCCATGTCTTGGTTATCAAGATCCTCATTATCGCTGTTTATTTCCTCCTGATCCTCTTCATCGGAACTCTAAAATTAATTTTAGAGTCAAGAGTCAGCTTAAAAATTTTCAATAGTCGGTATAGTGCTGAACTTTTATAAACGATAGGGCAATGACGACTAGGGCTGGGAAAAATATCGATATATCGATATACCGATAAAAATATCGATATATCAATAAAAATATCGATATATCGATATTTTTCCCAGCCCTAGTCGTCATTGCCCTATCGTTTATAAAAGTTCAGCACTATACACTTACGTTTGGCTGCTCTAAATACTGTGGTTGATCTAAAACAAATCAAGTTTATTAAAGTTCACCCTAATTAAATTTTACTTACTGAATAAATGAGCGTGCTCGTAATAGTTCCAAGAGACTGTTTGCACTGGATGATGTAGTTCATGATTAGCAGTAGTTACATTGCTTAAATAACAGTCCCAGCAAAAGTGATATCCCACACAAATCTCACAAATTTTATAGGAACCCCCTAACGGAGACAGGCAGATGACGCAGTTAGTTATCGCTTTAAAATAATTATATTAAATTAAAATACTAGTAAATAATAAATAATTACCGTGAATTTCATTCATGGTGATAAAGTTTTTAATTTCTTTAGATTTGTTAAAAATGCTCGCCGTCTTGCAACCTCACACTTTTCTAGTAATGAATTATACCACTATCGCTGTCAGGGGCGCCACTTGCGATTTTGGCATTATTTGAAATTATATCAAAACATTTAAATTATTGCTATTCCATTTCATCTAATTGTCAAATACTATTTTTTAATGATTTTAAACATATAAAAATAGGCCAAACGGGCGTTTTACTTAAACAATTTAAATTTTTGTAAATTCGTTTTCTTTGCGTTGGTAACAAAATTTTATGTTGGTGTTTAGTGTTTTTTAATGTCAGTTTCGAGTTTTACGCCTCCCCTGTCAAAATGCTCCAATAACAAGAGCAAACGACTAAGCTCATGCGCAATCTAGGGTCCTAATATAAATTTTGATAAATGGTTATTTTTTTGTGTTGGTATCAAAAATTTGATGTTGGCGTTTTTAGTGTAGTTTAATTTGTTCCTAGGGAATGAGGGAGATTCATTTTTGTTACGTTGGTTATGAATCGACTTATACATATTACGATTCGGCGCCAAATATAAAAAATGTTATATTACTTAATTAATTAATTTTTTTTATAATTAATCTGAAAAATTTTAATTTACAAAACGATGCAGAGTTATGTACTTTTTCAATTTCAAATACTAATTCGTCCAATTAAAAAGTATTTTGTTAAATAAAATACGTCAAAGTTTACCTCTCGCTAACACTTTTTAACAAATCATCAGCATATATACAGTTGAGCTTACATAATGAGTAAGGTGGTCCGCGGTTTCTGAGGAAAGAGATCGATGTTCTAATTTGTAAATATATGTGATTGTAATAGAACATTTGGTTGTATCGAAACACCCGATCTTCACTATGATTTTCTCTGTGAGGTTGTATAATGTCCTTAATTGTTGATGTAACAATCCTCTCAACTACTCTAGAAACGACTTTGGCCACTTTTTTGACTTTTTACGTACAATAATTATAAAATTTACTCTCACTCTTCGCAAAAAATCAAATTCTTTACTAGAAAAGCATTTTATTGTATTATTTAAGACTAGAATTTTCACAAACCCAAAATATAACAAGTAAAAATCCAAACAATTAATAGAGAGGTCAAGAGAGGTATATAAATTCTTTGGAATGCTTAAATTCGGTCATGATCGAATAAAGTATCCATGAATTGCTGGACTAAAGTCTCCTCTTCAGTAGAGGAAGAAGGAGATGTCGACGAAGACGACGATGATGCTTCGGGCGACGAATATTCCCAAGGGGGTGCATTAACATCGATCGATTCCTCCTGTTCCTCTTGGTCATCAAGATCAGGTGGGTCATCTCTGCCAATAAAATTTGATTTAAAATTTGTTAGTACCACTCATTTGCATTGTTGAAATGCAATACTTACCCAATTTCAAAGTAGACAAAGGGTAATGGTGGTGGTGAATCAGCCATGTCTTGGTCGTTAAGATCGTCATTGTCGCTGTCCATTTCCTCCTGATCCTCTTCATCGGAACTCTAAAATTAATTTTAGAGTCAATTTAAAAATTTTCAATAGTCGGTACACTTACGTTTGACTGCTCTAAATACTGTGGTTGATCTAAAACAAATCAAGTTTATTAAAGTTCACCCTAATCAAATTTTACTTACTGAATAAATGAGCGTGCTCGTAATAGTTCCAAGAGACTGTTTGCACTGGATGATGTAGTTCATGATTAGAAGTAGTTGCATTAGTTAAATAACAGTCCCAGCAAAAGTGATAACCCACACAAATCTCACAAATTTTATAAGAACCTCCTAACGGAGACAGGCAGATGACACAGTTAGTTATCGCTTTAAAATAATTATATTAAATTAAAATACTAGTAAATAATAAATAATTACCGTGAATTTCATTCATGGTGATAAAGTTTTTAATTTCTTTAGATTTGTTAAAAATGCTCGCCGTCTTGCAACCTCACACTTTTCTAGTAATGAATTATACCACTATCGCTGTTAGGGGCGCCACTTGCGATTTTGGCATTATTTGAAATTATATGAAAACATTTAAATTATTGCTATTCCATTTCATCTAATTGTCAAATACTATTTTTTAATGATTTTAATAGTATAAAAATAGGTCAAACGGGCGTTTTACTTAAACAATTTAAATTTTTGTAAATTTGTTTTCTTTGCGTTGGTAACATAATTTTATGTTGGTGTTTAGTGTTTTTTAATGTCAGTTTCGAGGTTTACGCCTCCCCTGTCAAAATGCTCCAATAACAAGAGCAAACGACTAAGCTCATGCGCAATCTAGGGTCCTAATATAAATTTTGATAAATGGTTATTTTTTTGTGTTGGTATCAAAAATTTTATGTTGGCGTTTTTAGTATAGTTTAATTTGTTCCTAGGGAATGAGGGAGATTCATTTTTGTTACGTTGGTTATGAATCGACTTATACATATTACGATTCGGCGCCAAATATAAAAAATGTTATGTTACTTAATTAATTAATTTTTTTTATAATTAATCTGAAAAATTTTAATTTACAAAACGATGCAGAATTATGTACTTTTTCAATTTCAAATACTAATTCGTCCAATTAAAAAGTATTTTGTTAAATAAAATACGTCAAAGTTTACCTCTCGCTAACACTTTTTAACAAATCATCAGCATATATACAGTTGAGCTTACATAATGAGTAAGGTGGTCCGCGGTTTCTGAGGAAAGAGATCGATGTTCTAATTTGTAAATATATGTGATTGTAATAGAACATTTGGTTGTATCGAAACACCCGATCTTCACTATGATTTTCTCTGTGAGGTTGTATAATGTCCTTAATTGTTGATGTAACAATCCTCTCAACTACTCTAGAAACGACTTTGGCCACTTTTTTGACTTTTTACGTACAATAATTATAAAATTTACTCTTACTCTTCGCAAAAAATCAAATTCTTTACTAGAAAAGCATTTTATTGTATTATTTAAGACTAGAA
This sequence comes from Malthinus seriepunctatus, assembly GCA_963924605.1. Taxonomy (NCBI): domain Eukaryota; kingdom Metazoa; phylum Arthropoda; class Insecta; order Coleoptera; family Cantharidae; genus Malthinus; species Malthinus seriepunctatus. Next base: position 2,889,140 of record OZ004605.1, read on the forward strand.
TTTTCACAAACCCAAAATATAACAAGTAAAAATCCAAACAATTAATAGAGAGGTCAAGAGAGGTATATAAATTATTTGGAATGCTTAAATTCGGTCATGATCGAATAAAGTATCCATGAATTGCTGGACTAAAGTCTCCTCTTCAGTAGAGGAAGAAGGAGATGTCGACGAAGACGGCGATGATGCTTCTTCGGGCGACGAATATTCCCAAGGGGGTGCATTAACATCGATCGATTCCTCCTGTTTCTCTTGGTCATCAAGATCAGGTGGGCCATCTCTGCCAATAAAATTTGATTTAAAATTTGTTAGTACCACTCATTTGCATTGTTGAAATGCAATACTTACCCAATTTCAAAGTAGACAAAGGGTAATGGTGGTGGTGAATCAGCCATGTCTTGGTCGTTAAGATCGTCATTGTCGCTGTCCATTTCCTCCTGATCCTCTTCATCGGAACTCTAAAATTAATTTTAGAGTCAGTTTAAAAATTTTCAATAGTCGGTACACTTACGTTTGGCTGCTCTAAATACTGTGGTTGATCTAAAACAAATCAAGTTTATTAAAGTTCACCCTAATCAAATTTTACTTACTAAATAAATGAGCGTGCTCGTAATAGTTCCAAGAGACTGTTTGCACTGGATGATGTAGTTCATGATTAGCAGTAGTTATATTGCTTAAATAACAGTCCCAGCAAAAGTGATAACCCACACAAATCTCACAAATTTTATAAGAACCCCCTAACGGAGACAGGCAGATGACGCAGTTAGTTATCGCTTTAAAATAATTATATTAAATTAAAATACTAGTAAATAATAAATAATTACCGTGAATTTCATTCATGGTGATAAAGTTTTTAATTTCTTTAGATTTGTTAAAAATGCTCGCCGTCTTGCAACCTCACACTTTTCTAGTAATGAATTATACCACTATCGCTGTTAGGGGCGCCACTTGCGATTTTGGCATTATTTGAAATTATATGAAAACATTTAAATTATTGCTATTCCATTTCATCTAATTGTCAAATACTATTTTTTAATGATTTTAATAGTATAAAAATAGGTCAAACGGGCGTTTTACTTAAACAATTTAAATTTTTGTAAATTTGTTTTCTTTGCGTTGGTAACATAATTTTATGTTGGTGTTTAGTGTTTTTTAATGTCAGTTTCGAGGTTTACGCCTCCCCTGTCAAAATGCTCCAATAACAAGAGCAAACGACTAAGCTCATGCGCAATCTAGGGTCCTAATATAAATTTTGATAAATGGTTATTTTTTTGTGTTGGTATCAAAAATTTTATGTTGGCGTTTTTAGTGTAGTTTAATTTGTTCCTAGGGAATGAGGGAGATTCATTTTTGTTACGTTGGTTATGAATCGACTTATACATATTACGATTCGGCGCCAAATATAAAAAATGTTATATTACTTACTTAATTAATTAATTTTTTTTATAATTAATCTGAAAAATTTTAATTTACAAAACGTTGCAGAGTTATGTACTTTTTCAATTTCAAATACTAATTCGTCCAATTAAAAAGTATTTTGTTAAATAAAATACGTCAAAGTTTACCTCTCGCTAACACTTTTTAACAAATCATCAGCATATATACAGTTGAGCTTACATAATGAGTAAGGTGGTCCGCGGTTTCTGAGGAAAGAGATCGATGTTCTAATTTGTAAATATATGTGATTGTAATAGAACATTTGGTTGTATCGAAACACCCGATCTTCACTATGATTTTCTCTGTGAGGTTGTATAATGTCCTTAATTGTTGATGTAACAATCCTCTCAACTACTCTAGAAACGACTTTGGCCACTTTTTTGACTTTTTACGTACAATAATTATAAAATTTACTCTTACTCTTCGCAAAAAATCAAATTCTTTACTAGAAAAGCATTTTATTGTATTATTTAAGACTAGAATTTTCACAAACCCAAAATATAACAAGTAAAAATCCAAACAATTAATAGAGAGGTCAAGAGAGGTATATAAATTATTTGGAATGCTTAAATTCGGTCATGATCGAATAAAGTATCAATGAATTGCTGGACTAAAGTCTCCTCTTCAGTAGAGGAAGAAGGAGATGTCGACGAAGACGACGATGATGCTTCGGGCGACGAATATTCCCAAGGGGGTGCATTAACATCGATCGATTCCTCCTGTTCCTCTTGGTCATCAAGATCAGGTGGGCCATCTCTGCCAATAAAATTTCATTTAAAATTCGTTAGTACCACTCATTTGCATTGTTGAAATTCAATACTTACACAGTTTCAATGTAGATAAAGGGTAATGGTGGTGGTGAATCAGCCATGTCTTGGTCGTTAAGATCATCATTGTCGCTGTCCATTTCCTCCTGATCCTCTTCATCGGAACTCTAAAATTAATTTTAGAGTCAGTTTAAAAATTTTCAATAGTCGGTACACTTACGTTTGGCTGCTCTAAATACTGTGGTTGATCTAAAACAAATCAAGTTTATCAAAGTTCACCCTAATCAAATTTTACTTACTAAATAAATGAGCGTGCTCGTAATTGTTCCAAGAGACTGTTTGCACTGGATGATGTAGTTCATGATTAGCAGTAGTTGCATTAGTTAAATAACAGTCCCAGCAAAAGTGATAACCCACACAAATCTCACAAATTTTATAAGAACCCCCTAACGGAGATAGGCAGATAACACAGTTAGTTATCGCTTTAAAATAATTATATTAAATTAAAATACTAGTAAATAATAAATAATTACCGTGAATTTCATTCATGGTGATAAAGTTTTTAATTTCTTTAGATTTGTTAAAAATGCTCGCCGTCTTGCAACCTCACACTTTTCTAGTAATGAATTATACCACTATCGCTGTTAGGGGCGCCACTTGCGATTTTGGCATTATTTGAAATTATATGAAAACATTTAAATTATTGCTATTCCATTTCATCTAATTGTCAAATACTATTTTTTAATGATTTTAAACGTATAAAAATAGGTCAAACGGGCGTTTTACTTAAACAATTTAAATTTTTGTAAATTCGTTTTCTTTGCGTTGGTAACATAATTTTATGTTGGTGTTTAGTGTTTTTTAATGTCAGTTTCGAGGTTTACGCCTCCCCTGTCAAAATGCTCCAATAACAAGAGCAAACGACTACGCTCATGCGCAATCTAGGGTCCTAATATAAATTTTGATAAATGGTTATTTTTTTGTGTTGGTATCAAAAATTTTATGTTGGCGTTTTTAGTGTAGTTTAATTTGTTCCTAGGGAATGAAGGAGATTCATTTTTGTTACGTTGGTTATGAATCGACTTATACATATTACGATTCGGCGCCAAATATAAAAAATGTTATATTACTTAATTAATTAATTCTTTTTATAATTAATCTGAAAAATTTTAATTTACAAAACGATGCAGAATTATGTACTTTTTCAATTTCAAATACTAATTCGTCCAATTAAAAAGTATTTTGTTAAATAAAATACGTCAAAGTTTACCTCTCGCTAACACTTTTTAACAGGTCAACAGCATATATACAGTTGAGCTTACATAATGAGTAAGGTGGTCCGCGGTTTCTGAGGAAAGAGATCGATGTTCTAATTTGTAAATATATGTGATTGTAATAGAACATTTGGTTGTATCGAAACACCCGATCTTCACTATGATTTTCTCTGTGAGGTTGTATAATGTCCTTAATTGTTGATGTAACAATCCTCTCAACTACTCTAGAAACGACTTTGGCCACTTTTTTGACTTTTTACGTACAATAATTATAAAATTTACTCTTACTCTTCGCAAAAAATCAAATTCTTTACTAGAAAAGCATTTTATTGTATTATTTAAGACTAGAATTTTCACAAACCCAAAATATAACAAGTAAAAATCCAAACAATTAATAGAGAGGTCAAGAGAGGTATATAAATTATTTGGAATGCTTAAATTCGGTCATGATCGAATAAAGTATCCATGAATTGCTGGACTAAAGTCTCCTCTTCAGTAGAGGAAGAAGGAGATGTCGACGAAGACGACGATGATGCTTCGGGCGACGAATATTCCCAAAGGGGTGCATTAACATCGATCGATTCCTCCTGTTCCTCTTGGTCATCAAGATCAGGTGGGCCATCTCTGCCAATAAAATTTCATTTAAAATTCGTTAGTACCACTCATTTGCATTGTTGAAATTCAATACTTACACAGTTTCAATGTAGATAAAGGGTAATGGTGGTGGTGGATCAGCCATGTCTTGGTTGTTAAGATCGTCATTGTCGCTGTCCATTTCCTCCTGATCCTCTTCATCGGAACTCTAAAATGAATTTTAGAGTCAGCCTAAAAATTTTCAATAGTCGGTACACTTACGTTTGGCTGCTCTAAATACTGTGGTTGATCTAAAACAAATCAAGTTTATCAAAGTTCACCCTAATCAAATTTTACTTACTAAATAAATGAGCGTGCTCGTAATAGTTCCAAGAGACTGTTTGCACTGGATGATGTAGTTCATGATTAGCAGTAGTTACATTAGTTAAATAACAGTCCCAGCAAAAGTGATAACCCACACAAATCTCACAAATTTTATAAGAACCCCCTAACGGAGACAGGCAGATGACGCAGTTAGTTATCGCTTTAAAATAATTATATTAAATTAAAATACTAGTAAATAATAAATAATTACCGTGAATTTCATTCATGGTGATAAAGTTTTTAATTTCTTTAGATTTGTTAAAAATGCTCGCCGTCTTGCAACCTCACACTTTTCTAGTAATGAATTATACCACTATCGCTGTTAGGGGCGCCACTTGCGATTTTGGCATTATTTGAAATTATATGAAAACATTTAAATTATTGCTATTCCATTTCATCTAATTGTCAAATACTATTTTTTAATGATTTTAAACGTATAAAAATAGGTCAAACGGGCGTTTTACTTAAACAATTTAAATTTTTGTAAATTCGTTTTCTTTGCGTTGGTAACATAATTTTATGTTGGTGTTTAGTGTTTTTTAATGTCAGTTTCGAGGTTTACGCCTCCCCTGTCAAAATGCTCCAATAACAAGAGCAAACGACTACGCTCATGCGCAATCTAGGGTCCTAATATAAATTTTGATAAATGGTTATTTTTTTGTGTTGGTATCAAAAATTTTATGTTGGCGTTTTTAGTGTAGTTTAATTTGTTCCTAGGGAATGAAGGAGATTCATTTTTGTTACGTTGGTTATGAATCGACTTATACATATTACGATTCGGCGCCAAATATAAAAAATGTTATATTACTTAATTAATTAATTCTTTTTATAATTAATCTGAAAAATTTTAATTTACAAAACGATGCAGAATTATGTACTTTTTCAATTTCAAATACTAATTCGTCCAATTAAAAAGTATTTTGTTAAATAAAATACGTCAAAGTTTACCTCTCGCTAACACTTTTTAACAGGTCATCAGCATATATACAGTTGAGCTTACATAATGAGTAAGGTGGTCCGCGGTTTCTGAGGAAAGAGATCGATGTTCTAATTTGTAAATATATGTGATTGTAATAGAACATTTGGTTGTATCGAAACACCCGATCTTCACTATGATTTTCTCTGTGAGGTTGTATAATGTCCTTAATTGTTGATGTAACAATCCTCTCAACTACTCTAGAAACGACTTTGGCCACTTTTTTGACTTTTTACGTACAATAATTATAAAATTTACTCTTACTCTTCGCAAAAAATCAAATTCTTTACTAGAAAAGCATTTTATTGTATTATTTAAGACTAGAATTTTCACAAACCCAAAATATAACAAGTAAAAATCCAAACAATTAATAGAGAGGTCAAGAGAGGTATATAAATTATTTGGAATGCTTAAATTCGGTCATGATCGAATAAAGTATCCATGAATTGCTGGACTAAAGTCTCCTCTTCAGTAGAGGAAGAAGGAGATGTCGACGAAGACGACGATGATGCTTCGGGCGACGAATATTCCCAAAGGGGTGCATTAACATCGATCGATTCCTCCTGTTCCTCTTGGTCATCAAGATCAGGTGGGCCATCTCTGCCAATAAAATTTCATTTAAAATTCGTTAGTACCACTCATTTGCATTGTTGAAATTCAATACTTACACAGTTTCAATGTAGATAAAGGGTAATGGTGGTGGTGGATCAGCCATGTCTTGGTTGTTAAGATCGTCATTGTCGCTGTCCATTTCCTCCTGATCCTCTTCATCGGAACTCTAAAATGAATTTTAGAGTCAGCCTAAAAATTTTCAATAGTCGGTACACTTACGTTTGGCTGCTCTAAATACTGTGGTTGATCTAAAACAAATCAAGTTTATCAAAGTTCACCCTAATCAAATTTTACTTACTAAATAAATGAGCGTGCTCGTAATAGTTCCAAGAGACTGTTTGCACTGGATGATGTAGTTCATGATTAGCAGTAGTTACATTAGTTAAATAACAGTCCCAGCAAAAGTGATAACCCACACAAATCTCACAAATTTTATAAGAACCCCCTAACGGAGACAGGCAGATGACGCAGTTAGTTATCGCTTTAAAATAATTATATTAAATTAAAATACTAGTAAATAATAAATAATTACCGTGAATTTCATTCATGGTGATAAAGTTTTTAATTTCTTTAGATTTGTTAAAAATGCTCGCCGTCTTGCAACCTCACACTTTTCTAGTAATGAATTATACCACTATCGCTGTTAGGGGCGCCACTTGCGATTTTGGCATTATTTGAAATTATATGAAAACATTTAAATTATTGCTATTCCATTTCATCTAATTGTCAAATACTATTTTTTAATGATTTTAAACGTATAAAAATAGGTCAAACGGGCGTTTTATTTAAAAAATTTAAATTTTTATAAATTCCTTTTCTTTGCGTTGGTAACAAAATTTTATGTTGGTGTTTAGTGTTTTTTAATGTCAGTTTGGACGTTTACGCCTCCCCTGTCAAAATGCTCCAATAACAAGAGCAAACGACTACGCTCATGCGCAATAGCGTAGTTAATTGGGATTATTAATCAAGTCATTTTTTTATAGTAAACACGTTTTATAAAAGCTTTTATAATTGTTTATTAAACATACATTAATAATTTATTTAATTTGTGATTTTGTTTTATGGTCATCTCGTTGCAAAACGAAGACGTTCCAAACTTATGCGAGCCTGAAACTATTAACAGTGATTTATAATGTAAGTTATGCAAATCAGTTGAAGATTATACTAATTTTTTTTAAGTACCAAAGATATGGATTGTACAATTAACCAAGAAAAGGCTACCGAAGAACCTAATGTAGAAAATGAAAAGGTGGAAAACAACAACCACCATGAAAATGCAGTTGTAGAGGAAAAGGTAGATGGTGAAAATCTAGATTTCGTAAATATTGGTAATGAAAGTGATTCATGTTTTGATTATAGCGCTCTGCTCGACGAAGTAAAAAAGAGTTGTGTCTTCGAAAAACAGTTTCGGTTTCTTGGAAAATAGCGTGGATACATATTGTAAGTACATACAAACAATTAATAATAATGCTAAAGGAGTTTAACGTTCTTTCGAAACACGACCCGAATTTGATCTCTTTGCATTAGAGCATGAGTGGACTAAAAAATGATAAGGGAAATGCACACTTTTTTTACAGTATAAACTTAAATTTTTAGGGTATTGAGAACTGAATAAAAACAACTTCATCAAAATTCATTGAAGGAGAGAGTTTCTCTCACTTGATGCTCTTTTGGTCTAAAATAACTCCATTAAAAGTGCCTTCTGGTCAAAATTGGGTTCGGATATTTTGTCAGCATATGCACAGTGATGTTATCGACCGTTTAAAAAAAAAATTCTGTTACCAACCTCTTCCCAAAATCATGAAAAATTATTCTTTGGTTCCCCTTTTACTATTTAAACATTTAAATACATCATTTCGTTCGTATTTTAATTCTTTTTTATTTTGTTCCACTTACAAAATAAAACGTATCTTTTAACACGTATATTATAAACTACTATTAAAATAAAATATTTTGAAGATTGTTTTGTGGCCCCTCAAATAGTTCTTAAGCCGTTCGCCTAAATACGTGCCTATCATAGTACGGAGTGCAATTTTTGCGGAACAGTTTCGACCTGTTTCGAGTCCGATCAATATCTGTTCCAAATATGTGTTCCGATTCCTATACGTTCCGGTGCTAAAAAAAGGACTAATCGTTGGAGTGAGAACATAATTTTCTTATCACTGATAATTTAGTAGTGTAGATATCGTTAGTTTACTCTCATGAGATCCCCAGATAAGATAACAAGACCTGCTATTTTTAAAATCCCGGAGCTGTTCCTCGGAACAGCAACCACGTACTTGTTCCAAAATAACAGGTCCGCTCATTTCTTACCATCTCTAATTAAGTAAGGTTATGTTTGTGTATAATGAGATAAGTTAAATAATACTGATTGTTAATGAAATAATGAACGTTCTGTTTTTATAACAGCACTTATATTCCTCATGTACTACGGATTCTACGAGTAAGTTTGTATTAACCACATTTCTTTAACTTTATAGCTTCCTACAGGTCGAGTCGAAAGAAAACAACGAAATTAAAGTGCTACTCAAGTTAAAGAAGAGAATGACGTTGAAGAGAACGACATTTCTAATACTACGAAAGGCAAAGGTGAATGTCATCAAGTACATCACATCTTGTGTTAATTAGGAATTATTTCTGGTAAGTTACATACTTTTTAACTTTTTTCAATTCAAGAAAAAGTTGTTATAATCATGTCTAAAAATTCTGCTTACACGCAGAAGTTCTTGGTTCGATCCCGGGCTAATGCAATTTAAAAAAATATTTTTTTTTATTCAAATCTAATTTGATATCTTATAAATAAAATACATTAAAGAAAATTTTAAATTAATACTTTTAAAAAAAGTGCACAAAAAATACAATAGGAAAAAGTTTCTCATATGGCCACATCCGTTGTTTTTATTTATCATAGGAGTAGAAAAGTATTTTTATTGAGTGATGAAAAGACTTAATACATAGAAAAAATAATCTATAGACAAAATTGACACCTTATTAATAATGTATATTTTTTTGCTTTAGGAATGTTGGAAGGATTTGAAGATTGAAAGATTATTCCTTGTACTCGATGGAGTGGTGATACCTGAAAGTAGTGCATATGGATTCACGAAAAAGCACAAGTAGAAAAAATAAATTTTAAAGAGTTGAGAATTTAAAATGAAAATGAAAGAGTTGAAATAGTAAAAATTATCATTCAAGAAGTTTATTGAATAATTAAAATGAATTATTTATATTAAGACCGATTTTGAATCCTTGTGAAGTAGGAATTTAACTGTAATTTTGAATAAATGTATACAATTAAATTAGATTTTGAGGAACATTTAAGAATCCTTTTTATAGACTCTCAAGTCTTGTTCAATCATTGTTTTTTATTATAACGTGAAGTATTTTTAAAGTGTCTAGGTTTGTTGTAAATCGTATTTATTAACTTATTAGTTTTAAGCATTTTTGATAAAAGTTAGAAAACGTTTGCTTGGAGCTGAATGATTTTAAATTACTCCTGCCGCTGTAGGCAACCCAACATACACATATTTGAATTTAGGGCCGAAGGTAGTTTTTATATGGAAAAACGGAAATATAAACTGTACCAGGTGGTAGAGTTGACCAATACTAATAACTTTTCTTATTTCCTATTAAAAGGAGTTCTCCTCCTCGATTGAATCACCAAATTGCCATTACCATCTGTAGTGGTCTTAAAAAATTGACCACCCTGCAGTAAAATTAGCCTCCAATATTTGACATTTGTCTCCCTCAATAGTGCCTTACAACCCTTTTCCGAACGGATTTCTTGAATTTAACATATCAAAAACTCGGTCTATTAGTCTTAGGAACATTTATGATTGCTCTAGCACCTTCAAAATCTGGATGCCCTACATCAACCATTAGAAACTCCGGAGCGTCAGCTACCGAATTACTCAACAATTGAGCCGCTGCGCTGGATTGGCCCAACCCATTAAAATTACTAGCGGAGCTTACCCTCTTAAAAGGTATGTACATAACCTTCATTTTTTGTTTTGTTTAATTTCTCGACGTTTCGAGGCCTTCTTATTCCAAAATTTTTCGATTTTTTGAACTGAAATGTCCGTCTGTTACAGCTGTGGAGCAAAAACTACTGAACCGATTTTGATGAAATTTCGTTTTAGCCACTTTAAAATTATTTCATCGGCAAACTAAGCTTTTATAGAAAATCTATACATGGTGTCCAAAAATAAGGTGGTTATTTTGGGCACACATTTGCAAATTTGGGCCAAATTCAATTTTACTTGACTATAAGATAGTACATGTGAGCCCCAATTTTGTGGTTTTTCCCTTATAACTTAGCCGGTAATTAATATTATAAAAATTTAAAAACGACATTCTGCAGTCAAAATACAGGGCTTTCGTCCTAATCTAGTCGATTTTTAAAATTGTTTTAAAATTGCCTACCTTTAAGGGGCCAAAGTAGGTCAAAATTTTGAAATGGATTTTTTTGAAATTTCCTGTGCCATATTTTTTCTTTTTTGGGTATGTTACAGACAACCTAATTTGTATTTTTGTATTAGATTTATTTTTATTTTAATGTAAATTACAAGATATTAAAAAAATTAAAAAAATAATTTTTTTTAAATTGCTTCCGCCAAGGATTGAACCTGGGACTTCTGTGTGTAAACAGAATTTTTAAGTATAAACTGTTTCAAAAATTTCATTTTTTTATAATTTTGGCATAAATTGATGTTCAAAATATATATTATTTTGTATCTTTAAAAAGCCAATTTTACGAGCTTTTAAAATATTAAAAAATATACAGGGTGTTCCATTTATATTAAGAAATTTGATTCCATTTCCGGTTAAACCGGAAGTCAAAATATAAAGTGTTTGGTATCGTGTAATAGCTAATTTTACGAGCTGTCAAAATATTAAAAAAAATACAGGGTGTTCCATTTATATTAAGAAATTTGATTCCATTTCCGGTTAAACTGGAAGGCAAAATATAAAGTGTTTGGTATTGTGTAATAGCTAATTTTACAATCGTTAAAAATATTTAAAAATATACAGGGTGTTCCTAAAAATTTTGATATTTTTGTAATTTCCGGTTTAACCGGAAGCGTTTTGTTAACCGAAAATCGTGTCAAATAATAGATATTCATAGGATTAATAAATATAGCAATTTTCAAGTTTTAATTTTTATTAAAAAAAAAATAGAGATTTTTGAAGTTTTGACATTTAAAAAATCATTACTCCAAAACGGCTGTAGTTATTTTGATAAAAATTTATATTTCGATAGAGAATTACGTTGCCTGTAACATATCCAAAAATGAAGAACACGGTACGAACAGATCTTGATAAAATCTATTTCAAAATTTTGAATTATTTTCGCTCCCTAAAGGTACCCTTAAAGGTAGGCAATTTTGAAAAAATTTTAAAAATCGATTAGGTTAGGACGAAATGCTATTTTGGCTGTTGAATTTCGTTTAGAAATATTTATAATAATAATTACCGGCCAAGTTATAGGAGAAAAACCACAAAATCGGACAATCGTTCTATTGGTCAATCAGTTTAAAAGTAAATAAATTAATAGTATTTTTCAAAATGTCTGCAAAAAACGACTATTTTGTTAATTTTTATATTTTTATGTGTGCCTCGCAATTTATTAGTGGGTAATTAGTTTAGGTAGGTAAATTTAAGTTATAAGAGCAGAATTAATTTTAATCATAACTTTAATAGTTAGAAAAGCAAAACTTGGATGTGGCCATACCAGAACTTTTTTGTACGTATTAAAGGTATATTTTTAAGCATTTCAGCATTAGTGATTGAAATTTTTTATAATTAAAATTTAATTTTAATGCTTTTTGCGCGCACTGTGTAAGTATTTTAACGCTTTTTGAAACGATTGCTAAATATTCCCAGAGGCTAATTTGAGAAGAGTTTAAGCGCCGCTTACATTTAAAAAATTTAATTTGTTTATAAGTAATAAAGAATAAAAGCGTTAAATAAAATTAATATGTGATACGAATCAATTTTGTTTTCCTTTGTAGGTCTTAATATCGAGCGTTTCGTGCAGGTTGCACATGCGCTCGTAAGTTATCCTGGCACAGTTTTCTATGAATTTCTTACAGGATCATTTGTTTGTATTTTTCCTATGTCGCAATTGAATACATATCACGTTTATAAAACGTCGGTGTCATTATGATTGATTTATTTAACGTGCCAAAAAATAAAAATAAAGCTAAAGTGTCGTATCGTCAGTTATCTAAAAGGCGTTTTTTAAAAAAACCGATTCAGAAGACGCCACCCTGGCTCCAGGAGTTCCCATCAATCTGCAGTCCACAATTCGCGAGAGCGAATTATCAGAAACAAACAGCAACGAAGAATCCACTCAAGATGAACTTTACGAACGTCTGTACCCAGCACGTCGTTCCCGTTCTTGGAGTGAAAATCGAGAGGTAGAACAAACAGACGATATCCTCGAATCTCAAAATTCGGAAGAAAACAATCGTTATCAAGAAGTGTGGTTGGATATAGAAAAACAACGTTTACATTGTGAAGAACAATGTGTAGAAAATTATAATAAGCTTTTAGAAGTCAAAAAGGCATCGTACAATGATCTTAAAAGTTCATCGGACGAAGAAGAAAAGGTGTGGCCAAAAGATAGTATTGAGGAAGAAAAAAGTGACGATTCCCAAAAATCAAATAATTTTAAAGACTTAAAAGAGTTGCCTATTAACGCATTATTTAGTTCACAATTAGACTCATCCGAATATAGGTAAGTAAATAATTTATCGACCTATTTCATGTCGTTACAGTTACCTCCTAACATAATTACACTTTTTCCAACTCTAAACCAATTTGTTACCTAGGTTAGATACTAGGTACTTCTTCTAGGTCTTAGATAGGTACCTATCTAGCTGCACATGCAAAAAGTTTGTTTACTTAATCTTAATTTTTTTTAAATTTAAAAAACTTATTCAATTAAGTAATTATTGTAAGGAAATCCCTTAAATTAATTATGCAGTCGTTTACTTAACGACGTCCATTTTTTTATTAATTTAATTTTAAGGTTAACGCACTATACCGGCTGTTGAATAACCTACCCATACATAAGGCAATAGCACGTAAAATCACGTTTTTAAAACTTCCTGCTTTCCTAATTGTTTTAGAGCAAACATGAAAGAGCCAACAATTATGCAGAATTAAATATTAAAAAATATTATTTTTTAATGAAAAAATGTTTAAAAAATGTCATTTGTTTTTAAATTTGACATAAATAGAAGTTCAAAGTATATATTATTTTATATGTTCAGAAAGATAATTTAACGAGCTTTTAAAATATTTAAAAATATACAGGGTGTTCCATTTAAATTAAGAAATTTTATTCCATTTCCGGTTAAACCGGAAGTCAAAATATAAAGTGTTTGGTATCGTGTAATAGCTAATTTTACGAGCTTTCAAAATATTTAAAAATATACAGGGTGTTCCTAAAAGTCTTGATATTTTTGTAATTTCCGGTTTAACCGGAAGCGTTTTGTTAACCGAAAATAGTGTCAAATAATAGATATTTATAGAATTAATACATATATGTATTTTCAAGTTTTCATTTTTATTACAATCGAAATTATAAATTTTTAAAATTTTGACATTCAAAAATTCATAACTACGAATCCGCTTTATAAAAGTCTTTAAAAATTTCGAGTTAGATAGAGACTTACGTTGTCTATAACATATCCAAAAATTAAAAAAACGCTCAAAACTGTTTTTGAGAAAATCTATATCAAAATTTTGATCTACTTTGGCCCCTTAAAGGTAGGCAATTTTGAAATAATTTTGAAAATCGACTTATTTAGGACAAAAGCCCTATATTTTGGCAGTACAATGCCGTTTTGAAATTTTTATAATAATAATTACCGGCCAAGTTATAAGGGAAAAACCACAAAATGGGAGAAATGGGTTCAATTGGCCGCCATTTTGATTAAAAAATTTTTTTTTCCAATTCGGGCTCATATGTACTATCTTATAGCTAAGTAGAAATAAATTTGACCCAAATTTACATATAAGCTCCCAAAATAACTACATTATTTTTGGACACCCTGTATTTAAGCTATTTTTGCCGATTTTAATGTGGCTAAAACCAAATTTCATCTAAATCGCTTCAGTAATTTTTGCTGCAGGATACATCATACATAGACATTTCAGTTCAAAAAAACGAAAATTGTTTTTTTTGCAGTTTTGGAGTCAGGAGAACTCAAAACGTCGAGAAATGCAAAAAAAGTATTCCAAAAATACAATCTTGTAGGAAATTTGATAAGCTTTCATTTTGCTAAGAGTAATTTTTTTCTCTAAAATCCATGGCATTTGAAATACCGGGTGTCCCACTTAGCATGCTCACCATGGGGATCTCGTAAACTGTAAGAGATACGAAGTCAGTTAAATGACACCAAATGTAGCCTCTTTCATGGCCAACTCGGTCCTACTTTTGTTTTTTGAAAAATATTATTAGCACTCTAGAGATATTTACAAAAAACTGAAAAAGTTGATTTTCTTTAAATGCCTATAACTTTTTTATTAATCAAGATAATTTTAATTTTTAAAAAAAGGATAATAGGCACTACTAAAACCTATAAATCTAATATACAAAAGAATTTTTTTATTAGTTCGTTTTGGAGATATGATGCAAAGTTATATTTTTTTAAATGCACCTTACACCCTTTTTTCGAGCTTTCGTTGACTGGACTACTAAGGAGAGTTAAAATCTTTTTTGTACGTTTCAAATTTCCTTAATTTTTAAATTTCAAAATTATTTTCTAATAAATAAAATACAGTAGGTAGGTGGGTACGAACTATAGCATGAGTAGTAGGTAGGTAGGCACCCTTAAAGTAAAAGAAAGGAAAAAATAATTTTCAAATAAATCCCTTTATTTCGTTAGTTAGATACTCGATTTCGAAATTTAAGTTTCGATTATTAAAAACGTAAGAGTTATAAAAAGTTGGCAATGATTTGCATGTGAATCTAAAATTGGACGTTTAGGTGTATTTATGTAAGCTTTTCATAGAGCGAGCGGTGTGCCTAAAAATTATGTCGGATTCGGCGTTTCAAAATTATCCTCGGTGTTTGGCTAATTCGACGGCAAATTTTATTAAAAGTGTGGATTCCTTTAATATTTATTTGTTAACATTTACGTGCTCTTTTATTGGTCATTTTATAATTAGCGCCTTTATTATAATATTTATTAATAATATACGCAAAAAATCAAATCGTAAAACGCTAAAGGAATTTAAGAAAAAAAGTAGATTTCGTAAAAATTTTAAACGCTCGCTCGACCGCTCATTTTCGTGCCCTGTTTTTGTGAAAGGGTAAGAAGTTTTCATCTTTAACGCCGACTATAGCTTATTTTGTTTCAGCTTTCACACGCCAGAAAATCCATCAATTTTAGACGTTAAACAGTTGAGAGAAATCGTCAATAACGATTACATTCATCAAAGCGAAAATGTTATCGATTATCGTTACGGCGGATATATGCCCATTACCTTAGGAAGAACTTTAGGACCAAACGATAAATATAAAATTGTTCGTAAATTAGGCTGGGGTCATTTTTCTACAGTTTGGCTTTGTCGAAATACCGAACAGTGAGTAATTTACTAATTTCGTTTCGTTTTTGAAAAAAATTTTTTTTTCGTAGGACGGAAGAGTACTACGCGCTTAAAATAAGCAAAGCGGCCTTTCCTTACACTTCTGTAGCTTTTGATGAAATTAATATACTCCAAAGCGTTAAAACTCAGGACGAGGATCATCCGGGATACGACAAAATTGTTATGATCAACGAATACTTTCAGGAAGTTAGCATAAATGGACGCCACGTTTGTATGTCTTTGGAAATTATGGGACCATCGTTGCTCGATCTAATAATATTGAGCAATTACCAGGGAATCGAACAAATTGCCGCTAAAAACGTTATTAAACAAGTAAGTACTATTAAATTCTTTTTTATACCTATCTAAAAATATTTATTTTCAGATACTCTTAGGTTTAACTTATTTACACGAAGTGTGCCACATAATTCATACCGATATAAAGCCCGAAAATATACTAATTAAAGTTACTAATTCTTATATACGTAATATGGTAGAATACGTTAAACGATTTAGCGAACTCGGTGTCGAAATGCCAAAATCCTATGGTAAAATTACATGTATTTGTTTACAGGGTGAGTTTTTTAAGTGGAACATTGGGATCTCGGAAACCGTAAGAGTTACGAGATCCGTTAAATTACCAAAAAGCTGCATATTTTAAAGACCTTTAATAATCCGTTTTGAAAATTTCAAAACTCAAAATATTTTCCGAGATAACGCAGAAAAGCTGAAAATTTGCAATTTCGTTTTCCGACTGTAGTTTCAAAAATGACTTACTTTAGAAAAAAAATTCTAAGAAAAAATTTTCAAGAGGTCAAAAAAGCTATCAAACGATACCAAACTCGACTTTTTATCACATCGACGCTAGGCGTCGCGACATTCAACTGCTCATTTTCTTTTATGGGAGATAAATAAAAATAAATCAGATTATTGTTTAATAAATCTTAGTAATGCAATTTTATTTCCTTGATAACTTCTATAAAACTTTAAAATCTAAGTTTTAGTCGTTATTTTTCATCGCAAAAAATAACATAAAGTAACATATTAACGTAACGTAACATAACAACCTGAAAGGTTGTGTAAATAAGAAATAGTATAAGATAGAAAGTTCTCGTTTCGTAACCGAATATAGACAAACCTAATGAGTAATATTTGCAAAAATGATAGGTCCTCCATAAGAAAATAAAAAGTTGAACGTCGCGACGCCTAGCGTCGATGTGATATAAAATCGTGTTTGGTATCGTTTGATAGCTTTTTTGGCGTGTTCAAAATTTTTCCCGAGATTTTTTTTTCTAAAATAAGCCATTTTGAAACTGCAGTCGAAAAACAAAATTGTAAATTTTCAGTTTTTTTGAGTTATCTCGGAAACCATTTAGAATTTTCTCTTCCGATATCTTAATGTTAGTACCACTTTTAAAAATCACCCTGTACAGGGTGTTTCACGAAAACCGTTAGACGTTTTGAAGCTTTGAATGCTACGATCGATCTGAAAACATCAATTATCGCTTCCGGTTCAACGGGAAGTAACACAAACTTCCTTATTTTAAATGGAGTACTGTATATTTTTTTACATTTGTGGATTCTTGAAAAATTTTAAATCCAACTTTATGACATGTTTTCATACCTATTTTCAGCTGTTTGAATTTTCTAAAAATAGTAACTTTTGAGCGCCTTTCTTCAAAACTGCATACTTATGTTATGATGATAATAGGAGCTACGTAATTTTCAATTTTTTTAAAAAACATTATACTAAGCTCTGATGTTACATTTTTTTTCTAATAATTTACAGGGTGTTCAAAAAGTGATGACTTCTAGAGGAAATTTCAAACCTAAAAAACTTTTTAATTTTAAATGGAACACCCTGTATTTTTTGACAGTTTTGGATGTAGAAATAAATTTGCTATCGTTTTGCATTACTATTCTCTATACCTCATCCTCTCATCTCCTCTCCTCTCATATCCTCATCAACTCCTGTTATCGTCATAACGCAAGTCAACGTAAGTCGGATTTAGAATTTTTTGTAGAATCTATTAATGAAAAAAAAATAGTATTCCATTTAAAATAAGAAAATTGGTGTTACTTCCGGTTTAACCCGAAGTGATGTTGTTTTGAAAATATTCTTAATGAATAGATCGGTGGCCATTATACACGGATTGAAATTTTCTAACGATGGTACCATTCAAAGCTCTAAAACGTCTAACGGTTTCCGTGAAACACCCTGTAGTAGTATTAATGAACCGGGAATTTGAAATCCTAAACGACTTTACCCAGTGATTAAGTTGTTAATTATGGGTGACATCATTCGGGACTCGAACTTTCTGTTCCTTTTCGAATTAGCGCGAATTCTATTTGGATCTGGATGCTCAGAAATAAGAAAAAATTTGTTTGTTTCAGTAAGCGCATCAAATTGGTCCGATCACATCGACTTATATGACCAAGCGACTTGTTCAACTTTTAGTACCGAAACCGCATATCCTCGAGAAAAATCATGTCCCGGCGATAAATTTACGAAAAAACTACAAAACTCCTCTAATCGACAATATCACAACGGCGACGCCGAAGGATCTCCTAATCCTTTATTTATTAATCCTAACATTCGAGTAAAGATTGCAGATTTAGGCAATGCTTGTTGGGCAGTAAGTAATCGATACCTACTAAAAGAAAAAAATTAATAAATATTAGGTCGAATAGACAAATTAAAAAAATGCCGAATAAAGAAAAAAGTAAAATTAATTTTTACAGCACGAACATTACGCCGAAGTCATACAAACTGTTCAGTATAGAGCTTTGGAAGTTATTATAAATGCGGATTACTCCTTTTCGGCCGATTTATGGTCGGTCGCGTGTGTGGCATTCGAATTATGTACGGGAGAGTATTTATTTAATCCGCAATGCACCACGTCCCTTTCGATGGCCGACGATCACTTAGGTTTAATTTGGGAGGTACTCGATGGAATTCCAAAATACGTGGCGTTAAGTGGCCGAAGTTCTAAAAAATACTTCGACTCGGAAGGTAATGTAAAAAGCCCTCTTCGAGTAGGTAACCCGAGTTTCATTTGTAGGAGCTTTGATACACATTAAACCGTCGAATATGAAAATTTGGAAAGTGGAAGATGTATTAGTAGATAAATATGGTTGGAAAAGAGTGGACGCTATAATTTTTGCGGATTTTATTCAGTCTTTGATCGAACCAGACAATGAACTACGTGCGACCGCTACGGTTGCGCTCGCTAAGGACTGGTTACGCGAAACCGAAGACCACTAGAGGCTTAAATTTGCCTTACCAATCATATACTGTTGACTTTATACTCAATAGAAGACTGATTATGTTATAAATGATAATTCCACTTATTCCGTTAATTTAATAAATATCGTTCTTATTGTTTTTTTTCTAAAAAAATAAAGTATTAAAAAATGTAAACAGTTTTATTGAATATAAAAATGTAAATTAAGTAAATAAGTTATTTCTTTCTCTCGTCGCCAGTTAGCCGTAGCCCGTCAACCTAGACGACCTCAGCATCATTTTAAACATCATCTTTTTATCCGGAGCATATCGATGAGTCGAAATATTGCACTAGACGAGCGAAACTACCCTCAACAAACACACTTCACACTAGCAACCTACTGTTACTTCCGCAGCGCAATAGCACGAACTTTTGACGGAAAATTTGAAAAGTCCGGATATGCCCCGCGTCCGAACCTGCCCCAGTCTCCCCTACTTTTGAATTGGTTTTTATTTTGTAAAGTAAAAGAGCGCACGATACGAATTCATAAATGGTTCATAAATTTAAAATAAGTATATAAATCGAGTACAAATAAATATCTTTTTGGAATATTCAAAGCATGAAGTATAGAAATATGTTGATTTTTATGATCTACTAAAATTAATATTTGTGAGGCAAGAAATATTGTCAATTGTCAATAATTTGACAATACTGTATCAACTGTATTCAACGTCTTCTATAAAAACATAAAAACTGACCACACAAACAGGCTAATGCTCTAGGAATGCAGGTCGACAAAAGTTGGAAAATCTCTAAATTCGTCAATTTAATTTTTTGGTACATGCCTACTAATAGACCGTGGGCCTGTAACAAAAAAAACGGGGTGATCGTATTCAGGCAGAGCTCTTGGGGATAAGCTATTTGATACTCACTGAACACGAAAATCTGGTTGGCTTCCGTGGACACTGGCTTAAGCACTCACAGTCTTTCAATGAAATTGTTAAAAATATTCGTTAAAAAAGTTTACAGTATTCGGGTTGCCACTTTGCCATTCTTTCATTTAGATGATATTAATCGACCAAAAAATTTGGCATCCCTCCACAGTGGCTTACTCAGCGTTGAAGCTGAGCCGAAGTCAACATTTTCAGACCATACAACTCCCAAACGGTATTAGGGCTGCCTCTTGGCAAATCAACTATTTTTGACCTAACAATTAAGAATTTGCATTTGGCATTCCTCTCTGGTGGCTTACCCGCTCTCCTCACTAATTAAAAGTTGTGTGTGAAGAGCTGATAAAATACCTGACAGTATTTGGGATAAAATTTTAATAGTAACTCACTGGTAGTGTACAAGATCAAAAAATGTCATTGGCATCCAAATTCAGTGGATGCTTCCGCGGAACACAAAATGACGTCGTTGGAAGTCAAGATCAGTAGAATGTTAGTAAGTGCAGTGTCTGTGGTCGCAGTAATCATAAATCAAGTGATTGTAGATATAAAAATTGTTCATGTCATAAGTGTGGCATTAGGGGTCACACAGCACCAGTATGTAAAAGTAAATACTCTCATAATTATTTAATTGAAACAACTTCTGAAATTTCAGAAGAAAATATTTATTCAATTTGAAATCAATTGATACCGATGCTGTGGGAAATGTTGAGCCTACATTTATTAAGTTAACAGTAGGAGAGGTACCCATTATTTTTGAGAAAGATTCAGGTTTTGCTCATGCGGCAATTTCTGAAAAATTATATTTAAAGTATTTTAAAAAATTAAAATTAAATACAAAATGATTTGTGCCTTAGAGATTATGTTGAAGTAACTTTTAAACCCTTGGAGTATTTGGATTTGAATATAATTTTGAGCAATGCCCATTTAAACTTAAGACTTACGTATTGAGAAATGGAGGTCCGCCCTTAATTGGTAGGAATGCTATGAATATGCTTAACTTAGACATTAGTAAGGTCCATAATATTAAAAGTAGTAGTAATGATGATTGTAAGAATCTTTCGTCCAAGGCTGAGAGGCTTATTAAACAGTATTCAGATATTTTTGAAGATAGACTAGGTACATTTAATAAATTTAACCAATTAACGTAGATCTACCTTTAAAAGAAGGTGCAACACCAAAATTTTTTAAAGCTCGACCGGTACCGTATGCGTTAAAACCAAAAATTGAAGCAGAAATTGCTAGAATGGTAAAAAATGGAGTCTTAGTAGCTCAGGAGTTTTCCGAGTGGGCCACTCCTGTCGTGCCGGTTTTAAAACACAATGGCGGTATAAGGCTTTGTGGGGATTTCAAAATAACACTAAATCCACAATTAAAGGATGTCTCCCATTGGCTTTTTCCAAGGATTGAAGATCTTTTTGCAGAATTGCAAGGCGGGAACGAGTTTTCAAAAATAGATCTATCTGACGCGTATACGCAAATAGTGTTAACGGATGAAGCGAAGAAACTGGTAACTATTTCGACACATTTGGGACTTTTTACATATACAAGATCGTGTTTTGGTATTAAAACGGCTCCAGCAATTTTTCAAAAGATAATGGAGCAATTGTTCAAAATTCAAGGCATATGTATATTTTTGGATGATATTTTGGTTACGGGAAAGGATGATGTAGAGCATTTGGCACGTCTTGAGCAGTTATTTAATATTTTACAGGATAATGGACTAAAAGTAAAAAAGAAAAAGTGTTCATTTTTTCAGAGATTATCACATTATCTTGATCACAGAAAGGATAGCTGGAAATTGTAAAACGTGTGCGGTGTTTTCAGCAAAATCAAGCAAAGCGTCTCTTTCGGTATGGGACTGGCCTAAAGAACCGTGGACAAGGTTACATGCAGATTTCTTTGGACCACTGTACAATAAGAATTTTTTGGTGATAGTAGACGCAACCACCAAGTGGATCGAATGCTTTGAGGTGAACAATATTACCTCAAGCTCGACTATAAAATATTTTAGGGAAGTTTTCAGTCATTTTGGATTATGTAAGAAACTTTGCACAGATAACACTAAGTCATTTACTTCGGAAGAATTCCAAATTTTCTTAAAAAACTCAGTTATAAAACATTTATCTGGTGCGCCGTACCATCCCGCTACCAACGGTGAAGGATAATCGGCGGTACAAATTATGAAAAGAGCCATTCAAAAAGCAAAATATGAAAACAAAGATGCGGACGTAAATTTAATTATTAACCGTTTTTTATTTCAATATAGAAATACTTCGCACACCACGACAGGAGAGATGCCGGCAAAGCTACTGATAGGTCGAAATTTACGTACAAAATTTGAGCTTATGTTGCCTTCGGTAAAATCAGTGGTAAAAAACAAACAGACGTATCTGCAAGAATATTATTTGAATCAAAGAGATATTAATTTTGATAAGGATGATGTAGTCTGGGTGAGAGACTATAGAGCTCAGCATCCAGAATGGTGTGAAGGGGTGATAGAGAGAGTGCTGGGACGGAAAACTTACATTGTAAAAGTCGAGGTGGGGTTATGGAAAAGACATAAAAATCAAATAAAACCGAACATCACTTTGACTTCGGAACAAATTGTTAAAGTAGATACTACCATTGGTAGTGATAGAGTTTTAAGGGCTCGTGAACCCCTAAAACCCCCCCACAAAAATTAATTGTAAACTTAAGCCAATATATTTAACATGGGAGGTATCTTTAAAAATATATAGGGTATTCCGTTTAAAAAAAAGTGACATATTCTTGTATCTCGGTGACTAGATCCTTTTCCGTTTTTTCAACTACATCACTAAAATCGGAAAAACAACTACTATAACTTTATAAATTTAACCGTCTTTGTATCTTCGCTAATAAAAAAGTTAGCTATTGTAAACTGTTTTCATGAACACACTGTATACACCCTTAATCCTAGCTAATTCCAAATTTGTATCTGCATATGTGGATTTTCATGAATGAAACTTAAAGTGATTGTTCTGTTATTAATCTCTTGTTATTGACCTCTTAACGCTGTTAGAGCCATTGGAAACGATGTATCTTTTCTATACAACCTAAATTATGTGTAACTAACAATTACACCAAGTGGCTACCTGAATACTATCATATTATATTTACCATCTGCGCGTACAATTTAAAATCCTCCTACCTCCCCTTAAAGTCGCACAATTTAGATGCCAATGACATTTTTTTATCTTGTACACTACCAGTGAGTTACTATTAGAATTTTAGCCCAAATACTGTCAAGTATTTTATCAACTCTTCACACACAACTTTTAATTAGTGAGGAGAGCGGGTACGCCACCAGAGAGGGATGCCAATTTTTTTGGTCGATTAATATCATCTCAATTAAAGTGAGTAGTGAGTATAAAATTGCTCAGCCAGAATACGATCACCCCGTTTTTTCTGTTAAGGGCCCACGGTATAAAAATAATCTAAACAAATAAAAGTACGAAAAAATTAAATTATCCGGCAAGAACCACGTGGAGGTCTTAGAGAACTCTTGCCAGGAATGGACGGGATGAAGGGGGCAAGATCCAACTTCACATTAGGTAAGCGTGATCCCAAGGAGTAAAGGTAAGAGGAGACAATTCTGCGGGAATTTCACATTAGGTAAACTCCGACAGAATAGGATATGGTAGGAAATAGAAATAAAAAAGTTCCTCACCAGTCCGCTGTTTCTTATTGATGGTGATGGTCCAACCCTGTTAATAAGAAAGCAGATTTAGTTTTTTTATTGATATTATTATTGGAAAAAGTAAGAGATAACCATCTACCTACTGCATCGGGTCTGGTTCGCTGATCTGAAAATTAAAAAAGTTTAATTAATTGGTTTTCATAACTCAGGCTGTTTTAAATAATTTTCTTACCCTTCTTACATCTAGTCTTACCTTTCTTACCCTTTAAACTCACCTCATTTACCTTATCTTATCTCACTTTCACTGAATGCACAAACACTTAGAAAAATGCTAAAACGACTCACCCCGCTTCCATCATATCTGCTTACGGGCCCTACCTTTATCCTCGTGTCCTTTCGTGGTTAAAGCTCGTTCGCTCCTTGATGGCTGCTCCATATCCCAAGCTTGTCAACACTAGCAGTCCACAACTACTTTCGCTAAGTTTTAATTGTTCCTCGTATCGCGAAACCGTGTATTTATTAATGAACACCTTCACTACTTTTTACAAAAATTCCGAATTCACATTAAAAGCTCTATGGGCTTTTCTAAGTAACGAACTCGACACTGCACAGGATGACCGATCACGACGTACGAAACACAACCTCCTACGTTTTGGTCCATCAAATAAGTCGACTCAAACTCGAAATATCCTTTTAGTAAGTGGGAAGTAGTTCAATGAATGACAAAAATGAACCGAAAAACTTCCATTAGCTTGATGATTGATTTTGTATGCCATCTTACAATTCATCCATCGAAGTAGGCTTTCAACATTCTTTATTTTCCATCAGGTAAAATAGTCTCGTAATTATGTGATGAGTGGAGTTCATCTGTAAAAGCCAAAAAATTAATTAACTACCTGGATTTATTAAAACTTAAACAAGCAAGCGCTGACATTGAAATAACAATAAAAGGTGAGTAATAGAAAATAAAGACATTGGTCCTTAGTCCTTGCCTCAATCCTAAGAGAGATGGAAGAACATCCCATACTTAGTATGGTGTCTGACAGAACAACCAAAGCATATACCATCGAAAAAACCTACGGAATTAAAATTCCGACAAGGGAAGAATGGGAATGCAAGGCAGTCAAAATGAATGGACTTGTATTCTACACAGACGGCTCCAAAAACTCAACGGGTACAGGAGCTGGAATTATCGGGGACGGCAACCTGAGGCGGGGGGTAACCTTAAGCCTCGGGGAGCACGTAACCGTCTTCCAAGCAGAAATTTACGCCATCTCAACATGTGCGCAAATGCTGTTAGACAGAGGATATCACAATCAAAGAATCTTCGTAGTATCTGACAGCCAAGCAGCCTTAAAAGCGCTGAACGCTTGTGAGGTGAGGTCCGGGCTAGTAACGGACTGCATCCGCAGACTGAAGGCGCTAGCGGAGAAAAATTTCGTCGACTTGGTATGGGTTCCGGCTCACGCCAACATACCAGGGAACGAGGAAGCGGACGATCTGGCTAAAGAGGGCAGCAAAATAAGACCCATTGGACCGGAACCCGCCCTTGCCATTTTTTATGAGACGGCAAAGAGAGAAATAAAGTCACTTCTAGAGAAGTGGCATATTAAACACTGGAGGGAGTCTCCTGGACAGGGACACTCTAAAGCCCTCCTGGAGAAACCCTCTGACAAAAGAACTCGATCTCTAATCAGAATGAGCAGAGATGAGCTAAGACTGGCAACGGCAATGTTAACGGGTCATTGCCAGCTCAAAAAGCACCTGCATACGATGGGACTAGAAGAAGACGTGCAGAGGAGGAGGAAACTCCAATTCATCTTCTGCTACACTGTGAGGCTTTCACAAGAAGTCGTTACAGCATTCTCGGGAAAGAGAAGATACTCCAAAGAGAATTGCCCAACTTATCAATAGGGAAAATTCTGGACTTTATCAGAAGCACAGAACTCCCATAAGGGAAGACTAAATCCGAGGTGCACAATAGATCCAAGAGGTCGCGATGCAAGGAACCAATAGGGACCAACCTCAGAATCATATAATAATAATAGTCCTTACCTAGCTTTAATCATTTGAAGGTGGTTATTTATCTCTTTGAAGCTGCTGGTTTGTCTTTCGATATGGGCTTTATAACTTCTTTATATTCCTCCAGTTCGAATTAGATGTGGAGTTTTTGCACACTTTGCTTTCTTTAACTCCCCTCCCTCTTAACTTAATTTAAATCCTCTGGAGGTGACTGGAACTTCTTATGGAACCATGTCTCACTACACTTTCGATGATTTTAATTTTGCTCTGTTTACATGGTCTAGGTAGCGTCGTCTTTGAATTTATGTGATGCCTGAAGTTTTTCTGTAAAACCCAAATAAATAATTAACGACCTAGTGGTTAAAGCTTTACAGCAAGCATGTCATGACAAATAAAAATAAAATTCAAAGGGTGCAATTACTAAAAAATGACGCTGCTTCTTACCCTATTTAAACCCTCTGGAGTTGACTGCAACTTCTTATGAAACCATGTCTTACTACACTTTCGATGATGTTAATTATTTTGCTCTGTTTACTTGGTCTAGGTAGGGCCGGCTTTAAATTTATGTAATGCCTTCAGGCCCTTCAGTTTTTCTGTAAAACCCAAATAAATAATTAACCACCTAGTGGTTAAAGCTTTACAACAAGCATGTCATGACAAGTGAAAATAAAATTAAAAGGGTGCAATTACTAAAAAATGACGCTGCTTCTTACCCTATTTAAACCCTCTGGAGGTGACTGCAACTTCTTATGGAACCATGTCTCACTACACTTTCAATGATGTTAATTTTGCTCTGTTTACATGGTCTAGGTAGCGTCGTCTTTGGTGGTCCTTACGTAGCTTAAACCATTCGAAGATGGTTGATGGTCTCTTTACAGCAGGTTCCTTCATCGAAGTATAGGTAAGCTTTTAACATTCTTTATTTCCCATCAATTAGAATTCCCTCGTCGCTATATGTGGTGATTGGAGTTCTTCTGTATGAGACAAAAAAATTATAAGTTACCCGGATTTATTAAAATTTTGAAAATCAAGCTTCGATATTCAAATCCATATATTTAAAACGCGAAGCCTTTTCTTTTCCGCTAATTTTAGCGTACTTCTACTGGACCGATTTTGATAATTTTTTTTTAAATTGAAGCTCTCGACCCACAGATATGTCACCACTAATTTTTTTCTCAAAATTATTAATTTCATGCATTGTTTTATATTTTATAATATACATAATAAAATAATCAATTTTATAATTTAAAATAATTCAATTTTAAAAATTATAAATGAGAATAAATGTAGATAGTATTTGGTTTTATACGATAAGGCACACATTATACATTTGGTCGTGGTGATAAAATTTTCAATACTTTTATTCGACCAGTACGTTTCTAATACGCGATATGGTCAGGTTGGTGCGTGCATTTTTAATTACGTTTCGTGCTTTTGTGAATTTTGGATTTTTGAGACGGTTTTTTATGTTGCCCTCTTTGGCTTAGTTATCTTTAAGGTCAGTTTTCGTATTTTTTATATAAAATAGTCATAGCTAATTTATATCTTCAAAAACTTCGTCGATTTCGACGGGGGTGACCGCTATTTATTTTTTTAAATTCAAGCTGTCGAACCCCAGATACGTCAGCAGTAATTATTTTCTTCAAATTACCAATTTCATAAATTTTTTTAAAATAATAAATTAACAAACAATCATCGGTGTAGGAAGTAAGTGCATTATAATAATTTTTGAAAATTTCATTTTTCTAACACATTCATCTCTAACTACTTCGTCGAATTTCGACGGGGGCGCCCGCTCGTAAAAATTAAAAGTAGGCAAATAGAAAATAAAGACACAGGTCGTTACCTAGCTTAATTCATCTGAAGGTGGCTCTCTATGATTCTCTATAAAGTTTCTCCTTCGTTGTTAAATTAAATTAAATCTTCCTCCAGGTCTAATTTGAAGCGGTGTTTTTGTACACTTGGCTCTCTCAAACTCCCTCCAGGAGGAGGTCAGTTTTTCTGTAAAAGACAAATAATTAATTAATTGCTTGGATTTTTAAAATTTATAAAATGCAAGTCCTTTGATGTAGGGAGTAGCACCACCAGGAGTTGACCTTCACAAGAAAAAAAATTATTTTTGGTCACAAAAATGCTATCACATCAACTTGTTTCAACAAGTTAAAAATGTACTGATAAATTAAAATAGAAAATTTTAAATGTTCAAAAAATATCTTATCATATGAAACCATATGCGTTTATTTAAATGAATCGTTTTTGAAATTAAAATATTTAATTTACGAAATAAAATAAATTCTAAATTGTCGAATTTGCTACAATATTTATGTAATTTCTCATTTAGAGGAAATAAACTTGGATTTTTTTTTAGTTTTCATAATGGGTGTTAGGTCTTATAGGCACATTTTCAGAGTAAAAAAATAAATTTGGATCCTGTTAAGCTGGATCCTTGAACTTTAAGGTTGAAAGGACCCCGCACAAATCTTATGGGAAATGGCCCTCGGTGAATTTTCCTAAAAATTTAGTATGTTGTAGTATTTGACCTACCGAACAAAAGTCTCCATGGCCACAAAGCCCTAAACCTAATAGTCTTCGTGTTGTGGAGACTTAAAGTACTGATAATCTTGTCACACACAATTGTGATTTTTTGAATTTTATGCATAACGATCACATTCACACAATTCTTATAAGAAATGGCCCTCGGTGAATTTTCCTAAAAATTTAGTACGTTATGGTGTTTGACCTACTGAACAAAAGTCTCCATGGCCACAAAGCCCTAAACCCAATATTTTTCGTGTTGCGGAGGCTTCTAGTGCTGAATAATGTTGTCACACACAACTGTGGTTGGATTTAATTATAGCTCGAAAAGTTTGATACAATTGTTATCTTTGTAATGTTGGAAGTTTTAGTAAGAATGCCTGGAATAGGCGACATTGATAATAGGCTGGATATTGCAATAAAAAGGCGTGAAGATAATGATCTTCCAAACCTATAATTAGAAAATGACACAAGAGTATGTTTGAATCGCAATCAGGGTATTGAAAGAGAATTAACGAATATTGAAGAAAATTCCATGTGTCTCCGATTAAATATTGTAAAGCAGTGAGGCAACCGAACTTGCATTTTTAAAATAAAATTCAAAAAATCACAGTTGTGTGTGACAACATTATTCAGCACTTGAAGCCTCCGCAACACGAAATATTAGGTTTAGGGCTTTGTGGCCATGGAGACTTTTGTTCAGTAGGTCAAACACCACAACATACTAAATTTTTAGGAATATTCACCGAGGGCCATTTCTTATACGTATTGTGTGTGACAAGATTATCTAAGCCTCCACAACACGAACAATATTAGGTTTAGGGCTTCGTGGCCATGGAGACTTTTGTTCGGTAGGTCAAATACTACAACATACTAAATTTTTAGGAAAATTCACCGAGGGCCATTTCCCATAAGATTTGTGCGGGGTCCTTTGCTTCATGTCAATTTTAAAAACTTTAAAATAATTATAATTATGTAATTAATTTAGAAGCAAATTTTCTTTCCATTAAGTACAAGGAGCAATACCCCAAAAAATAGTTTTTTGATTAAAAGAAAGATAAAGCTTACCTTAGAAGAACATTGACCTTGTAGACACTGAAATGGCTTGCATAAAACCGAAAGACTTGATTTTCAAACTGTAGCCACACGAAAAAGCCGTTTGTCCTTGACTGGTGAAAACTTGGAACCACAAAAAAAATCCAAATTTTCACCAAGTATTTTCAAAAAAATCCATGAAAAATTCTTCCAATCCATTGCAGTTGAATTGATTTGAGTTTAAAAAAGTTTTAATGCTGACTAATTAACAGGTGTTCAAAATGGCCGGTCCTTTTAGCTCCTTTTAGGCTAAATTTCTTCTTCAAAATTCATCTCCATCCACTAAGATTATTAACACACACTAGTTTAAACTTCAACCAACTTGTAAATGTTTTTTAATAATTTTATACACTTGAGTTTAATTTTTTGAAAATTTTTAATTAGAGCGACGCCATAAAGCACGATGTCGTTTTCCTTCTAAGTAGGTGATGACTGATAATTTAGATTTGCAATCAATGCATGCGCGTTAAACTTTTGATAAAAAAAATTTTAAAACTTACGTATTAATGCCTTGTTGAATGATAATTAGTCAACAATCGTAAAAACCATGTAAATGCCGAAATTTAATTAAGGGAAGTTTTTAAAAAGTTGTAAAAACTTTTCATGTTTCAACAGGTAGTCAAAATGGTCGTTCTGCCTTTGAAAATGGTCACCAGGTGGAGTTTTAATAGGGGCGTACTAATGAAAGGGCACAAAAATTTAAAAAAAGTTTTTTTGCGTATTTCACAAGGCCTTATTGAATTATTACAATTTTTGAAACGAATAAAGTAGAACCGATAACAAGAACTTTTTCAAGAAATTTTGAAAAATCAAAAAAATTGCAATTTGTTAAATTGATAAAAATGAGGAAAATTATTAGAATCACTGAAATTTTGAAAAGTAAAAGCTTAGGTAACCTTGACTTATCCTTGGCTACATCAACAACAGGTGGTTAAAATGGCCGGCCCTACCACTTTTCTTTTACATCTAATTTTACCTTGGAAAACAATGAGGCAGTTTCAGAAAATCTCCAAATGAACTCCAAATAACATAAACTTAATTTTCGTAAACTTTTTCACGACTTTAAAGCACTTTTGATTATATTTTTTGCAATTTAAAATTTCCCCGACGCACCTCGCTTTACAAAGTCGTTCAACAAGTGGAAAAATGGCCGTTGTCGTTGGTTTCTTTTACACTTAATTTTGCTTTGAAAAAAACTTACGCACTTTCGAAAGGTCTTCACAGGCACTCAAAACAATATAAACTTAATTTTCATAAACTTTTTAACTATTTTAAAGCCCTTTTATCTACATTTTTTGGAAATAATAATTACACACCGACGCCACCCCGCGACACTAAAAATGAACAAATGACGTACAACTAGAAAATAGTAACAATAATGGCCGATGATGATAATCAAAAGTCCGCTTTTACACTGTCGAAATTGGTCACTGGAAATTTATATTTTACAAAAATTGATAACAAAATCGATTTTTGCAATTTATTGATGGAGTTAATCACTAATTTTAAATATTATTTTTGAAATATTTATAAAAGCCATATTTACAACACAACAATTTTGATTTTTGACATTTTTGGACATAAGGCTTAATTTTTATTCAATTATTAATTTTATTTTATAACGTCAAACCTAATGTTTATATCGCAAATGAACACATCAACAACTAGCAACTAACCACGTAAACTACAATCGCCACCCCTCTGAGATATTTTAAACTCGAACCCCCTCTCACTCTCGTCTAGTAGCAAATATAAAAAATTTGAACAAATCGAAATTTCCGTTAAATTTTCATCAACAAATTAATGGAATTTATCAGGGTAGTAATGGCTATTTTAAGGGTTAATTTATTACTAATGAACGAATGTAGTTTACACTTTATGAACAAAGGGTGTTGACAGAATAAATAACTTAAATCTTCATAAATGGGGTATCTGATCATCTTAAGGGATGAAAAAATAACTACATTATTTAACATTCTCTAACGTTCAATTTGAACTCTAATATCGGTCAAAAGGACTTAGCAACATTTCTAAATATTTTCTAAATAAATAAAGATAGATGCCAATTTTAAATCGGTAGTGGATCGACATACAACTTCGTTCCTGAAATTGAGAAATGAAAAAAAAATTCAAATATTCAAAAAAATATTGTAGGTGCCCACAACTTTTTAAAATGAAGCTTTCCCTATCAAAAACTTATTTAAATTAATTTAGTAAATACACCAAGTTTTAAATAAAACGAATGCTTCTAGTTTGAAAATTTTGCTATTTTTTCCAAGTTAGTTATTAAGTAATAATATTTTAAATCTTGATACAAATTAATTTTGATGGGCCATAATTTTTTAAATTCGTATTTTAATTAAGAGTTATAAAAAGTGCTTTTTGGGTAGGTATCAAGAGCATGATAAATAGCTCTAAGCCCTTGACCTACTTTGGACTACGCCTGGTTGCTACTGTTCGTTACGTCATCGAGATGCTTATCTCAAGGTCGTTCAGTTACGTATTTCTCTCCACATTTATATAATAGGGAAAAATTTTTTTTTTATTTAGAACTTTTTGTTAATATAAAAATCTATTACCTACCTACTACATTTTGCTTCTATTGTTACCCCGTAGTAACTAATAGTTTTGAGTTTAATAAGACTGTTTTAGTTTTAATTTGCTATTGTTCCTTCTTTTTTTTAGAAACACTTAATTGTAATACCTTTAGTTGATTAATCGGAAATATTGATTCGCACTCAGGCATTTGCAGACCTCCTTTCAGTCGGTCTGGCGAAATTTGCCTTCGTGCGTCAAAATGCTATCTTGTGACACATGTATTTTAATATACTATTAATTGTATACGATAAGTAAACTTTCTTTGAATAAATTAGCATGCCGATTCATCAAAGTAATACATTCATTTTTCTTGGGAGCTATCTTGTTTTTTATGTGGTTTTTGAAAAACTTCAGTATTTCTTTTTTTTGTTGATTGGTCCATCGAACACGAGTGTTAGTGCATTTTTTCTCTGTATATGCAGATTTTGGTTTTTTACAAGTTGTTTTTTTATTCTTAGACTTGCTACTTTTACATGAGCTAGAATAAGAAGCTCAAGACTTATCTTGCTCACCTAAAAGTGAAACAGCATTTCAAATTCGTTATTGTATGACACATTAGGGTGATAAATATTTACCTAATTTGTTAGTCGTTTGTTCTTCGTTTATGATTTCTTCACACTCTACTTCGTCTTCTACTTCGTTTACGTTTCTTATTTTAATTAACTTTTCTTCGACTTCTATTTCATCTTCGAGCTACTCCTATTTCTGCTAAACTCTTCCCTTTAAATTCGGCTCCTTTTCCAGCATTCAGCAGTAGTAAAACTTTAGCTACTTTAGCTGTTTGGTAAAAACGTCTTCTGAGAGTCTAAAAATAATTACAGAACACATTTAGTAATCTTATGACTTTTGTTTTTAAGGATGAAAGCTACCTGTAAAATTGTAAGTGTATTTTCTCAGTGTGGCCCATAAAACGTGCTATCTGCTCCATTTCATCCTTTTCGAAGTTCATGAGTTGTAATATTGTAGCAATCTGTTTTCTAAACCTTGTGCTTGTAAGAAGCTCAGGATTTTTGGCACCGCAACTTTTTGCAAATTTTCTTATGATAGATTGCCCATTCATCCACTTGTCCTCTGATCCTGGATTGGCGAACAGATATTTATTAGTTGCGGGAACTATATCTGTACTCCTTCGTACAGATATTAGTAGATCGATAAAGTTTTGCATCTTTTTGGTGAATAAAATTGGCACAGGATTACTACCCTTTCCAAAAACAACCACACGTTTAAAAGCGCTACTCATAGTTTTTTCTAACTCAGAGAGACTACTCAAACGTTCTTCTTGATTAACGGTAGAAAAATTTCTTTCGTAAGTTTTAATGTCTAAAAATTGAACCTCACCAATTCGCTCCCTGTTAAAAATTAAGACAATCGCAAGCGTGCATTCACAAAAAAGTTTATAATTAATTTCAATATCTTGTTTGTTTTTTAATTTTGTAAAAGCTTCATCGCCCTTTACCATGACATAGTTATTAAACACCTTCACATCAGATCAGGCTTGGAGAATTTTAATGTATATCTTGATAATCTTGAGAACGTGCTGTCCGCTTTAACTAGAAAAAAACGCCAAAATAGTGCTACTTGGTGATTTTAACGTTAATTTTAGATCATCATCGCCTCATCTATATGAGCTGATTTATCTGACTCGCGCTTTCAACTTAACACCAACTATATCTGACTTCACCAGGGTTATCCTTCACCCTGCTACCTGCATAGACAATATATTTACTAATTTTTCAGCTGGTACTTTTGAGGCGGGAGTTTTTGATCCCTGCTTATCTGATCATCTCGGCCAGTTTTTTGCAATTGGATCTGAGAGTGAGCCATCACAGGTCAAGTTGCACCAGGCGATTACCGGTTCTGGCTTGTGTAGGTTCAGAGAGTCGCTTCTTCGGGTGACTTGGCATGATTTTAAGAATGATTCTTGTGAAATCGATTTCCTTGCAGATATCTTAGTCAATACTTATCAGTTATCAGTATCAGTCCTTGGTACATCAATGCTTTGCTCTCAAAAAAACTACAAATGACAACAAAGAGATGCGTGAAATGTTATCTTCTGTTAAGTTGATTTGCAGCAAAGAACGCTTACCGCAATATTGGTCGCTTTACAGTGATTTAAAAAAATCGTATAATCAAAATATTAAAACTTCTAAGAAGGCTTCTTACAATGATTTTATTCTGCAGTCAAATAATATTTCGAGAAACGCTTGGTCAGTGATAAATTGGGAATTAAACGGGGATAGGGCTAAAACCCACAACATTCCTCTGAGTCAAGTGAAGTAATAAAAACTTTGCCAAGTTCAACAAATAATTTTGTTGATTTTTTGAGCCATGCTCATACGACCTCTAACACTTTTTTTCTTTATCCAACTACGTCAGAAGGGGTGGAAGTTATCATTAAATCCTTAAACAATTCCAACACGACGGATTTTTTTGATTTAAACAGTAAAATACTAAAACAAACAAGTGATTTGCTTTCCTATCCGTTGTCAGTCTTGATTAATCCGTGTTTTGGTGAGGGTGTTTTTCCTAGTTGCTTTAAGTTGTCAAAAGTTGTGACTCTGTTTAAACGAGGTAATCGGGATTTGGCGGAAAACTACCGTTCAATTTCTGTCATTGTCATATTTGGTAAGGTCATGGAAACCATTCTTAAGTTAAGATTGGTCAATTTTTTGAATAAGTATTGTATTTTGAGCGAGTCTCAGTTCGGTTTTCGCTCTGGATGGTCTACCACAGGTGCTTTGCTGGAGGTCGTTGAGGGGATTGTGGGAGGTTCGGAGCGTGGGAGACATTCTGTTGTAAGTATGTGCAATCTGAGCAAGGCATTCGACTGCGTCTCCCATAACATCCTAATTAAGAAACTATCTTATTATGGGATAAAAGGAATTCCTTTAAAATTATTTAGTTCCTACTTGAAGGGTAGAAGGCAATGTGTTAGTTTCGGGGGTGTCAGTTCGTCTTTAGAGCACATTGATCATGGAGTACCTCAGGGTTCAGTACTGGGACCGTTATTGTTTGTGATTTACATAAATGATTTGTGCT
Source organism: Malthinus seriepunctatus (assembly GCA_963924605.1). Classification (NCBI taxonomy): domain Eukaryota; kingdom Metazoa; phylum Arthropoda; class Insecta; order Coleoptera; family Cantharidae; genus Malthinus; species Malthinus seriepunctatus. Next base: position 2,923,881 of record OZ004605.1, read on the forward strand.
TTCACGTTCCCGATCCCACTACAACGATACTTTTTGCTGATGATACGACTTTTATTGACTCCCATGCTGATTTCAACCAGTTGAGTGGGTCTTCGCGTGTGACTTTGGAGCGGGCAAATTCGTGGTTCGCTAGTAATTCTTTGAGGCTGAACTGTGACAAAACTCAGCATCTCGTCTTCTCAAGTAACAAGAAGCATCTAAAAGGCAGTTCCATAAGGCTTCTAGGAGTTTTTTTGGACGACGGCCTTACCTGGCGGGGACATGTTGAGAGTCTTCGTTCGGCTTTGTCTAGCGTATTGTTTGTTCTTAGACAGTTGAAGGTTTGCATTGATGTTGCCATTTTGCGAATGACCTATTTTTCGTTGTTTCACTCCAAAATTTCTTATGGGGTTGTCTTGTGGGGCAACTCGAGTCATGCAATCGCAGTATTTCGCCTGCAAAAAAAAGCTGTAAGACTTTTGGCTGGCGCTGGCCTCAGAGATCACTGCCGTTCCTTTTTCATTGATTTTGGCATAATGCCGTTGCCTTGTCTGTTTATATTCCATAGTTTATTGGAGATCCATAGCAGGAGTCAATCTCTGGCAAAGCAATCGGATATTCATGACTATTCCACAACTTCATCTAATTGCGTTAGAACTCAATGCTTCAGGTTGATCGCAGAGAAATTCCCTTGATTTAAGGCTTTATAATCATTTGCCTGTAGAAGTAAGAACTTGTGCTCCTAAATTGTTCAAAGTTGTTATTAAGAGTCATTTGCTCAGGTTTTGTTTCTACACTGTTGGTGAGTTTATGGAGACAAAATTTTATTTTAATTTGTAAATTGTAGGTACTTTTACTGGTGTTTTGCCTGGATTTTTTGTATTTTTTTAGTATATTTTTTTTGTATTTTGTATTTTATCTTGTGTGTATTTGCACAGTTTTGTCTTCGACTTTGTTTATGAGAGTGTTGAGACGACCTCTTTTCTACTTGAATTTGCAAAATTGTCTGCAATATGTAAAATGAATATTGTACTTGATTTATGTTTGTTTGATTGCTAGCTTTTTAAGATTTTTTGCCCTGTTAATGAGTCCATAGATATGAATTTGTTGTGAGCTTGGAATGGTGTAGTTTCTGGCTTGTATTTTGGAGCTGTATTTTGTGCTTTTGTTGCTCTTTTGTGATGATTGTTTAATTTTGACTTGCTACAAACTATCTATGTTACATATTATGTAAAGTGGTAAATAAATTTTCTTATTCTTATTCTTATTCATCTTCTGTTAACGGCAATAACTTTGGTTTTTCCCATTTCTTTTCATTTAGAACTTTATGTGCCAAACTAGACACGTCATTGCATCAATGATTTGCAATCATATCTCTCAATTCTAAAATATTTTTTTGCATCTCGTCTCCGTTTAAATGGGAAAATAGACGATCTTTTGTTACTATAGCTTTTCTTGCAACGTCGCAAAGAAATTTCAAACTTGTTCCCATGTTCATTGCTAGGGATGAAGCTTGAAAAGTCCGTTCTTCAGCGTTGTACCCACTGATTACTTTATAGAGGCTGCTATTATGTGGTTATACATTTCCGGTTTTAATGCATCCATAAGATAGGTAATAGATGTGGAACTTTGTAAGGCAAGCTTAAGTCGAGCCAACTCCCTCATTTTGTTTGAGACAACCATGTTCATCTGTTTTCGTTTATGTTTTTTTGAGGTACGATTCCCCATATAAACATATGAGCAGGGAGGGATTTGTAAAATTTGGGCCCCTAGGCTAACTCCAGTTCACGTATAAATAATAAAACAATTAAAATACATGAGTCCTCGATTACAGTATTTGTTACTAGTACCATTGTATAATAGCTCATTTTTGTGCGACCCCTTTGGGCTTGCGGCCCTAGGCTACAGCCTAGGTTAGCCTAGTGGTAAAATCCCCCCCTGCATATAAGTGGATCACTTTTTGCAGTAAAACTTATCTCATCCGCCCGCATGATATTCATAACTTCTTTTTTTAATCTACTTTTATTCAAATAATTACCGAGCAGACCTGTGGAGGCCAAAAAAGTTTGCGACTCGGTGAGATGCTGGCTTTTATTACCTTTCAATTTATTTGTAATTATGGATTGACAACTTTTTCTATGCCGCCATAAATAACTTTTTTTTATAAAACCCTAAACAATTGACACATGGAAAATAACCATCTACATCTCGACTCTCTTTTCTGCAAAATTCTTTTGAAGGATTTCTAACAGGTTTCGTTTGATCTTTTTCTTGCTTTAATAAAAAATTTCCCTTTTTTCTTGAACTCGTGATTGTAGATCTTCTCTCGTTGCTTTTAAGCGGCATCTGTAAAAAAAATTTCAGTTGCTCTTCATCAGAGTGTTTTCTCGTTAGATGACGGGAAAAGTGGCCAACTTGTTCGAAACAGAACGGACATAAATTTTGATCAGGAAACTTTTTAGAAATAGAGACTAATTCTTCTTTTTCACGATTCTAAAAAAACAAAAATAGTAAGAAAATAGCTTTGTCTTTTTTAAGGAATTAGAAAAAAATCAAATTATTTATTTTAATAAAAAAGGGACCATTTGAGACCTAATTTATATTGCCTAAAATGCCTATTTTGAAACTTTAAGGCTCCTCACTAGTAAATTTTTATTTCAATCTTGAGGATAATACAGATTTTTGGGATGCGCCTGTTTTTAGGCAACCCGAGATGAAACCATTGTATCACTGTTTAAAGATTATTTTCCAGGTAAAATTTTATGGCTCTCTGCACCCAAAAGCAATAACCATTGTGTTTAATCCTTTGGTTGCTGCAGGCTATATATTTATATTTTTAAAAGCAAAAGAAATTTTAGGATTGAGAAATGGGACTGTGAATATTAAATTTACAAACAAATAGAAAAAATTTTATGAGTGCGTTGCTGTTGCTACTAGAAATTTTGGATTTGCGATTAGTGCGTAAACGGCCACTTCGAAAATTGTTTAAAAAAAAACTTTAGAAAAACAAGTCTTTTATTAGAAATTAATCTTATACGGCGTGTTATCTTGATCTTGAATATAAATTTTTCGCATGTAAAACTAGACTACTGCAAAATATTGGCTAACCTAATTGTTTTACTGCAAAATTGTAAATAGGTACTCTGTTCAGAATTTAAAAAAGCGTCGATTATGCTCTTTTAATTTTCAATCCGTCAATCGGTTCAACCATCGCCTGCGTTGATCTGTCAAACTACGAAACATCAACGCAGACGACCGACGGTACGTGATAACAAAAACCATAAAAAAAAATTAAACTTTCTATCACATTTTTGCAATTATCTCGAAAACTAGTTAGTAAACGAAAAATCATTAAGAGTCAAAAATTGAAGAGGAGAAAAAATCTCATTTGCGATTTTTCAAAATGTATAACAGTTTTAGAGAAAAATGATATTGAAAGTTAAACTCTGTTGTGCGTACTGCAGTACTATTGAGCGATCAAAGTGATACTGAGCGTCCGATTTTACGTTAATGAAAATTATTCATTACCTATCAGATCTAGAGAAAAACCAACAAATGTTTAACAATATCAAAGAAAATCTGAATGTGTGGTTTTTCCGTTCCTACTTTACTGCATTTATGAACCCGGAACAACATCGCCTAAAGCTGAAACCTATTGTTTAGTAAGTACTTATAGTTCTTATTATTATACTTAAAGTCATCATCACTCCGAAAACTTGCACTTTTATCATATTTATGCGATTATCTCGAAAACTAAGTAGTCAGTGAATTTTGGGGGTATTCCCCCCTCGGAGAGGTGGTGACTTTGAGTATGATAATAAGGGCTATAAGTACTACACAATAGCAAAGGTTTCAACTTTAGGCATATTAGTCCTGAGTCTAATGCTAAATGAACTGTAGTAAAACCAATATTTGGTACTTACGAGATGTTCAAAATCAAGATCCCGTATTGTTTATTTAGATTTAGATTGTCATAGATCGGGTCGTTTTCATCCTCTTCTAAGAATTGTCTTTTTTCAGGTAGTAGGTACCCACCCAAAAGTAAACAATAAAAAGAATAATAAAGTTAGGGGCTAATTTATAATTATCTTAGATTAGTATAATGTATCTATTACGTAATTGTTACAAGTTATAAACGTCTACTTATTCAATTATTTCAATTTAATTTTTACTGCTGAAATTAGAGATTTTAATTGAATTTATAAAAATCTTATAAAAATTTGGTATCTACATTTTGATTACAATTTATAACATTTATTTAATAAGCGGCCGACTATTAAATTAGATAAAATGTTAATTTCTAACTTTTATTCCAAATTTTAATAAGGATTTATCGTTTTAGTAAAAGAAATAGAAGTAAAAGCTTTTATGACCTCCTATGAGACCCTTTTGTATTGTTGTATTGTATCTTTTGTTGACAAGAGCCCCAGTCCAGGCAAAGAGTAGAATTGGTTGCCTAAAAACCCTTTAAGACTAAAGGAAAACAACTTAAAACTGGAGAAAACTAATTTTTGTTTATTATTAATTATTAACAAACCAAAGGTTTTGAAGAAAATCCAAGAAGTCACCAATTTAAGTACATTAATAAGCTATCCATCGATATATAATTTGTTATAAAAAAATGAATTTTAGATAGCGAAAAAAGTCATGGAAATTTTAAAGAAATAAATTAATTAGACAATAATTAACACTTTTTTCAAATTTTAATGAAGTCACCAGTGTGTGGATGGGTTATACAAATATGCACAAACTTCGAGAGATACTTCAAATTAAAAAATGTGGGCTTAAAAAGTATTCTTTGTAGCGCAATTTTAACATTGACTGATATTTTACTAGTGAGGAGCCTTAAGGACCTTAAATAAACTTTTTGCGCCCTAAAAATTTTTAAAAAAGTTTTAAAAAAAATTACCTACATTTTAATCGAGTTCAGTTTATATTTAAAAATTTGCTGTTTTTTTAGATAACCAAGTCAACATTTCGCACCAATAGAACAATAGGTACCGGTGCATTCATTTAATTACATTCCGGAGGTAATATACAGCGCGAGCGCGGTAAGATATCAAGTTGGAATCCTGAGCTAGGAGAGATTTAGTACTTTTTTTAATTGTCGGAGGCTGAAAGTTGAATTATTGCAATAATAATAATTATTGAAGCTTACTCCTATATAAAAATTTTAAAAAGATTAGCTTGTGTTTAAAATAAATGAATTTTGCTGTTGATTTTTTTACCTCACCTCAGCACCTAAACGCTACTTATCAATCACAAAAAAAAATTTAAATAATAGTATATTATCCAACGAGCGGGTAATAAAGCTCACAACTCACAAGAATGAATTTGCGACACGAGCCGTATGGGAGTGTCATAATCATTAGAGTGAGTAATGAGCATTACCTGCGAGTAGGATACTATATACTTTATCCACGACCGTCTAATAATACGTTCATTACTCTATGATTTTTGACCAGTAATGTGTGTCATTACTCACTAGTTGCAAATCATTGAATAATATACAGGGTGTATTTTAATTCTTGGTATTATGTAACAGAAAAAAGTACCTTCCACCCCTTTCTTCGGACGAGTCTAAGTAACATATGATCGAAATAACAAAAATACAGTTACCGATTTTATCGACCTGTTTGTACCGACTTTGTTATTGTGGTTTTAAGCATGATTCGTATGATTTTTAAGTTTGTTTTGCATTGTAGGTTTATTTTAAAGAAAGAATTTGACAGAAAAAAGTAAAAAATAAAGAACAGCTGTGATTTATTTGTTTCATTCATTTATAGGTTAGAATTTAGTTCAGTTCAGCATTTCAGTTAGACGGCAAATAAACTTTTGGTTGATTACATAATCCCAAGAATTTCCGTACACCCTGTACATATTACTCAATGACTATTACATTACTCAATGGTTTACCGGGCGACACAGGGGATTGGAACACTTTTATAGCTCCGTTATTTGTCAACGTATCAAAATGAAATTTGCTGTGAGTTATAGTCATATAAATTGCAATTTGTTCCACTACTTTTGAAAATTCTTCAATTTCCGATTTCGCCGGAAATGAGGTAAACTTTAGATTTTTAAATGCAACACCATATATATTTTTGAATTGTACATTAAATTTTGAATACATTTCCATAAAAAATTAATTTTTTTAAATAAATAAAAAAATTTTTTTCAAAAAATACTCGCGTATTCAACAGAGGACATAGTAAGCCTTTTTTATCAATTTCTCTTTTTCTTATTCAATTAATGGGAAACTAATACTTGAATCACCTAGGTACATATGTACCTGAAACATAAGTAAAATATTGTTTCTTTACTGCTACTGCAAATCGCTGTAATTAAAGATAAAAGAGCGATTACCTGTGGTCCTCTTCGCCCCGTACATGGGGGCGAAGAGGACCGGCAAGTGAGGTAAAGAGGACCATTATTTGCCAATTGAATAAATGATTGTGATATTGTTTTTATCAGTTTATTTCATCATGTTATAATTTTGACAAAGTAAAAACAACTTAAGATAAGTTTTTAAAAAGAGAAATTCATTTTAGTGTGTTGAATAAAATGATCTAAGTATTTTATAAAATAGGCATTGTCCATCTATCTAGTACCATTAAAATATCCAAAAGACCCTACTGGACACGCTTTTATACAGTGGATTCATTTTTTCCCTCGTAAATAAAATAAACGAAGACACAACTACAGATGCTGATATACCATATAAAACACATATTGAATCAAGCGGACCTCTGTACCCCATTGGCGCGCTCTTCTTTGTTTGAAGGTTCATAAGCTAAAGATTATAGGTTAGGTCCAACTTTTCACTTGAATATGTTAAATAGTATCTTAACAATAACTTATGACGATGAGCTATCATTAACCACGTTTCGTATTAAAGATAACAACAAACTAACGTAATTGAAAAATTAGATCACTTCCCGTAAATTTTGAATTTATCTTCTACAGACTAAGATTGCTTACAATGCAACTATTTGAATTGCTAGGTATACTACAAAATGTGTAAATTATGCATTTTGGCTGTTAACTTATAGATGAAGCACCTGGTTTTAAACTAATCGGAGAGGTCCCCTTCGCCTCACTGGTCCTCTCTGCCCCATCTTCCCCTACTAGTTAAAAAACTTGCGATTTCTTAACGCCATAATATTGGGCTCCTGATTGAGTTAAGGCTCTCTTAAGGTTTCCGAAATTCACATGCATAGATTTGAATTTGAAACAACTAGTATAAAATTATTTCCTGATAGCCGGGGATAATTTTTATTATTTGGGTGGTACCGTACATAGAAATAATTAAATGTATTCTATTATAAAAATATTTCAAAATTTTCATTTGTACCTACTACCTACCTATTAATAATACCTACCCTACCAACTACCTAATGTAGTTGAGAAGCAGTCGACACATGCTATGCTTGTGAGGTGGGTGCTCGTCGAATCCGGTTGTGAGTAGGAAAGTAGGAATAGGAAGGAGCAATAAATTTTTTTTAGCGGATTAACTCTTTATTAGTTAATTTTTAGACTAAATATTTGTACATTTAATTACATTCCATGAGATATGTAAGAAGTTTTGGTGAAAGTTATAAAAACTTAAAAGTGTGTAACATTATACATCTTATAAAAATACAATTTTTAAATAAAGGAAACATAAAAAAGCTTAAAACTACTTCAATACTGTGATGGGTGTATTTCAAATTATAAATAAATTACAACTTATATTAATTACAGTCTTCGTTACCGTGAAAACGTAAAATGTACGGTAAGGTAATAAACAACATTTTAAAATACAAAAGTTTCCACAACTGTATGTCTTAGTTTAAAGGCAATTTCTATACCTCGTAATATCACAGAGTATAGAAAAAAAATAACAAAATACTATACGACCAATATTTGGTACTCGTCTTAAAATCTTACGACTTAAATTTGGATAAGCTTAAGAATAATTTACCGAGTCGACGAATCGAGCTCGGTTTGGTGTCTCTTTATATTATTCTACTGTCTAGTACATCTGAAACTAAAAAGAAAATTCGAAGCTCTTCGTTACCTGAGTACGCCATTATTATGGTAAATTATAGATCAAAAAGCGATTTTTCCATATCTACTAGTTTGTAGTTGAAGTTTCATTCCGAGTTGACCGTTTTATTGTACGAATCGGATCCCACAAATAACTGGAATAAAACAAGACATAAAATTGTGGAGACAAACACAAGTACGCAAACTATTTTATGGCATTTTTAAGAACAATTTTTGTACAATTAGACTTAGCTACATATAATAAGTATAGAAATTGGAGAAGTTATAACGTTATAAGACACGGAAAAATTCTGTTAGCCTTCTTTAAATCTTATTTACCTAATATACCTATAAATACATTGCGTACATTTATAATAAATCTATCAACATTCATAGGAGTATTATATATTGCCAACTATGTACAACATACATAACATTTTTTTTAAATCCAACCATAAAAGTGACATATAATTTAAATTTAAACATTTCACAATTTTTTTAGAATATCTTTGTATCGTTAGTAACTCCCTTTAATTACAATTAAATCATAACCATCGACAACAACAGTCAATAAGTCATACGTATCCCATATAACCATTTACCCATTCTTTTCCACAACATCCAATAACTACCTAATTTGAGTTTGCCCCTTAACTTTTCTAAATATTTATAAGCGCTTCTAATTTACTCGAATACATAACCTCACTTTAATAGTAAAAGAGCATAAGAAACCGTTTTAATGTAGTAAGAATGTACAGGCTCCAAAGAAACTCATAAAGAAGCTCTAACTCGAATGTTAGACAGAATGTTGCTCCAACTTCCCCGTACGAACTAAAAGTGGGTGCCCGGAGGTCGATGACCTTAGATTTAAAAATAAAATGGATACTTTCTTTGGATATTTTGGTGCCAATATTAAACCTACTATTTTAGAATTTTCGATTCTCTACTAAATCACACAAAAAACACTAGGTAGTATAGCTATTCTGATGCCGCTATCGGTATTAAAGCGGTATTTCAAAAACCGCTATCGGAAAGTAAAGTGGAGGGTTCCCTGATTATTCCTTGTGAGCACTTTTACTATTAAAATTATTATTCTAATTATATAAAATATAAAACGTAAAATCAAGAAGCTTAAGACGGTTCTAACGAATGGGCGGGAAAGTTGATATTTACACATTTCGCTCGTAACCGTTAGCGATTTTAATATCCGGTTGATACCACTAATATTAATAATTCCTAATAGGGTAAGGTTCAAAAAAAGCAATGACATATTGGTATATAGGAAATAAGAGCTTAATTAGTAAGAAAAGTCCAATAGAACTTGGTGTAATTAAAAAAAAATAACGGATGTTGACTAAAAACATCCTTTCTTGTTTTAAATTACACCAAGTTCAATTAGACTTTTAATCTCTAATTATGCTATTTCCTATATACAAATATGTCATTGCCTTCTTTGAACCTTACCCTATCAGGAATTATGACTATTAGTGATATCCACCGGATATTAAAGTCGTTAACGGTTACGAGCGGAATGTCTAAATATCAACTTTCCCGCCCATTCGTTATGGACAGGGCAAGTTGTATCCCGAGCAGGTAAAATAAGACGGTCACAAAAAATATTAGGGTCGAGTTGTATCCCAGGCAGGCTTTACATAACTTTTTACTGGAACCGTTTTATATTGTTGTTTAGCACGTTCTGAACAGAAATTTATACTGATTACAAAAAACCTTTTGAACTAATAATTTCTAAATTCATGATGAAATAAATTATATAAAATTAATACGTATTACAAACTCTAGTCTAACACGTCACGCACTCGATCCTCTTTGGGATACAAGTCCACCTTTTTTTAAATTATATAACAAACAAACTAAATAAATATAACAACAACAAACAAAATAAATAAATAAAAGTAAAAAAAAAAAAAACAAATTTTAAAAACTACCTGCTTCACCTGGGATACAACTCGGATTCCGGGTTCGTTACAACTCGCCCTCTTAAAGAAGACTATTACCGGTATTCTTCCTAAGATACATTACAATAGTTAAAACGATTATTTGTAGCTCAAAAAGTAACTTTGGAATCAGTTTTTAACTATTATTTTCTCCCGATGTATACAAAAGATGATAGGTACTTCCACAAGAATCGGAGAGATTAGTTTAAAAAACGAGGTGGTCATAGTCAATTGGTAAAAAATTCACGACATTGATGTTCCGACATCAAAAAACACAGAACTTACGCTAATAAATGTGAACCGTACGAACATTTAATTGGTCTAATCGTTGTTATTTTAGAGAAAATTTTTAATTTCTGCCTTATTTTTTCTTTCGATTTGTACTATTTTATCAAATAAAAACGAACGTAATTCGAAATATTGTATATGCTTGTAAATTAAAGGCAAAATGGTGACGTAAGGCTACTTATATCCAACAAATTACGAGTCCCTATTAAAAAGCTTCTTGATTTATACCGTAACTATTTTTTGAAATGATAAAAATGTAATAAGCGCACCGATAATAAACTTTTATCCACTTACTTAACAGCCAAAAAGTGCTATAAAGTATTTGTACATTGTAAATCTTTAGAATCAATATCGTATCAACGGCTAACAATCGATGGAAGGATTTTGAATTACTAGTAGTGAAGACTAGGTCTGGTATTTTTTATCGACATTATCGAAAATATCGATATTATCAAAAATATCGAATAACGATATTAGATAAAAGCGATATCGATACATATATCGATATTTTGATAAAATCGATATTTTCGATAATATCAGTATTTTCGATAATATCGATATTTTCGATAATAGCGATATTTTCGGTAATATCGATATTTTCGACAATATCAATATTTTCGATATGTAATAAACGATATTAATTCGATAAGTTCGATATTATCGATAATTATCGATATTTTATAAATCATTGAAAACTTTTATATTACTACAGGGATTAGTAAGCATTTGTTATTTTTGCAGTATTTGTTGTTTCTTTTACATTAATAAAGTTGAATAATGTTTATAAAATTTATTACGGAGTATGAAATCCATAAATAATTCCGATATTTTCCTTAAAATACGATAATATCGATAATATTGATAAATATTGTTATTATCGAAAATATCGATGTTATCTAAAATATCGATAATCAGTGGTGTGTTGTAAGCAACCAGTTATAATATAACCCGAACGTTGCGTCTTTTTTCTTTATTTAACAGAATGCAACAGACATATATATCCAGCTTGGTTCAACGACTCAACGTGGACGTTATAAATAACCGGTTGCTTACAACACACCACTGATTATCAAAATATCGATATTATCGAAAATATCGATATTATCGAAAGTATCGATATTATCGAAAATATCGATATTATCGAAAATATCGATAATATCGGAAATATCGATAATTTTATTTTATCGATATTCGATATATTCTTTTAAAAAGTGACAGGCCTAGTGAAGACTCATGTAGGTACTTGTATACTTCAAAATTAAATTAGTATCTTTCAAATACCACCGTCCGTATCTCAAAGTGTCGACTACAGCTACCAGTATCTTAAATACAACTTTCGGTATTTAAATACCGCTATTATAGAGGTTATCGCTATGTGAAATAAGCTTCTAGATACTTTAACGAGCGCTTAAATACCGATAACGCAGATACGGAATAGCGGATTTATATACCTAATAGAAGTATTAGAAATACCGACAGTTGCATTAGAAATACTCAATACGACAGTATCTCATTTGGAAGTGGTCCTGGATTCTTCGCTACTATTACTGCGTATAATAACCGTAAAATTTGTCGTATATAAATTCAATATAACATACAAAAGCGTTCACATTTAAATTACGACTTATTAAAAAGCGACAACTCGAATAATACTAATAAATAAGTATAATACTAAACAAATTTGGCGTATGTGACAAAAATGAATTAATTATGTATAGGGGAACCTTCAGAATGGACATGCGACTTTGTTTTTAAACTGCGTTGTTTAGTAAAAGAAGATCTACCGAGAGAAGTACTACTACCTACTTCTAAATCTCGCGTTTCGAATCTTTCTTTTTCGGTCGGCGAGCCCATCGTAAGGCTCGATAAACTAGAAGACAGGTTCATATTTGAACTTACACTTAACATCGATGGATATTGTTGCATTTCGCCATTTTCGCTATCCGGCTCTTCTACTGGTAAATGCGTTTCGACCATAGCTTCTAAACAGTTTACAAAAAGTTCGCTACTTTCTGCCGTCGTATTATACTGAAAATATTTTAAAAATTAAATCGCTAAACCGGCGCTTGGCACGTTTGCTAACAAACCTTATTAAAAGGCCCCGCAAATCTCCAAAGACCTCCAAATCCACAACTTTGAACGTAATGTAACTGTTGTTGACTATTATCTTCGCAAGCGATCATGTTTTGTACGATACTTCTGATGGCATTTAAAATCACCTGATCGTGGCAAGTCGTTAAGACGTTATTTATTTTCATATCCAGCAAATTGTATCTAATTAAAAATACCTCATTAGATTCTAAACGGAAGCTTACAAGAACACCCCTCCACTTCTTAGGATGTCATAGGACGCACCCCCTTACCGCCACATTTTAACGGAAAATTTTATTTTTGGCGAGAATTCTATTTTTGGCGGGAAATTTTACCTTTAGAGGGTACTCATTTTTTGGAATTCCTATGACGTCGCACAAAAGCGGTGGGGTCAAAATAAAAAATACTTACATGACGGGAAAGACTTTGGGAAAAACGACGGCGCCTTCGGCCAAGTATTGATATAAAACTCTAGTTTCGGATTCGTCTGTACTATACTTAACTAAAGTAGCCATGACCGTAGGTACTAAAGCTTGTATCTGAACGTCCGTCAATACTTCCGGATCTAAGAGGATATTATTTTCGTTGCTCACAGACACCCGAGAACTTCGATCCTGAAATTGTATTAAATTGAAACTTCCTGTAAGAGGTTTAAGGAGTAATTTAGAAAAAGCGTACGCTAATTCGTGCATAACATTCAAGCTTTTATAAAAGAACGCGTAAATAATTAAAAATTCGCACATCGAATGAAATTTTGTGCCGATGTTTGAAAGGAATTTTTGTGTAACTAATGGGTGAAATTACCTTTGTATCAGACTCATCGATAGATTTTTGTTCTTTGGTGGTTGGCACCGAAAATGAGCGTTGTGTTTTGAAGAGGACGCGTGCGCTCTAAATGGTGGCCACCCCCACAGCAGGCAGACAGGCAGCAGGCAAGACAATACAAGCGCCAAGAATTAGTACAAATTACTGCCGTACAAGTTAGTCATAAATTTATACTTGATACAGCTCGTACAAAGAAGATATCCTTTTTTCTTTTTCAAAATAAAATTAAAAGAAGCTTTTACTATTTAAAAGATGGAGCAAAATAAATATAAGGACGTATTCGACAGGCAAAGTCTTACTTTGGTGGGGGCCACTGGCGAACTATGCGCCTCGGTATTAACTACATTAGGGGATGCGTGTTGTTGGACTGGTACTGAACTAGAACGTTGCGTTCGATACAGAGGCCGGGCCAAGACGCCATTAGTCTGAGGTCCCGGACCCTGAGCCAAGTCTAAACTTCGCCAGCCCTTATTGGCTGCCGAATTATCTACCTGATTAATTATCTATTATTAATTACGAACGACACACCTTTCTTACTTAATCGTTAAAATACTCTTGGTGCGTAACTCGGAGCAATTACCTACCTAGGTTAGGTACATACTAGAAAACTATACGCGTACAATGCGTAATATCGATAACTTTCGAAACTGGCCTTGCACGCGCATATTTTGCATCTCAATTAACTCCTTAAAAATATCGAGACTAAATACGAACCTGGTGTGATGTCGGTTGTTTATGTTGTTTAGCTTGTGCTATGGCAGACTGATCGAGCATATCCCACGATTTCTGTCTACGACTAACTCCGCTCCCACTAGACGATACCGAATTACTACCGTGCAAAGAACTACTGTGTTGACTAGAACTACTTAAAGTATCAGAAATATAATTATCCTGAGATAGCGTATCGTTTTGATAACGTTGAATGGAATATTTTACGTGACATCTACTTCTCACTTCTTCAGATACACCCACTAAAGCTAATAAATGGATTAATTTAGATAATTCCGACAGCGATAAAAACCAACCTGTTAAATAAGCGACACTGTCTGGTGTCACTTCGAACTTATCTCTCTTGTGCCATTTAGCGACGATCGTTAATAACATCGTTAAGACTCGACAAGTTCTCGATACCGTCGTAGGAGAAGGATGTCTATAGCCTTTCAATAAATGTCCTACCAAAGCAAAGTGAAAATTTGCTTTAAAACTTAATCCGACCGCATGATCTAATTGTTTGAAATGCCATTCTAAAGGCTCTCTCGTCGACATCATCACAGATTCGATGGTCTAAAATTACCCTCACTTGTACAGTTCGTTATCGATATAAGCATTAGAGAAATGCAATCTTAAATGACGGCACCGCGTCCACCCTCGACATTATCAACCTTCATCACCTCATAGCACAATCTCACGACAATACCCTAACTCCCGGTAACAAGAGTATTTGGAATACAAAAGGCGTTATTTGAGATACCGCTTACGCTATTTCAAATGCTGCTCAAATAGCGTATGCGGGATTTCACATACCGTAAACGGTATTTTACATACTGTCACGCGTATAAAATATTACGCAATTTTATTAAGAGTTATTAATCAAGTATTAGAATAGAAGATTGCACAATTACAGGCAATATTGTAATAAGTCGGGAATGTGTTATTCGGCAGAATCGTCAGCGTTAGTTGTCACGTAGACCGAGGTTATAAAAGACACCAGATAGGGTCAAAGCGGGTAGTCAGCTTTGGAGTACGAATAGATTAAGCATTAAGTTATAGGAAAAACCTGAAATTATTCAAATCACGACCCCCCCTCGTGACAATACCGTATTAAAAATACTTGTTAACGAAAATTACGACATTGCTGCGAGGTTTCGCTACGAGGTTACTGGAAGTTATACGGTTCCATTATCCAGGTTGATGTCGTTGAGGACTAACACGTAACTCTGTGATCGCATCTCCCTATTATAATATTGCTATTATTATCGTTTTTTTCAAGCTTACCTTCTCGTCAAATATTCCTTGAGAATCGAGCGTGTGTAAATTTTGCTCCAATAAAGCCAAACCGGCCGCGTATAAAGAAGACTCGTCCAATTGCAGAACTGAAGTGGCGACCCAAAATAGAGCCCTATGTATAGGCGACTCGGGTCGTAATAACGGCTGAAGTCGTGTCAAACACATAACCAACGCTTCGATTAAAACTACGTCGTTAAAACTTTCGAGAGCTTTAACTAAAACACGCAATAATTGTTTCATGTCGTGATCTGTTATGCTCTTGCTTATGCAACCGAAAACTATAAGAGCTCTCGGTTGAAGTGCCGGATTGAAACAGAAGGCAAAACTTTTTGCTAAAGTCGTCCAACTCGTTAACCAATCGCAATCTGGAATGTCTCTCATGCAAGATTCCATTATTTCCAGTAGAGCGTCGGTTATTACTTCTAGAGAAGTTAACGATAGGCGCTCACGGTCCGAAGACGGACCGGAAAAACTTCTTTCGGTACTTAGCCATCTTTCGTTAGGATGCCTGTAACTGGATCTAAAGGCCGTAACGGCCGCAGATTTAACCTTGCTTATACCGAACAACAAGTAAAATTTTGGCAAGGAAAATTCGTCTAAAGATAACCTTAGTATTCGCCTAGTGTCTTCGGAAAACGTAGGATTGCTACACGTACACAAGGAATGAATAATATTAATGACGAGTCCGTGAGTGGAGGCTCTCATACTCAAAGAGCCGGAGCACACCAAGAAAGTTACGGTATGAAAAAGATACGGTAAATGACGAACGACGTCTAAACAATTATTAAATGAAAGCATCAAAAGGTATCTGGCTAAAATTGCGATATCGTCCCACATCATATGTTGTTCCAATAAGGGCGTCGGTGTTTGACACGTTTTGTCGAC
The DNA here is from genome assembly GCA_963924605.1 of Malthinus seriepunctatus. NCBI lineage: Eukaryota > Metazoa > Arthropoda > Insecta > Coleoptera > Cantharidae > Malthinus > Malthinus seriepunctatus. The sequence continues at coordinate 2,939,939 of OZ004605.1, forward strand.
CACCTAAAATAAATCCAAATACGTCGGTAACAAAAAACGTAACGAGTAAGAGGCGATTAACTGACCTTACATAAACGTCCGATGACCTTTTTAGCCACGAGTTGTACGTTTGCAGAAGCTAAAGCGACGGCGGTATCGGCCATTATTTCGACCATAGAAGAACCAAGACCGGCACTTACCGATTTATGAATAAAATTATCTAAAACCATATCTATCAGTTCCGGTACGTTACCGATTGATCCCCATATTTTGGCTTGAATCGAAGGATACATTTCGACTTCTTCGATCGTTAAAACAATTAACTTTTCTAAAATTTGCGAGACTTGCTTGTGCCTTTTACTTTCGTCGGAAGGTTTAACAAATCTAGAAAGGAAATACATATTTTAAAAATGGAGCTCGCAAATTTTTTGAAACTTATTCTAACCTTACTAAATTTCCTAACCAAGGCGTCATATATTCCAAACATAAATGTTTTAATTCGATTCCAGAAACTCGAAAACCTTGGATACATTCTTCTAAAAATTCTAAAGTTAAATGAGGTTCGTTGGTTGCTAATTTTTCCGAAATGGATTTTATAAATATAGTGTTGTTTGAAGGAATGCAAAGGCCCGAAGTTTCTAATAATTGACCTTCTATTTTAAGGTCGAAGGTGGCCGTTAAAGCGCACAGTTGATTGTAAGCGGCAGTTCGTAAATTAGGATCGGACGAACCTAAATTTAAAAGAGCCATATTTAAAAGAGTACCGGGTACATCTTTTGGTCGAATTTTTTGATGTACCGTTACCGAATCCTGCAAAAGGGAGTTTATTCATCTTACATCTAAGGTATCAATAATTTCTTACGGGTTGGCTGAGTTCCCAACGATTTCTTATGTGTATTATGGCTTGTACTATAGTATCGCAATCGTTATGTATAAAACTTAAAGGACCACTTTCGTTAGCAATAGTCAAAGTAAATTGATTATCATCCACAAGGCACACTTCTTCAATTTCTGAAGCATAATATACGTCGTTTAACAACACAGAATGCGATAACACTTTTGTTTTTTCAGACGAGGTAATTTGTATCGCCGTAGGACCAACTTTAATTGCAACTTTGGTATCCTTATGAGATAATTTTAATGCGTTATTGAACACTTTTAAATCTTCATCTAAACTAAGAGTCGCTCCTGGTAATTTTTGTTGATCTGGCTCGATTACGTCGTTCAATTTTGCGGCCGAATCGATAAATACTAATTTTCGATTTCCCTACAAATCATTATTTAAAATTTTATTTCTTTTCGTTACTAGATAATAATAAGGAGGGGACTTATAATCCTCCCCACTCCTATTTTGTAACGTCACAGGCTACGCCCACAGACTTAGTCTCCTCCCATCACTTTTTTGGCGCTAAAGTACTTCAGTTGAGTTAAATTACAAAGACAGCATAACAAACAATCAGCAGTATAGTCCGGAACTTTTGAAAATAATAGGGCGGGGCCAATATCTTGCGTAGTACAGATGGAGGGAGCGAGTGCTCTATCTCTATACATCTCTAAAATTGATGCGACATTTTAGAAGAAAACCTTTGGAACACGACAGGAACCTACGAAAAGTAGGTAAAATTCATTCACATTACGATTCGACCCCTTCACAGCAAGTGTGGGTAATGCGATTACATCGATCGGGTCATGCTACTTCTTCTAAAATAGCGTCGCCAAGGTCAAATTCTAACTTAAAAAAAAACAAAGGCGCCGGCCTAGAGTTATACTGCTGATTGCTATTCTGTGTTGCAAGTTACTTAACCTATAGCTAAATTCGGCAATGGTATTAGAGCGATATTTCAAATACCGCCACTATTATTTTCTACAACTACCAACCCCCGAATGTTAACAGGATCCGCAACATTAAAATTTACCGCCAAAAAGTGGTGAGAGAAGACCAAGTCGAAGGTTGGTCAGGGGCGTGGCGTACGACGTCACAGAAAGTGGTGGGAAAATGATTCTAAGTTCCGAATTATTATCTGCTTTGGCTTATAAATTACCTTCAACGGTGCCAAGAGGCGATCGTGATATTTGGTATATTCACGAACCCAACTGCTGCAGTTGTAAACGTAAGTGGTGTGAATGTTATTATAAGCAACTTCGGGTAAAACGTAAAACCACTTATTTAAAAATTCGGTCCTAAATTGGACAAATTAACAAAAAACAAACATTAAATCAATTGAAATCTCACCTAAATCTATTTTCCGAACTTGTATGAGTAAAATCGATAACTAATTCGAAGGGAGAGTGACAAAAGGGCTTAACAGTTAATAAAACGTGATAAATTAATAGATCTCCGTTAGTTTCGCCAAGTCTAAAATAGCTGAAAGATTAGAAATTTTCCAATTAGCTTTTTTAATATAAAATAACTTACTTGTATCTTCGAGCTATGTAATAAAATACCGGATAACCTGCTTTACTGGTACCCGCTTGATAAAATATATTTAATGTTTTCAAAGATTTAAATTCTTCTTTCTCGTGCATGTTATGTTTTTTCATTATTTCTTCAAAATTTGAAGAACACATATCGATCGAACTCCATCTGGCGTAAGACGAAAATAAAATGCTGAAAAATGCGACACTTAACGAATCTCCCAATAGATCTCCAAAGAGGCCACTTACTGAGAATCTACCGGTTTGTGTTCCGGAGGTCCTAAATAAGCTAAAAGAGTGACCATTTTATCGAAAGGCCTACGTCCTACAGCCTTATGATCTCTACTGCTCGATAAATAATCACCTATTCGTTCTTGATGATTCCACAACAACCTATGTAATGCCAAAACGTTGGCGTCGCTTATAAAAGACATAGAATGAGAAGTTTGATCGACGGTCTCGCAATCTGACGCGATTTGAATAAAAAATCTGAAATAAGTCAACCGTTAACCTTTTAAACTCTCGAAATCGCGAGTAATTTACCTTCGACCGATTTCGAAATAAGCCTTCAAAAAATCGTTAAAAGGCAACATATGTTGCTCCTTGCTAAACTCCACGTGATTAGCTATGTTTTGTAAAATTTTCGACATCAACATTAAGCCACGTTTAACCGGAACTGGAACTTGTTTAGTAACAATACCCATCTCCTGAGGACTCACTATCGCCGGATTAATAAACCTCAAAAAAATCACTGTACCCACTGCTCCAATATTATTTTGGGGAAATTGCGGAAATCTTTTACTAAGCACTTGGTATAAACAATGACACATTGATCTTAACTGAGGCGGAAATTTATCTGCAGAGCACACAATGGCGTCAAAAACTTTCTGAGTTAACATAATTAAATTTTGGCGGTTTTCTTCGATATCTTCCGTTAATTCAATCCTAAAATACAAAGAAGAAACTTTTAAAAGTGGACACTATCAAAACTCCCATCTCTCGAACATTTTGACGCCAAGTGCCAGCCACATTACCTTCACCTTCATTACGAGACCGGACTCCTTAATTTTTAAAGATATTTTTATGCCAACAGAAAAATGTTCCGGGGACACCAAGATATTATTAAAAAAAGGTATGAAAGTGCCCGACTCCTCTAGATATAGAAAGGACATAACTCGGCATTGAAATTTCATGGCAGCACAGGGCGGTTTTTGGATAAAAAAATTTAAACGCTTTTATCCACATAGATGTTCCCTCTGTAGCAGTAAATAAAAAAAGCCACTTACCGAGCTGGATCGACTTCGAAGCTGCAATTCGGATCGTCGAGTAAAGGTCTTATGAGCGGTTCCAATAAAGTTTGCAAATAACTAGCTCCGTAAATTTTAAAACAAAAAGCCATAATTTTGCTCCCTAAGGAGTTGCCTCGAAAGAGAGTTTGCATACAATCAGACACTTCCACTTCTCTATAAAACATGTTCCACAATAAAGGAGAAAGTAAATGTTTGGCATCAAAAAGTGTTACAAAAACGCGCGCCAATTCGTCCATTTGTGATGTAGTTACTACGTTCGCTAAAGCCATGGCAATAGGTAATTCACCTTTATCGCTAATCATCGTAACTAGCTGTACAAGCTGTTCGAATCTATCGGCTAAAACTGTTTCGGCCAAAGTATCAAATTCTGTTCCCTGTTGTAAAATTTTAGTTAAAACTTCCATAAACGCCGCTCGAGTTTGTAAATCTTTATTGTAACCTAAATCGATGGAATGCATTAAACCGCTATCGATATTGGCCGACAACAAATTGGACATAGCTTGTATGGTGGCATTTCGTAAAGTATTTAGCTTTCCTGCACTAAAACGCTGACGCGAAACTTCCTTTTCTGTCTCACTAGCGTCGTTACAATCGTTTAACAAGTTCATAAACAAGGTGAAATACTTCAAGAACAGTTGACTTTTAGCGTCCATTAAATCTCCTCTATCCGATTCTTCGGGTTGCAATGGTAAACTGTGCAAAAGTGCAGCTACGGCTTCCATGCACGCTTGATCTAAATCGCGAGTTATTATGGTTACATCTCCAGAACTGGGAGGTGCTATTTGATGAGAAGTACCCAAAACCCAATCTGTCAAATATTCCACTAATTTATTACGAAACTTCATCTCTTGTCTGAAAGCTAAATCGTCGCGTCTTTTCATCATAGCTTCGACTAATTGGCACAGTTTAGTTTTTATATGTATAGCGTGTACTGTCATGTCTAGATGTCGTACGTACCTCACGATACCCAACATCATGCCCTCGATACTAGTCACACCTAAGTGTTCCGACGGTTGATTGTTTTTGGCACTATCCAAAATATTTTTCATAATAAAAATAATATGTTCAATAAACTGCGTGTTTAAATCTGATAAAACGACTTGACCTTGTTGATCAAAAAATTTGTCTACGATCGTTTTAATTTGTTCAAATAGAATCGGATATAACGCCGAAGACATTTCGTGTCCTACCAATTCCTTAACGTGTTTTTGAATTTGGGCCCCAAATTTTTCATTATTACAAACTAACAGCCGTAATAACGAATCTACAAATCTGCAAATAAACAAACAACTGTTTCTATTCTGCCAAAATTGCTTACATAGAATTTACTTTACTCGGTTAAGATCCGGAATTGTTCGAGATACTTGCAAAGTATCTCAAACATTATTTCAAATACTTTTCGACTAGCTATCATAAAACTTCCAGAGTATCCCAAATAATTTAAAAGTATCTTAAGTACTTTCGGAGTATCTCCAATACTCTTTAAGTGTCTTAAATATTTTTGGAGTATCTCCAATACTCTAAAAGTATCTCAAATACTCTTAAAGTATCTTAAATACTTTCGGAGTATCTCAAATACAGTGAAAGTCGGATATAACGACGGTGAAAGGACAGACTACAAAGGGACGTTATACCCGGTCGTCGTTGTATCAAAACTTGCCTATTTAAAACGCGAACCCTTTTCTTCACCGGTAATTATAGCGTACTTCTACGGGACCGATCTTAATGATTCTTTTTTTAAATCGAAGCTCTCGATCCGCAGTTATGTCAGCACTAATTTTTATTATTATAAAAAATTCTTTACTACTAAAGGACCATGAAATGGACATAACACATAACATTTCTTTTTCTCGAAGTCATTTATACGACGATTCTCCACACTTGTTTATATAACAAAAACATAATAACACATAGTCAAGAGACAAAATAAATTCGAACAAAATCCGTTATTTGAATACAAATCCAACCAAACTTTGAAATCCCCGTAGCAATATGCGACTTTCACTGTAGGTACTTTAAAATATCTTAAATAGGTACTTTCGGAGCATTTTAAATATTCTTGAAGTATCTTAAATACTTTCGAAGTATTTCGAATATTCTTAAAGTCTCTTACATACTTTGAAAGTATCTTAAATACTTTCGAAGTATTTCGAATACTCTTAAAGTATCTTAAATACTTTAGGAGCATTTCGAATACTCTTGCAGTATCTTAAATACTTTCGAAGTATTTCGAATACTCTTAAAGTATCTTAAATACTTTCGGAGCATTTCGCATACTCTTGCAGTATCTTAAATACTTTCGAAGTATTTGGAATACTCTAAAGTCTCTTACATACTTTGAAAGTATCTTAAATACTTCCAGAGTGTACTAAATACGCTTTGATCTTAAATTAAGAAACGACCTCGGTCACATTAAATTATCAATCGTCAGTCAGTCAAAAATAGTCATTACTATCGCGAAAACTTAAAGATTTAAGGTTCTCCGAAGCGGAGGGATTCCCTCCCCAACAGCTAAAGGCCAAACAACGAAATAACTACGCGAATAGAAAAAACAAAAATTTAGTTAAGAAGAAAAAAGAAAGTAAGAAATAATTGAGTTTCGAGTTAAGTAATAATAAAATACAAAACTTACTGAGTTACTGGACAATACTGTCGCTGCTCCTGATTCGCACCACTTACAACGTTCGGTTTCCTACTATCACTTACAGAAGAGCCCATAGAGCTTAAAGTAACCGACGATAAGCTGGAATGAGTAGATGCAGAAAGTGTAGGTCTAGAAGGTGATTTTCTCTGTAAACAAACACCTCCTAAAGCGCACAGAAATCCCGTCATGTTAGCCCATTCGTTAATTTGATCCTGTAACTGAATAAATAAAAAAACAATTTCGAATAAATTGGTAAGTTTTTTAAAATACCTCAATTTCGTGTTCCGAATTTTGATGCGAAGCACGTCGTTTTCCCATAGATCGATGGAAAGGTTCCATCTGACCATCCTCGGCTTTTGCTTTTGGATAAGAAGCTAAATTTTTCCAAACCGAATTCCAATTCATAAACGTCTCTTCCCACGCCGGTTGAACTCCGTTTACGCAGTGTTCGATTTTACGCAACAAGGCCATTATTCTTTTTTGTAAAGCCGCACGCCCTATATTAATATTTTTAAATTAGCCCCGATACGTCGTTACAATGGGGATAGAACAGTTGGGCCAAATTTAACTTGAGGGTCACGGAGACGCTTAGGGTTTACTAATCCTATCGAACAGTTGCGCCAAGGGATCGCTCTGAAACTGCGTTGATTTCTCTATTTATTATATTCTATACTTCTATCTTTTTTAATTTAAAACCACAATATTTAAAGGCCACAGGTAGTTAGTTCTTAATCCTGTCGAGCTTCAAATTTGGCCCAACTGTACGGTCGGATTATAACGGTATTAAAAATTTGGCCCAACTAGAAGTTCCCGGTTACAATATACCGAGGGATCAACCACTGTTCTGAATTTGTACACTGACTGCACTTGACTGCATATGCTATGGCTACCATTGACTGCAGATAACTACCGTTGACAGCTCAATTTTTGTACATTGACTGCAGAGAGTGGATAACCCCTGGTAATATACAAACTTAAGTAAATAAAACGCCACTTACCATTCCCAATATCAGAGAAACAAACTTTCGCTTCACCGCTGGCTAATTGCGTTAAAAGCGATAGAATAAAACTAAAGACAACTCTAATTAGTACTCACCGGTTGTTAAAACTGTGGAAGCTTGAGCTAATTCTTGATAAATGTGATAATTGGGCACTAAAGAAGTTACTGTGACCTCGTCGGATCCACAACGAATTTCGGCTTCTTGACACAATAGCGCAAAACAACTCATAGCCGTTAAAACGGCATCTATATCGATACTCCACAAATACATAAAAAATACCACCTCCAGTTTGATATGCGCTTGTTTACATATCGCTATTTGACTTCCCAAATTAGCGTACTCCTTGTGTTTAGAAAGAAACGAATTTCTATGCACTAAAATTTCCCTCAACCATTTCAATATGTCCGTATAATTAACGATTTGATGTTGAATTAATTTTTGCGATATGGAAAACAATACTTGAGAACTATATCAAACAGACAATTAGGTACTTTCCGACTAGACCCATACACAAATTATTACCTCACGTCCCAAAAGGTGTTTATGGGTGCTTCCGGATTCCAAACTTCGATTTTTTCTAAATGATGTAATACCAATAAAGCTTCCATCGCTTCTTGAGCGACGTCCGGCATATTCGGTTGATGAACCAGCGATACCAACCCATTTATTAGTTCCAACGTAGAACTTTGAATTTCGTGTCCCGCTTTACCTTGATTCTAAATCCCCAAACTTTAAACAACTACAAAATTAAACTCGAATAGCTTACGTTTAACATCAACATAGGATCCGCATGTATAAGCCTAACCATATACAATAATAAGTTCCGATGTCCGGGAACTTCTTCGGCCCGTTCTTTAAATTTGGCTTGAGAATCTTTTCCTTTTAACGTCAAGGACTGTATCATTCGTAACGGTGTATGTGCGATGCACCCTTGTGCTACTTTATTTAACGTTTCGGTAAACATTGCTCGTAATTCCGAAGATTTACTATAAACTAAATCAATTTGTGGCCACCACAATAACCTCGGTTGAGTTATTATTCTAAAAAGAGGAAATAATGAAGATTATCGACCACGCAATTCTACACATGCCATCAAATAGTTCCGGAATATACTTTCGAAATATCTTCCCAAAGTTGGGATGAATGAGTTTTAAGGAAGAACACAGTGTTCCCACAAAAAAACTACGATCGCGATAACAGTTTACAATAGCTAGTCTAGTTCAAAAAAGGGGTGTAAAAGACATTGAAGAGGGTGAAATTTTTGTCTACAGGAGTGTGTTTGGAATAGTGGGGAGGTAAATATAATACTAAAAGTCCCCGGTCCGAGCTATATGGCTAAAGGATGGAGGGTAGTAAAAGATCCTGATTTTTGAGGGCGCATATTTCGAAAACTATAAGGAATGGAGAAAAAATTAATAGAAATAATCTTGTAGAAAATTTGATAAGCTTTCATTTTGCTAAGAATAATTTTTTTCCTAGGACCCACCGTTTTCGAGATATAAGCGAAAACGCCAAAAACCGGACTTTTTCACCCATCGCCTCAAGGCGAGGAATATTAGCAAAAACAACGGATGTGGTCATACGAGGAACTATTTCCTGGCCGTCAAATATTGAAAAATATACAAGGTGTTCCATTAGGAGCTTTCACAATATTTAAAAATATACAGGGTGTACCTAAAAATTTTTGATACTTGTAATTTCCGGTTTAACCGGAAGCGTTTTGTTAACCGAAAATAGTGTCAAATAATAGATATTTATGAGATTGATACATATAACCATTTTCAAGTTTTCGGTTTTTTTTACAACCGAAATTAGCGATTCTTGAAGTTTTGACATTCAAAAAATCATAACTCCGAATCTGCTCGAGCGATTTTGATAAAAATTTATAATTTGATAGAGAATTAGGTTGTCTATAACATACCCAAAAAAGAAAATATATGACAGACGACATTTTGAGAAAATCAATTTCAAAATTTTGACCTACTTTGGCCGTCTAAAGGTAGGCAATTTTGAAAAAATTATAAAAATCGACTTGGTTAGGACGAAAGCCCTATATTTTGGCTGTACAATGACGTTTTGAAATTTTTATAATAATAATTACTGGCGAAGTTATAACGGAAAAACCACAAAATGAAACAATCGCTCTATTGACCGATAATTTGAATATTGAAAAATATACAGGGTGTTCCACTTAAATTAAGAAATTTGATCCAATTTCTGGTTAAACCAGTAGTAATAGCTAATTTTACGAGCTTTCAAAATATTTAAAAACAGTGTTCCTAAAAATTTTGAAATTTTTGTAATTTCCGGTTTAACCAGAAGCATTATGTTAACCGAAAATATTGTCAAATAATAGATATTCATGAGATTGATATAAATATCCAATTTCAAGTTTTCATTTTTATTACAAAAGAAATTAGAGATTATTGAAATTTTGACATTCAAAAAACCCTAACTCCGAATCCGCATCATACAAGTCTTTAAAAATTTAAAGTTAGATAGAGAATTACGTAGTCTATAACATATCAAAAAATTAAAAAAATGTTCGAGCCAGTTTTTGAGAAAATCGATATCAAAATTTTGACCTACTTGGGCCCCTTAAAGGAAGGCAATTTTAAAACATTTTTGAAAATCTAATAAATTAGAACGAAAGCCCTATATTTTGGCTGTACAATGCCGTTTTGAAATTTTTATAAATATAATTACCGGCCAAGTTATAAGGGAAAAACCACAAAATGGGACAATTGTTCTATTGGTCGCCATTTAAAGGAAATAAAAAATTTTTTTTTCTCCATTACAATAAAAGTTGTGGTCCAGTGAACGAACGCTCAAAAAAGGGGTGTAAAGGACATTGCAGAGGGTGGAATTTTTTCTTCAAGAAGGTGATTAAAGTAGTGGGGAGGTAAAAATCCCCGGTCCTAGCTATATATGGCTAAAGGAAGAAGGGTAGTGGAAAGGTCCTGATTTTTGCGGGTGGATATCTCGAAAACTTTAAGGAATAGAGAAAAAATGATTAGAAACAATTTTGTAGAAAATTTGATAAGCTTTCATTTTGCTAAGAGTAATTTTTTGCCTAGGACTCGCCCGCTTTTGAGATATAAGCGAAAACCTCAAAAACCGGACTTTTCCACTCCTCTCGCCTCAAGGCGAGGAATATTAGCAAAAAAAGGAATTAATCTATCCCAATGAACAGTATTCAAGTTTTGAACAAGGAGTGGCATATTCGTCAAGGTGTTCTTACCTGTATAAAGATCGAACTAAGACAAAATGGTATACGGCAGGTGCGGATAAATTTAAACATATTTTTAATACTTCGTTATTGTGAGGTTTAATGCGAAAGCAAGAAACAAAACAGTCTATGATTAAATCCATATCTTGATATAAATAATTCTGACCTCTCGAAAACGTCTTACAAGGATGAAACAACAGCGACTAAAATTTAAATATTAAAATAAAGAATACATTTATGTTTAAAAGGAATACCTTTAAATCGCTAAGAACACTTTGGACTAAAACGAATGCGACATTGTTCGAATCTAATATATTAATGTATGTAGACGCTTTACATAATTTAACACAAGTTATGGCTGCTGTTTCTGTAAGTTGTTTACTCGAATTAGAATGAGGATTAATACTACGTTTAACCGACTCTATAAATTGCTTCTTTTTGCTATGACGAGGAGAACAAGGTGCCCCAGTATCAGCATTTACGATTTCTTCTAGCACTTTCTACAACAAATCAAGAAGCTATTAAAGCTATGGTCCACTACACTCCCACTATGAAGAACTTTTTCCTGTCTATCAAATATTATAATTATTTTTTTATTAAAATTTAATTTGAATCTTATAAATGAAATAAAATACAATAAAGAAAATTTTAAATTAAAAACTTTTAAAAAAATGCACAAAAAAAATACAACAGGAAAAAGTTTCTCGTATGGCCACATCCGTTGTTTTTGAACTACTCTTATAAGTAATTAAAAAAAAAAGTTTTTGTATGTAAAAGCATGCAATGGCCTAATATTTTTACTCTTTTTCATATGTACAGAAAGCTAATTTTATGAGCTTTCAAAATATTAAAAAATATACAGGGTGTTCCATTTATATTAAGAAATTTGATTTCATTTCCGGTTAAACCGGAAATCAAAATATAAAGTGTTTGGTATCGTGTCAAAGTTAATTTTACGAGCCTTCAAAATATTTAAAAATATACAGGGTGTTCCAAAAAATTTTGATATTGTTCTAATTTCCGGTTTAACCGGAAGCGTTTTGTTAACCGCAAATAGTGTTAAATAATAGATATTCATGGGATTGATGTAAATATCCAATTTCAAGTTTTCATTTCTATTACAAAAGAAATTAGAGATTATTGAAGTTTTGACATTCATAAAATCATAACTCCGAATCCGCATCATACAAGTCTTTAAAAATTTACAGTTAGATAGAGAATCATGTTGTCTATAACATATCCAAATCTGTATAAATCGGACGGACCAGTTTTTGAGAAAATCCATTTCTAAATTTTGCCCTACTTTGGCCCCTTAAAGGTAGGCAATTTTGAAACAATCTTGAAAATCGACTTCTTCAGAACGAAAGCCCTATATTTTGGCTGTACAATGCCGTTTTAAAATTTTTATAACAATAATTACCGGCGAAGTTATAAAGGAGAAACCACAAAATAGGACAATCGTTCTATGGGCCGCCATTTTGAATAAAACAATTTGAAATTTTTTTTCAATTGGGGCTCAGATATACTATCTTATAGCCAAGTAAGCTAATTTTATGAGCTTTCAAAGTATTTAAAAATATACAGGGCGTTCCATTTATATTAAGAAATTTGATTCCATTTCCGGTTAAACCAGAAGTCAAAATATAAAGTGTTTGGTTTCGTGTAATAGCTAATTTTAGAAGCTTTTAAAATATTTAAAACTATACAGGGTGTTCCTAAAAATTGTGATATTTTTGTCATTTCCGGTTTAACCGGAAGCGTTTTGTTAACCGAATATAGTGTCAAATAATAGATATTCATTGGATTGATATAAACATCCAATTTCAGGTTTTCAATTTTACTACAAAAGAAATTAGCGATTTTTGAAGTTTTGACATTCAAAAACTCATAACTCCGAATCCGCTCGAGCGATTTTGATAAAAATTTATATTTCGATAGAGAATTACGTTTTCTGTAACATATCCAAAAAAGAAAAAATATGGCAGAGGAAATTTTGAGAAAATCCATTTCAAAATTTTGACCTAATTTGGCCCCTTAAAGGTAGGCAATTTTGAAACAATTTTGAAAATCGACTTGTTTAGGACGAAAGCGCTATATTTTGGCTGTACAATGCCGTTTTGAAATTTTTATATTAATAATTACCAGCCAAGTTATAGGGGAAAAATCACAAAATGGGAGAATCGTTCTATTGGTCGCCATTTTGAATAAAATAATTTGAAATTTTTTTTTTCAATTGGGGCTCACATGTACTATCTTATAGCGAAGTAGAAATGAATTTGGCCCAAATTTGCAAATATGCGCCCAAAATAACCACATTATTTTTGGACACCCTGTATATATTTCTTATTAAATTTGCCGATAAAATAATTTTAAAGTGGTTAAAATCAAATTTCATCAAAATCGCTTCAGTAGTTTTTGCTCTAAGAGGGGAGGGGGGAGACATACATACATCCAGACATTTTTTCAAAAAAATAAAAAAAAATTTTTTTGTATTTTTGGAAAACGTCGAGAAATGCAAATAAAAAAAAAGTAAAAACTTACCGGAGATAAAATTAAGAGCATCATTTGTAAGGGCCAGACTGCAGCGCGTCCTTTCTTATTATCGGCAAAACTATCTAAAATATCAAATAATTGTTCGCAACTTTTGGATAACTCGTCGTCCGGGTTCTTTTGCAGTTCGGCAAATTCGTAGGGATAAGTATCCATCCAATTCCAAATGGCTTTTTCTAAAGAGTTCATCAAGACCAAATGAGCGGACTTTTTCAACAATCGAAATTTTTGAATAGCTTCTGTAACAACTACATCGCTTAATAGTTAATCGAACGTAAAAATAAACACTTCACCTGCTAGTAGTTTAATAAGCCTCGATACGTCCACGTTAATATGGTGGATTAGTTCGATATCGGAGTAATCGGGATTTTCGTCGGGACAAGACGCTAACTCTTGAAGCTTAGACGAAATGCGATTAAAAACTACGTTAAAAAAGTTAATACTTAAAGCGAATAAAACTTTGCTCGCCAACAATTTGATTGCGTGGCTGTTAGGGTTGTCGTTGGACATATCTAAAAAGGCGCATATTTCTTTGAGTAATGATTTTAAATTTTGATTTTCTTCCATCGTTAACGTTATCGAGTCTTTGGGTTGTATACTAAAACACTTTTCTAACGTCTCTAGAACTATAATTATGCTATCGTAGTAATTTCTTTCTACTTCGACGGTGTGCTGTCGTTGGGTCCCGCATAATCCTTGGTGGTACTACGAGAGGTTTTTTAAGGTGCGATTTAATTTAGTTAAAGGTTACTTACGCTTTCGTGGACACGTTTTAAAACTTTAACAAAGCCGTCTAGGACAAGTGCGAATCGATATCGAGATATTTGGATGATACAGCTTCTGTTTTCTTCTTCGTTTATCTGTGAGTGTGTGGTTTGTGGACCCGCGCGACATGGCAACTAAAATGATTCAAATTCAAAAAAACGCATAATAGAGCCGAATTGTAAATATTGATTAAAAAGAACCCACGTACTTAAATATTTTTAATTTTGAATAAAAATAACCTCACTACTAACCTGTTCTTCGAAGCGATTAATTAAAGTATTCGTCCATTCGCTCGGTTTTTGAGTTGACATGGTGTGAAAATGTTTTCCTTTACATTATTTAAAATATATTTTTTTTAAAAACAACACCGAGACGTACGGCTTGACAGCCATGTAGCAGTAACCTGCCTTACACTTCTTACATCCGAGTTACACAACAATAATTATGAAAGAGTCGTCGGCTAAGAGCTCGGATTTATACGCAATTCGTCTTCGTTTCAATTAATAAATTCGCCACATTTAAGCACCCTTTCATTTTTCACCCGACAGATCACAGATAATGGTAATACGCTAAATAATTTTAACCTTAAACAACCACACATAGGCGTACACTTTTTACAATTTTACACCGAGTCTACGACTTACGACACATAAAATCTTCAAAATTAAACCTCTCAAACACCAATTTTTCGAAATAATTTCAAATAAATTAGTGGAATTAAAAATTTATTTCAAAGCACCCCAAAGCGAAGCGTACGCCTATGGTAAATAGCCACAAAAGTAATAATGTAACTCACTTAAAAATTCAAAAATTAACTATTTTATTCAATCCCTAATCTTCCTCTTCTTGTAAACCACAAAAGAATTATCTTTTTTTAAAATTTTGTCATAAAAATCCGTTTAATGTTAATTCGATAAAGTAGAAATCTGTAACATAAATGCACTAGTTTGCAGCAATGACGCTAGATGACACTACCATTCAATTTTCATTACTTTGAAATTGTAACTTTAATTTAATTGTTATATACGGAGTGTTCGAAAATTATGGAACATCGTTTAAATGTGTTTCCATTAATTATTGCAAATGATGTGATTAATAACTTTTTTCTGACATTTGACATCTGACATTTGTTTTAACTTTTTACTGTGGAAGTCAACGAACCAAAATTTATTCTCATTTAAACTTTTTCCAATCCAAGAAAAAGTTGTTATAATCGAGAAGAAAAATAATAATAATAATACCTTAAAAAATTATTTCATCCGCAAAAATAGCTTAAATAAGAAATATATACAGAGGGTGTCCAAAAATAATGTAGTTAGTTTGAGCGCATATTTGTAAATTTGTTCCAAATTCATTTCTACTTGGCTAAAAGATAGTACATATGAGCCCTAATTCGAAAAAAAAATTTCAAATTTTCTTAATCAAAATGGCGGCCAATTGAACCCATTTTTCCCATTTTGTGGTTTTTCCCTTGTAACTTGGCCGGTAATTATTATTATAAAAATTTCAAAACGGCATTGTACAGCTAAAATATAGGGCTTTCGTCCTAAACAAGTCGATTTTCAAAATTGTTTCAAAATTGCCTACCTTTAAGGGGCTAAAGTAGGTCAAAATTTTGAAACGGATTCTCTCAAAATTCCCTGTGCCATATTTTTTCTTGTTTGGATATTTACAGACAATGTAATTCTCTATCGAAATATAAATTTTTAGCAAAATCGCTCGAGCCGTTTTGGAGTAATGATTTTTTGAATGTCAAAACTTCAAACATCTGTAATTTCTTTTGTAATAAAAATGAAAACTTGAAAATGGATATATTTATCAATCCCATAAATATCTATTATTTGACACTATTTTCGGTTAAAAAAACGCTTCCGGTTAAACAGCAAATTACAAAAATGTCAAAAGTTTTAAAAACACCCTGTATATTTTTAAATATTTTGAAAGCTCGTGAAATTAGCTATTACACAATACCAAACAGTTTATATTTTGTCTTCCGGTTTAACCGGAAATGGGATCAAATTTCTTAATTTAAATAGAACACCCTGTATATTTTTCAATATTGTGAAAGTTCGTAAAATTAGCTTTCTGAACATATTGAATAATGTATATTTTTAACTTTGCCAAATTAAAAAAAAATAAAATTAGCATTTTAGACAGTTCATGTCTAAAAATTCTGCTTACATGCAGAAGTCCTAGGTTCGATCCCGGAAGAAAGCAATTTAAAAAAAAAATTTTTTTTACTATCATGTAATTTATGTTAACATAAAAAACAACGGATGTGGCCATACGAAGAACTTTTTCCTGTCCGTCAAATATTATAATTACAGTAGAACCCCGTTATAACGTACAGTCAGCCTCACAATTATTGGCCACCCTGCTATAATTCAAGCACGAATTGTGGATGCAACCATCATAACACTCCCTACTTAAATTGAGGGGTAACTTTATTTTGCCAACAAGTAGTAAATCAACAACCTCCCCTTCTGTCCTTTTGTCGTTGTTGGCTAATAACCACCCTGTTGTATAGCCAGGGTGGCCAATAATTGTGAGGCTGACTGTACCATCAGGGGCCGAAGAATTTGGTACGTTACAACCAGAAGTTCGTAATAAAAACACAATAAATAAACAAAATATTAAAATGGGACCAAAGATTTAGTCCGTTATATCCAGAAAAACGTTATAAAGGGATACTTTATAACGGGGTTCTACTGTATATATTTTTTTATCATAATTTAATTGGATATCCTATAAATGAAATACATTAAAGAAAATTTTAAATTATAAACTTTTAAAGAAATGCACAAAAAAGGACAACAGGAAAACGTTCCTCGTATGGCCACATCCGTTGTTTTGGACTTTTTTGTAACAGCAATTTCTTTTCTTAATTGCTCGAAACCATCCCTGTGAATTTGTGTATAAAATGTCTCAACCCAATTTTGACCGGAAGGCACTTCTTCTTTGACTTTTTCAAGTTTCCGTTTTACTATTTTTTGAATAACTTCGCTTGTATTGGTCGGATCGGAACCAAAAAATTTTCTTTTTGTTTGTAATGAATCTCTCTTTAAAACTCCCTAGGTTAAAATAATTTGCATTAATTTCCTAACCTAAAAAAAATTCAAAACTGACGTCATTGGTAGGTTGTAGTTTTCTATAGATAACTTCAGTTTTAATTAATCTTACGGTATGAAACTTTAGGAAGTTGTAGCTGATGTAGTAAGAAATCCATGTTGCAAGTTTGGTCCAAAAATATTAAGAACAACGGTTAAAATTTGCATTTTGGTTCAAATTTTCTTTTTCATATTTGTTGTGAGCAATTGGTAGTATAGTAGTATAGTATAGTTGAGAGATCTGCTCGGACACAATAAATCAAACACCCTGTATAAATAAAAGTGCAGTATCGAGGGAAGTTGAACCTTAGGAAAATAAAATCGCCTTACGTCTTACGTGGAGCGATGAGGAGATATTGTCCGAGAAGAAAGAGGTTGAAAGAAAAGGCAGGTAAGTGAAGGCTGTCGGTGGTTTGTTCAAGAACATGAAATTGTGGATGGATAATTGGATTATATAATTTTTGTTAAATAAAGAGAGAAATGTGTCGGAAAGCCTCGATTAATTTATTAATAAATTGTCCTTAAGAAAGTCAGCGCGTGTAATTTAATTTACATAATTAAGTACAATACAATTTAAGTACCTTAACTGTTAATAGAGAATCGATTTTCACGTACAATAATAAACTGGGTGTTTAAATTTAATAATCGTTTATGTAAAATTTTCTAATAAAAAAAACTAAGTCACTTTTAATCTTTTTAAATTTAAATTAAGGGCCAAAAAAAATAAAAATGTGACGTAAAATATATTTTAAAAAGCGTAATTAAAAAGAATAGATAAACGTGGGAAATTGTATTGTGCTTTTCCTTAACAAGTTACTTCCCTATTTAGTTAGAGTTACCTATTTATTTAGATTTATATTACCTACCTCCTTATTTTTCCGCAACATTTTCATAAATTTTTAAGTAGTTAACTTAATTTTACAAACTTGCCTTTATTTTCTTACAAAATTAATACTTAACTTAGGTATACCGAACTACGCAGTAGTTGGCTATAGCCAAGAGCGCTCCTTTGAGGGCGACAAAATGGTCTTCTACTTAATAAATATCTCCAAAAACGTTCAGTAAAGGGTGAGTCTGGATAAGTGAGCCATTAGAATTTGAATTATATAGAGTTTTCTCGATTTTTTTAAATGGAACACCCTGTATATTTTTACCAATTTAGCATCTACTTTTTAACAGGAATTCAAATCTGCCAAAATGTATAGGGTGTTCCATTTGAAAAATTAGAGAAAACTTACATTTCGCGTAAAGTAATGAAGCGGGTGGGTGGTAATAAAGGTCGGAAGGTGTACGGATTACAATACCCTAAACTACAAGTAACACCTTCAAATATATTAACGTAGTTTAATAAGCGAAGCGAATAGTAACCTATAGTTCAAAACGAACTAGTTCCTTTAGAGAAAGTGACATAGTTCGTGTTATCGGTGATTGCTTTTTATGAAACAGAACGACAAAGCGCAAAGAATGAGCTATATTGTATTTTATTTTCACTATTCGTTCAACAATATTAATGTCAACTGATGAAAACAAGTACGTTTTTATAAGAAATCTCGAAAATGAGCGAAGCGAAAAATAACAAAGTATTAGTTCAAAATTTACTAGTTCGTTTTTCTATGAAAACGAACTAATTTAATTCATGGTTTTATCGCGGTCAATTAATTTGATTCGCGCTTTTTAATTAGACCTTTTGATTCACGATTTTAATTAGCGGTTTGATTGGTGGTTATCTCGCGGTATTTGTTTGATTTCGCGGTTTTCTCGCGGTCAATTAATTTAATTCGCGGTTATCTCGCGGTCAATTAATTTAATTCGCGATTATCTCGCGGTCAATTAATTTAATTCGCGCTTTTTAATTAGACCTTTTGATTCACGATTTTAATTAGCGGTTTTATTGGTGGTTATCTCGCGGTCAATTAATTTAATTCGCGCTTTTAATTAGACCTTTTGATTCACGACATTAATTAGCGGTTTCATTGACGGTTCGCGATTTGATTGGCGGTTTAATTCGCCCTTTTGATGAATTAGCTCGCGGCTTCTAATTAACACGAATTTCTAATTTCACAGCGGGAGTTGCAAGTTCAAATAATAATTTAAGAACACTTGTGCCAACAAGCGTTAAAAATGCCAATTTGAAATTTGAATTTTGTGTTTAGTACAACAGTTAGTAATTATTTATATTTACCTGAAAAAAAAGTACCCTTGCCTCTTTGTTGACTCAAATTTCATCGGGGTGCGGAATAAATCCATTATAAACTTATTTGTTTTACCATTATGTTTGCAGATATGCTTCATTCGTTTTTATAATATAAACAAGTTATATGTACTTATTTTACAAAAATTAACCGATGCGTTTA
Organism: Malthinus seriepunctatus; assembly: GCA_963924605.1. NCBI lineage: Eukaryota > Metazoa > Arthropoda > Insecta > Coleoptera > Cantharidae > Malthinus > Malthinus seriepunctatus. Next base: position 2,959,293 of record OZ004605.1, read on the forward strand.
GATGAAAAACTACAGTAAATAAAACTTGGATGTGGCCATACCAGAACTTTTTTGTACGTGTCCACAAAAATAATTTCAATATTTGAACTAGCAACGCGCGGGACTAACAGTTTTGTACTCAAGGCATTAGCCTTCGCAGGTTTGTTTGAATATTTGTGTACAAACTACAGGGCCGTGTCAGAGGTTAGCCAGAGCATTTTCGGCAAAAAGCTGCCATCCTTAGAAAAGATTACAGTGGTCAACAGATTTATACAAATCCAGAAGAGAGAAAACCTTGATTTTAGCTTTCAGCCTCCCTTGAAAATTTTTAAGCCTGCCCTGATAACACATCTAGCTACGGCCCAAAATATATATTGTTTGGTATCATAGGAAAGCTAATTTTACGAGCTTTCAAAATATAAAGAAATATACAGGTTGTTCCATTTAAATTAAGAATGAATGAGCTAAGTTTGCATTTCTGGTTAAACCGGAAGTCAAAAATGAAATGTTTGATATAATGAAACAGTTAATTGTACAAGTTTTTAAAATATTAAAAATATACAAAGTGGTTCTAAAACTTTTGATATTTTTGTAACTTCCGGTTTAAGCAGAAGCGTTATTCGTGTTTACGTTCTCGAGAATTCAATCTTTCCAGCGAAGCATACAGGGTGTATCGGAATTAGGTGGACAAACTTCGAGAGTACGTTCCTTACTTAAAGTGAAGGTACCCGTATTTTTTTGTTTTGATCAATTCCAATTTTTTAGCGGTGTGGGGGTCCTGTAACAACGGGTCCGCCTAAAACACAACAATATACAATATAAAGAATAATGAGTATTTCTGTCGAGCTACCTGCTTTGGCAAATACCTAAAAGGGTAAGTTTATATACAATGGTCACAGCTACAGCATGCCGGCATATGATTTACGATGGTGTGATTGTGTGTATTGACATAAAGCTGATGCCCCGCTGATAAGTCAACACGTCAACTTATTAAAGCTGCGGTTGAACTATACAGGCCTACAAACTTATTACTTATTAGGTACTAACTAGTACCTGCCCTCATAATTTGAAGGTACTTATGCTTGGTAATTTATGCTGATTAGCGCAGTAGTTGAAAAATGTATAAATCGAATCCATCGCAAGGGTGTATCTTTTAATAGAACACCCGACGCCTTTTATGTATATTTTCAGTTATTTAAATTGGCGTTCTTAGTGACTTGTCGGCCTTTAAATATTTATATTTTTTGAATTATAAATAATTTTATTGGTTTTTATATGCTACGTATTTTAGCGTTTAAATGAAATTAAATTAAAAGAAATTTTTTGTATAAAATTAAACTTTTCGCCCTGTTTAGTATTTTTTGTTATTGATAGCTTTAGAAATGGAATTGAAAAAGAGTACGTAGGACAGTGTAAAAAATTTGGTAGGTAGAAAAATGAACGACATTTTACTGCGTAAATTAGAGCTTCTAAAGTTGTTTACTCTCTCCACTCAAAATCTCTTTTTGTTAAAAAAAATATATCGCTTTTTGATGTTTATCCTTCAATTAGTAAAAGATTTTATTTGTATTCTCGCTTTAATGTCGTGTCGTTCTATCGAGGAATTATGTTTTCGTTTTTAAATCGGCCTTAGCACGAGAAAGAAGCGTCGCGATGGAAAACAATTTAAAAAATCGCGTCTGTAACAACGACGCGCGCTTGGAACGATGACTTTTATTTGTCGGGCCTCCGAGGCCCTAGTGCCCGACTTAAATACGTCGAAATAATATAGGTTACTAAAAAATATTAATTATTGGCTTCAAATAAGCGAAATTTATTTAACTCTCGTTGCGACGTATTTTTCGTTACAAAAGCGCCGGAGCATATTGAACTTGTTTGTACCGCGCTCGGTTTGTAGACAAAGGTTCAAAATGGTTTTTCATATGTTAGCTACCGATAGTAGATTTTCCATGGACTAATGAGCGGTTTGTTTACAATTGTTAATATTTATTTGTTATAAATTGACTAAAATTTGATTCAATTTACCTCAAAATTGCTACATTCGAATTTTAGTGCTATTGCGACGAGAATTTAATTCTACGTAAGCTTTTCGTTTAAATTTTAAACGAAATAATTACGAGCGGACCTTATAGTAACTAATTAATAACGTTGACTTACTCTGTCTCTGATTCCAATCGAGGCGTCACTTTGTGATTAATTGTTTGTAAAATACATTTCCTTTCTTAAAACTATAAACGGTTTATTGACCAACCGCTTCTTTCATTAACCCACCTACATATAATTCTCTTTATTTATTAAAACTTTTTTGACGAGATCCAAAAAACTATTAATTACGCCAAAGTGCGCTTAATTCCTGTTAGAAATGTTCGAGGGTTAATTATCCGTATAGTTTCTATACAGCACGCAACATTTAATCGATACCGATCTATTTTAACTTCCCGGAAGATCTATTAGGGCCTAGTACAATTTTCTCAAATAAACCTATTCTGTAGTGGGTAGTAAAGACACGACGCTGATTCTGCGTTCCTCTTAATTCGTTTAAAACCGCGTATAATTGCCTAAAGAGCTAGTTTGGCCGAGCGAAAGAGCGATCGAGAACGCTCAAGGGCTATCGATGACGAAGGGTGACAGAACAGCCCACCTAAGGATTCTGGACTTTCTACAGCCAGATTTGTTTGAAAACCCCTTGGATGTCATTCTAAGAGTGTTAACTTCCAGACACCGTTTGAGGTGGTAATTCAGGACCGCAACACGGCTAGAAGTCAATCAATACAACTGGAACTAAACTCCTCCATGTGGTATTGAGGTGGATCTAAAACTGAATAGGGAACAGGTATAGGCATATACGGCCTAAAATATAAGGCATAGTATAAACCTTAGAAACCTACCCCACAATTATGCTGAAACTTTTGCAATGTGCTCGAGAATGCCTACGAAGGAATTTAAAGGACAAAAAAGTCTACATAATGTCTGACAGTCAAGCTGCGATAAAAAAACACTCAAAGTCAATGGCTTTGAGTCTTTATCCACTTGGCAATGCGGACAATCCCTCAAAACTCTATCAAGGGACAACAAAGTTGCTCTTCATTGGGTGCCTGGTTACGAGGGAATTGAAAGAAACGAGATAGCTAAACCTATGCACATCTCTGTTACTCCCAATGTCGTCTCCCTTCCCTTTGTGAGCATTTCAACTGAAAGTTCTCGATTGTCAGCCTGTACATCAGAATCAAACTTCTCAAAGGGCAAAAGAAGCAGCAAAAGAAATTGCGGTTGGCTTATTTATAGATTTATTTATTTATTTATTTATTTATTTATTTATTTATTTATTTATTTATTTATTTATTTATTTATTTATTTATTTATTTATTTATTTATTTATTTATTTATTTATTTATTTATTTATTTATTTATTTATTTATTTATTTATTTATTTATTTATTTATTTATTTATTTATTTATTTATTTATTTATTTATTTATTTATTTATTTATTTATTTATTTATTTATTTATTTATTTATTTATTTATTTATTTATTTATTTATTTATTTATTTATTTATTTATTTATTTATTTATTTATTTATTTATTTATTTATTTATTTATTTATTTATTTATTTATTTATTTATTTATTTATTTATTTATTTATTTATTTATTTATTTATTTATTTATTTATTTATTTATTTATTTATTTATTTATTTATTTATTTATTTATTTATTTATTTATTTATTTATTTATTTATTTATTTATTTATTTATTTATTTATTTATTTATTTATTTATTTATTTATTTATTTATTTATTTATTTATTTATTTATTTATTTATTTATTTATTTATTTATTTATTTATTTATTTATTTATTTATTTATTTATTTATGCCTTTGACAACACCTCATTTAAGTCTACAAAAACGGCCGCTGCGAGACACAGCATTAAGTCATCCACTTGCTAACTTTAGGAGCTCCACAGCAGCTACAGGGACTATCGGTACAGTTTTCCAAAGAGGTAAAGTATCTAAGGGCAACTCTAGATGCTAAACTCAACTGGAAACCTCATATAGAAAAAACTCTTTGACGCTATGAGCTATGAAGGCAATTTTAGAGCTACCGCCCCTTCACCTACAGGTGAAGAAAGAGAGTCTCTTGGTTCAACTAAGTGACAGAATAGGTCATCTAAAGTTCCTGAACTTTCTACAGCCAGAATTTTTTGAAAAACCCTTGGATGTAATTCCAAGAGTGTTTGACTTCCAGATACTGTTCGAGGTGGTCATTCAGGACCTCAACACGCCTAGAAGTCAATGAATACAACTAGAACCAAACTCCTCCATCTGAAATTCAGATGAATCTAAAACTAAAACTGAGCAGAGAACAGGTATAGGCATATATGGTCCAAAATATAGGGCATTAATAGTCTTAGAAACCTACCCCACAATTATGCAAACTGAAACTCTTGCAATAGATCTATGGGCCCGAGAATGCCTACGAAGGAATTTAAAGGACAAAAAAGTCTGACAGTCAAGCTGCGATAAAAACACTCAAAGTCAATGGCTTTGAGTCTTTATCCACTTGGCAATGCGGACAATCCCTCAAAACTCTATCAAGGGACAACAAAGTTGCCCTTAATTGGGTGCCGGGTCACGAGGGAATTAAAAGAAACGAAATAGGTGATGAATTAGCTAGAACAGGCTTCCAAGCCATCACGATTGGACTCGAACCATTCTGTGGGCTATCTAGAACTTATAGAAGAGCTGAGATCTAAAAATGGGAAACTGAGAACAAAAATTGTCACCGGAACAACGCATTAGGACAAAAACAGTCAAAGAAATTCATTGAGTTATCGACCACGAATGCTAAAAAGCTTCTTCTATTATCAAAGAACGAAATCAGACTCATCATGGGTATGTTTACTGGACACTGGCACCTCAAGAAACTGGGACTAGAGGATGGTGACATATGCAGACTCTGTGAATCGAAAATCGAATCCGCCGAACACATTCTCTGCAATTGCGATGCATTAGTTCGGCTTAGGCTGAAACACTTAGAGTGGGCTCACTTGACAGAAAATATACAGGGTGTTCTATTCGAAAAAACACAAGTTTTGGCTGGAATTCTTTTTTGAATCAGCCTGTATCAAAAATTCAATGATGACGTATTACTATGCCAAAAATTGGGTTTGATATGTCATATAGTTGAGCAGCACACAGTACACAGCTAAACACCCACCCTGTACGCTTTTGTAGATTTTTTTGTCGACAATAATTTTCAAATATACTTTTTTGTTTCATCGACGATAAAGGAGATGAGGATATGAGGATGCAGTCGAGTGTCATGTCTTGCAACGAAGTTACTCCAACTTGGACCTTGTTTATACTTTATACACTACTCCCTTCATACGGGGTGCAACAAAAAAGTCGTAAATATTAATATAATAAGATCACCCGTTTAATAACTACCTAAGGCTTTTATTTTCAACTAAAGCAAATTTTGAAATTTTATTTAATGGTAAACGGTGGCGATCGATACGAAACTAACCGGTTTTATCGGCTTTCCATCAAACTATAAGTTTGTACTCTCCTTCTTTATCGGAATTTCGTTTCGAGCGCAAAACAATAAAATTGTTTTGGAGAGGGCAAAAAATTAGATTTTGAGAAAAATATTTTGTCAAAGATATACCTTTACCGCTTTATAGTTATGCCGTTGGGGCGAGAGGTTCAAAAAGTATGGAGCGCCTCTTTTTATTCCAAAATAGTTAAAATAAATAAAGTTAACCGCCAAGTTAGGGATTTTTATAAAATAATGCAATTTAAGTAATCGTAAGCGTCGAACAATACATAAACAAAAATTAATAAAATACTTAAAATACCTAGAATATTATATAAAATATGTATTCGGGTAGAGAGTATGTAAATTATGTAGAAAATGATCTTTCGCGAGGTGAAAATTTATATTTGGAGTTTGATTTGTTTGTGGAGGAATTACTCGAAGCGTTTTTTTATTATTTAGCGCGATCGATTAAATTGTAAGAAATGGGTTTTCTCTGTATGTAGCATGAAGATGTATCAGAAAGCGTCGAGTTCAAAACATGCTCAGTGACCCATGCATATCGGACACACCAGAAAAGCAAACGCCCTAGTCGGAATTCTGATTTTAAAGCGTCACAATGTTACTTTCTTTTATTATTTTTGTGGGCCTTCGCCTCCTATTCGATAAGGTGTTAGGGAGTACATAAAAGACATATTCGTTAATCAGTAATAATAAAAGTTTGGGGTTTAAAAGAAACGAAATATTGTCGTAATCTAAGCTAAGCGGTCAGCGCGGATGTTTCCACGCGATGTACCTCGGGCCCGGATTGCCGGATTAGAGATTGCACTAAGGAGTTTCTAGCTGCGCCCTTAACGTGTAATCTCCGAGGTAAAGTCGAGAAACTTGATACTGTTAAGATAATTTCATATAAGTAAACTCCCGTAGTAAGCTACAAACATTAACTCGCTGTTTTCGCCAAACAGTTATTACGTACAATAAAGGGAGCATTAAGCGAAAACACGCGGGGCTTTAATTTTATTATAAAATCGTCCTTTATTAAACGATAACCTTTAATAAAGTCCATTTCTTTTTTATTTTAAATTCCCATTACGTCATTATTATTACAAGTTTCGATAACACTTTTTCGATATATACGTACATAAAGCGAATCGGCCTTTTGAAGTAAATAGGATCGCTACGTTGGGTGCCTTACCAGAACATGACATTCCGCACAGTGTGGCATTCAGTAACTATGCCTCAAGTTCGGATGAAAAGCATTCCGAAGCGACCACATGCTTCTGAATAAACATACGGCCCAAGGCAAAACACCGTAGCGCTGCCTGTTATATTTCTGAAATTTGCGCATATTACTTTGTATTTTATTTTATATACTCCCTCGAAATAACTTTGAAATTGAAAATCGATAAAATTAACAAAAATTCGCCTATTTCATGTTTTCTTTAATTTGCCTCAAAAATGTTCATTTTCGAATAAAAATTAACTTCCTCGCACTTTTACAATTTAAAATAACACCCAAATACTTAGGCGCTAACTTACAAGCATCGGTTATGGAGAATTATTACCAACAGCGACATGCGCACGACCCGATTTGAATACGTAAGTACGAGTAAAACGCCCCTCTCTTTACGTCCGCGTCTTAAACCTTGTTTTGTAATTTGTCTAAAGCAGAGAGCGACGTTTTTCAAAGAATAACAATTCTTAACTAATAACAATTATATTAAACAAAAATTAAGCGCTAAATTTAATATCAACGGTTAATATTGAACACTAAAGGAACATTAATTAACTGTACAAATTGTGTCAATTATTTGAATTTTAGTTATCTCCGGTATTTATATTACAATGCGAGTCTCTTTTTATATTTTTAAACTAAATTTAATTCCTGTCAACACAACTTATTTAGGAATTTTATAGATAGGTTCAACCCTGAAATATCTCCTTGTGTTTAAATGCTTATATTTTATTAACTCTCGAGTTTGACAAATTTGTTTAAAATTTTGCCCCTTTATCCCGTCCTTTAGATTTAGATAATGTGCAAAATGTGCAAAAATCCCGCCATTTTATTTTAAAACCCATTTTTAATATTTTGATACATTTTCAAAAATATTTGGCTCAAACTTTTGCCCTTAGCACCTTAGCCCTTCGTATTACAATAATACTCTTCAGAAAAGAAGTTGTCGTGCACTAAATTTTCTTTGAGGCCCAACGCCTCCACCATATGTCTCGAAGGGAATCGTGACTCCTAGAATCTCCCAGGATAAATAATAATATCGAAGCTGCCAAATAATTGTCTTCATTAAAGGGCGTTTCTTACCCTAAGATTATGAGTGTGTAATTATCCAATTTTATCCAAACATTTTTTACTTTGTTAATAACCGGTTGAGGTTGACTATGGTCCTGTAACAGAAGAATCGAGGTAATCGTATTCAGGTCCATCTTTTGGGAATAAGCTATTTGAGTGCCAGCGAACACGAAAATCTGGTTAGCTGCGAAAAACAATGGCTTAAGGCCTCAGGATCCTTCAATGAAATTTTCAAAGAAGCAAAAAAGTAAGAAATATGACAGCATTCGGGATGCAACTTTGACGTTTTTTCATTCTTATAAAAAGAATCGACAAAAAAAATTGGCTACTCTACAATATTTCTGAGAGAGTGGCAGCGGGACTGAAATTAACATCTTTATGCTACACATCCGCAAACATTAGCTCGTAACTCATAAACGGTATTTGGGTTGTCCACTTACAAAGTAACTACTTTTTACTTAAAAAGTCAGATTTTACTTTGACATTCCTCTCAAGTGGGTTTCCCGCCCTCCTCACCAATTAGAAGTTTATTATTAACAGTCTTGAGGCCTTAAATCAGTGCTATTGGCAGCCAACCAAAATTTCGTGTTTGCTGGCACTCAAATAGCTTATTCCCAAAAGATGAGCCTGAATACGATCACCCCGTTTTTTCTGTTATCGGCTCATAGCCTATAAATTGTTGCACTAGTTTATAATTACATTTAATAATTTGCGTAATATTTCGCGTGACACAATTTTATCTTCAACTGGTAAATAGGTATAGCAATTTGAAAATGTTTGCGGGCGAGTACCTCGAAAACTATAAGGAATAGAGAAAAAATTAATAGAAAGAATCTTGTAGACAATTTAATAAACTTTCAGATACAGAGGTGTATTCCTTAGGTCATTTTAAGCAAAAAAAGTTATATCAACACAGGTCCCATTGCGATTCCGAAGCATCTATACAGAATGGGTGTTGCTGACAGCTCCAATTGTAGAGGATGCAACTAAGCAAATGAAACAATGGAACACGTGCTTTGTCACTGCCCTGCGTTAACGCTAATTCGAGGTTCCATATTACGGGAATACTGGCCTAACACAGCCAGTATCACAGTATCAGCGACTTTTCATCCGCCAGTGTCCTTGAGTTCATCCAAAGGTTGGGATGGATCAAAGACTGAAGGGCCGGAAGAAGGAGTTGCTAAAGGGAGGCAGCACAATGAACCCGATCAAGTGGCCTAAGTGCGCCTAAACCTCCACCCTGACAATCCTAATCCTAATAGGTCCGATTCTGAAAGGTTAGCTAGTTATGGCTAGTCGAGGAGAACAGTTAAATATTCAAAATTGTAAGGAGGGAGCTTTGAAAAAAGTTGCTAAACAATGCTTTCCATTTTTATGGAAAGCAAACGATTTTAAGAGATTTAACCAATCTCGTAACTCTTACGGTTTCCGAGATCCCAATGTTAGTATCACTTAAAAAAATCACGCTGTACCTACCTCTACGCTTTATGAAAGTGTCGTAGATCGGTGAGAAAAATCTGAACAATATTCCTATTAAAGGAGTGAACTGGAGTTTTACTGCGAAGAACCCACGCCTTGAACGAATTTTTGTTGAATTTTTTTTATTTAGTTCTAAATACCCTAAAGATCAAAGTTTATGTTGTTAAAAAGTGTGCATTTGCCTCATCATATTTTTATTCTTGTGAATTCAATTTTCAAAATCATAAAAATTAGCTGACAAAGAATTTTTATGTCATAATTTTGGGTGCAAATGCTTACATATTTCATAATTAGTAACTAAGCAACAAGTTTACAAAAAGAAATTTCATAAGAGAAGGGCATGATGAAATTCTTATTAACATTTACTTAACAGTTACTAATGAAGCACTTTTAGGCATCTCAAAAATTTCAAATTTGGTATCAATGTATATGATGTCCTTAAGATTTATAAAAAAGAGTTTCAAGTCCTGAAAACTCACTGGGGGCCGAATGAAAGAGGGGGGGGTACTTTTTAGACGAAATAAGACCTTTCTAGGGATCCTTAGAGTGTAATGTACAATGGCACCAAATTTCAAGTTCTTAGGATGCTTAAAAGTACTTGTGACTCAAAGTAACAAAATCACAAGAATTGGTTAAAAAGATGATGAGGCAAATGCACACTTTTTAACAATACTGTGATCTTTAGGGTATTTAGAACTAAATAAAAAGAATTTATCAAAATTCGTTCAAGGCTTTGAGTACTTCGAAGTTTATGCTCTTTTCAGTTTAATATGATTCCATTTATGTACCCTCCTCCCCTAATTTAAAATGTTGTAGAAAAGTGTAAACATACCTATTTAAAAGTGAATAAGAAGTTAAATTAAATTGCAATTAATTAGGTTAAAACGTTAAAATGTGAAATGTGTATTTTGAAGAGGTTAATTAGGGTTCACCCAAATCAACGATGATCGGTAGTGATAGAAGACGACGTAGCTATAATAGTCGTTAGGCGCCGGTTAATGAGGAGGTCCTCGGAGGAAGAAAAAGAAGTAATTTTGTTTTGATCGGAAAGAAATAATAGGCGAAAAATAAAAGTCCTTTTATTAAGGATATATCGCGAGAGCTAAGTGTTAGTTAAATAACATTCTTAATTTGCCGTTTTCCGAATAAACTCGTAATCTAATTTGACACAGTCGACAAAGCTCTCGAAAGTGAATTACCGTTGTTTAGTTACTCGACGGGAAAATAGTCGAACCAATAATTAGGTAGTGGATGGTTAACTATCGATTATTTTTTAAGTCGTTATTAAGGACTAATTCTTGGTACGAAATTAAATTTAACTTTTACTTTGGATTGGAAAGTAAGTGTACGAATATTGTCGAATTTAAATTAAACGATAACTAAACTTAATAGAACTAAACAAAACTTTGAAACACTAATTGATTGCATTACGACTAACAACCGCAATCTTATTGATAGGTTTAGGGTTATATCTATAATTCAAAGTCGACTCACGAATATCCTATTTTATTCCCTAAAATCCTTAATTTCGTTATATAAAAAATATGTCTCTCCTAGCTACTCCTTTACAATTTTAATTAAAAGACAATTAATTTACGTCATAAAAATGAACTAAATCGAGTTATAAAATAGGATTTAAAAGTAATTTAATGTAAGAGAACTTGCAACACTCCTCTATTTGCATATTCACAAGCCCAAGCCGATAGTGTCAATTTTACTTACAAGAAGTAAATCAAAGCACATTTCTTATGGAAAATGGTGAATTTTCCTAAAAATTTAGTATGTTGTAGTTTTCGACTAACTCAACAAAAGTCTTCAGGGCCACGTAGCTCAAAAGCTAATATTTTTCTTGCTACAGAGGCTTAAAGTGGCAAATTTAATGTTTTCACTTTTCACGGAAGTCTGATTTGTTAAATTTAATATCATTCCATTTGAAATGGGTTTTTTCTTCGTCTATTTTCGCTAGTTTATTTGCACTATTGAGTACTTCAGATTCATTTCGAATTTAATCCTACTTTTCACCAAGTAACCAATCAGTCAATCGACTAATATGATTCCGTCAATAAATAAGTGAATATACCGCATTTGTGAACTAGAGGTGCACTTTCATCTTTTAATAATAATATTAAAATTAAAGATTTATGTTGCATATTCAGGGATATCTAAATTAAGGCGATATGATTGCTAATTAGCAATAGCTCCTATAACACGTAAGGTTGACATGATTAAGCTATTGAGACCCTCTTGGTGAGTCTCTAGTCTCCTTAAATAATGTTTATTTTCTTAAAATCGCTTTTGTCTTCATAAACTTAATTTCAACCCCTTGATTAGTCCTTAGTCCTACCCATACACACTACAGCCTTGCCAGATTGGTCAAATCCAGAGCTTGATTTATCTTAAACCTGTTTTAATCTCCATTAATGATTTTTAGGCCCATAATATTAGTGTAGCTCCTTTTATAGATCTTGAGCTCCTATAACACGTAAGGTTGACATGATTAAGCTATTCGGGCCCTCTTGGTGAGTCTCTAATCTCCTTAAATAATGTTTATTTTCTTAAAATCGCTTTTGTCTTCATAAACTTAATTTCAACCCCTTGATTAGTCCTTAGTCCTACCCATACACACTACAGCCTTGTCAGATTGGTCAAATCCAGATCTTGATTTATCTTAAACCTGTTTTAATCTCCATTAATGATTTTTAGGCCCATAATATTAGTGTAGCTCCTTTTATAGATCTTGAGCTCCTATAACACGTAAGGTTGACATGATTAAGCTATTCGGGCCCTCTTGGTGAGTCTCTAGTCTCCTTAAATAATGTTTATTTTCTTAAAATCGCTTTTGTCTTCATAAAATGAACTTCAACCCCTTGATTAGTCCTTAGTCCTACCCATACACGCTACAGCCTTGTCAGATTAGTCAAATCCAGCTCTTGATTTACCTTAAGCCTCCTTAACTCTGTTTTAATTTCCATTAATGATTTTTAGGCCCATAATATTAGTGTAGCTCCTTTTATAGATCTTGAGCTCCTATAACACGTAAGGTTGACATGATTAAGCTATTCGGGCCCTCTTGGTGAGTCTCTAATCTCCTTAAATAATGTTTATTTTCTTAAAATCGCTTTTGTCTTCATAAACTTAATTTCAACCCCTTGATTAGTCCTTAGTCCTACCCATACACACTACAGCCTTGTCAGATTGGTCAAATCCAGATCTTGATTTATCTTAAACCTGTTTTAATCTCCATTAATGATTTTTAGGCCCATAATATTAGTGTAGCTCCTTTTATAGATCTTGAGCTCCTATAACACGTAAGGTTGACATGATTAAGCTATTCGGGCCCTCTTGGTGAGTCTCTAGTCTCCTTAAATAATGTTTATTTTCTTAAAATCGCTTTTGTCTTCATAAAATGAACTTCAACCCCTTGATTAGTCCTTAGTCCTACCCATACACGCTACAGCCTTGTCAGATTAGTCAAATCCAGCTCTTGATTTACCTTAAGCCTCCTTAACTCTGTTTTAATTTCCATTAATGATTTTTAGGCCCATAATATTAGTGTAGCTCCTTTTATAGATCTTGAGCTCCTATAACACGTAAGGTTGACATGATTAAGCTATTCGGGCCCTCTTGGTGAGTCTCTAATCTCCTTAAATAATGTTTATTTTCTTAAAATCGCTTTTGTCTTCATAAACTTAATTTCAACCCCTTGATTAGTCCTTAGTCCTACCCATACACACTACAGCCTTGTCAGATTGGTCAAATCCAGATCTTGATTTATCTTAAACCTGTTTTAATCTCCATTAATGATTTTTAGGCCCATAATATTAGTGTAGCTCCTTTTATAGATCTTGAGCTCCTATAACACGTAAGGTTGACATGATTAAGCTATTCGGGCCCTCTTGGTGAGTCTCTAGTCTCCTTAAATAATGTTTATTTTCTTAAAATCGCTTTTGTCTTCATAAAATGAACTTCAACCCCTTGATTAGTCCTTAGTCCTACCCATACACGCTACAGCCTTGTCAGATTAGTCAAATCCAGCTCTTGATTTACCTTAAGCCTCCTTAACTCTGTTTTAATTTCCATTAATGATTTTTAGGCCCATAATATTAGTGTAGCTCCTTTTATAGATCTTGAGCTCCTATAACACGTAAGGTTGACATGATTAAGCTATTCGGGCCCTCTTGGTGAGTCTCTAATCTCCTTAAATAATGTTTATTTTCTTAAAATCGCTTTTGTCTTCATAAACTTAATTTCAACCCCTTGATTAGTCCTTAGTCCTACCCATACACACTACAGCCTTGTCAGATTGGTCAAATCCAGATCTTGATTTATCTTAAACCTGTTTTAATCTCTATTAATGATTTTTAGGCCCATAATATTAGTGTAGCTCCTTTTATAGATCTTGAGCTCCTATAACACGTAAGGTTGACATGATTAAGCTATTCGGGCCCTCTTGGTGAGTCTCTAATCTCCTTAAATAATGTTTATTTTCTTAAAATCGCTTTTGTCTTCATAAACTTAATTTCAACCCCTTGATTAGTCCTTAGTCCTACCCATACACGCTACAGCCTTGTCAGATTAGTCAAATCCAGCTCTTGATTTACCTTAAGCCTCCTTAACTCTGTTTTAATTTCCATTAATGATTTTTAGGCCCATAATATTAGTGTAGCTCCTTTTATAGATCTTGAGCTCCTATAACACGTAAGGTTGACATGATTAAGCTATTCGGGCCCTCTTGGTGAGTCTCTAATCTCCTTAAATAATGTTTATTTTCTTAAAATCGCTTTTGTCTTCATAAACTTAATTTCAACCCCTTGATTAGTCCTTAGTCCTACCCATACACACTACAGCCTTGTCAGATTGGTCAAATCCAGATCTTGATTTATCTTAAACCTGTTTTAATCTCTATTAATGATTTTTAGGCCCATAATATTAGTGTAGCTCCTTTTATAGATCTTGAGCTCCTATAACACGTAAGGTTGACATGATTAAGCTATTCGGGCCCTCTTGGTGAGTCTCTAATCTCCTTAAATAATGTTTATTTTCTTAAAATCGCTTTTGTCTTCATAAACTTAATTTCAACCCCTTGATTAGTCCTTAGTCCTACCCATACACGCTACAGCCTTGTCAGATTAGTCAAATCCAGCTCTTGATTTACCTTAAGCCTCCTTAACTCTGTTTTAATTTCCATTAATGATTTTTAGGCCCATAATATTAGTGTAGCTCCTTTTATAGATCTTGAGCTCCTATAACACGTAAGGTTGACATGATTAAGCTATTCGGGCCCTCTTGGTGAGTCTCTAATCTCCTTAAATAATGTTTATTTTCTTAAAATCGCTTTTGTCTTCATAAACTTAATTTCAACCCCTTGATTAGTCCTTAGTCCTACCCATACACACTACAGCCTTGTCAGATTGGTCAAATCCAGATCTTGATTTATCTTAAACCTGTTTTAATCTCTATTAATGATTTTTAGGCCCATAATATTAGTGTAGCTCCTTTTATAGATCTTGAGCTCCTATAACACGTAAGGTTGACATGATTAAGCTATTCGGGCCCTCTTGGTGAGTCTCTAGTCTCCTTAAATAATGTTTATTTTCTTAAAATCGCTTTTGTCTTCATAAAATGAACTTCAACCCCTTGATTAGTCCTTAGTCCTACCCATACACGCTACAGCCTTGTCAGATTAGTCAAATCCAGCTCTTGATTTACCTTAAGCCTCCTTAACTCTGTTTTAATTTCCATTAATGATTTTTAGGCCCATAATAGTAGTGTAGCTCCTTTTATAGATCTTGAGCTCCTATAACACGTAAGGTTGACATGATTAATCTATTCGGGCCCTCTTGGTGAGTCTCTAATCTCCTTAAATAATGTTTATTTTCTTAAAATCGCTTTTGTCTTCATAAACTTAATTTCAACCCCTTGATTAGTCCTTAGTCCTACCCATACACGCTACAGCCTTGTCAGATTAGTCAAATCCAGCTCTTGATTTATCTTAAGCCTCCTTAACTCTGTCTTAATCTCCATTAATGATTTTTAGGCCCATAATATTAGTGTAGCTCCTTTTATAGATCTTGAGCTCCTATAACACGTAAGGTTGACATGATTAAGCTATTGGGACCCTCATGGTGAGTCTCTAGTCTCCTTAAAAAATGTTTAATTTATTAAAATCGCTTTTGTCTTCATAAAATGAACTTCAACCCCTTGATTAGTCCTTAGTCCTACCCATACACGCTACAGCCTTGTCAGATTAGTCAAATCCAGCTCTTGATTTATCTTAAGCCTCCTTAACTCTGTTTTAATCTCCATTAATGATTTTTAGGCCCATAATATTAGTGTAGCTCCTTTTATAGATCTTGAGCTCCTATAACACGTTAGGTTGACATGATTAAGCTATTGGGACCCTATTGGTGAGTCTCTAGTCTCCTTAAATAATGTTTATTTTCTTAAAATCGCTTTTGTCTTCATAAAATTAATTTCAACCCCTTGATTAGTCCTTAGTCCTACCCATGCACGCTACAGCCTTGTCAGATTGGTCAAACCCAGCTCTTGATTTATCTTAAGCCTCCTTAACTCTGTTTTAATCATTAATGGAGATTAATGATTTTTAGGCCCATCATATTAGTGTAGTGTAGTGTAGACGATATGAGTAACCCTGATTCTAAAAATTAAAAAAGAAATTTACTCAAAAAGGCGGCCAGTAAAACGACGGTCCCATTTTGTGGTTTTTCTCTTGTAACTTGGTCGGTAATTATTACTATAAAAATTTCAAAACGGGATTCTACAGCCAAAATATAGAGCTTTCGTCCTAATTTAAACGGTTTTTAAAATTTTTTTCAAAATTGCCTACATTTAAGGGATCGAAATAGGTCAACACTGAGAAACGTATTACCTCAAATTTTCCTCCGCCATATTGTTTCTTTTTTGGGTATGTTACAGAAAACGTAATTCTCTATCGAACTCTGTTTTTTTATTAACTTCTACCGAGTAGAACCGGAGTTATAAGTTTTTGAATGTCAAAATTTCAAAAATCTGTAATTTATTTTGTAATAACAATGAATACTTGAAAATTCGTTTATCAATCTCACGATTATCTACTATTTCATACTATTTTCAGTTAACAAAACGCTTCCGGTTAAACCGCAAATTCCAAAAATATCAAAAGGTTTTAGGAACTGTTATATTTTTATATTTGTTTGAAAGCTCCTACTTTTAAATTAAAAAAAAAGAGAATAGTAACATTACTGTTTTAGTCAGTTTATACATAAATATTCAAACCAAGCGCCGGTGCCGTGTGTAGTGGCTTTTAAGACACGACTTAGAGTACGTTCCACTTAGCGATCGCAACGATCGCGTTCACGACCTCCGAATTTCCTGTTCCACTAGCTTGTAAACGTTGCAGGTAGATTCGCTAGTGGAACGCGTCGTGTGCTTGCCGCAATATAACAGAGATAGCTGTTAGTACGTTGATCCATCGAAAAAGATATGTGTCTGATAGCGATAGCTCATCAGAGTCATGGTTTATACAGGTTCTTTTTGGTAGTCATTTCAAAAAGTAGTAAACAAGACGGAATAACCTATCAAAATTTGCTTCAGCGCGCACGCGCGTATGTAATTAAGTCGCGTACATGACCATAAGAATTTTTTTTAATTTCTCGACGGTGTTGCCAAGTTATTAATTTTTATCTCTAAAAAAATGCCCGCAACACGTGTTGTTTTATAAAATCGTACTAAAGCCGTTGTTCAAGGAATAATAACGAAATTTTATCTCTAGATAGTTATGAGTATCTTCTATGCTATTAAATTAAAAAAGTTCAATCAAATTGTACAGGGTGTTCATTAAAGCGACCCAAAGTTATTCACTTTTAAATGACCATAACTCGTTATTTTCAAACGGAACACCCTGTACATTTTTACATATTTCGATTTCGGGTAAAATTTAGATAGTAAATTTGAAAAAATATACTGAGTGTTCTATTTTAAAAGTCATAAAAAAATACGTGGGAACACACTGAATAATTTTGCAAAGTATGGCAACATCAGTTGTTTTTTTATTAAGGCGGCCACAGACGTGTGTGATATTAGAAAATACCAAATGCTTGTCATTTGACAAATCGCTTAGATATACACATATGAAAATAAGCAAATGTTTGATATTATTTCCCGTCGATTGTCGGTAAATATGCACAACTCAAAGGAGACAGGCATTCGCGTACTTTTGGTGTACATTTGGTATTTAGCAATTCACACATGTCTGTGGCCGCCTTTAGACGACTGCCTTCTAAATTTCTATTTGCTCTAAAAACCTAACGTTATCCGTAGAAAAATTAGATCTGTTTTTAACTTTTTAAGAAATACGAGCGACACTTTTGCTTAGCGATAGAGATACTTCCACAATTGGGCCCACGTACAGTCACGTGCATATCTTTTGGCCACCCCGGCTATACGCCTAGCACGAATTGTGCATTCAACCATCAATAACACTTAAACTGAGGGGTAACTTTATTTGCTAACAAGTAGTAAATCATCAAACTGTGTTGGTGTTATGATGGTTGCACTCACACACAATGCCAAAATATGAGAAGGATTTTTGACTATTTAGTAGAAATATCAACAATAGAATATGTCGAGGATTGTGATGAACGATTTGTTTCTATAATTTTATTTAATATAAAGGAGATATAGTCATTTGTAAAATGGTGGTCGGAATTACCCAACTTTCCCCTACCTCAACTTGTAAGTGCTTAGCAATTTTTTGATTTTTCTCCGTAAAAATGGTAGCCTTTATTAATTTATTAAAAGAAAAATTAAAGTTAAAAAAATTTTTGAAAGTTGCCAGGGTGATTAAACATTTCTCCTAAAACTGGGAGAGTACACAAGTTTTACCCTCTTGCGAATAACTAAACCATTTATTCAACTTAAGATTACTTTTAGTGATTAATATTTAGCGTCATTAAGAATAAGTTATTTGAGTTTAAAAACTATAATTTTATTAAATTGCGATTAAAGTTGGCATTATTAAAAAATTTTTAATTTCGTAAGGACGCGTTAGCGGCATCGGTGGTGGTTAAAATAATTCCGAGCACTTTCTTTTTAAAACGTAATTTTGTCGTTTCGTTTATGCTTATGTAAGTAAGTATATTAATAAATAGGTGGTTGATAATATATAACTAAACGCATTAATGACTTATTTAAGTATCATCCTTAACGTGAAAGTAGATCCGGAAGAGCTATTAGTTTAGCGATTGTCTTTACGATTTTATAGACATCCCCGGTTAATTAAAGTAGCTGTATATAATTTTGAAAAATTCTGATACTAAAATTTTATAAAACGATTGTCTTTTATGTATTCTTTTGCTTTCAACTGTATTATTGCGACCAGTAAGTCTGACAGTGCGGTTAATCATGGCGGTACGTGCGCTACTGCTGGCGGTGCTTTTGATTGAGATAAATAGTTCCATTCAAGTAAATGACAGTGACACCGCGCGCGAAACTGCCATCACTTCTTTGAAGAATCTCGGGAAGATACAGAAACAGTTCTCTAACAATATTACAAGAATACTACAAAATATACTTACCGTAAGCGTTTTGTTTGCATCGCAAATATTATTTCTTTTCGATATCTCCTTTTGCAGGTTAATATTAGCCAAATTGAAAAGAACTATTATCTCACAAGTGCAAATTTAACCAAAGCCTTCGAGAAGAATTTACAAGATATGTTGGAAAGTTGGTCTTGGGTTTGTATCATTTTTTATTAATTTTATTACTAAATGCACTCGCATTTTATTTTAAACCTTTAAAAAACCTCAAAAAATGTCTATACAGGATGGGTTTTAACTGAGGAGTGCTCCTTAACCATTCGAGATATCAAAAACAATTTTGGCATACTAATAAGTGATCATTGGACCTACCTTTTAAAAATGTTTACATACATACAGAGTAATTCAAAAAAGAATGCCAACCGAAACTTGTGTTTTTTAAATAGAACCCCCTGTATATTTTTGCATATTCGGATTCCTCGTAATATTTAGAATCAAAAATATAAAAGCTTTACGTACCTATCATTAACCGTTCTGGAGATATTGTCACTTTAATGCCGAAACAGAATGAACTTTCGAGCCATCATTCCAGGGCTGTAATCAACATTTTCCAAATCTGTTTGTTCCATCGACTAATGATAATAGTCGACTTACAAAATACGAGCTAAACTTTTCTAAAACACGTAAAACTATACAGAATGATCACTTTACGCGAAATGTAATTTTTCTCGACTTTTTCAAATGGAACACCCTATATATTTTTACAGATTTGACTTCCTGGTAAAACGAAGATACTAAGTTTTTAAAAATATATGAAAAATTTATGAGACACAAAATGTTTATTTCAAAAATTAATCAAACGAAATTAATATTTTTATTAGCAAAAACTAGTATTTTAGGGGTTCAAAGGTAGCGCCACCTCCTGAAGGGGTAGTTTTAGTGGTGCGATTTTTATGCAATTTCTACCACAGGATGACTTTTATAAGATGCCTACTGTATAAAAATCATTAAAATATT
Source organism: Malthinus seriepunctatus (assembly GCA_963924605.1). NCBI lineage: Eukaryota > Metazoa > Arthropoda > Insecta > Coleoptera > Cantharidae > Malthinus > Malthinus seriepunctatus. The sequence goes on from OZ004605.1 coordinate 2,979,151, forward strand.
TAATAAAGGGATTTTTCTAAATTTTAACCCCAACTTTGAGAACCCATAACTTGGTAGGGGCGCCTTTTTTTCATATAATTGCAAGAGGATAAAATGTCCTATTTTGTACCAAGAAACCACTGTAGGCGTTTATCTGTGTTATTCGGGGACACCCTGTATAAGCCCCTTCTCCATTTTGATAAGAGACTTCTCGTTTCACCATCGTGGTGAGCGAGAGCGCGTTCTTGTTAATTTCCCCTAGCCTTCAGCAAAGCCGTGTTAATTAATTAGTCTAATTAATTATTATTTTACTACTTGTTAATTATTTACCGTGTTAAATTAATTAATTGATTTGGTTTAATTAATTAATTTTTATCTTATTTACCCTGTTGCCTTCAGCAAACTCGTGAATCTACATTTCGAATCCTAGGACTATTAATTGATCTCTTTTAGAGGATCATTTGGGATCTTAAAGGGAGGACTATTGATCTGGTGAAATTCGTAGTCCCTTGTGCTTCCTTCATCACGACTAGTGACCTCTTTTAGAGGACTAACTTGGATCTCAAAGAGAGGACTATTGATCTAGGGAAGAGAAGTTTCCGTGCCAGTTTTTCATCAGGAGTATTGATCTCTCTTAGAGGACCGCTTTGGATCTTAAAGAGAGGACTTTTGATCTAGGGAAGAGAAGTTTCCGTGCCAGTTTTTCATCAGGAGTATTGATCTCTCTTAGAGGACCGCTATGGATCTTAAAGAGAGGATTATTGATCTGGTGAAATACGTAGTCCCTGGTTCTTCCTTCATCAGGACTAGTAACCTCTCTTAGAGGAACAATTTGGATCTCAAAGAGAGAACAATTGTTGTAGAAAGAGAAATGCCTCTCTCTGCCCCCTGTGTCTCATCAGGATTATTGATCTCTCTTGGAGCACCAGATTGAATCTCAAAGAGAGGACTACTAATCTGGTGAGTGCACATTCTCTTTTCACTAGGTCTAGTGGTCTCTTTTTTAGGAGAGAAGACTAGTAATCTGGTTAAAAAGAGCGTCTGGAGTTTTCTAAGCTTATTGATCACTCTTAAAGGATCAGATTGGATCTTAAAGAGAGGACTATTGATCTGGTGAAATACGTAGTCCCTGGTTCTTCCTTCATCAGGACTAGTAACCTCTCTTAGAGGAACAATTTGGATCTCAAAGAGAGAACAATTGTTGTAGAAAGAGAAATGCCTCTCTCTGCCCCCTGTGTCTCATCAGGATTATTGATCTCTCTTGGAGCACCAGATTGAATCTCAAAGAGAGGACTACTAATCTGGTGAGTGCACATTCTCTTTTCACTAGGTCTAGTGGTCTCTTTTTTAGGAGAGAAGACTAGTAATCTGGTTAAAAAGAGCGTCTGGAGTTTTCTAGGCTTATTGATCACTCTTAAAGTATCAGATTGGATCTTAAAGAGAGGATTATTGATCTGGTGAAATACGTAGTCCCTGGTTCTTCCTTCATCAGGACTAGTAACCTCTCTTAGAGGAACAATTTGGATCTCAAAAAGAGAACAATTGTTGTAGAAAGAGAAATGCCTCTCTCTGCCCCCTGTGTCTCATCAGGATTATTGATCTCTCTTGGAGCACCAGATTGAATCTCAAAGAGAGGACTACTAATCTGGTGAGTGCACATTCTCTTTTCACTAGGTCTAGTGGTCTCTTTTTTAGGAGAGAAGACTAGTAATCTGGTTAAAAAGAGCGTCTGGAGTTTTCTAGGCTTATTGATCACTCTTAAAGGATCAGATTGGATCTTAAAGAGAGGATTATTGATCTGGTGAAATACGTAGTCCCTGGTTCTTCCTTCATCAGGACTAGTAACCTCTCTTAGAGGAACAATTTGGATCTCAAAGAGAGAACAATTGTTGTAGAAAGAGAAATGCCTCTCTCTGCCCCCTGTGTCTCATCAGGATTATTGATATCTCTTGGAGCACCAGATTGAATCTCAAAGAGAGGACTACTAATCTGGTGAGTGCACATTCTCTTTTCACTAGGTCTAGTGGTCTCTTTTTTAGGAGAGAAGACTAGTAATCTGGTTAAAAAGAGCGTCTGGAGTTTTCTAGGCTTTATTGATCACTCTTAAAGGATCAGATTGGTTCTTAAAGAGAGGATTATTGATCTGGTGAAATACGTAGTCCCTGGTTCTTCCTTCATCAGGACTAGTAACCTCTCTTAGAGGAACAATTTGGATCTCAAAAAGAGAACAATTGTTGTAGGAAGAGAAATGCCTCTCTCTGCCCCCTGTGTCTCATCAGGATTATTGATCTCTCTTGGAGCACCAGATTGAATCTCAAAGAGAGGACTACTAATCTGGTGAGTGCACATTCTCTTTTCACTAGGTCTAGTGGTCTCTTTTTTAGGAGAGAAGACTAGTAATCTGGTTAAAAAGAGCGTCTGGAGTTTTCTAGGCTTATTGATCACTCTTAAAGGATCAGATTGGATCTTAAAGAGAGGACTAATGATCTAGGACTACTTCTGTCCCGTTCGTGTTTGTCCAGAGCTAGTGATCTCTAATTATTACATTTCGCGTAAAGTGATCACCCTGTATGACAACTTTTTGGATAAATGTACTACAGAGCGGTCATAAAATAGAGCGCATTCTTATTTCTTTATCGGACGGCAGGTCATGTTTGATGTTGACAATAATTAGAAATTAGATGTAAAGGCTGTCGGTCACTGGCCGAGCTGTGAGCGCAGAAACCTGGGTTCGAATCCCCCCGCTTCATTTTTTTATTAATAATTTTGTTTAATAAGCTTTTGTTTTCATAAATTAATTTAAATTTCAATTAAGAAAAAAATTCAATCACTAATTCTTGTTGGATACGTACGAAAAAGTCCCGGTATGGGAACATTCGATTTTTTTTATTACGCGGATATTACATTAATTATCGTATTGTTACGTTTTGCGACGAGACGGCCGAATGAGGGCGAAGCTTTTTAAGTTCCCGAGTAAGTACTAACTAGTTGATCTTATTTGCATCCTCGATGCCGACTTTTTACTTTTTGAAAATAAGGACCGGTTGCCGATTTTAATTTTAGACGAGCAGTGGAGTAATTTTTTAATAAAAAGTGCATGGACGCGAGGGAATAAAATTAAGTTTGTATATTATTTTTACGTCGTAAGATTTTCTTAACTTAATTGTAGCGCCTTAAGAAGAAAAGAAAAATTGTATAGGGTACACTCGCACCCGAAGAAAAGAAAAGAAAAGAAAAGAAAAGAATAGAAAGGAAAAGAAAGAAAATTATATTAAAGAGTATAAAGTTTATTTTAAAAAGAGACTTTTATAATATTATTTATCGAGCTGTGCATCTTATTTCGAAATTAGCCGAGCAATATTCTAGATGACAATTAGGGAAATGACGACTCAAAGAGAATATTCATAAAGGCGTGTCTACAGAAACTGTTTCTTTGTACGATTTTGTAATAAATGTTGTTTACAATGAAGTAAGTTGGAGAAAACGTTTAAGGTGCATTCCGGTCACGAATCATGGTTCGAAACTAGCGTTTAGATCTAACTAAAGAAGAGAGTTTAATTTGGCTAAAATAACTCGACAGTGAGAAATAGCCGAGTCCTTTCCTGTAACCGTTGACAGGTAGGCGTTATGAAAGCGCCCTACGACGGTGCACCACCTAATCTGCTGTCACGGCGAGTAGCTTCGAGTTAACGCACCGACGGGACACGGCGTGGGATTACTGTCACGCCACGTCGATTCGCTCGGGAAAAAGCAAAATACTTTTCCGATACACCCTAGATATGTATTTACTACTTCATACATTCGGCGAGGTTTTACAAAGAACTTTAGTCCGGTATCGTCTTGTTTTGTGCCTTTCCAAACGTCGCGGCCAGTACAACGTGCTTCTGACAAGCTATTCTTGTCAAAGTCTGTGGTTCTTAATTGCTTGTTTACCCGACCAGTAACACAACGGAATTCTCTTTTTTCCTCTCGACGTTTTGTTATTTAATTTGAGCGCCACGATGCAATTTTGATTTATTTTACTAAGTGCTAGGCGGAAAGGTATCTCGTCTTAGAGTAGCTGGTGGATACGAGAACGCGAACTAACGAAATTTTGTACGCTCCGTGTAATGGTACTATTACAAAGCACGATTTTCCAAAACGCGCGGTGTATATTCTAAAGTGTATCAAAGTGAAACCAACTTATTGGATTGGCGCCAATATAGTTAGGAACGAATTAACCCCTACGGCAGTACGAGAAGGTTTTCAAAATATACTCCACTAAAAGATAGAGAGTAGATAGTTCCTTTAATAAAGTTAAGCTCTCTTTTTGTCTATTCGTTTCGTCCCCTATTTTCCAAATTTAAAATAAAATTCGTTAACAATAATAAAATTGTATAATTTTTAGGAAAAAAAAACAAAAGCTATAAAATAATAAAAAGGAGACGAGAAGAAGCGTTCGTTTGTAATGCGGCGAAGAGGAAATCCCTCTCCGCTACGTCGAGTTTTCAATCAACTTCGCTTGATAACCCTAACCAGGGGTGTCAAACTTGCTGTGTTAAAGTTTTGAAATCTGTAACCGTAGCGTCTTCTGGCATAAATAAAATTTTGCCGATTGTCTATAATGTATCGGAAAGAAGGCTTAATAGATAGATAATAGAGCTAATTAATTTTTAAAGAAACTAATTTTTTTAAAGACGCGACTTGGTTGCGTTTCGATAGGCGTTTCTTTCTCGCGTCGCGTCTTACGTTAGGCGTACACGCGGGCGGAGTGGTCTAATCGAAAGGAAAGATCACATACCGTACACGCGACAAATTGCCATGCGGCAATGTAAAGTTTTAGTTCGGGTTAATGAGAATGTGTTATTAAGTCAGATAATTGCCGAGAGATATTGATCTGATGCGCTAGTGGTGTGGCGGCCGATAGGCTGACGGGAACTGCTATTAATAACAAAGGAGTTATTGGATCTGTACATTAACTGTAATAGAGCATTAGAGCTTTGCGCAATGAAATCCTTTCGAATTTATCTACCGATTTCAGGCTTTATTGCTTCTTTGGTGAAGAGGGGTGCCGCTATCCGGAACATAGCATATATGATCCGCTGCCGCTAACACTGTGACGGTCCAATTCGCGAGGACAGTCGAGAAGGAGAGATCGATACAGTGTACTATACTTGTCAGAAACTCTCGTCGTATAATGTTCTTTATTGGATCAGCAGCGTGTTGCATCTTGCAGTTTCTTAGTAAGCAAATACACAGAGACGTTAGAATCCGAAAGACGAGCTCCCAGCCATAAACGGATGCCAAAGTTTAGAGTTGATCGAACAAAACCCATCTTCGACACATTCGACTTTTTAATATACCTTTTAAAAACTAAACACGAACTCGTTCTATTAAAGAATAATTTAAACGTTACCTTTTTAAGTGAAACTATCGTTCTTTAAGACACGCTTCACTTTTCGTATTGAAAATACTTTACAATAAGAGTGTACGAAATTGGTTTTATGGAAATGTATCGCTCAACTATATTTTTCCTAGCTTTTACTACTAAAATCAGCGGCATTGTCGTGTCGTTTTATACTATGTACTACATAATATACCTAAGAAGATGATATTATCGTCTTGCCTTCCTTACATTATTATTATTACCTATTCTTTCTATGCGTAACCGCTCCCGTTCGGATACTCCGCGTGTACTCATCTCTTCACGAGAGTTAACTAAAAGTTATTCCTTCAAAAGCAAACTATCGACTACTTCCTATCTCCCTTTGGAGTAGTAAAGAACGACTCGACAAGGTCGAATAGGCTTTAATAAAGCTTCGTATCCCAGGCAACACAAAAGGCAACGTAAAAACTAAAATTTCAGGCATGCGAAGCGTTTTATTAAAGAACCTTGCTACGATAAGGCAAACACCTATAAGTAGGCTTCAACTGAAGACGGTGACAGGTCCACCACTATGGACCGCTCCCGCTTGGATACTTCGCGTATACTCATCTCTTCACGGAACAAGTTAACTAAAACTTATTGCTTCGAAAAGAAACTGTCGGCTACTTCGCATCTTCCATTGGAGCAGTAAAGAAAGACTCGGCAAAGTCGGATAGGCCTTAATAAAACTTCGTATCCCAAAGAACACAAAAGGCAATGGAAAAATCAAAAACTCAAGTATGCGAAGCTATTTATTAAAGAACCTTGCTATAAGGCAAAAACCTAAGCAGGCTTCTACTGAAGACGGTGACAGGTCTAAAATCCGCCCCTGTAGATTACACAAAAGGTCGCTTTGGCCTAAGTTATCATATAATAAGACCGAAGGCTTGTTTGGTAATCTATAACCTTAAATAATAAATAATAAAAAAAAAGTGTTGTTACAGATCCCCCTGGAAAAAAAAAACTTGGTACACGAATTAAAACTTTTTGGATTACACAAAGGGTCGCTTTGGCCTAAGTTATCATATAATAAGACCGAAGGCTTGTTTGGTAATCTATAACCTTAAATAATAAATAATAAAAAAAGTGTTGTTACAGATCCCCCCAGAAAAAAAAACTAGGCACCCGAATTAAAACCTTTTGGATTACACAAAGAGTCGCTTTGGCCTAAGTTATCATATAATTAGGCCGTAGACCTGTTTGGTAATCTATAACTTCAAATAATAAATAATAATAAAAAGTGTTGTTACAGATACCCCCAGAAAAAAAAATTAGGTACCGGAATTAAAACTTTTTGGAGATCTTTTTAAAAATGCATTAATTCGGTTCGAAGAGATGTCTATTTAAATTTAAAAATGGCTCGCGTAAACTATATTTTATTATATATTCTAGTAAATCTTTCTTCTTTCGTCCGGCGAAATCGAACTATGCATTTTACTTATCTCCGTAATGCAAACTTGTAAGAGGTTTGCGCTTGTATAACCGTTACGTTAGCATCGGTTATTTGAACTTACGAAACTGTTGTTTAGTTAAATCCACAGCGAGTGTATTTCGATAGATGATTTCGCTTATTAATTTGATTTAGGTTTTGCCCGCTTTATAATTAATTCCGGATGAGGAAAATAAAAATAGAGAATGAGGAAGGTGGTGGGCCGGAGGCGAGGCGGAAGCGATCGGAAATGGAAGAGCATCTAGCGGCTATATTAAGATTATATTTATAAGAAAAAAGTATCAAACTTTATGAAATTGATACATAAAATAAAACAATAAATCTCGTAGAAAGGGTGTCATTCGGTTAAAACGGCTGAGAGTGGAATTCGTGATAAGGATTGAAAATAACTAACACAATCGACACGCGCTAAAGGAAGATGGGCATTGCGGAGATGGAGTGGAAGCGGGAACGGCGGTTCGGTATAGCGTAGTAAATCAAAATGCTGGGTCGGATTGAACGCCACCATATTCTATTTTACAATAGCCGTTCGCTTTAGACTTGGTCATTCATTAAGAAACAGGAAAAGCAGGTGCTTCGTTGATAAACCAATTAAAACAAGATACATTTTTCACCCGAGTGAAGCTCCATTTTTCTCCAAGTTGTTAGTCGTAATTTAACAAAAATTCTACTTTTTGTTACAAGCGAGGTCAAGTTAAACAACCAATCTAATTTTGAATAAATATATTATCTTTTGTGAGCGGTTGTAAGGCATTTTCGCTATGTTCGTTAGAAGAACGTCGAAGGACGGTGATTGATGAAGTTTGCGAGCTTCTGACAATGTTAGCCATTCTACTTGATCACGACTTGTTCTATATCTAAGCATCGATCATTTACCTATGCATATTAACTTGATCTTACATTAGGTACCCTACTCGACTCTCTCGCAATATTTGGAAAGAAAATTTACTTTACCGCAAACCTTATTATTGTGTGAGTATAGTCCTAACGCATCCATCAAATTCTATCTCCAATTACGAAAACATTACCTCCTTCTTCGTACACGACGGTCCTTAATTTAAACCGATTAATTGACCGTTTGCCCTGTCCAAATAGACCTATTCAAAACTTTATATTTCTTACAAGTTATCTCTCTAAAAGGTAACTAAATTGTAGGTCACCGTCTTTAATACACCTAGGTACGCTAGAAAATTAGAGAAATTCTAGAAGAGATCGACTATAAAAAATAAATCGATACCATTACAACTAGGACTTCACTTGCGAGATTTCTCACGAGAAATGAGCGTTTCTCACCTCGCCTCGCGTTCTCGCCTAGCAACGAAATTCGCACGAGATTCTCGCAGTCTCGCAAACGATCCGTGTTATTTCTTATCCGGATATGACTAAGGCCCGATTGCACCACTTTCTCTTAACTATTAACTATAACCTAAACTTGTTAAATGACAGTTTTTCCTTCGTACATGCAAATACGCTCGGTTCGAATGCATATATGCACACGTAAATATTAAAAGCCAGGTTTAGCTACAGGTGGAGCTATAGGGCGGGTTGTACCAACCAAATCCAAAGTAAGTTTATGGTGAGCTATAGTTCAATCATATAAATGTACTTGGTTAGTGAACTCAGTTACCGTGAATTTGATTTGGTACAACCAGCCCTTAGTAAACTGTAGATTTAAGGAGAAATGGTGCAATTCGGCCTTAGATTATAAAGGTTCACTTAAAATTCTAATGATGGCTACCTTATCATTAGGGGACGCCACTATGCCCGCTAGAAATGGCGGCTCTAATTGAATTACATAAGGTCCAAATGTAACTGTTTGTTACCTTTGATAATAATTATACAGTTTATATACAGTTTGCCATACAGTTTGCGTTACATAAGTAACACAGTGATTGTTACATTGTTCCCTATTACCCGCAGTAATCTTACAGTACATGAGCTTTGAGTTTTAATTAGGTTTTGCGAAATCTCGCAAGCTAAAACCGTTATCTCGCCTTGCACCTCGCAATATTTTGCGAGGCGAGAATGCAAGATTCTTGAAATGTTGTAAATAACTCACACGTCCGTTACCTAAATAAATAAATGCACACCTAAATATTAAGCCAGGTTTAGCTACAGGTTGAGCTATAGGGCGGAGATCTCGCAAGCTAAAACCGTTGTCTCGCCTCGCACCTCGCAATATTTTGCGAGGCGAGAATGCAAAATTCTCGAAATTTTGCGAGAGTCGCGTGAAGTCCTAGCTACAACTTTTTTAATATCGGCTTTTAGAGTTGTTTTAAATAAAAGTTACTAGGTTGGAAGTACTTCACACGTCCGTGACCTTGCACTGCTCGTTTGCACGACACGGTAATTTTTTAAAGAGCCAACTATGATATATTTTTAGTATCGCCACGTGTTTCTGCCTCTGGTAGTAGGTAACTTTTGGCAGGCATTTACGACACGAAATAACGCTAGTTATTGTTTAGGTGCTGCAGAGATGATGTACTCTTTCAACTGTGTAGGTATTAAGGATAGGTAAATAATTGTAGACTCCAGGAAATATTGTTAGGTGTAAACTCGGAAAATTAGGAGTTTAAAAACAGAAAAAAAGAGTTATGTGGCGATAATGAAAAATAATAAGTCGAACACTTATTAAAATAGTGGTGGATTATAATCGAGAGAGAAAAAAAATTTCATTTCTCGACATTTTGAGTTGCCCTGATTCCAAAAATTCAAAAAAAAATACTTTCAATTTTTTTAACTATGTGTAAGTGTAAGTATGTCCGTAAAAGCCGTGGGCAAAAACTACTCAACTGATTTTTTAGGGTTTTTAAAATATATTGATAACTCGCACAATTAGCTATTGCACGATACAATATATTTATCAAGATTTGACGGGCAGGAAAAAGTTCCTCGTATGGCCACATCCGTTGTTATACTTTGTATTTTGAGTACAATTGAGTCTTGTTGTTAGTTGGTGGTGGGTGTAAGTATCTATTGGAAATAAATGAAGTTAAAATAAAATAAAAGTGGTCCGATTTATCGAATGGAAAAGCGGATATGTTAAATTTCCCAAACGGGACATCCCGGAGACACGAGAGAAATAAAGCCTTCCGTACTGTGTACATCATATGGAATAGGGCTTTTTGTTACTTGTTCAAAATGCAATGACACCGTTTGTGGCTTAACCACAACGAGAATTCGACTTAGTTTGCGTAAGTGCTTTGGGCTACATCGGTCGCTTTGTCTCAATTCTCCGCTTAATGTTTAACTTTGTACCGCAAACCGCGACTCAACCATAATCCATAAAACTCTCATTTTGAGGATTTTAATAAGTAAACGATTGATGCTTTTTTGACAAATGTTGTAAATTTGACTAAGTTCAAAATTGAAATAGTGTTTTACGATAGAGGGAAGTTCCGCCGCCAGAAGCAACAGGAGTCGAGGGAAGAGAGGGGTTTTGTAAAAGCGCGCGCTTCTTTATACGGCACGCGGCCGAGCGGCGGCGGATCGCTGGCGCATTTGATCGGTGGCGGCGAACTTATTCGCACGTGATATCGCGAATATTGTGCGCGCGTTTTTTACGACTCGATAAATATCTTTTTAAGAGGTAAGAATCTCTTTTTTGAATTCGCATTACTCCGGTCACCTTTATCGTTTTCCTCAGGTACATTATTTATTTATATTGGTGTTGAGACGCGTGTAAAATGGGTTTGGCACACGCACACGCACATAGTTGAAAAGTTTGTAGAAAAAACTTTTTACAACTTTCTTTATTTAACTTTTAAATTTTTTGTGTAAAACTATATAGTTTTTGGGGAGGGATTTTGAATAAAAAGTTAATGTACGGTAAGAAACGAGATACAATTAACAATAAAATATTTAGGGCGGGCTTTCCCCTATTATATGAGTTTTGCATTTGCTATAATTGTTTAGTAACGAGCGTAAAAATGCTTTTAACAAAGATATAAACTATACATCTTAACGTTAGTGATTAAAAGGAGCTTTTATACTACATTTAGACGGTATAAAAATGAGTTCCTTTTTTCCCTAAATGTGTAACACTCGAATGTTAGTCAAATTAAACATTCTTGATTCGACGAACCGGAAATTCCGCATGCACATTATTTCATAATGGCAAAGTCTTGCAATTAATTGTAGTTTTTGTTAGTAGAAAGTAATCTAGAAACGGGGAGCTTTTAATAAGCGCCCCGGTCCTGTTTTTCCTATCCCTTTATCGGGAATCCCGCAACGTGGTCGAGAGGTCGGAAGCGCGACGGACCGATTAGTTAACATTTGGAAAGAAAATCCGACGACGCGACATTCTATCGTAAGAAAGAAGGAACATCTGTTTATTTGGAAGCGTTTTAAACGTAATTATTGGGGCGAAATTTTATAATAGAAGCTGTTTTTGTGCGGCGGTAATGAAGGCGACTTTCTTCGAGTGTCGTATTAAAGTGTGGGGTAGCGGAGCGCGATAGGGCACAACTGGCTGCCAAAGCGTACTTTTATTAGGCCATTAATAAATTATAGCAACAGGCGGGGCGAACCGGGGGCCTATTGCTCATACATAAACTCAAGTAGCATCTTGGCTTGACGTAGTAATGAGATTCGGCCGGATATAGCAATCGGATTTAGCTAAATAGAGGTGATCAATCACCGTGCCGTGTCACTGCATTGACTAGCTGATGGTGTGCTGCACCTGAGACTCCAAACCGCCACTTTAGCCGCATGAATATGCATACGCCACCGCACACGCGTGTGTGTGATATATCACCTACAAGCGCATGTCACTTCCTGCCCCCTGTCATCAATTACTGGACTTGATGAACATGTGACTTTACCGTCATGTACGAAGAATCGCCCATAAACACACGTCAAATACATGCAACACCACTAGAGCGCCGCGCCGCTTTCCACGACCACCAAAATGTAAATGCTAACAAACGCCTTGTCGATCCTAACACACCTAACAGACGCAAAGTCCCCTCGTACTTTCCGATTTACTAATTCACCACCGTATACACAACTTTGGCTTTTCTCTAATCATCGATCAAATTGGTCTGTAGGTGACGGCTCCGTGACAGGACCTCTACTACTACACTATACTAATCCTAATTCTACGTTATAACGTGCAAGAAAAAATAGCGCAATTTGGGACGAATTAAAAGAGGTCGTTTTAAGTGCAAAATGCGAGTCGGATAAAAAGCGGTTAGCTCCTAGCTCGCCTCTTCTAGTCGTTCAAAGAGACCGCACTTTCTTACACTTTAAGTAGTCTATATCGATTGTCCCCTATGTAATTTACGGTGACGAAGTCGGGACCTTTGCTGGCGCTATTTCGTAAATTGACTTAAAACGATAGCGGCGGAGTAACGTGCACCGTAGAGAAAAAGCGACAGTCAGCAAACTAGTAAATGATGTGGTCACTAACAGGCAGTCGATATATCGGCGGTAGTTTATCGTCGCGGGCTCGGCCGCTAAACCCAAATTTAAAAGCAAATAACGGCAATGCCGAATATTAGTGTGCAGAAAAAAAAGCGGGACAGGCAGGAAGCAATTGCGAGGATCATTAATTTAAAAGCTACATATTGGGGTGTTTTTGTGGTGTAATGCTGACTGTTGTCTGGAGATGGCACCGTGATAGAACACGCCGCAGCGAGAATTGATGAGAGCGCGAGCCCGTTGGCCGGTAAACGGAGACCACCCCATCCGAGAAAATACGGCCGCGGCATCTTGCCCCTGGAGGGACCTCGATTTACCGCCGGGGTGCCGACGCTATTATAAGCAACAAAAACGACCGCCGCCACAATATTTTCTATTATTTTTTGTTATCGGATCTACTTTAAATAAGTCAAATTTAAACCTGCCTCCGCTACGTTAACGACTTTTTTATTTACTTATTTCGTTATTTACGTATTTATTTATTTATATAGGTTATTTAGTGGTCGTTGTTACATGCGTACACCTCTGAAGAGGTACATTCCAGCAGGAAGTTGTGTGCGGGAATGCAGCGTGATTAAGAGACGGAAATTGTTCTGTGGCACCAGTTTATCTTTGTCAGTGAAGAGCCTGGAAAAGTGGCAAACTCCCTTCTACTCTTGCTCTTCTAGATATTGCTACTATCAGAGTGGAATCTGAAATAAAATAGAATAACAACGTTATCAACGACTAAATGTAACACTAAATGTAACAATTTATAAATCTATATAAATTCTTTTATTAATACACATTGTTCTATCTATGTATTTTATTTCCGAGGACTCGAAAAAGATTTCATATTATTATCGGTAAGCGTTGTAGTATTTTAACTGTATTTATGGTTTTACTTCCAACATAAAAGAGAAAATAAGGCTCTATTCGCTTTAGACTGCAGATCTATTAAATCACAAAAAGCTTAGAACCATATAATTTGTTCCAAATTGTGAAATGTATCGAAAAACAATTACAGATTGATGGTACACATTAGCTACTCGTAACCGATAATCACTAATTTGGAAAACACATCGTCAATTTTAAGGGCTCCGCAGATTAGTTGCTATCGTTTTCCTTTATTATTTAAAAAAATTTTTCACCGTCCTCCCACCAATTTCCTTCCATTTAAAATAAACGCTTTCTTATTATCCTCTTAAGCGATTTAACGCTCAAAATTATTTTAATGGACGCCGATCCCAATTTTTGGATTTCTCTCGCGCTTCCGATTAAGCCGAAAGTAATTCGAGGAGCGAGGGCGTTCGATCTTTGACTTAGTGCCCGACATCGGGCGCCAAATTCTACGCCTTCTTATTAAGCTGTACAAATTATAATTTTTCAAATAAATCTTCGATTTTTAATCAAAAATTTAAATTAGCTTCTACCTCATTAATTTAAAAAAAGTACAATTTAATTTGAAGTAAGAGAGATTTGAAAAAAATAAGAAATTGAATTTTTTTCAATTATTTGTCTGTTTATGTCAAGTCGGACTTTTTGTTTAAGCTTATTACAGTACGAAAATATTCTCAAAAACAAAAAGTTTTATAAATATTCCGAGTTGACTGATAAGTTAAACTAAGCGCTTCAATTTTTTTCTTTCACACGAGAGTGTTGTTTTCTGTTTATCATAATGATATCGCTTCACTCTCAATGTTGGTCCATACAAAAATGTAAATCTAAATTTACGACATAAGTAATATGTCAAAAAAGAAAATAGAAAATGAAAAATTTACATACTTTTTGATATTTCGATATGAAATTAAGTCGCCTCGACCTTCCTTTTATAGGTTATTTCCGCTTCTAAGCCTAATATGCAATATACAGTCGAAACGGTAGACATTTGAGCGTCAACGAAATAACACGAAAAGACGTTTAATCATAGTTACTCCCGCCTCCGAAATAAGAATATTATAAAACTAACACACCAACAAACTTACAGGACCTTATTTTTTTGTATTTGTTAAACCAGGCACTTTTACTGTCGGTGGTGTACGATTGCTTTCCAAGAGGAGGCACCGTGTATTAAAAACAGTCCTCGATAGGTTGTAAGTAAAAAGTAACGGTAGTGGTAGTAGTAGTAATAGTAGAAGGTAACTAGTTTTGTAAGCGTTGGGTGCATTTGAACTTTTTCGTACTTTGAAAAAGTTATTAGGGGAAAGTGGGTAAATATCGACTTTTGTCCAATATAGACCAGCGCCCTACAGATCAGCGTAAGCGTAAAAATAGAAAATAAAGCATACTACATCATTTATCGGTTCATGTTGCTAACATTAGCTACCCATAGCAAATGTTTGTATCGCACATGCGCTTTACAGTGCTAAAAATAAGTTTTTACGGTTTTCTTTATTATTATTTGCTGCGTGGTTTTAAGGTAAAAAAACTTTTTTAAAACAAATAATTGCATTTTTCTATTTCTAATAAATAGATAGCTATGTTTTTAACAATTTTAGTTAAAATAAAATCAAATAAACAATCGGCTTTTATTCTACTTTGGAAAAATTCCTCACCACAGCTCATGGGGTAATATTGACCATCTATGTTGATATTAAACTAAATGACTCTTTATGTAGATTTATGTACATAGATGCCTAAAAAATATGTAAGGAAAACATCTCTTCAATCATATATAAAATGCAATACGACAAAGGCGGTAGAAGCCGTACAAGAATATGGACGAGGAATTAGAAAAGTGGCAACGACATCTATGTACCAAGTCCCGTAATAGTACGGTGCAAGACCGTCTAAGGCACTTTAAGGGAATAGTTTTAATGTTTTATATTATTTTTAAATATGTTTTCTAATATAAATAATAATTATATGAATTAATACTTTGGTAGATTTTACCCCTCAAATTCTTGCTTGACTTTTACGTTTATTTTTGGAGGAATTTGTTAATATGTTCAATTTTTACAATAATCCTAAGAAGCATAGAAGTATTTATACTGGACATACAGTAATGTCCGCTTATAACGAACTTCAAGGGACCAATAAAATCAGATCGTTATATCCAAGGTTCGTTATAAGTGATAAAATAATAAAAACGCAGTTGTAGTAAATTAGTTGCAGTTGTAGTAAAAAAAGTTCGTTATAACCAAGAGTTCGCTACAACCGGGTTCGTTATAGGCGGACATTACTGTATAAAAAAAATTCAGATTTATTGAATCAAATTTAGAGATTTTATACCAAAAATGCATTAGGTGGCCAATATTTACCCACTTTCCCCTATAATCGAGATTTTTTTAAATTTCATTTCTCGACGTCTTGACTCCCTGATTCTAAAAAAACAAAAAAAAATTCTTAACGGCACTCTGAATGCATAGATGGGTGTCATCTGAGCCCAAATTAAAAAACAAAATTTCAAGTTTTTCAATTCAAAATGGCGACCAGTACAACGATTGTTCCATGTTGTGGTTTTTCCCTGATAACTTGGCCGAAAATTATGATTTTAAAAATTTCAAAAAGGCATTCTACAGCCAAAATAAAGAGATTTCGTTCTAACTTAACCGATTTTTAAAATCGTTTCAAAATTGCCTACCTTTAAGGAGCCAAAGTAGGTCAAAATTTTGAAATGGGTTTTCTCAAAATTTCCTCCGCCATATATTTTCTTTTTTGGATGTGTTACAGACAACCCAATTCTCTATCGAACACCGCTTTTTAAAACAATTCTACCGAGCAGGACCGGAGTTATGATTTTTTGAAAATCGAAATATCAAAATGCTGTCATTTCAAAGGCGTTATGGAGCGAAAATATGAGGTTTTCGTCCTAACTTAATCGATTTTTAAAATATAAGTCAAAATTTTAAAATGGATTTTCTCAAAATCTCCTCCGGCTGTTTTTTTCATTTTTGGATAATATTATGTTAACGTAATTCTCTATGGAACGCCATATTTTTTTCATAAAGTTTGTAAAAATTACCACGATTATGAGAAAACAAATGTTGATAAGTAACTCCATTAGGTTTTACGTATTTTTTTAATCGAAACATAATTTTGATACAATGATGTTGCGCTAAAAAAATATTATAGGGCTTACGATATAAGCAAGAAAGGGCGGGCATATTATAATAATGAAGAAAAATATCTAGTTATTTATAGCACCTATTTACTTGTTTTCTAAAATACCTAAAAACATGTTTTATCACTGAAGAGAAAACATTATTATCAGTCCTAATTGTCTACATTTTACCTGACAATATAAATTTCGCTAAATAATATTTTATTTTACGTTATACGTCTTAATTTCTTATTACGTTATATATTTTTCTTTAATAACCCAAAATCTCCCTATTTTTCACCTACAACTTGTTGATTTTTTTAATACTTAACTTAATATCGAAACATTTATTTTTCAAAGTGTTCACTTTTTTAACGAAAAAGCTAACAAATTAGCTTACTTCAGTCATACCTACTTCCACCACGACTAGGCTAATCGCGACTGTCGAAATTGGCGAATTTTTCTAATTTGCTCATTTGTGTGAGGTTTCAATATTTTTAAAGTTAAATTAATATTTGAGCTCATACACTATAAAGAGCTAAAAATCAATTTGACAGTAACTACATTTTCTCCGCTACTTTGTTCTTACTTATAAGAGCTGGATCTGTAAAACTTTCTATAACTTGAGACTTAATCGAGCAATTAATTTATAAGTTAACACGATTAACTTTGACACTTGCAGGATAATTTATGTAAAGCAAAAGTTATTTAAATTTAATAGAAAATAATAAATAAAATAATAACGGTTTCATCTCGTATTAAAGAGCGTTCGATTTATATATAGTAAGCGTACAGATGGATGTTAATCGACCTCATTTTTGAAATTTTTTTTGAAAAATTATTAGAATATTCTTAAAGTAGACAAACAGTTACTGAAAAGTCTTTTCAAATTTTTGTTATCTCTTAAAATAACGACTAGAAACAAAATTCAAAAAACGGCACTTTTGATAATTTCAATCAAATTCCGGAAACGAAGGGGGGGGGGTTAAATTTTGTTTTTAAATTTTAATTCGACATAAGCCAGGGATCATTTTCTTCCAATTAACCAATTCTCTAACTCTGTAAATAATCGAGATCCCCACGTTAGAAAGGGTCGCATCGGTAAAGGAAATAACGATACTTTACGGACACAGTCCAGGGCCGTATCGGACGCACAAATAAATAAAAATTGTAGCTAAATAAGGCGTCCTTTGTTTTTTTTTTAATACTTAATCGCATAACGTGGATGGGATCTAGAAACTTGCATTTGAAAAGTAAACTTTGGACTTTTCTGAAAAATCTTAACATTATAAAGTGCATATAAATTTTAATCTTCGACATCTTCGTATAGAGTTATTCTAATGGATTTTTGAGCTGCCTAATCATTTAAAAATTATATAAAAATAACTAACAGCACATATAATCTGCTTACATAAATGTTAAATTCTAACACAAACTTTTTTAACTAAGCTTCAGTAGCGAAGTGGAATTAACGTTAGGTTTTCGTAGAGCCACAACAAGGGGTTGGAATCTGTCAAAGTCACTGTTTTTTTTATTTAT
Organism: Malthinus seriepunctatus; assembly: GCA_963924605.1. Taxonomy (NCBI): domain Eukaryota; kingdom Metazoa; phylum Arthropoda; class Insecta; order Coleoptera; family Cantharidae; genus Malthinus; species Malthinus seriepunctatus. Next base: position 2,996,965 of record OZ004605.1, read on the forward strand.
TTTGTTACGTATAAATTCTAAATGCAAATTACTCGAATAGCAAAAAAATACGTCATAGTTAAGTTATAAACTGAATTATTATTTTTCACGCTTGTCTCCGACTTCCGTGCCCTTTTTCTCTCCCATTTTCCTCGTTTTTATACTATTTCAGCTATTTAAAATCCAAAAGGGTTAAATTTACTAAATAAAACTGTCGAATATCGACAGTAATCCACGAATGCGTCGCTAGCAATATTACATTGTATTGTAACGATGCGTTTTTCTACACGTGTCAGAGTGTTACGAATCCTTAAGATTCTGCCTCTGATACGTGAAAAATTAACATCGTGTGCGCGCTCGAGTGTTTTTTATTAAAAATAGCTCCTACCTAATCTACCAATAACTATCTGATCCTCCGTTTTTGTACCATCTGTGATGCCATGGTATAAGTTTTTATCCGGCCTTTACACTGCAAGAGTACTGTAAAATGTACTCGAGGTCGCCCAGTTTAATTTCAGTCCACCCGATAAATTAAAATTATTTTTTTAATTTTAATTTATTTTGGCCCTTCAGGTACCCCAAATATATTTTTTCATCATTTTAAAATATTTAATTATTTTAAATGCTTCTTAAAATTATTTATAATTAACGTAACCCTTCGAAAGTTATATCATTCGATGCCTCTTTTAAGCCCGTGTCTCTCGCCACCTATATAATCGCATAAAAAGCATTTATGTAGTAGCTGAGTGATGTAAAGATATGAGTACGAAGCGTACGGAGTAACATGTACGTTCCCACTTCGTAGTTACATCGAACATGCGAGTTCTGTTTGGTGCTAAGAACTTGGTGGCGGAGAATTAATAAATATTCGACGTGCATTGATTTCAGAAGAGTCCGTGACCGTCCGTGTGCATCCACTGAGCATAGTGTGTTATGGTGTTACAGTGAGATCCTCTTGTGCTGCGGGTAGTTGATGGTCTGGCGTCCCTGCACCAGCGGCTGGAATAAGCTGCAGTTGCAGGGTTTAAGCTGATCGCGTCTGCCCCAGTGCATAACCACGAGTCACTAGTCCACGGTTTTTGGGCTTTTTGACCAACCGTGTAGGACTACATTACAGTCTTGACCTTTTAGCCGACTGTCAATCATTTATGTGGCTTAATATATATAATAATAGATATTGATTGCATTAATACATATATAAATTTTAAAGTTTAAATTTTTATTATAAAAGAAATTTTTTAAGTTTTGACATTCAAAAAATCATAACTCCGGCTCTGCACCATACAAGTAATTAATAATGCAGAATTCGATAGAGAATTACGTTATCTATAACATATCTAAAAATGAAAAAAACCCTAAGACTAGATTTTGACAAAATCCGTTTCAAAATTTTGACCTATTTTAACCCCTTAAAGGTAGGCAATTTTCAAACAATTTTAAAAATCGACTAAGTTAGGACGAAAGCCCTATATTTTGGCTATACTTTGCCTTTTTGAAATTTTTATAATAATAATTAACTGTCTAGTTATAAAGAAAAAACGACAGAATGGGACAACCGTTCTATTGGACGCCATTTTGAATTTAAAAATTATAAATTTTTTTTTCAATTGGAGCTCAGATGTACTATCTTACAGTAAAAGTTACAAAAATATTTCTAGATATTTTTTGTAGTTTTCGTTTGTTAAATAATGGAGTCGAAATTAGCCGCCATTTTAAAATTTATTGTTAGCTCAACTTTGCTGTGCCTGTCTCCTGGCTTCGCTTCGAAACAAATAAGATTATTTAATATAAATGATGGTGAAATTTAATTTTTTTAATCTTTAGCGTAATACCTTATGTGCGTGTCAGGTCGGACGAGCCTAAAATGACAAAAAATAATGATAACGCGATACCAAAAATAATTTTAAAAACTTTTAAACGTTTTTGCGATAGTATAATTTGTAAACAAGACGTAAATTTTAAATACCAACTTAGGTCGGAATGTTTCAAATTATTCTAATAATTCGAAATAAGCCCTTTTTAACTTTCGATATTCGTAGCTTCCGATTTTCAAAATTATTTGTTATAAATTTAATTAAAATTTTTTTTTAATTGACGAAAGTTTTTTTTGATTTATCATTTAATTATAAAAATTGACCCTTCAAATTAGTTTTTAACAGTTGAAAATTTTAGCTGACAATCGAATTCTGGTAGCAGGTATGAAATCAGTTCACGTTCCAAGTTGTTTTATAACTAAAAACTGTAAAACCGACAATAACACTAATTACTCTCATTATATCGAGTTGTAGCTCTGTTTATTAAATTTAAATTACGTTCGTAGGTACTAATTAAAATACGACAGTGTAACAAAGTCACAACGGGAGAAGATATCGGGGCGGCCCTACCTTAATACTAAAATTTAATTTTAATAAATTATTCGATTAAACGAAAATCGATTAACAGAATACGCAAATAATCGATCACGTAATCGAATAACGGAAGTTGATTAATCGAGGATCTTACGAATTTTCCATTAATTAATTAATGCTTTCCTTGACGAAAGATTATTAAATAATCGAATATCGATCGATAGTTACGGTTATACCTACTGTGCTTGTTGTAGCTATCTGCGAGTCATCCAGTCGTCCGGAGCGAAAATGACCATAACTATGGTTAATTCTAACTACGGGCACGCAGTTAATTCGCTACAGCTTATGCAATTGGTGTCAGATCAATTTGAAATTTTCACACGTTAAAGTTGAGACTTTCGACTATAGATTAAAAAAGATTTTATTAATCTTGAACAAAAATTGACCATTTTAGAACGTTTGTTTTTGGCTAAGAAAACGTTTTTCTTGTTAAAAACACGATTTTCATGAATTTTTCCTGGTAAAATGTGCATAAAGTATTCTTTTTTCGAATTTTATGGGTTCAAAGCTTCCGTTAGATCGAAAAAATTAATTTTTTTTTCATTACGATTAAAAATACAAATTTTCGTAAATCCACATAACACCAAAAACGAAATTTTGAAATATTTCGAAAACTAGAGCCAATCTGGCAAAAATAATTTCATTTTCGTATTTAGCGGCCCAAGAGACACCTAAAATAGCTTATGCCGACCCTGCACAAAAAGTGTGTTGACCAGTGTAATCACTAATTAACGATGATAAAAGTTTGGAAATGTCAGACATTCTCTTAGAAATATTTACATTGGGAATTTACTTACATGTAGTAATCTTACATAAATAGGTAGGTAGATGTTAAGTCACAGAAAACTTAAAGTTTTGAAACTTGGGCTTTGAGTAAACGAGACTTATAGGACGGTGAATTTACAGGGTGATTCTGGATACAAGGGTAATTAGAATTATATGGAGTTCTGTAAGAAATATGGAAAAAAGGCCCTAACAAAACTTTCTTACCTATAGATACGATTTACATCGTAAAAATATTTTCGAATATACAAGGTGTTTTATTTAAGAGATAGGAAAAAGTAGGTGAATATCGACTTTTGCCCTACAGATCAGCGTAATATCTATCTATCGATTTTTATATTTTGGGCTTTTTACAAAGTAAGTAATAGACTATTATCGATTAATCGATAAAGTAAGCAAATAATCCAAATTCCAATATTTAAAAAAAAATAATCGAATTAAATAAAAAATTGTTAGGAAACGATTAATCGATTATCGATAGCCAGAGGAGAACTATACTAAACAGGCTATTTATTTAAAAGAAAAGTAATTAACTTTTAATTATTCTAAACACTGCTTCTTTTTTATTTAACCGCTTGTTTCCTTCCGTCTTCTCGTTTTGTTAATTATTTCAACAAGATATTTGAAGTGTTTTACAAAAGAATTTATGGCTTACAACACCCTTATTATATAGTCAAAGATTATATCGCAGAATGACCGCAATCTGATATAATTTCGATAAAAGTTCTCTTCACTTTGGCTTTCTTTATTATTGAAAAATTATGTTGGATAATAATTGTTTTATATCGTCGGATAGCTTATTTATGAGCTTTCAAAATATTGAAAAATATACAGGGTGTTCCATTTAAATTTAGAAATTTGTTTGCATTTCCGGTTAAACCAGAATTTAAAATATAAAGTTTTTGGGATTGTGTAACAGCTAACTGTACGAGCTTTCAAAATATTTAAAAATATACAAGGTGGTCCTTTGTAAAATTTTGATATTTTTGTAATTTCCTGTTTAACCGGAAGCGTTTTATTAACCGAAAGTAGTGTGCAATATTACATATTTATAGGATTGATACATTTAGCAGTTTACAAATTTTCTTTTTTATTACACAAGAAATGATTTTTGAAATTTTGACATTCAAAAAATCATAACTCCGGCCCTGCTTCATAGAAGTAGATAAAATAAGAGAGTTCGCTAGAGAATTACGTTGTCTATAACACATCCAAAAATGAAAAAGTTACTAATACCAAATTCTATCAAAATTGGTGCAGTAGTTTTTGCTCCACAACTATCACATACTTACGTACAGTCAGCCTCACAATTTTTGGCCACCCTGGCTATACACCAGAGTATTTATAAGCCAACAACGACAAAAGGACAGAAGGGGAAGTTGTTGAATTAATACTTGTTGGCAAAATAAAGTTGCCCCCCAATTTAAGTAATGGGTGTTATGATGGTTTCATACACAATTCGGGCTAGATTTATAGCCAGGGTGACCATTAATTGTGAGGCCTCTAAGAAAATTTTATTACTTTTTCAAAATAGATGAAAACTTGTGTCAGAATGGTTTTTGTCGCACTCAGCCATTTGCAGAACCAGGCCCGGACTGGCTCAGCCGGCTGACCGGCGATCGCCAGTGGAGCCAAATAAAAGTAAATGGAAAAATCAAAATAAAGAAAAAAGCTCATAATAAACATACAGTGTGTTTCACTTTAGATGAAGACAGATGCATAACTTTTTTGTTTTGCTTAATTTCACAGTACAAAAATATGTTGAATAGCAGATCTATGAGAAATCTTTGGAACTTAGACCCGTAGTAGTGTCGCTACTCGCTACGCCACTGCATTTGGGGCCAATTTATTTTGCAGCCAGTGGGACCAACTACTAGCCAGTCCGGCCCTGTGCAGACCTCCTTTAAATCGGTCTGACAACTTGGGCTACGTGACAAAAAGCTGTCTTGTGACACATGTATTTTAATATACTATTAGTTGTAATAACTATTCCATGACCAACACCAACGATTATTTTGAATGCCTTACTTGAAACAACTCTCTTTCTAGCTAACCCATTTAAACTTTTCACAGCTTTATGAAATTATAAAATCTATTAAGCTCCAACTGTAATTTAAATAAAAAATTACTTTTTACTTAGATAATTGTATCAAATTTTTCTAACCCTGTTAAAAATAGCTTAATTTTGATTAAATCCAAAACATTTATAAATTCCTAACTTACAAAGAATTTTTACGTAAAATAGCAAAAAGTACTATTGCTATTAAATTCCTCTCTAATACCGATAGCTGTTGTATTACGTATTTAAAAATTCTGTCTACTGAAAGAGATGTGGCAGATGGACGAGAAATTGATTTTTTTCTCGTCTCGTCTCGATTCCGAGACGAGAAGCGAGACGAGACTGCGATTTGTGATAAGAGTTAGAATCGAAACTAGAGCACTAAAATAGCTTACGAGATGAGATTAACCTTTCGAGAGTGACATTGCAATTCGAGACGAGAGTAAAGACGAGACTCAAGTTTTGAAATACGAAACGAGATGAGAAATCTAGAAATTCTCATCTCGTTTCTCCTCTCGTCCACCACTTGGAGCTGTGACGTTTTAAAAAAGTGGTGAGGCAATTACTTACGTATGTATCTATAGTTCAGTTCACGGATGTTTTCTAACACGTGACTCTATAAATAACTAATTTAATAATTAATAATAAACGGGAACAATCGTTATACAAAGAGGTTATAGAGGACATGAAAGAGGGTAGATTTTTTCTTCAAGAAAGTGGTTAGGAGGTGAAATACTACAAGTGCTTGGTCCTAGCTTCATGACTAAGGGGGAGAGGGTAGAAAGGTTCTATTTTTGGGATTTTCGCTTATATCTCAAAAGCGGTTGGTCCTAGGGAAAAAATTATTCTTAGCAAAATGAAACCTTATCAAATTTCCTACAAGAGTGTTTCTATTTATTTTTCTCTATTCCTTATAGTTTTTGAGATATCCGCCCGCAAAAATCAAACTTTTTTTTGTCAAACTTTTGCGTATAGCACCCAAGGCTTTCCCTTACAGTAAAGGTCTTCAGAAAGAAAGTTGTAATAACAATATCACAAGTACACACAAAGTCTATTTTCTGCGGACTGTGATATTTTACGTTTGTAAGTTTCTAGGAAACCACCTCCACGACCGCTCCTCCCTCTCTGGTGTATTTAATACATGAAGAATTAGATAGAAGAGTTGGAAAAAAAGAGTTCTAACTGTCCGATCACTTAGGACCTTTTTTTTCTTTATTTGAGAAGTAATAGAATAGCTCTTAGTGGAACTTTTCGGGCGGCTCGTTTCGAATACCGTTTGAGGGCAAGTATCGAATAGAAGATGGAAAACGAGATGGACTTAGGTATTGTAGGGATATTGTAAATAAATGACCTTAAGAGTCGATTACCCTTTGCTATTTTGGACGAAACCGCAGTTGAAAGCTATTGGGAATTAGTGAGTTAGGTCGGTAGTATAGGTATAATAAATAAGGAAGGTACGAAATAATATGTAGCGTTAATAATTAATTTTATGGATATTTAATTATATTAAAAAAGCGGTAATTAAAAATAAAATGCTACTTTTTTATATCACGTTCGGGTAATTAATATCTAAACGTTTTAAGTTGTTATATTTACTAAGTAATAAATTAAAAATGTAATATTTTGTTTCTGAGTTAGTACTGGAATATTCGTTGGTGACATTTGTTATTTATGTGTATTTGTGTAGCAAGGTTTATGTATGAATATTTATTTCGTACCTATTGTAAATTATTAACTGTTTATTAACAATACTTAAAAATAATAAGCCTCCGTATACAGATCGTTATAAATCACACTCTCCTTCTTCCCTCGATAGGTCGATAAATATGCAGGGTCGGTGTTTACTGTATTTAGGTACAGTCAGCCTCACATTTAATGGCCACTCTGGCTATACGTTTAGCACTAATTGTGAATTCAACCATCATAACACCCCCTACTTAAATTGAGGGGTAACTTTATTTTGCCAACAAGTAGTAAATCAGCAACCTCCCCTTCTGTTCTTTTGTCGTTGTTGGCTAATAACCACCCTGGCTAGTGGCCAATAACTGTGAGGCTGACTGTACATACACCCTGATTCACAAATTAATGCGAATCTAAACTTGTGTTTTATAATGGAACATCCTGTATATTTTTACATATTCGAATTCCCGGTGTAACGGGAATTACAACATTACAATTACAGACGGAGCCGGGAGAGTTCGAAGCCACAATAAAACACACTTTTGATAACAATTAAACAAAATATTTAGTAACAACAAAAAAATAATGCTACGTACTTAAAGGGCACAGATACACAATAAAAAAAACTTAAGGAATAAACGTAGTAATGGATAACGACTAACAAAATACAAATCTCTGTGAATATGACTCGGACCTGTTCTCCCAAACCACTAGCCCTTTGTCTTCGAGAACCAACCAGCCCTCAAATAGAGATCAGTAGGCCTGGACAAACACGAACGGGGCAGATGTAGTCTCAGACCGCTAGAGTCCTCTCTTTAAGATCCAATCTGATCCTCTAAGAGTGATCAATAAGCCTAAAAAACTCCAGACGCTCTCTTTAACCAGATCACTTATCTTCTCTCCTAAAAAAGAGTAGACCTAGTGAAAAGAGAATGTGCAGATGTGCACTCACTAGATCAGTAGAGAGATTAATGGTCCTAATAAGACACAGAGGGCAGAGAGGGGTAGTTCTCTTTCTAGAACAATAGTGCTCTCTTTGAGATCCAAATTGGTCCTTTAAGAGAGGTCACTAGTCGTGATGAAGGAAGCACAAGAGACTACGAATTTCACCAGATCAATAGTCCTCTCTTTAAGATCCAAAGCGGTCCTCTAAGCGAGATCAATAGTCCTGATGAAAAACTGGCACGGAAACTTCTCTTCCCTAGATCAATAGTACTCTCTTTAAGATCCAAAGCGGTCCTCTAAGAGAGATCAATAGTCCTGATGAAAAACTGGCACGGAAACTTCTCTTCCCTAGATCAATAGGACTCTCTTTAAGATCCAAAGCGGTCCTCTAAGAGAGATCAATAGTCCTGATAAAAAAACTGGCACGGAAACTTCTCTTACCTAGATTAATAGTCTTCTCTTTAAGATCCAAAGCGGTCCTCTAAGAGAGATCAATAGTCCTGATAAAAAAACTGGCACGGAAACTTCTCTTCCCTAGATTAATAGTCCTCTCTTTAAGCTCCAAAGCGGTCCTTTAAGAGAGATCAATAGTCCTGATGAAAAACTGGCACGGAAACTTATCTTCCCTAGATCAATAGTACTCTCTTTAAGATCTCAAGCGGTCCTCTAAAAGAGATCAATTAATAGTCCTAGGATTCGAAATGTAGATTCACGAGTTTGCTGAAGGCAACAGGGTAAATAAGATAAAAATTAATTAATTAAACCAAATCAATTAATTAATTTAACACGGTAAATAATTAACAAGTAGTAAAATAATAATTAATTAGACTAATTAATTAAAACGGCTTTGCTGAAGGCTAGGGGAAATTAACAAGAACGCGCTCTCGCTCACCACGATGGTGAAACGAGAAGTCTCTTATCAAAATGAAGAAGGGGCTTATACAGGGTATCCCCGTATAACACAGATAAACGCCTACAGTGGTTTCTTGGTACAAAATAGAACATTTTATCCTCTTGCAATTATATGAAAAAAAGGCGCCCCTACCAAGTTATAGGTTCTCAAAGTTGGGGTTAAAATTTAGAAAAATCCCTTTATTAAATATTTTAATGATTTTTATACAGTAGGCATCTTATAAAAGTCATCCTGTGGTAGAAATTGCATAAAAATCGCACCACTAAAACTACCCCTTCAGGAGGTGGCGCTAACTTTGAACCCCTAAAATACTAGTTTTTGCTAATAAAAATATTAATTTCGTTTGATTAATTTTTGAAATAAACATTTTGTGTCTCGTAAATTATTCATATATTTTTAAAAACTTAGTATCTTCGTTTTACCAGGAAGTCAAATCTGTAAAAATATATAGGGTGTTCCATTTGAAAAAGTCGAGAAAAATTACATTTCGCGTAAAGTGATCATTCTGTATAGTTTTACGCGTTTTAGGAAAGTTTAGCTCGTATTTTGTAAGTCGACTATTATCATTAGTCGATGGAACAAACAGATTTGGAAAATGTTGATTACAGCCCTGGAATCATGGCTCGAAAGTTCAGTAAGTTTCGGCTTTAAAGTGACAATATCTTCAGAACGGTTAATGATAGGTACGTAATGCTTTTTACATTTTTGATTCTAAACATTACGGGGAATTTGAATATGCAAAAATATATAGGGTGTTCTATTTAAAAAACACAAATTTTGGTTAGCATTCTTTTTTTAATCGCCCTGTATGTACCTAAACATTTTTAAAATAATGACGTATTACCATCCATAATTGGTTTTGATATCTCGAATAGGTAAGGAGCAATCCCGTCGTCCACACAGTAAACACTTACCCTGTATAGGTAGTAAACCACCTGTAGCCTATTTTTTTATTAACGTTAAATAATCGATTAATTGTTTAATTAATTAATATGTAAATTCGCTTTTTAGCTTTTATATAAATTTAATTTTGAACGTGTGGCCTTTGGTTTTTTTGACGTTTTTATGGACCAATATTTGATTACTTACTAAGGGTGCATATTTTATTATTGTCTACATTTTATTATAATTTTAATTACGGCGTCGTTTAAAAGGACGCCTTTTACTTTGTTGCCGAGACTCGCTTGTTTGAGTCCGCCTTTAAAAAGGAGTAAAACGACGCCGGTTCGGAATAGTTCTTTTAAAGCGCCTTCGTAGGTTCGTTTTGTAATTGTGTGCGAAAGGTGGGAAATGGGCAAGAGGCGAAAAATAATAAAGAAGAAAAAATTGATATAACTAAAAGTTGTTTAAATCTAAATTCGGGAGTAAATAAAATAAGCGAGCGAAATGCCGCATATTGCTTTTAATTTTGTCGCCGACTGCAAAGACGCTCGTTAGTGGCTCGATGTGCCAACTTTGTGGCTATAATTGAACCGCTAGACATTTATTCGCTCAAGATGAATGCAAATAAATTCGACTTACGTAATACGTAACTTAGAATGTACCGTGTGTATTATATACGAATGTAGTAAATGTAATGTACATTCTGTGTAATGCCAAAACGAGACGCCTTCGAGACACATGCGCTTGCACGGCAGGTTAATTGATTGGATGCCAACGCGAGATACTTTATGAATGGAAACTGTAGACCGCAGACCCAATAAAGGCACTCTAATATGTCTTATTCCGAACGCTTTCTACAGCCAGCAAGTTGTCGAGGGTTAGAGCCCGGTGGTTCCGAAATATGTTTAGAAAGACTAAATAACCGAACGACGTGCCTGTAGCAAACATTAGGTATCGTAAAGCTTTTAATAAAAACTAATCCGAAACTGGGGCGTCTGTAAGGGGTCGGGCGTCAGCGTGCTCGTTCTCACGGAGACATTCGCTCTCAAAAGCTCGGTTGGCCAAATTCACAGCCACGGGGCTCCTTCCACTTTGAAAGAAATAGAACCAAATGCGAATCTTTAAATTTTAATTTACCTCGTGCGTTTTCATTTACTTTTTTTGTTCAAAATTAAAAATTAACGCCTTCTCCCACCGTACAAAAATAACACCACATACACTTCTACACCTACGTCCTAGTATGTATCCCAATTTCCACTAAATAAAGAATGCGAAATTGTGTTAAATTCTTCGAGGGTGGATGGAAACGAAGGTAAGGGCCGATGACGCCGTTTATTTTTAAACGCTTTTGCAAAAATTTCGAATTATATTCGACGAAAAAACCTTAAGGCGTTTAAAATTTTTATTTATATTTTTATCCCCTTTAAAATGTCTTTTATTTTGACGCACTTTTCTAAAAATTACTCGCATTTCACTTTTTCTTTATTTGGACACACTCCACGTATTATTTCCTTTCCATTTTTCACTTCTTTCTTGTCTATTTTACGTTCCCGCTTACCCAAACTAAAGGAAACTCATAATCGACCGAAAATAAACTTTTTAGGTAATTCCGGATACATACAATTTCGGAAAGTCTCCCTCTCCCTATACGATATATGAGGTCTTCGGAACCGAGCCGTAACGTCGATAATAACGAACGATTTAACTTTAAATACGAACAAGTTACAACTTACAGTTCTGATCATTTTACTCATCTTAAGCTTTTTTTATAGCATGGAGCTTTCTGAGCGCCAGATAGAATGCGATTCCTGCCTCTTACCAAAACCACCTTAAAGCCACCGCTACATTGATTGGTATAACAGGTCGAACAGTACGAGTAGCTCTCTCAGATTCGGGGTGGACAGGAAACTGTATTTAGGGAAAATAGTAGTGGGAATCAAGTAAATATCCTGAGAAGCTGTTCTCAGTCCTCAGTTCACTGGTTAGGGCGCTCGATACACTCGAGCGTGATGGTGGAATTTTTTTCTTCAGAAATGTGTTTGGAGTAGCTAGGAGGTAAAATGCAAAGAGCCCCAGGTCCTAGCTAGATGGTTATGGGAAGGAGGGGGTAGAAAGGTCCCGTTTTTGGATTTTTGCTTATATCTCAGAAACGGTGGATCCTAGGGAAAACATTATTTATAGCAAAATGAAAGCGTATCAAATTTCCTACAAGATTATTTCTATTCAATTTTTCTCCATTCCTTATAGTTTTCGAGATATCCGTCCTCAAAAATCGTTAATGTATGAAAACTCTGTCCAGTTAAAGATAAAATAGTAAAGGAAATTTCATGCTCTACAACTTTTTTTCTGAAGACTTTTACTGTAAAACGAACGGCTGAAGTGCTAGAGGTAAAAGTTTGACGAAAAACGTGAGGTAAATTTTCTTTTCATACATTTTCATTTTTTAAGGTTGCGGACGGATATCTCAAAAACTAGAAGCAATAAAGAAAAAATGAATAGCAACAATCTTGTAGAAAATTTAGTAAGCTTTCATTTTGTTCAAAAGACTTTTTCCCTAAGATCCGTCGTTTTTGAGATATAGACAAAAATCCAAAAAACTAGAGCTTTCCGTCACCACCCCGTTCCTTAGCAATGTAGCTAGGACCGGGAACTTTTAGTATTTTCACCTCATAACTAATCCAAACACATCCCAGAAGAAAAAAATTCTACCCTCTTCAATGTTCTCTATAACCTCTTCATTGACTAGACTGCAGTCAACATACATCATTTTAGGGATTAAATTGTGCGAAGTAAAGTGGAGTTGTAACTCCGACTAAGTATTAATTGCCTGAGCCATAATGCAGTTAAAATGGGTACGAGTATAACCGCTTTTTTAGAGTTTAGCCTAGCGCGGTATAAATGGGCTCGGTATACCGATGCCGTCGTGAATGTAATTCCTTGCTCATCTTAATCAGGAATCTGTAATTTGGCTAATGGGGTACCAGGGCTTTTCCCTTTACCTCCTTCATCGGTCGAATCTGAAAAAGAAAAAACGTTGATTAATGTTGAAGTGTGAAATGTGACCGAAGTCACTGACGATAAGCGTTAGTCTATTTTGATGGTGGAAACGAGCTTATAATTAGGCTCGGTCAAGAACCAACTTGGGTCTTTTCCGAAGCCTAGACTCATTGATGTTGTATCCCCATAGTCCTCGGATGGTGGGGTTGTAGTGGTCCAGTGTTGTCTCATGGAACTTGAATGCTGCTTCTCGGATGTAATCCTGAATGCTGATCATCTGTAGGTCCCGTTGAAGGTTTGCTGTTCCGGATGAACCATGGTGCGTTGACAATGGTCCCCAAGATCTTGTTTTGGATGACTTGCATCTTCTTAATGTTGGACGGTGCGGCGTAGCCCCAGGCTGGTGCGGCGTACGTCATGATGGGTCGAATGACGGTCTTGTACAGAAGCAGCTTGTTCTTGAGGTCCAGCGTTGTACCTGAAAAAAGCGGATATAGTAATGAAAACGCAGCTCGTGCTCGGACGATAGCTCCCTCGATGTGTGGTTTCCAGGTCAGTCCTTTGTCGATGGTTAGTTCTAGGTATCGGGTTTCCTCTTTCCAAGAAATGGCTTCGCCGAAGATCTCGATGTTTGGCGGACGACGAAGACTTGGTCGCTTGGAGAAGTAAATGGACGAACTCTTCTGTGCGTTGACGGAGATTCGCCATTTCTTGAACCAGACCTCCACAGGCTGTCGGCTGCTCGTTGAAGTCGGTATCGTACTAGGCGAGGGTCCTTGTTGCTGGCCATGAAACAGGTGTCATCTGCAAAAATATAAAGATTAGTAGCGTCGGTTAATGGCATATCGCTTGTGAAGATGGTGAAGAGGTGAGGAGATAGGGTAGCACCTTGAGGGACACCGACTAGGATGCTCATCTTAAGCTAGGCTAGGAGTTTCTTTTATTCTTCGTTTTTACATTTAGTAGATTTTCGACGTTACACCCAGTAGCGTAACTACGAATCCCGCAAAATTCAGAGTGGGCCCTTACCTATCCTCTATCATTTTACTTGACCACAAATCGATTTTATAAGGATTTTTGTGGGCGGATATCTTGAAAACTAATCTGGTTGGAAATTTGGTAAGCTTTCATTTTGCTAAGAATAATTTTTTCCCTAAGAGCTACTTTTTATGAGATATAAGCGAAAACCCCTAAAACGGGACCTTTTCACCCTCTCCCTTCGTTAGCCTTAGCCAGTGACGTAACTAAGAGTCCCGCAAAATCCAAAGTTACCCAATCCCTACCCATCCCCGTTAATTATCATTTCACCTGACCACAAATCGTATTTTTTAAGTTAAATTTTTATACTAAACAATGTTTTGGGGGCTTAAGGCTATGCCCTAACGCGGGCGCTGCGGGGTAGTGCGGGACCCTTTATTTACGCAACTAGTTTCACCGATTCACGAGGATAGCAAACGAAATGGAAGAGATTGTGTATACGTATAAGAGGTGTGATTTCAATTAGGCGTTTTTTATAAGTTGGGTAAAATTGTACATTTTGATGGTGAAAAATGAGAGAGAAATAAGTATTAGTATTTGGGAGGCCATTTGAGTGGCAGATGTTAAAATGTGTTAAATTGGTTGTAGAAAGTTCATTTAAAGTCGAGATAATAAAGCGACCCTAAATTAAATTAATTATGTAACGATTTTAATAAGTCTTAATCTAGTTGTTGACCGTTCGCTAAAAGTGGTTGGGTGGTTGTTAAAAAGAGAAACAATTTGGCTATAAATTTTGGTTCAAAAAGTTACTTATAAAGTCGTAAACGCCAAATCCATATAATAATCATATACGTAATTCGCTCGCTAGATTTACGTCGCTACAATTCGAAGCGCGTTCATTTTAATAATAAACCCCACACATTCGTATTCATATTGCGTAAATTATTTTGAATATAGTCAACAAAGTTTGTAATGTTCACGTACAATAAAGCTGACAGAATAAGGCACTCCGGCACAGCGAGACGCCAGATTGAGCCCGCCCCGCCACCTGCGACACCCGTTTACTACCGAACAATTGAAAGCCATTGCTTTATTATTATTATTATAGTTAACCCGTACCCCCTTGCATTACGTACTACCTTTCGGAAATATTTCTCAGCTTTTATACTATCCCAACTCAACTACCTGTTTTATATATTAAATATTTTATTAAGTATCCCTTATTGTTGCAGTTTCCAGGATGGTGGAACTCCGTCCTTCGTTGGACCGATTCGCAAACGTCGCATTTCAATAAATGGTGTACTACTCGTCGACGAACGATGGGAGCTCTAGCAGGACCACTACTTTTATGCTCTCTATTCGGTATTGTTTCTGCCACAGGTATTTATTTTTTATATTACGTACGAGAACCTTTTCCCACGCTAATTCGCTCCTGTGCGCTTACTAAAACTTAAAAAGTAATCACTACAAATTATAAATAAAGCGAAGATTTAATTATTTAGTGACCACTTCCCATCACCTTCTACAGACGTCATTCGTCTTACGAGACATTTAAATTAAACCACCGGCACCGGTTCGCCATATTCCGCATATTGTTGCACGGGTGCACGAAATTCCTACACTTCAACCGTATAAGCGAAAAAAAATTAAAAACAAAATTATACAAGAACGGGTACGAATGGCACAGAAGCAACTAGTGACCGTCAAAAAATATGTACGGGACTACAGAACCGAAAACCGGCCACACTAGGAGTCCGAAGGCTTTAAAATAAGATTTTCTTTTACGAAAAGATACCAACGTACAAAGTAAGAGGTCACGGTATAGAAAGTCGCGAAAAGTTTGAATTAAAGAAGAGGGGGAGCACAAAAACTCTTCGGATTTGTATGGGTGTAAATTGTTACAAAAGGGCTCACTTAAGTATAGGAAAGTTAAACGTAAATTGGGTATCTCTCCCCTAAAATTCACCGGTTGCGCTATCGAATAAGAGGTTAAGGTGGGTAAATATGAAAGCGAGCAAGAGATAGATAATAAAAAATATAAATAAAGAGAAATATAAATAAATTTAGTAACATTAATTAAGTTGGCATAAAATTAAAGAAAATTCAATTAAATCGAATAAAATTTTAATCATTTTTAACCCTTTATATTATGCTCGAGTTACGTAGATGAAATTTAAACGGTTATTATTAATTGTTTTTCTCATCAAACTAAGACGGAAAGTCATTAAAGACTTTAAAACGAATAAAGAAAATATGAATAATAAATAATTAAACAACAAAACACAGACTGCTTAATTTTAAAATTAAGCTCGAGTTTATAAGTTACATATTTTTTAGTTAGAACCTTTTTCCTGCTGGAACGAGCCGAAACGCCCTTCCGGAGTTTGTAGCTTTAAAGCTCGTTCTATAAGCTTTCTCCTATTTAAAATATATTTGAAGGAGTTTCTCTAAATTTAAACTTCTTCAAACCTGTTTCAAAACTTAACTTTCGATCTTATTTTAATAACGTTTTTATTTTTACTCAATTATACAATTTTTAGCCCTTTTATTAATTTAAACTTATTCCCCAATTAAAGCGTTTCACATTTTTCTTTTATCAACCCCAACTCGAGGGTCATTAACATGTTATAAAAGGATGTTAATTACTACTATCTCTTAAACGAAAGGCTTTAATAAGTATCATTTAAGAAATTATTTCCTCTATATTAATCCTTTTATGCATATTTTTATTACCTATAGATATATTTACTTGTATTTTCTATTAAATCATAATAGTCCATAAACACCCAAAAAAGGGTGTAGAAGACATAGAAGAGAGTAGCGTTTTTTCTTCAGGAATGTGTTTGGAGTAGTTAGTAGGTAAAAACGCTAAAGCCAGTATTTATTGTAATTTTTCTAAAAGTGTGTCGTTATGTTAGTATACCACACTGTCATAAACTGCTAAAAAAAATTACGGATTGTAGAATGTTGTTGCATAAGCTGCAGAACTTCCAAGGTCCAAGAAATGCATTTAAATACGAAACATGTGCCACCAGACAACAAAGCAAGGTGCACGCTCGCATCAAAATTTTGGGGTATCATAAAAAATTTTGTGATACCCCACACGGCTTGGCAAGAAAACGATAAGTGTAAACAAGCAAACAGGTATCTACATTAATAAAAATCGGTAAACCGATTGATCGTTTGAGCGGTTTAGCGAATTTTGGGAAAGGGCGATTAATCGGCAAACAGTTAAAATTGAGTTAAATAGTAAAACCGCAATTTGAAATGTGTTTTTTACTACCGGCACTAATTTGGAGTAGGTAATTAAATGAAATTAATTCCGAGGTATATTTTAGACGGTGTATTAAGTTATCTAAAAAGAAGTAAATTACGTAAATTTGAGTGGTGTATAATATCAAAATATAAACTGTCAAGGCACTAATAAATTAATTAATTAATTGGTAGTTGTAAGTTTGAGAATTAATTTTGACAAACTGATACGATACAAACGAACGACTCCGAAGACTTAAAATAAATTTGTTATTATTAATTAAATCGGATACAAAATATTTTTTGTAGGGTTTGTAACAAAGTTTTAATTCAATTATCGAAACTTAGTAATCAGTTAAATTCGAAAGTTTATTAGTAAATTTGGCTTTGTTAATTTGGACAGGTACCTATATTAGATACGTCATTAAATAATAAGACCCCCCCTCGTGTAGCCATGGAGATGATATATCGGATATGGCACGATCTTTCATCTGCACAAATCGTGTCACCAATATACTTTTGATAGCACGTGCAATTTCCTCGAGTTGCTTTGGTTCTATTTTATACCGCACGGGAATTAATATGCAAGAAATACATTTCTAACAAGATGCACTAAAACCGCATTCGGTTACTGCGGTTTTTGATTTCCTTTAAACTACATTTTCACAATAGGGTCATTTATCTAGAATCGATATTTTGAATGCTTCCGAATTTAATACTTTTTTTTTAACTTTCTAAAACTCTCGTAGAATTAAAGTTAAGTAAACCAAATAAAAAGCTAAAGGACGCTCATAAATTCAAAAATTTGCGACGTTGTTCTTTTCTCCATCAAAGAGGCTCTTTTAAGCTCTTTAAATTATAAAATTTGCTTAACTTCAGACTTTTTATCATTTAACGACACGACACGCATCGTCATTACCTCAATGCTCATCGATTACGATTTATTATTCCTAAACTATATTGTGCACATCTGACACATAATGACAGCGCGGAGTTCCCACATACCAACATCTTGGTATGTTTTTTTTTATTTTTTTTTTCAAAAAAATATTTTTTTTATTAATAATTTTTTTTCAGAAATTTTTTATAAAAACTTTTGTTTTTATAAATTAATTTAAATTATTTAAAAAACAATTCAATCACTCATAAAGAGATGTGGCCATACTAAGACTTTTTCGTACGTGTCCAACACGAATTAGTGATTGACTTGTTTTTTAATAATTTAAATTAATTTATATAAAAAAAAATTATTTTTTAAATATGTGAAAAAAAATTATTAATAAAAAGAACGTGATTGTGTAGCAGGGAGATTCGAGCCCAGGTTGCTGCGTTCTGAGCTCAATTCTGTAAAATATCTTTTTTAAACTGCAGGAAATAAATATATTTTTCTAGATTTTTTTTAGTTTTTTATTCTAAAAAATATTTTTTTATTTTTACAGAAAAAAATTTATTTTTAATAAATGTTTTTGAAATTAAAGAAATTTTTAAACAAAAGAATATTTTTGTGTAATAAATAATATAAATAATAATTTTGCAAAAAAAAAAATTTATTTATTTAATTTTTATAATTTATATAAATTTTTATATTTCTATATTTTTGAGATTTTTTTTAAAAACTAGAGTGCGATTAGTTTATTAAAAATTATAGTAATAGTAATTTAATTCGGGATTTCTACGTTGCAGTGTAATATCTAATATGAAGACTTCAAATAGTTTAAATATACTAAAATGTACATAAAAAGTATAAGGCGATTGCGCCCTTTGAGACACTTGATTTTTATTAAATTAAATAAATAAATATTTATTTTTTTGCAAAATTATTATTTATACACACGAAAATATTCATTTGTTTAAAAAAACTTTTTTAATTTCAAAAACATTTATTATAAAAAAAAAAATTTTTTTTATTTATTTATTTTAAAAAACTTAATAAATGTTTTTGAAATTTTTTTAAATAAAAGAATATTTTTTGTGAGTATAAATAATAATTTTGCAAATAAAAATATTTATTTAATTTTAAGAAAATCAGTGTCACAAAGGGCGCCTCATACACCCATATTTTCTCAAATTTGGTTTCTTCTCCCAACTTCTTCCAAGTGTTTAGATTGTAATAAAATATTTTTTTTAAAAACTATTTATTTTAGTTTACCTATTAAAAATTATAGTAATTGTTATTTAATCCGGGATTCCTACGTTGCAGTGTAATATGAAGACTTCAAATAGTTTAAAATTACTAAAATGTACATAAAAAGGATTATAAAAGGACTATAGATAAATTGCGCATAAAATTAATTACCGCCCATATTTTTATTTTACAAGGCTTTTATTGCTCTAAAATAATTTTATTACCTTCTACAATTCTTCTATCGGAATCTTTTTAAATTAATGTACACGGTGCGAGTTCGGTATGGAATTCGGTACGGTCTTATTCGGCCACACGGTCAGTGTGTTCTTAATAATAAAAACGTACAACGATTAGGGTATTTTCGTAAATTTTAAGCCGGTATTACACCTGGTCCGCCACATATGTAGACGTATATACAGGGTGGGTGTGGGTATATGTTGATTATTTTATAGGAGAACTCGATAACTACAAGATTATGGAAAAGTGAAAGACGCGTTCTCTTTTTTTTTGAGACGAAGTAATGGAGAAAGTATACGTAGGCAGTTCATTAGTGCAATATAATAATAGACGTTATTTTAAATATTATGGCAAGCGGTACGAGGGTAGGAAGGAATTCTTATATTACCTGTAGACGGCGGAGCTTTGTTAAATTCTAATAAGTCGATGTCGTTAAAAGCGATGGGAAATCATAACTACCCTTAAATTTGCTAAAATATCGTATTTCCAAAGGTTTTGAACATAAATCATTAACATTAGTTTGATCTTTTTAACTCCGTAATGATTATAATTGGATGTAGTATTTTATAGGTAAGGGATGCGACTATGATAATGATATTATCAAAGCATATACTATCGTAATATACCAATAGTAATACACTCACACAGGAATGAATACTAAATACATGCTAAATACTTGGTTATTTGTAAAAGCCCTTTGTGTGTTGTAGAATAACCTTGTTTAGATAATTACGTACCGACCTATCATTTTGAGTCTATTTGCTACGTTAATTAGACTTAAATATGACATAATCATATTGGCAGACGTCGCCCAACTTTTATATTATTATGCATATTTAATGCCTATGGTGTATCCCGCAATAGTTGACTTTCCTATGCAATATCTCAGCGATTGAACATTTTTAAAATTTGCCCCTTATCTATAGTTATCGCAACTAAAAAAAAAAAAAAATCGTAACTAACTCAAAATTCGATTTTCATTTTGTTAAAAACGAAAATCTAGATTCGTCGTTAAACGATACCTATATTTTCGAAATTTCTTTCTTTTGTAAGGTCGACAATAATAATTATCAAGTGCAGTTTAAAGCGATTAACATTCAAATTAAATTAACGCTTCTTAGCTGTAAGGAATTTGATTATTCGAATATTATAAATTTTGAAATTCCTAAGATGTTAAGTTGATTTAAATAAATTACAACGAAAATATACTTATTTTATCGTATATTTAAGATGAAAGGTAACAGACTGACTCGTAGGAGAACCTTAGTGAGTAGAAATAAAGTTAAATCTCCGGATGGGTACATTAACGATTTTTGCGGGCGGATATCTCGTAAACTATAAAGAATAGAGAAAAAATGAATAACAACAATCTTGTAGAAAATTTAATAAGCGAAATTTTACTAAGACCACTTTTTTCCTTAGAGCCTACAGTTTTTGAGATATAAGCGAAAACCCCAAAAACGGGGTTCCATCTCTCTCTACCTCCTTCCCACCCTTAACCACATAGCTAGGACTTGGGACTTTGCGTATTTTAACCTATTAACTATTCCAAAACTGAAGAAAAAAATTCCACCCTCACCCATGTCCTCTAACCCCTTCGTTGACGAGATTAATCGATTAATTGAAATTAGATTAGGTCGTAAAATAAATATCAATTGACTTGTGTTTCGCGTAATTAGATAAAGAGATATTTTTTGGGATTCCCCTCGTAAATACGAGGTAAGAAGGTGAAGGAGTAAAAATTTGAGGGCCGCTTATTCGGCGTCCAGTTTTAAGTCGTTAAAACATAAATAATTCAATTTTTATAAAAAGTAATAATCAAAAAGAAAGGCTAAACAGCGTGTAAAAAGTTTTAGCCATAGAAGGACTAGAGAAAAAAATTTATAAGTAGCTTTTAGTGAAATCAATTTCCGTTACCGACACAATTAGCGATTCTTCGGTTCGGCACAAAATACGTTTTTCTTACGACCTTTGTTTAAGGGTAAAGGCTTTTTTATTAAATTTTAACGTTTCCGTTAGGATTTATGCCTAATTTAAGTAAACAATATTACAATAATAAAAAGGTTTCTCATTAACGACTAAATAAGAATTCCTTTGTCAGACAACTACTTTTACCAATAAGTATAGTAACTTTAACGACTTAATAAATTGTTAGCAATCTAAAACCATTGTAAATGTTCTGGAAAGTATTGCTTATAGAGTTTCAACAATCGATACAGTTTTAAGAGCAAACTTTCCTATATTGCAACTACCACTATAACACTAACTAAATAACTTCTTTTAATAAAGTTGCATTCGTTTCCAATTAAGCACTTTTTAATTGACTTATTTTTATAGCGTACCTACCTAATGCTCTTGTATTTAATAAAAACAAAACCTTACCTAATGCATCAAACGACACAAAATCTTTCAATTAAAAGACCGTTCCAGTTGTTACTCCCTCTCCATATTTTGCAACTTCTTATACCCTTCATTTTCGTCCATCATAACGTAATTATTTAAATTATTACTAAAGATTAATAAAGGCAACTTAAACAAATATTTTCATTGGTTCGGATAGATAACTGTATACTCGAGAATTTTTATTAGAAGTAAAATTATCTTCAGATCGCTCCATTTGGAGTCAAAGTCAGGAGAAACATCGTAGACTTAGGAACAAAATCTCAATATCGAAATTATAGAGGAATTTCATATAATTTTTTGGTAACCGATGTTTTCTAAATATTTTGACCACGATGAAACCAAAAATTGCGGTTACCAAAGCGTCATCTTAACCGGAAGCACGATATTCAAGATGGCGACCAAGATGGCCGCTTTATTATTTTTGATTTGTGTTCATAAATTAGGTTAATTAAGACAAATATTTTAAACGACTTTGATAGATAATTGTAAGATCTACAATTTTTATTAGACGTAAAATTATCGTAAGATTACTATTTTAAAGGCTACAGTCATAAAAAGATCGTATGGCGTAAAAACAGTTGGATTGTCTAGTTTTTCGTTTTTATTTATTTTGATAGATTATTACGGCAACTAAGACAAATATTTTAATTGATTTTGATAGATAATTTTATACTCTACAATTTTTAATAGAGGTAAAATCAAAGTAAGATTACTTTTTTAGAGGCTACAGTCAGAAAAGGATCGTATGTCGTAAAAAAGTCAGAATTTCTATTTTTTCGTTTTTATTTATTTTGATAAGTTAATTATTATGACAACTAGGACAAATATTTTAATTGATTTTGATAGATAATTTTATGCTCTACAATTTTTATTAGAAGTAATATTATATTAAGATTACTTTTTTAGAAACTACAGTCAGAAAAACCATTGTATGGTGTAAAAACAGTCTGAATGTCTATTTTTTCGTTATTATTTATTTTGATAGGTTAGTTATTAAGGCAACTAAGACAAATATTTTAATTGATTTTGATAGATATGCTCTACAATTTTTTATTAGAGGTAAAATTATCGTAAAATTATTATATTAGGAGCTTCAGTCAGAAAAGACATTTTATGTCGTTAAAACAGTCTGAATGGATATTTTTTCGTTTTTATTTATTTTCATAGGTTAATTATTATGGCAACTAAGACAAATATTTTAATTGATTTTGATAGATATGCTCTACAATTTTTTATTAGAGGTAAAATTATCGTAAAATTACTTTTTAAGAAGCTTTTCAGTCAGAAAAGAAATTGTATGTCGTTAAAACAGTCTGAATGGATATTTTTTCGTTTTTATTTATTTTGATAGGTTAATTATTATGACAACTAGGACAAATATTTTAATTGATTTTGATAGATAATTTTATGCTCTACAATTTTTATTAGAAGTAAATTATCCTAAGATTACTTTTTTAGAAACTACAGTCAGAAAAAGCATTGTATGTTGTAAAAACAGTCTGAATGTCTATTTTTTCGTTATTATTAATTTTGATAGGTTAATTATTAAGGCAACTAAGACAAATATTTTAATTGATTTTGATAGATATGCTCTACAATTTTTTATTAGAGGTAAAATTATCGTAAAATTACTTTTTAAGAAGCTTTTCAGTCAGAAAAGAAATTGTATGTCGTTAAAACAGTCTGAATGGATACTTTTTCGTTTTTATTTATTTTGATAGGTTAATTATTATGACAACTACGACAAATAGTTCAATTGATTTTGATAGATAATTTTATACTCTACAATTTTTATTAGAAGTAAAATTATCGTAAGATTACTTTTTTAGAAACTACAGTCAGAAAAAGCATTGTATGTTGTAAAAACAGTCTGAATGTCTATTTTTTCGTTATTATTAATTTTGATAGGTTAATTATTAAGGCAACTAAGACAAATATTTTAATTGATTTTGATAGATATGCTCTACAATTTTTTATTAGAGGTAAAATTATCGTAAAATTACTTTTTAAGGAGCTTTTCAGTCAGAAAAGAAATTGTATGTCTGAATGGATACTTTTTCGTTTTTATTTATTTTGATAGGTTAATTAATATGGCAACTAGGGTAAATATTTTAATTGACTTTGATAGATAATTTTATGCTCTACCAAATTTATTAGAGGTAAAATTATCGTAAGATTACTTTTTTAGAAACTACAGTCAGAAAAGGCATCGTATGTCGTAAAAACAGTCTGAACGTTTATTTTTTCGTTTTTATTTATTTTGATAAATTAATTATGATGGCAAAATAAAAACTATTAGGTATAAATACTGTAAATGCGGGAAAATGGTTTTTTAATTATCGATAAAGTTTTTTTAAAGGACCACGTTTTATTTTTAGATTAATGGAAAACGTCAGTCGATCCAATCAAGGCCTACATTAAGATATTTTCAATCGGTATATAAATGACAAATTAATAATCTTAAAACAAGTAAATCGAAAGTTTTCACTGTCAGTGTAGATTAATTACTTAGCTTACTGAAAAAGAAAGGAAACTACAATAATCGAGGCTAAGTGTATTTTTTAGTAAATGAAAAAAGCGCGCGTCTTCGCATCGCTACAGAGGTACGTTTGGTTAAATACAAATAAATATTAGCTCAAACCCCCTTTCTTTGGTAAATGGAATTAAAATACTCTTACTAACATATAATAGTTGATTTAACATATTGTAGAACATTCAAATAATATAAAAAGAACAACCTTTCTCCAGCGTGGCAACTGCAGATACCGAAAAAAAATTAAAAAAACTTTGCACAGCTGCACATCTTTTAAGTTTTCGTACTTTAATATTCTAACTCGATAAAAAGAATCTACAACTAAAAACCATTTTCAAATTTAATCAAATGCCCATCTCGCCTAAATCCAAAATTATTTACAATATAATTATTTATAATAAGAGCCGTCGCAAAATCGAAAACGTATTCTTAAATACATAATGCGAATGGTACCAAGGTGTAGACTGTAGAGGCTAGAGCACCGATTTCGGCGATTTCTCGCCTAAAGCTCTTATCGCATCGATTCTCGCCAATTCTAGAAAGGCGATAGCAAACCACCGAGTGTAAAGCCTCCCACGCCACATTTTCAGACACTTCGCGCGACTTCGAAAATCGAATCACGTCGGGGTCACCACTTTTGTATTTTTATACAATTATTTATTATTATAAATATTAGGAATGCAAATTAATAAGTGATTAGCTTTCTTTAAGGGTTTTATGTTTGTTTTAATAAAAGGGAAATATTGTTGTTTTAAATATATGTAGGTAAGCGGAGAGTGAAAGCCGCTGCGGTTAACCCGATATTAGTTACGATTTCAAAATTAAGCAATTTATTAGTGCACTTAATTAAATCTACTTTGATTGTTTCGTACAAGATGCTCGGGCATTAATCGACGAGTCAAAACGTAATTGATGAGAAGTGGGAGGTCGGGGGGAATAAAAATTGTTCTCATTAATATTAATGGATCGATAATGGTAATAAATGATTAGTATCGATTATTAAAGAAATTAAGACGTCTTAAAAAGAGAAGAGTAAGCCGTATTTACCGCAAAGCTTTGTTTACTTTCTCCAAGACGATATTGTGACAGGTTATTTTTCAATTGTACTGTTATTGCCTTTTTATGTCCTGTCTGTTCTATATATTTACTCTCTGTTTAGAAATAAACAACGGTACGTGAACTTATAAAAGCGACCGAAAAAAAGACGAATATTCGGATTTAACTTATTTGGAGTGGCCATTCTTTCGAGGGGAGTAAGTACCATTACCATATCGTCGTTCAAATCGAATCCGATTGATCCCTCGACCGCTTTTTTTCTTTTCATCTACTTTTAAAATTTAATTTGTATACAAGACGTCGATAACGAAAACATCAAATTTAGCGTACAATAAACTGAAAAAAGTACTAACAGATTAACCCTTTGATGTTTAAAATTGCCATTAATAGGGTAAATATAAAATTCTCTTTTAATTTAAATATATTTTTAAAGCATTTATGCAAAATTATTTATTTGGCGTTTGTTTATGTGACGTATACACATCGAATAATTAATGAAATGATTAATTATATCCTGGTTTTCCACGTTGAGGGTTGAGTGAGCTATGGCTAACACCTAATACTCGTCAAAACTTACATTAGCAATCAGCAACAAAACCGAACCGACAAAAGTTTATAGGTTAGGTAAAATAAGTTTTTATTTTAATACTCCTTTTTTTACCCACCTACAATTTCCCTACCTACTATCTGCTTGTACTGTACCTACAGTAGGTCCAAAAAATCTATTTGGCTAAATTGTGACTAAAAATATACACTTTTTTCTGGAATCTGTAATTTGGCTAATGGGGTACCAGGGCTTTTCCCTTTACCTCCTTCATCGGTCGAATCTGAAAAAGAAAAAACGTTGATTAATGTTGAAGTGTGAAATGTGACCGAAGTCACACAATAAGCGTTAGTCTATTTTGATGGCGGAAACGAGCTTACAATTAGGCTCGGTCAAGAACCATCTTGGGTCTTTTCCGAAACCTAGAGTCTTTAATGTTGTATCCCCATAGTCCTCGGATGGTGGGGTTGTCGTGGTCCAGTGTTGTCTCATGGAACTTGGAGGCTGCTTCTCGGATGTAACCCTGGATGCTGATCATCTGTAGGTCCCGTTGAAGGTTGCTGTTCCGGATGAACCATGGTGCGTTGCCAATGGTCCTCAGG
The DNA here is from genome assembly GCA_963924605.1 of Malthinus seriepunctatus. Taxonomy (NCBI): domain Eukaryota; kingdom Metazoa; phylum Arthropoda; class Insecta; order Coleoptera; family Cantharidae; genus Malthinus; species Malthinus seriepunctatus. The sequence goes on from OZ004605.1 coordinate 3,023,341, forward strand.
ATCTTGTTTTGGATGACTTGCATCTTCTTAATGTTGGACGGTGCGGCGTAGCCCCAGGCTGGTGCGGTGTACGTCATGATGGGTCGAATGACGGTCTTGTACAGAAGCAACTTGTTCCTGAGGTCCAGCGTTGTACCTGAAAAAAACAGATATAGTAATGAAAATGCAGCTCGTGCTCGGACGATAGATCCCTCGATGAGTGGTTTCCAGGTCAGTCCTTTGTCGATGGTTAGTCCTAGGTATCGGGTTTCCTCTTTCCAAGGAATGGCTTCGCCGAAGATCTCGATGTTTGGCGGACGACGAAGACTTGGTCGCTTGGAGAAGTAAATGGATGAACTCTTCTGTGCGTTGACGGAGATTCACCGTTTCTTGAACCAGAGCTCCAGGCTGTCGGCTGCTCGTTGAAGTCGGTATCGTACTAGGCGAGGGTCCCTGTTGCTGGCCATGAAATAGGTGTCATCTGCAAAGATTAGTAGCTTCGGTTAATGGCATATCGCTTGTGAAGATGGTGAAGAGGTGCGGAGATAGGGTAGCACCTTGAGGCACACCGGCTAGGATAGGTCTGGAGGTGGATAGGACGTCGTCGATCTTGACCCTGAATGATCGACGGGAAAGGAAGGAGGCGATGAGCTTCGTTATCGATAGTGGATATCGAGCGGTGATCATCTTGTAGAGTAGAGTAGACCTTGGTGCCAGACCTTGTCGAAGGCCTTGGAGACGTCCAGGAAGACGGCAGCGGCGCAGTCCTTGTAATCGAATGCATCGGCGATGAACTCGACTACGCGAACTGTTTGGTGGACGGTGGAGTGTGCTGGTCGGAATCCATATTGTTCGTCTTGGATGACGTGTCCGTCTTCTGTATGTTCTCTCAGGCGGGATAGGATGACCCTTTTGGCGATCTTGCTCATGGTGGTCAGAAGACTGAAGACACTTTTTTGAAAAATCGCAGCGCCCTTTGTATGGAAGTCCTAGACATTATCGGTCAATCGTAGGGGAAGATACGAGGTAACTTTCTTGTCCGGCTCGAAAGCCGACGGTGCCATAGGAAAGGTGCTAGGCGTCTCCCCTCCTCCGTGGGGCGGGTATGGGAGGTATCGAGGAACCGATACTGGAACGACGATTCGGAAGTGGATATAAAAAGAAGAGACTTCTGGAGGTCTAGTGCAGGAATACCGGCCGAAGGAATCGGTCGGAATCTTGTTTCATACGACAGCTAAATAGCGTCTATTTTGTAAGAAAATTCCAAATTTTTTGCGTACTTTCTGCTGAACGAATTTTCAAATTCTGGGGACTTTATTTGGAATTTTGTGGAGCCATCTTTGGAGATTTTTCAAAACTAATACCGGGGCGTTTATGGGGCTACCCCAGAGTACCCAAATCTGAATTTTTATGTCGATGTGTCAATTTTAATTTTTTGGCCAATCGAAAGCTATAAAAACAATTCTATCGCTTCGATTGGTTGGAAATTTTAGGAGAGGGTACCTAGGGGTGTGTCTTAGATAACTGTAAATTTTCAGCTCTTGTATTTGAAGGGTAAGGAAGATAACAATTTTTTAATTAAAAGTGTAGATTTTTTAGCATTTAACGCCCCTCATCGTCTCCACATCACTTGATAGGTGGTCGAGCACTATGAGTTCTGTTAGGAACGAGTTGGACGAGAGTTGGCGGCTTAACGTGCCCTCGGAGGCTTAGTAGATAAATGGTCGCGTTTCGCGTCGAATACGCTATACCTTTCCACACAGAAGCCGGTGTAAAACTTAAAAAAATGTGATAAATTTATAGCCATTTAGGTAATGGCCACTACAGAGCGGCGGTAAACAAAGTTAATTGAAAACGGATTAATCGATTTATGAAATAATCGAAAATCGATTTACGAATAATTGGAAATCTATAGTTACAAATAGGTACATAATGGCGATTTTGAGGAAAATAAAAAAGGATTCACCGTGAGGACTTTCGAGTCGTAATTTTGCTTTCGAGGGTAACGAAACATTTATAATTTTATATTAATTGGTATCGACGAAAGATAATTTCTTCTATACGTATCTAAGGCAACTAAATTTTTTTTAAATTATTTTTCTCTAATGAAAAAGTTATACGACCGAAAGATTATTAATTTGATAGGTGTAGAACAAACTGCGTGTCGCAATGAAAGGACAATTTAATAAATTAAGAGTGTAAATGTCAATATTTGGTTTTATTCGTATTATTAAAATATAAAATAAAGCGAAATAGTTGTAAGATTAGTGAGGTTGTCTTAAAACGTGCAAGGTTGTGGATTTTATCCTATAGCCTTTGAGAAAGTTTGCTTTTCAGGTCAATGGCTTTATCAAATGGCAAAAATATGTAAGCTCATTCGTATTGAAATAAGTCAGTATTATAAAACACATTGAAAAACTCTTAAGAATTTATAAAATTTATACATCGCGGTACTAACTGAAAGGCATATCAAAAACTTTAAACTAACATTATGGATGGATGACATTGAGCCAATTATTAATTTATTTTAATACCTCCTTTTTAAGCCTTTTCAGCGATCATTGTATTTTCTACTTTTTACATTCCATTTCCTATAACTATTAAACCCATTAGTACTTATACCTACCATTTCCCTACGTACCTGCTGTCATTCCTTGTAGCCTAATCCAACGAATATTTCTCTATTCGTTTCTCCAAGAGCGCTGACTTCGAGTCTTAGGGCACGACCACACTACACGGAGCTCCTAAGATGAGATACGACAAATAAGAATCCTTATCTTAACTTTTAATTGATTAAAATTAAAAAAAAACAATTGAAGATAAACCTAATTTTTATTAATAATGGGTTGAACGCCCTTTATTGGTTACACAGTCCGCAACTCTTCGTGGCATCGATATCCTCCTGGGGTATTGTGTCCCAAGCAACCTGCAATTCATGTTGGAGGGCAACAGGGCCAGGGGAGGATTTGCTAAATTTCTCAGCCTTCATCCCAGTTTGTCCCACACATGTTCAATGGGCGATAGATCGGGAGATCTGGCTGGACCATGGCAAGACATTGACGTGGGCCTATTCAAAACGATTAAGAAAAGTTCTCGCGACATGAGGACGGGCATTATCCTGCTGTAAAATAGTCTTTCAGCTGCTGAAGATAAGAAAGAATATGTCATTCATATTGACCTAGGGAGACCAACTCCCATATAGCACCCCATACCATAACTCCAACAGTTCGGTGCCCAGGTATCTCAACAGAAAAGTTAATATTGAGCCGTTCCCCACGTCTTCGTCGGACCATCATACGGCCATCATGCATCCTCAAACAGAATCTAGATTCGTCACTAAACACAAACCTATGTCGCTCCAAGTACCAATGCACTCTCAACGTATACCGCTTCAAACGTTGCTGCCAGTGTTGAGCCGTGAGTGGTAGCACAAGATGTGGCCGATAGGATTGCAGGCCGAAAGTATTGCTTCAACGGTAAACCGTTCGAAGAGTTACAAGACGACCTTCATTTCCTAACCATTGGTCAAGCGATTAATTTTGTACTGGAGAACCGGTCCCTTAATGCAATAAACCGAAGGTGGCGATCCTGCACCTCGTTAGTTCGTTTAAGTCCTCCAGATCCTCTTGTTGATCCTCTCCGGTCCATGCTCGGCAACATCGCATGCTGGTGGATTGGTTTCGGTCGAGACGATTGGCGATTTCTCTAAACGAAAACGTGTGGTTAATGGTTAAATAAATTTCATCAAAATCGGTTCAGTAGTTTTGGCTCCAGAAGTGTAAGGGCCGTTTCACATGGACTATCGTACTAACTTGTTAGTACTGAATCAAACCAATGAGCAAAAGCACGGGAATCCAAGCTTCAACGTCGTGCGTAGAAATTTCGCCATACGACCGTGCACGACGTTAAAGCTTAGATTACCGGTGCTCCTTGAGTTGAATCAGTACTAAAAAATTAGTACGATATTTAGTCCATGTAAAACGGCCCTTACAAACATCCATCCGTGATTCGTGATTTTTTTGCATTTTTGGAATCAAGGGGACTCAAAAACGTCGAAAAAGGAAATAATTATTTTTTTATTTTTCTCGTTAGTTCGATAAGGATAGTTTGGCGTTTTAATTGTGTAAAGACGCGAGTGTGAAGTGAGTTGGAGAGATTTTGGCGTAAAGAAGCGAGCAATTAAAAGCGAATATTAATTAAATTAAAAGTTGATCTATTAACATGTAATCAAGTCGAACGAAACGTATAATAATTGCGCAATTGTACGTTTAGACTAGTACAAAGCAACGAGATTTTCATTTAATTAATCAATTAACGGCGTTTCTTCATTGGATTTCGATAAAAAGTTGTAAAGGGCCGACAGCTGTTACATGGTTATTTGTTTTGTTTTAAAATTTACTTGAGCGTTATCAAATATGCGTTGTTGTTATAAATTCATTATCGATTTATTATTAGTTTTAACTTGTAAACATAGCTGAGATTTAATTTGGTGGTTACGTATTTTGAGAGTAAAGTCTGAAATAGCCACGGGCTCAAATACTCGGCCAAATCGTAGGTTTAAACAATCGCTATTTACCTAAGTCAGAAATAATTTGAAGTTTGCAGGAATTTATCAGAAATTAACAATGATACAGTGTTGTCAAAAAACACTTAACTTCGAATTGCCTAAATTTATAGAAATCCGCTCAACATTTCATATTACCTACGCAACATGTAAATTCTCACTTTAATCGCCTCGCCGATTAAATACGCTCACTTAATGAAGTGCCTCGATAATTTTCATTGTTAAAAATGCCAACAAAATAAAACCTTTATGATATATCTCCTTTTTCACTTTTTAAATTATTTTTTATCCAAATAATAGTTAAACGAAGCGTTTCTCTATACTTTTTAATCAAAAAAATTACAAAACGAAACCTTAAAAATCGACTGTCGATATAGAAATCGAAAACACAACAGTGGTGACTCCGACGTGATTTTCGTAACAACTATCACGTTATTGGTATTGTACTGTACTTAGGGGTCGATTGGCTTTTAAGCCTTACAGAACTGCGACCACTGTTGATCTTTTGTTCATAACCCTACTCGTATTTATGTTCTCAGGAATTCAATCTTGCCAACGAAGCATAGAATGTCCCTAAGAAGTTTGCTTTTCACTTCTTCAGGCGTCAATTGAGCCAGCTCTAAGTGTTTAAGCCTAAGCCGAGCCAATGCATCGCAATTGCAGAGAATGTGTTCGGCGGATGCGATCTTCCATTCACAGAGTCTGCATATGTCCCTATCCTCCAGTCCCAGTTTCTTGAGGTGGTACCTCACTAGGCAGTGTCCAGTAAACAGAGCCGTGATGAGTCGAATTTCGTTCTTTGATAATAGAAGAAGCTTTTTAGCATTCGTCATCGAGTACTCGATGAATTTCTTCGACTGTCTTTGTCCTGGTGCGTTGTTCCAGTGAGAATTTTTGTTCGCAGTTTCCATTTTTGGATCTCCGCCCTTCTATGTGTTGTAAATAGTACACAGAATGGTTCGGGTCCAATCGGGAGGGATTTTGAGCCTGTTCTAGCTAATTCATCAGCTATTTCGTTTCCTTCAATTCCCTCGTGACCCGGCACCCAATAAAGCGCAACTCTGTTGTCCCTTGCCAAAGTTTTAAGGGATTGCCTGCATTCCCAAGTAAATATGGACTTGGCTTTGAGTACCTTTATCGCAGCTTGGCTGTCAGACATTATGTAGACTTTTTTGCGCTTTAAATTCCTTCGTAGGCATTTTCGGGCACATAGATCCATTGCAAGAGTTTCAGCTTGCATAATTGTAGGTTCCTAAGACTACTGATGCCCTAAATTTTGGACCATATATGCCTGTTTTTTGTAAAACAAACTTTTTTTTAAAGAAAAACTATCGATGTCAAACAAAGAATTCCAAATCCAGCTGCCAAACAGCCAGACCAAGGAAAAGTGGCAACTCTGCAACTCTCAAGTTACTGTCGCTTTGGATCATGGTCATCTGGTTTATGCAGCTGGAAAGTCAAAAATACAAGTGTAACGTCGATTTCAAATGGAGGAGATTGGAGATTAAGACCCGACGGTTGCCGAGCAGGATTGGTGAATTATGTGGAGGACGTAGTATCCCAAACGTAATAAACTGGCATCTAGGGGGAGTGCTCTAACCTCTGAGCAACTCGCAGTTATTTTACATTGACTTTAATTTAATTTGTCCGGTAAATATATTTGGGAAGCTTATAGAAAAATTTGAACGTAGGAAATCGATATGTAGAATCTATTTGTTTGACAAAAACAATGTTAATCGTATAGGTATAGTTGGTGATTCTGATTTGTATATCGGCTCATTCGTTGATGATAATATGAAATGTTTTTATTTCGTTGCTCGCTGTATTTTTTAATCGACCTGTATAGAAATGGTCCGTTCTACGAGTATCATAAAGTCCTAATGCTAAGGTTGTAACTTTTGACCTGTGTGGAACATCAAAGTGTCGAGGTCTAAGGGTTTTGTGTATAGTAGAAAGGGTTAATTGATATCAACTCGGTTACTTTATCCCGGTTATGTAAGAAATAGAGGAAACATTTTTTTTATTTAATCTCGCGCGCTACTCTTTAAATTGGAACTTAACTATGAAAGCTATACAATTCAGACGAGTAAGTAATATCTGCAGTTAATGACTTTTTTTCAAGAGGTCAAGTAGGGGTTTTCCGAGAGATTGTAGATGTTACATGGAAAAGTGACCAAATTCACAAAATTTAAAGAGGATTAAGGCTAGTGAAAATATCAAGCAATGTTAAATTTTTCTACATTTTTGAATTTGAAGTATTGCTCTATGTTGGTACAAGGTATAGCCCATCCGCAAATGAGCGACTTCCTTAAAATTAAAAAAAAATAGTTAATTATTGTCTAATTAATTTATTTCTTTCAAATACTCTTTTCGCTAACTTATTAATGTGCCTAAATGAATTACTTCTTGGATTCTCTTCAAAACCTTTGTTTTCTTAATCTAGAGTCTAGAATCTAGGGATCTAGGCTCTAGATACTGTCTTTACTGGAGTGTTTAGAGACAACGAAAGAATGCTCCCCTCCACATAGCGTTAATGAATCGGAACCTTCAAAATTGACCGAGTCTAAAATCTAGACTCTAGATACTGTCTTAAGTTAGTCTAGAATATATACTCTCTCTAGATACTGTCGCTACTGAAGTTGCATACGTTTAGAGATAATGCGATAATGCTCGTCCCCTCATAGCGTTAATGAATCGGAACCTGCAAAACTGAGTGAGTCTAGAATCTAGGCTCTAGATACTGTCTTTACTAAGATGACATATGTTTAGAGATATAGACATATGTTTAGATACTGTCTTTATTGAGTTAGTCTAGAATACAGACTCTAGATAATGTCTTTACTAAGATGACATATGTTTCGAAATAATGCGATAATGCTTGCCCCCACATAGCGTTAATGAATAGGAACCTGCAAAACTGGGTGAGTCTAGAATGTAGGCTCTAGATACTGTCTTTACTGGGGTGGCATATGTTTAGAGGTAACGAAAGAATGTTCCCCTTCCATAGCGTTAATGAATCGGTACCTTCAAAATCGACTCAGTCTCGAATCTAGACTCTAGATATTGTCTTTATTAAGTTAGTCTAGAATAGAGACTCTAGATACTGTCTTTACTAAGATGACATATGTTTAGAGATAATGCGATAATGCTTGCCCCCACATAGCGTTAATGAATTGAAACTTTCAAAATTGAGTTAGTCTAGAATCTAGACACTAGATACTGTCTCCTGGGGTGGCATATGTTTAAAGATATTGCGAAAATGCTCGCCCCCATATAGGTTAAATGAATGTGATACATCATGTGCGAAATCACATCGGCAGGGTATTCAAAACCGACGAGCCACAGCTTCAGTCACAGCACCGGAACCACACTTAAGCCAAGATTGCATGCTGAATCTTCGCCTAAAAACGAATGGAATGTAATTTTGCAGAAAAAGTAAGTTTTTGGGAGAAAACCGCCGGCGGTGGCCTCTGATGAGGGATCGTCGAGTTCGATTGAAACGACGTTTTAACGATAGGGGATGATTTTTTTTAACTACTTCGTTATTAAATTTATTTTCAATTTTTACAATGGTTTAAAATTGTCAAACAGATTTGCAAAGTTTTATTACTAGTAGTACAAAACATTTACATAATGAATTAACCCTATATCTGCAACTCAAATATTACGTTATCTGCATGTTGCACAGGTCCGTGTTTTTTTATTTAAGCAACATTTTTTTAGAGTTTATTTTCGTATACAAATATGTACACTGATTATAACTAACTGTATATAACAATGAATTTACTTTTGTTAACGAGTTTTACGATATACATGTTATGTTATAAAACACATCAAACGATTTTTTTAACATTTTGCTCCTGACGTCCTTTTTATTTAAATCGTTTATAGTTGCATTCAAATCTTGGTTAACAAAAATAAACTTATTTTTAGTTATTATACAGCGTGTTCATTTTTTTTCTAAACTACAGTTGGACTCAAAAAATAAAACATTTGATTTCAATTTACAACAATTAACACTAAGTGTGGATTTTACAATACACACTTATCCTTTGGATTTAATTTTAGTCTCAGTATAAACCGGTTCACGCTATTCTTAAAACGTCTTTATACTGGAACTAAAATTAAATTCTAAGGATAATGTGTACTGTAGAATTTGACCTTAGAGTGTCAAGAGAAAAACTATGCGGGAAACTATTACATTAACTATTGGTTAATGGAATGAAACTCGGCACATAGGTAGTTTACTGGAACCACCATATAGGGTAAGTTTGTCCAATGAGAATAAAAAAAATTCGATGGGGGCTGCTGTACACCCCCTTTAATACACGGCGAATACCTCAGCTACGTTGCATTTTTTGTTAATAAAAATGGAATGAAACTCTGTACATAATAGTTTACTGGAACTATGTAGAGTAATTTTGTCCAATAAGACCAAAGAAATATTCAAGGGGGCGCTGCACACCCTCTTTTTTCAAAATCTGAAATTTGCCGTACTTTCTTGTGAAAAGATCTGATATTGGCCGCATTTTGTCGTGAGAAGTATTGATACCCTACATTTTAAGAGTGTTGAATAGATCTGTGACCTGATAGGTATATTACACAGCGCTAATATAATCTTAGATAGGAAAATACACAATAAAAAGATTTTGATATCGTCGGACAGCAAAGCTGCTCTACAAGCTCTCAACACTTGTAAGATAACCTCTTGCCTTCTTTTGGAAGGCGTGAAGACGCTGAACCAGATATCCTTAGTCTTAGCTGGGTCAAAGGACATCAAGGAAATGAGGGTAACGAAAAATCAGATGAGCTAGCCAAGATAGGTTCAAAAGTCTTGCCTGTGGCCCTGAACCAATCATAAAACCAGCCTTAAAAACTGTCGATGCCCTCCTTAAGAATCATACCCATCTAATACACACTACAAGATGAGCAAATAATGCAAGCTGTCGCCAGAGCAAAAACTCCATACCAACACCCTCCAGAAAGCTTGCAAACTACTGTCTAAAGCTGTCCCGAGTTAATCTACGAACAATTGCAGAGATACTAACGGGACACTGTTAGCTAAATAAGCATCTTCACACACTGGGAATAGTAGATAATTCCAGATGTCGAGCATGCGATTACTAAGACGAGCAGCTGGACACGTGCTTTATCAATGTCCAGCTCTAACGTCTACAAGAGGATCCATGTTGGGGGACTTCTGGCTCGACATGGCCAGAATAAGCGCCTCTTCTCCCGCCAGAGTTCTGGAGTACATCCTAAAAGTGGGATGGCTTAGGACATGATAGGCCTGGAGAGGCTGCTTTGGAAGATGTCCAATGGACCCAAACAAGTGGCCTAAGTGCTGGGAGCTTGCTCCCCTTCCACTAATAATCCAGAATCGAGAATCCAGATCTGTGACCATTTTAAATCCATCTGAGAAACTCCATGGGCTTAAAATCGCCCTTTTTGCCTCTATAGTGCTGATAAAAACAATTTTTCAAAAATTTTAAAACCACGCCAGTAAGGCATTGTTTATCAGTATTTTTTTGTCTCATCGTACAGAATATGGTTCCAGTCGGAGGGAGGTCGCGATGGGAGGGCGTTAGGGACCAAAACCACAAGGGTGAGCACTTACTAGTTCCTTATAAATTGTAAAAGTGGGAATTTAGAGATTTTCGGTTGGATATAATAACATGTAGGTAATTAGATTTTTGTTTAGTTTTAAATGAAAGTGGTATTTATTTAATATCGACGTGGATGTCGGTAGCAAATAATAGCGGTTGATTTGTACATTCGTACCAAGATAATTTGCATATCGATGCACGCATTTAAGGTTCCATTCGAGCAGATACACATTTTGAATTAAATCGGGTTAAAATATAGGCAAGTGTTTAATTTTTTCGAATCGATAAAATACTTAATCTTATACGTAGTAAAAGCTATCAAATGGTAGTGGATTCTAAGGAACGGCAATTAAATAATGTCATCAATAAAGTTGAAAGAATATATTAGTTATAAAATGCGAAAAGAAGAAGAGGAAGAGAGAAGAAAAACGCTCGTCTAAAACATACTCCCACCGAGTTGTGAGTAGTGAGTACAAACTGCGTCAGGTTAGGATTTTATACAAACTTGACGTAGTTTTGATTTGTGATGCTGTGTAAACTCGATTATGCTAAATTTATGAGCGCACTTTTGACGAATGTTAACTAGCAAATACGTACAGTTGAAGAGCGAGCGCGAGGGTCTTTTAAAGGGCCGAATTTTAATAATAAAGAGTTTTTTGTAAATAACGAAATAGTGTAAAACAAATGCTAGATAATTTACTAAACATAGCAAATTAAGGAAGTTAATTTGGGGCTTATCTTTCGACAAACACGTTTCCTCCCGTTTCGTACTACTTCTGCTTTAAAGGTATACTCTCTCTTGGAGTCGTTTTATGTTCACAATATTAATTGTCGCGACATACATTCCTTCGGCTTTACAGATAAGCACATTTGGAGGCAAGTAAATTTTAAAGACGAAAGATTTGTAATAAACGATCTTACAAAACGTTTACATTTGCCTCCAGTTTATTAAGAGAGAAAGTTTCGTTATATAAAAAGTATTATAGCGAGCTTTGTTGACATTGCTTACAAGAGTTTAGGACAACAGAATTTCTTAAACCTGCACGACTCCAAATCCTGCGCACGATTGCAGTTCGCTCAAAAGCCCTATGTACGTAAGCTCTATAGTCCCGGCATCGAGCAGTTTGCGTTTAATGACGCGAGACAATGACATAGCCTTCGTTTATTAAGAACCGTAACGCCGCTTGTTCGACGGGGTTAGTAAATAGCTACGAGTGTCTTAATCCGCTAGTAAATTGAGTCTCGGTTAAGTTCAGGCTAGCGATTCAAATAACGTCACGCAAAGTTGCACGGCAGACACACATTTGTACTAAGACTTACTAAACAATAGACTCTCTAAAATTTAAACCCTTTTCTCTATACACACCTATCCACCATAGTTTCTACAATTTCCCATTACTACAAAACTTATCGATAATTTATTTAAAAACGTTGCCATAACAGCACTTTTTGGCCACGTATTTTTAAGGAAAGACGTTTAAAATAAGAAAGTTAGTCCTATTTCCGGTTAAATCGGAAACTAAAGTATAAAGTGTTTAGTATCATCGAATAGCAAATTTTACGAGCTTTCAAAATAATAAAAAATATACTAGACGTTCCGTTTAAATTAAGAAAGTTCTTCCCATTTTCCAGCTAAACAGGAAGTCAAAGTATGAAGTGTTTGGTATCAGCTAATTTTACAACCTATTGAAAAATATATAGGGTGTTCCTAAAAACTTATATTTTTAGAAATTCCAGTTTAAATTTTGACTTTCAACAAACCATCCTGGTACAGGACATTTCTAACGCATGAAACGCATATCATTCGATTTACAATTTTTGCGGGCGGATATCTCGAAAACAATCAAGAATAAAGAAAAAATGAATCGATAAAATTTTGTAGGAAGTTTGATAAACTTTCATTTTGCTAAGAGCAATTTTTCTCTAGGACCAGCCGTTTCGAGATATAAGCAAAAACCCCAAAAATGGGAGCGTTCCATCCCTCTCTTCCTTAGCCATACAGGCACTTTCGTTTTTCGACTGTAGTTCGAAAACGGTTTACTTTAGAAAAAAATTTTCGATAACAATGTTCAGAAGACCGAAAAACCTATTAAACGACTCTAAACTCAACTTTTTATCACATCGACGCTAGGCGTCACAAAGTTCAACTAAAACGTTCAAATAAAATATTAAGATTTTATAAAGTGTCTTTAGTTTGTTAGTAACCTAGGATATTAGCTTCATTTTCACCCCTTTCGACAGTGACAGCATTTCGCCTAATCTTCTTCACATTTAAACTTCCATTACCACTCATATTAACTTCTAGTTTTCTAAAAATTCGTATGCTGGAAATAAGTCGCTCTGGTCGTCTATTTAATTAATTGCGCAATAGAATTTAACATAAAATTGTCAAAATGTTAACAATGTTTTTTTATATTTTTATATTTATTCTTTTCAAAGCAAGACTTAAATATTTTTTGTTCAAGTAATATGGTTGACAATTTGATCAAGTTTAAATTATTTCAAAAGATTTTTTTTTAAATTACTAGAGAAATAAGCGGCTCTAGACATTCAACGTTTTTTTGATTCTTTCAAGTGCTAAGACCACCCCGCTGTATTTATGAGCATTGTAATGAGGGTCAGAGGGTGTACGGATTACAATACCCTAAACTAACAGGTAACACCTTCAAATAATTTAACGTAATTTAATAAGTGAAGCGAATAGTAACCTATAGTTCAAAACGAACTAGTTCCTTTAGAGCAAGTGACATAGTTCGTGTTATTCGTGATTGGATTCGGATTGGAACGACAAAGCGCAAAGAATGAGCTATATTGAATTTTGTATTCGCTGTAGGAGCTATTCGTTCAGCAATATCAATTTCAAATGATGTAAATAAGTTCGTTTTTATAAGAAATCCCGAAAACGAGCGAAGCGAAGAATAATAAAGTATTAGTTCAAAATTTACTAGTTCGTTTTTCTCTGAAAACCGAAAGTTTTTCGTTCAAAACGAACTATAGTTCAAAACGAACTAGTTCGTTTAGAGAAAGTGGCATAGTTTATCTAGTTCGGTACAAGTGAATAGTTTATTTGAACTATTCGGTCACGAACTACCCATCTCTAACTCTATAGCTGTAACACACAGATAGACCGCCTCGAAGAATTTTTTTCTGATTTTTTGACTCATGGGCATTCGAAAAGTATAAATGAAATAAAAAAAAATAATTTTATTTCCGACTTATTAATAAATAAAAGAAGTTCAAAGAGAGCGCAAAATGATTGATACTTAAATATGTTCATAAGTGAAGAGGATAAAGACAGCACGTGCTCTGAACGCAATATTTGCGAAGTCGGCTTATTTTTTATTATTTGGAGTACGTAGAGTCAGAAGGGCAGCTATGTAAAGACACCGAAACGGCCATCGATTAAATATCCAAGTTAATTTTTGCAGTTGGAACTTTTGTGAGTTTGTTAATTCTCTTAGCCGATGCATGCGGAATCAACAAGTATAAAGCGCTTAACGTCGGGGGTGGAACGTAGGCAACGAGCGAGATTCCACTTATCTACAACGGCAAATGTGCATGATGGACCTGCAAAACGCCGACTTACAAAATAGCATGAAATTAATCTCTTGGAGTGTGTGTGCTCGGGATGATATCTGGCAGTTTAATGTGCTCTTTCAAGTGAAAAGTAGGTGATTGCCTTTAAGGGCGGATAAACAGAGATAGAAACCAAATTGTACGAGTAGTTGCATAGTTAGTAAATTTTGATATAGTCGTTAATAAACGTTGTTCGTTGAAATTTCAATTTTCCAACAGAGACGTAGTCCTCAGAACGAGCACGATCGGACGCCATTGCTGTGGCTGCACGTTAAAGCTGCGACTAATCCCGGATTAACAATGTCGGAGTAGCTGCAATACTAATTTGTTGATTTCACCACGGTGACACTGAATTATTTGAACTGTTCGCTCGCGCCTTTGTGAGTCCTCGCTCTTCCGTCCTTCTATATAATACACCGGGTCCTTATTTAAATTTTTTAAACTCCGTTATCAATTGTACTTTACAAAACACGCTATAATTATGTTTATGTACAAAAATAGAAATTCGAGTAAGTAGTACATTCGAATAAAAAAAGTCGCCACAATAAACTCGCAATTATCCTACGTATATTGTTAATTTACATTCAAAAACGAATCGATACTTTTTACATATTCAATTAGACGTCGTCCTCTTTAAAACAGTGCTACATAAGCCCTTTTGCGGAATCCCCCCTCTGAAAGTTTAGAAAACACACTTAAATAAAAAAATAAAAGCCAAAATTCAACTATAAAAATCACTCTTTGAAACATTTCACCTCCTTCGTCCCTTAATTTTCTAATTAATTCAATTTATAGGAAATTGGGTGTTTTAGCGGATTCTTAAGTGCATTCATACATCGACCCATTCAATTTGTAACCCTTTTATTTATTTTGCCGCTTAATTTATTTAGTGTTTCACTCCATTCTTTTATTTCTTAATACGAAATACTTATGGTGAGATCTTCGACAATCGTTAATTATATGCACAGGCACACCCCTAGTAACTAGTATAATTGTGGAATTAGAGGTAAAAACTAAAAAAATTAAAAAGGGTAGTTTATAAAAATATTAAAAGGAAACTTGTAGGATTTTATTTTGAAAATGATAAAAGTAAAAAGTGATACGGCTGCTGACCTTTCGTTGTTCCTCTCACGCGCTCATCTGCCAGTGTATCCAAATTCATTGCAGATTTTCAGCTTGTCGGCTCTAGAAAATGGAAGGCTTGAGTGCCGCGCCATTCGCCGGGAATGATGATAGAGTTAAAGAAATAATAGGGATTTGCCTTTCCTTCGGATTCCGAAATCAATATAGCTTTAAAAAAGCGTATGTTTCATATATTTTTAGATTAAATAGATAATCTTAGAGGGCATAGTTTTGAGGCGACGATAAATAGGAAAGGAAGGGTTAAATGATATTTAAAGAGGAAGAAGAGGAATGAGGCGAAGTAACAATTAAATAAGTAAAGTAAAGTATTAAAAGTTTAGTCGGTAGCAAGGTCGCTTTCGATAGCGGAGCAGAGCAGAGAATTTAGTCGTGCAGAGCGCAGGCTAAGCGCGACTTTACAACTAGAGCTTTTCACAAAGCACTCAGTCGAATGATTTTGCGATTTACTGTGCCAGAAGTGACGTTTCCCGAGAGTTAGAGAGGGCGAGAGGCGGACGCGCCGCGATACAGAGGGGTTGAAACCGGCTGAATGCTATCGGTCTCCGTTGTTTAAACAACATCTGCGGAGTTGCACATCGGACCGATAGCGTCACACTATACTACTATACTATACACAACATTGAAACGTCTTGTATTATAGATAGGCGCCTATAGCTTTATTTGTACTTTGTAGTGGAGTCGTAGTCGTACCTGAAGATTCGGACCGTCGCGTCGGGTTAAATATTTAATAAACAAAATTCCGATGTAAATCAGTTTCATTCGTAGAATGTCTCTCATCTAGAATATTTGAATTCTTGCGCCGCGAGAAGATCTCGTACGCCGGACACGTTCGTGGCTCGCTTTCGACGGAATATTTTCTAGAATATCTTTAGTTTCGCTTCACTTATTCCGTTGGCAAGTCTTTAAGCGGTTATCTTTGGTTTGTTGCAGGTCAGGTGACCGAACTCGAACCCGAATTTCTAGCGCCGCTCGAAAATCACACAGTAACACAAGGAAGAGACATCTATTTTACCTGCGTCGTCAACCATCTCTCCTCTTACAAGGTATTAGCGAGTGGTAGCATCTGTAAAACGACATTTATTGCTGGCTGACACCAGCACATCTCGGATAGTTTTTATGACGATAAACCCGAGAAACTGCCGCATAGCCACGGGTTAACATATTACGCCAAATCGGTGCTGACACTTGCGTCTCCGGCCTGGCCGGAACCCAAAATACTTAAGAGAACAAATGTCCTCTCGTATACCTACTAGCACGCTACCCGCGCTACCACTAAATAATTTAAAAGTTAAAATATTAAAATTGGTAGGTATATGGATAAAAATTAAATTTGGCGCGATATTAAAAAAAAAGTCGACAAAAGCTATTCCCGAGTTTGGTTATTTCATTTAGAAATGCAGCCTATACTCGCTGATTACATTGTACGACAACCCCGGAGGTAACACAAAGATATCCAATCAGACGTACATCTCACACTTATTGAGTTTGTTACCTACTACTTTTGATACCAATTCTACTGGTAATAAAATCACGGTGTATAAACTCGTCGAATGCCTTTGGCACCGCACTCGCCAAATATCGCAAATGAAATTACGTCCGAAAGTTTTGTGACCGACTATTCCTTGCGACTTTTCTCGTATCAAATTTAATCGAGTTTCAGGTGGCTTGGATTAAGTCCGACTCTAAGGCCATTCTCGCCATTCACACACACATGGTAGCTCAAAATCAACGTCTCTCCGTCACGCATAACGGACACAACACCTGGATGCTACACGTCTCCAACGTGCAAAAGAACGATTCCGGAACCTACATGTGCCAAATTAACACCGATCCCATGCGCAGTCAGGTAATTATTGTTTACAATTCTTCTTCATTTTTATATACGATGCTCTACTTTCTGTATATTCAAATGCCAAGAATAAAGGTACTTAATACCTATAAATACCCTTTCGCAGGTATTTTTGAACCAGTCGTTTATTTTTCATTGCTCTCTTGGTGTAAATCGTCCTGCCCACCAAATAAGTTTCGATGTTCACTCTTTCAATACAAAAACATTCACGAACCAAAACAAAAAAAAATGTCAGCACATTTTTTGGTGACCCCGACGTGATCGCGAACACGTGTTTACAATCAAAAGGCAAGAAGGTAGCTCATCTTCCGACCATTTTTGTAAGTTAGTTGCACCTCTGCAAAAGCAATGAGCTCATATTTCGACAGTGTAATAATTGTAAATTATATAATAATATTTCTAATTGTGTCTTTTATTTTATTTTAATTCATCAAGTAAGTTTTGAGGTTCGCTCTTTTAATAAAAAACATTCACGGGCCAAAACAAAAAAAAAAGTTTTCGGCACATTTTTTGGTGACCCCGACGTGATCGCGAACACGTGTTACAATCAAAAGGCCAAAAGGTAGCTAATATTTCAACCGTTTTGGTAAGTAAGTCGCACCTCTGCAAAATCAAAGAGCAAGGAGTTTACATTTTGTCCATTTTGGTAAGTCGCACCTCTGCAAAATCAAGGAGCTCATATTTGGACCTTTGTGCAAGAAGGTAGCTCATATTTCGAACATTTTGGTGAATCGCACCTGTGCAAAAACGAAAATATATGGTTTCGAGATATTTCAATGTACAGCATCGTACATAAAAATTAAGAGCAATTCTAAACAATTATGTAGGTCGCTCCCGAGGGCTTAATTTTTAATTATCGTTTTTTACAGATGGGCAACTTAGAAGTGACCATACCGCCGGACATTTTAAACGAGAACGAGTCTACGGAAAGCGGCGGAGAGTTGGCGGTCGAGGGCGGTACGGTGAAGCTTCGATGTCACGCTACCGGCGTTCCGGAACCTACGGTGTCCTGGAAAAGAGAAGATAGTCGTAACTTAGTGTTGCGACACGACGGAGGCAGAGAAAAACAAGGTACCTATACCCGAATCGATATGAAACCAAAAGAAACAATTTATTTACGTTCGTCGAAATAATATCTCATCGAGTTTAAGAACAGCTGGTGCGCCTCGTACCTAATCCGACTCTTTAACCAATTCCGATTTGCATTCCACCGCTACCGAATATGTGCAATGAAAAATTCAAGTTGCTCGCTATCGGTAGTTCTGACAACTCTCCTATTGCTGCATTTTGCTTCCTATAAATCCTTTCTCATTTAAATTTCAAATCGGTTATTATCTACAAAAGTTTTCCAACAAAAAGGATCGTAAGCTAAGGTACGCGAAGTGTGGCTTTGTCTAAATTTTTACTTGCGAGTAAGCGAGTAGGTACCTACGTATTTTTAGTTTATATCGAACCCGACAAACGCGTGCAATTTACTATCCCACTAGGATTATTATTGCAAACGTCAATTCGGGATTTTGTGGAAACTCAACCGCGCGTTCTATCAAGTAGTAAATGCAACTGGCATTTATATCCAACAGTGTTCCACGTTTAAGCATTTGTCTTTATTCTTTCGATCGGTTGAATGGTGGTCGCGACGCTCTGCAAGTAGGCAATGGCCCGCATTGGCAAAACTCGACGTTATATCTTGGCATTTTGAAATATTGCTAAGTATGGACCACCTAACATTTTATATACGTGTATAAGACTGGGTGTAACTGCAACTGACACTCGATAATTTATTGGCGCTTAGTTTATCTCGTACACCTTAATAATCCAAAAATGTACCTACTTGTTTTATATATTTTCATTATCCTCGTTAAAATTATTTAAACAAGTTTTCGCTCCGTCCATCCGTCCGTTACATAATTATCTATTTTTTACGTCTTCCACCGACGTACAAATTAATCTCCTCAAAGTACGCCTATAATATACCTTAATAGTAGCACTTTTACGACAATCGTTCCGAATTAGGTTTTGTCCATTTTTTGTTCGCCATCCCTTCGAAATCTCACATCGATTAGTATAAAATCCGAAACCACTCGCAAAAATCTCTTTGTACGAACTAATAAAAAACAATTAGAAAGGCCTTATCGTTCCTGTCTGTCTCGATCGTTTTAATTTTGAATCCTTCCCTCATTCCAAAAGACGTAGTGTAGGTCCCATTTTCGACTAAACCGAATCAAGTGCCCATATTTATGTATTTAAAGGATTAATTTAATTTTTCAGTTATTCGGAATTACGAAGGAGACGTCCTGGTATTAAACAACATACAACGCACCGATATGGGACCTTATCTGTGTATCGCTAGCAACGGTATTCCTCCATCAGTGAGCAAACGCTTCGTAGTTAAAGTACACTGTATGTTCTCGATGAGTTACAATCGGTTAACTTTTTTATAATAATTTAAAATTGCAGTTCATCCGTTAATCCGAGTATCTAATCAATTAGTAGCAGCTCCTATGTCTAGCGACGTCGGCATTCAGTGTTACGTAGAATCTTCACCTCGTGCAATGAACCAATGGATACGAGATGAAACCGGTAAGCATCAAGAGAATTCTCTAGAGAACGGACACTGGGCTTAACCCGATAGTCCCGTATATTTTGTACGACGTCGGATACCGAAACCTTCACACCTTTAAACTAACTCCTATCACCATTCGTATATCACTTTAACCCTAAGTAATTGTTTTCTCCAAAATCCCTAAATCGAACTTGTTTTAATTATTTTTTTTTTACAAAAAAATTATATAATTTTCAGGAGAAAAGCTATTATCCAACGATAAATATATAATAACCGAAACTATTTTAAACGAATACTCTCTTCTTATGAATTTGACAATACGATCTTTAGAACGAAGAGATTTTGGTAATTACATATGCACTTCCACAAATTCTTTAGGAAAAGCCGAAGGCGTCGTTCGTTTACAGGGTAAATTGATCAAAAAATTAAGCTATTCGACGGTTAATTTTGATTTTTCTTTTATCAGAGCGCCATGTCATCGTTAAATCTACGAGCACGGCGAGTACGCCCAAATACGTAGATCTCGTTCCGCGCAAACCGATTCACAAGGAAAAACCTAAAAAATGGAAAAGGCCTAAGGGTAAAAAAGACACATCCGAGTATGGCGATACTGACGACGATGTGGAAACTACTACAATAGCATTGCCGGACTTTCGCACACCAAATTTATTAGCAACGCCGACACCTAATCCGAGTCGCTCACCTCTATGGATTTTACATCCCAACGCCGCAGTCAGATTTTTACCCACGAGTTCTATCATTTTTGGACTCCTTTATTTGTTGTGTCTTCATTGAAAATGTTATTTAAATAATTCCGCGAACGTATACATATTTTTTATCTAATTTTAATAAGAAAAACATTTACCAAATTTATCCAAAAGTAATTCGCGCGCGATAACCGCTTTCAAATTAATCTCTTTTTAATTTTCGACACGCGAGGGCGACACAAAACGACCACAACTACTTTTTAATTCAAACTTCCAATAAAATACAAGATTCTTCTTCGTCTTTCCAGACTTTTTTGCTAGTACACAAAAAAAATTTCTATTAAAAGTAATAGAATCTCTCTATTGTGAGTGTGGGCAATTGTATACCTACGCATTTAGAGTAGTATTCAAAAGAAAAGAACCCACCTGCTTACGTCACTGCGCACCGAAAGTGGCGGGACGATACCCAGGTCAGACCCAGGGGCCAAGCAGCCGAGATTCATCAGTACGCTCATGACTAGCGACCGTACCTCCAATAGCAATTTGGACCAGCCCGACCAATTTAAGTCTTTCACACAATGACCAGGCGGGGTCTTCTCGTTTGAATAATACTCTAATAAAACTCTTAAGCCGGGTATTTACTGGAAGAGCGAGCAGCGACCGACAAGAAAGTGGACCACAAGAACAAGCAACGGCGAACGCGCGCAATCAAGAACGAACAAGGGAATCAACTCGTGGGCATATAAGCGGTGCTTGCACGAACTTATTAATTCGCCTTAAAGCGCGGATAGACTACAAACAAGAATATGTTCGTTCCGTCATGGACACAAAGTGAGTATTATAAAGAAAACGAGCACGAATAAAAGTTTGCTCTCGTTCGCTCTTTCGGTGAATAATCGCTTTTAAAGAAGCAGTCATTGAAGTATTAAGTAAAGGAGGATTAACCTCTTACTTTTTTGTGGCGGCATGAGTCGTGCAAATATTTTCACTTGTTGTGGACACTGTACAGATAATAAGAAACACCGAGGAGCGTTGCCTTCTGGAACCGCTGCTCAAAATGGCCCGTTGTCGCGATCATCTACATAAAAATGTAGATCGTTGCAAGCGTGGCCGTGCCGCGTGTTCTAAAGCCCGACTGACGAGCCGAGCATCCGACAACGCTACGGGCGATCTAATTTGATGAGAACACCCGACACGACCTGATCTGACCAAACAAGATCGCCCGTATGGAGCCTTTAATTTACTCGGGACGAATAGTTTTATAAAATTGTGGTATTTATCGATAAAAAGAAATTAGAAGGGACCAAAGGAGAATATAGTCACCTTCTTATTTTGTATTTTGGAGACGTTATTGTATCTAAAGCGTAGGATTATTTTTGGAATATAAAAATAACTATTACGCGCTTTACTTTTGGATACGTCTTGCAAACCTAATAATGGGATAATAATGTTAACGCCGCAACCAAAAAGGCAGTTTTATATCAAAAAATTAGAATACCGGTAATATCCTTTTTGCCTATCGTACGTCTTCCTATCGATATTTACAAAAAAAAGTATTTAAGTTAACCGTAGATATCAATTAAATTAAACGATTCCATTTTCTACGTCATATCAAATAGGTACTACAATTAGATTACCGACGGGTCTTCCTCCTTTTAAAATTTGTGAAGATGTTCGCCGAAGAAGCGGAACAAGTGGCTCGGAATTATTTGTAGTCAGAGTCGGACTGGCAAAAAAAGATGAGCTAAATTTGCGTTCTTTTATATACTTAATTCCAAGTTACTCCGAGTTATACCTTAAAATAATGTAAACAATTGCCCTAGTTACGTCTTTAATCTTACGATGACCCAACGTCTTCCGAGTGGCAATTATTAATTGAGCCGCAATTGGTTTTATTGCCTATTAAAGTCGTGTAAATGTATATTCATACATATGTACGTTTGTATGTAAGTATGTTTGTTGATGTACTGTAATGTATATACAACCAAAAGAAAATTCTAAATATGTTAAGTTTTATCATCTACCGTTGAAGAACTTGACAAATATATTTTTATTTAAATTTTCGATTTTTAAATGAAATTTTATAAAACTATTTTTGAATGTTATATAAATAAATAGGTTTTGTCTTTATTTTTTAAGTTGCGTTAATTATCTAAGTACTTCGGCTGCATTTTTTCGTTACTTTCATTATTAATATTATATACCTGTAAAAATTCGAACTAAACAATCAGATCAAGGTTATATTAGTAAGTATAGAAAATTTGTAGTATATACAAAATATTGTTACAAAGTATTGTTAAATAATATACAATATTACACTCGGTGTGATGTACACGTGCATGTTCTATCCTAAGCAAGCTGAACTTGCAACGTTTATTATGACAATAACTACAGATCAATAATAAACCATTGGTACAATTTTTGTCTTCATTTATTTTCCTTTCACACTCCAGCTCCTCATTCAATTTTAAAAAATTATTTCAAACAGCTCAGATCACAACCAAATTAAGCACCTACCACCACCTATGTTTCGATCCAACAACTAAAACTTGTAACTAAGACTCAAACCACAAAAATCAATAATGTGTTATTCAAAGATGGCGCCAACTATGCCTTTAGCTACGAAATAAACAACAATTTCGTGTCTTTGTCGCTCGCAAATCGATTGTATTACGTCTCTCCTTATCTCTTAATTTCGCACTATAGGCAACACATTATGCACTACAACTTAGCCTCACTACACCTGCGACATCAAAATAGATAATTGGAACGACAGTTACTACGAATCAATAACAAACCATTGTAGCACCTTATGATTAAAGCAATTTTAATTTTAAACAGCTCTCATCACAACCATCTATGTTTGTTTTAAAGAACTAAACTTATAACAAATAGTGTTTCGTGTCTCCGTCTGTTGCAAGGCGTTTGTATTAGGTCTATCCTCGTCTCGCTATAGGCAACACATCGTACACACGAACTTCGCCTAACCACTGCTCCACATATCTTTTACAGCAAACACAGTTGATATAACCAGGGCCGTGCCGAGGGGAGGGTCTAAGGAGCTCCTGCCTCGGGCGCAAATATCCATTTACTGGGTTATTCTAACAATTAAAAATGCACAATTACTATAATAATCAGTGGTGTGTTGTAAGCAACCAGTTATAATATAACCCGAACGTTGAGTCTTTTTTCTTTATTTAACAGAATGCAACAGACATATATCCAGCTTCGTTCAACGACTCAACGTTGACGTTATAAATAACCGGTTGCTTACAACACACCACTGAATCTCAGCAGGTACCTACCTACCTCCCTTTGTTTTTAAATTTCTATCGGAAATGTAAAAACAATAAGCAGTTACCGTTACTATATCTTTTCTCAAAAAGAGTGCTATCGGCGCCTTTTTGTTTTTAAACTTCCATTAAACATTTTAAGAAAACAATAATTATTTATTTTAGTTGAGGGGGCACCGTTTGCCGCCTACTCCTGAAGCTAAAAAAAAGTACCCCAACGTATTATTATATAAAAATTATATTAAAATAATTTAATGCTGAGGGCGCTACACAAATTTTCTGCCCCCGGCGCTAAATTGGCTAGGTGCGACCCTCTATGACTGAAGGTTTACGTGAGTTTTTAGAAAATAAGGCAGATAACGCCGAGACGCTCTGCAAGTATGTCTGTAAATGTTAAAATACACTAAAGTTAAAACAACGTAATATTCTTACCCTTTTTTATTTCTGTAATATATATATATATATTATATACACTCTAATTTCAATTTTGTGAAGTAATTAGAAAATTAATTGCATCTTTAATTTGATGCTTGAAAAAGAATTTTTTTGTTGTAAGTTGTACATCGAATATATATTTCTCGAAAAACAAAATAATGAGATAAGAACAGTTCCGTTTTAATTTACATAACATTTCTAATATTATTATAATATACTTTTTTTTTAGTTTTGTTTCACATAAATTTTCAGCAAAACTATACATAACAAATGGCAGCTTTAATGCAGAGACCTTCTCAAATTGATTTTACAACTACACTTTAATAATTTTTTTAAACGAGCTTCGTACCACAGTTAAAAATAATAAATTAGAACCGACACAATTACGAGAGACGTAAAAACCAAAATTCGTCGTCGATTGTCTTAATTCTAAAACATTTTTTAAAACTATTAAGCTACACGATTAACAGCTTATTAGAAAAGTTATTTGTAATTAGATGTAAAAATGCTCAACAACTCATAATTGTAAACCTTGTCCACATCGATAAATATTAATTAACAATATTTCAAATACAGCTATCGGTCTTTTAAATACAGATATCGGTATTTCAAATACCGCTATAGGGGCGTAGTCTATGACGTCACAAAAAAGTGATGGGGTACTGTAAGGTTGAGTTTCATGAAGGGTGCTAAGCACGTGATGAGCACTTACCCAACTTAAGTTCGAGATCGATAAAGCTTTCTCAAACTCGAACAATTACGTCGTTTTCGAAACTTGGTGACGTAATTATTCGAGTTTGAGAAAGCTTTATGAAACGGACTTAAGTCCGCGATCTCGAACTTAAGTTGGACAAGTGCTCAGCACGTGCTTAGCGCCCTTTATGAAACCCACCTTAAGTCTCGGATACCTTACTACTAAAATGCTACCTCCCATCATAAAAGTTTCTCGTGTTAAATAAATGAACACTTGTGCGAAGTGTATGTAACATAGTTGTGACCGTAGTATAAGTATACATAGTATGCCATAGCGCAGGGTTTTTTTGTCTAGTGGAGTCAAAAGGTGTCACCACGAAGCGACGAGGTACTTGTACCCAACTCTGCAATCAATGCGAATTGTTCGTACCTGCATACGTCCGTGCTGCCACCTCCTGACGTCATGCGCGGCCGTAGTTCGATTTTCGTACACTGGAATGGCATACTATGTAAAACTTATACTATGAGTGTGACATTCCGGTGTACGGAATTCGACCACGCGTAACATTAGCAGGGGTCAGCAGTGTTGGGTACAAGTACGGAACAACTCGCGCTCGTAGCGTGGTCTTGACCCCCTGTTAGCGTCATAAAACCTGTGCAATGGCACACTCTGTTTCTATACACTTTGCACTAGTGTCGATCACAGAGGCACAACTTAAATTTTGACGTGGAAGAGCACTTACTTTGAGGTCAAACCCAAATATTTATTAATGCAGAACCTTTGTTAAGGCTTTAAAAGTTCTTTTATTCGACGTAGGTCTCGACATTGTTTACTCAAATAAATCAAATAATAAAAATCGTCGACCTCTTCATTTTAACTGATTTAACCATTGTTCCAATATTCACAAATAAGAACGAGAAGCTGTATTTTTTTGTATTACCATAAAATAATACTTTCGGAGGTAGATATTTTATTTTAAACTAAACAAGAAGCTTGTAATTAAACGGTTTACATTTACCTTCCTCTTCCAATAAACGTTTAGCGTTTAACGAATTTCGACGTTGACAAAACTCCATTAAAAAAATAACAATTAATAGAGTAGTAATAAAAGGGAAACGAAAACCCCGTACTCACTCTTTTTTAACCTCGTAGACCACGCTTTTCGACCAATCACGGCCTGCTCCACCACTTGACTCAAGCATAACCTTGAAACCTCAAGGTTGTGACTACCGTGAGCGAGTTCAATTGAGTTAAGGCCAATTGGTCGAAGGCGTGGCCTACGGGGTCTCAAAAAAATGGTGGGGGTTCGAAGCAGTCCTTTCATTGCTACTGAAAGTGATATCACACGCACTTGCAATACGCAGCGTGCTGCAGCTGTGTTTGATATCACCAGTGATGGGATGCCGTCAAAATAAGATGGAGGCTAATTACTTAAAACACGCATACTCATGTGCCTATGAGAGTTTTAATGTAGCGTTAATGTTATTTTGAAGGCACGTCTTTATAATAATTAATCGACGATTATTAAAAATTGATTGCACTTAGGCGAGTTTTTGACATACTTTTTGAGATACATTTTGAGACACTTAAGGGAAACATTTTTGAGGGAAAACAATTTTTTAGTACGTATAATAAACTTAGGACATAAAAGTCTTTTGTACAGTTTGAATAAATATTCGCTTAGCACTATATTTGAATTGTTCGTAAATTTACTTCGAGATGAATACTTTCGAGGTATATTTTGTAGATCGGATATATAATATTTGTTGAAAATTTGAAATTATACTATTAGAAAAACATACACAATGACTAAAATGTTTTAAGATACTATGCTAAACACATATGCGTAACAATATCAAGATTACATCAACATAGATTTACTTCAACTACATATCACAAAATGGCGATTTGTGGCTGATTTTAAACAGATAGATAAAGAAATAATCAGAAACACCACAACGTAACAAATTAATCTGTTCCAACTACCAATTTTGAGAATATTAAAAATCAGTAAACGTATCACAGACTTAAATAAATTATAGGAATATGATATGCAACAAATATTCGTAAAATAAGTCGATAATTTTAATTTTAAAATAAAAAAAAAGCTTAAAATTCATAGTAAACTGGTCCTTTAAGGTGATTTACTATTTGGTACCGTGAGTCAAATAGTAACACTTTTTTATATATAACGAACACAATAAGATTTAGTGAGTTTACTGTACAGTGCAATCCTACTCGTAATATTATATTCAAAGCACTTATGACAAAATAACGTTCGTTGTTAAAATATTGGAATACGAAATTTTGCACTCATTTAAATAAGATTTTTTTTAAGTACATACTTTTCTTATCCGTTTAAATGTTAAATAGTTAAACGGGGCGCTCCCCACTACAAATACCGTGTATCACCTTAAAAACTCATAAAAACTCACTTAGACAACTTAAAATTTGTTACATGTACGATTTAAATTGGAAAAATTATCCGTTAAATGAAGGGAAGGGCGTTAGAGGCACTAAGAGTCTTAAATTACGACACCCAGCTATATGATGTATCAGTATTAAAGCTCTATTTCAAATAACGCTACCAGCTAATATCAGTACCGGTAATTAAATAACACTACCGGCATTAGAAATATCGCCATCGGTATTTCAAATATCGCTACCGTTATTTCAAATATAGCTGCCGGTGTTTCAAATATGGCTGTCGGAATTTCAAATATCAGTACCGATTGTTAAATAACGCTGTAGACATTAAAAATATCGCTATCAGTATTTCAAATATCGCTACCGTTATTTCAAATATCGCTGCCCGTATTTCAAATATCGCTGTCGGTATTTAAAATACCCATACCGGTAGTTAAATAACGCTGTCGGGTTAAGAAATATTGCTATCGGAATTTCTGCCATCGGCATTTCAAATAAGGCTACCGTTATTTAAAATATCGCTACTGTATTGCAATTATCGCTACCGCTATTTCAAATATCCGTAAAGGTAGTTAAATAACGCTGTCGCAATTTGAAATTTTTCTATCGGTATTTCTAATATCGCTACCGTTATTTCAAATATCCGTACCGGTAGTTAAATATAGCTGTCCGCATTAAAAATATCGCTATCTGAATTTCAGTTATCGCTATCGTTATTTCGAATAACGCTGTTTTTTATCAAATATCCGTACCGGTTGTTAAATAACGCTGTGGAGATTAGAAATATTGCTATCGGCATTTCTACCATCGGTATTTCTAATATCGATATCATTATATGAAATATTCGTACCGGTATTTAAATAACGCTATCGGGATTAAAAATATTGCTATCGCCATTTCTGCCATCGGTATTTAAAACATCGCTCCCAGTAATTCAAATATCGAGCTAGCGTTATTATAAATATTACTGTCGGTTTTTCAAATAGCCGTACCGGTAGTTAAATAACGCTGTCGGTATTAGAAATATTTCTATCGGCAACTACCATCGGAATTTCAAATATCGGTACCGTTAATCAAATATCCGTATCGGCAGTTAAATAACGCTGTCTGGATTAGAAATAATGCTATCGGCATCTTCCATTGGTATTTCAAATATCGATACCGTTATTTCAAATATCGGTACCGTTAGTCAAATATTCGTATCGGTAGTTAAATAACGCTGTCTGGATTAGAAATATTGCTATCGGCATTTCTTAAATCGGTATTTCAAACATCGCTTCCGTTATTTCAAATATCGCTAGCGTTATTTCAAATAGTATCTTATGATTGTGTGACGTCACTTAAGAATCTAAATGTCCCTTTCCTTACTACCGTGGTTATCTTAAAGTTCCAACAAGAGGTGTTCCTCAAAGGACCCAAAAAACTAATAATTTGAGAAAAGTAGTAACATACTAATCGGAATTTTCCTGTACGTAATTCTCGTAAACTGTATAAGGTACAACGTAGGTTTCATTGTTCATAATCAAGGAGATATTGAGTTTGTCACACCTCTTGGGCGATCTTGTACAGTCAGCCTCACAATTAATGGCCACCCTGGAATACGCGTGACGTATAGCCAGGGTGGCCAATAATTGTGTACATATTACAATATTCTGTAATATAATTTATTATTTTGTGTTCCTATACTGTAAATAAAAGATTTAATTTTCTCCACGTGTCGAAGTAAAATGTTTTATTCTTTTGAGTTTTTAGTGTGACTACACTGTATTTATTTGAAGTTGTCTCGAGTCAAACTCGTACATAACTTAGTTATTTTATATTACCTACATACAATTTAATTTTTAGAGAATGTCGTCGGACAATTTGTTGGCATTAGAAATTGCGAGCTAAACATTTTAAGATAAAACTATTAGATAAGTAGATCTAAAAGAAAGCAATTTCTAAGTTTGACTCGAGTTTTATTACCTTTTTTAAACCTTAATTTAAAATCACCGAGGCATTTAAATATATAAATATATGTACAAAATGTTTTAACACTCATACAGGTACATCAATTTTAGTACATACGAATCGGTCATTTAGACACCTCCAGTCCACTTTTATAGACTCTCTCTGACCAATAAGGGGCGATTTGAATTTTCCAGGGTCTCAACTTACAGTTACGACCACCGAGAATTTAAATTTCCCGCCAAAAGTGTTTATGATGCAACGAAGTCACCGATTCGTACCTACTAATTTTATACAGCCTTTAACAAATACCTTTTATGTACAGGGTTAGTTAGAAGTATGAAAAAGGCGATACATATATTGTCGTTAATATTCATTTTAGGAAATAATGTTCAATATAAGTTTTTTATGAAATTTTTATCTATATTTGAGAATACTTGAACATTTTTTTTCTTCAATTGCTTTTGAGTTACGGCTTTCCACTAATATTTTTTAAATGGGAAGGTATTAATTTTATGCTACCAGTCGATAGAGCATTTTCTCTTTACAATAGTATTAAAAAAAATTTGTAATTTCATTTTTAAAACACTTTTTCGGCAAAACGGCCGTGTGAAGTATTTAGGAATAGTAGCTATATCTAAGCTAAACAAAAGTGGAGGGACAAACAAACTCGTGGGAGTAAACAATAACCAATGACAGTTAACTCGCTTGAGTTTGCTTATCGCTCCGCTTTTGTTTATCTCAGATGTACCTACTATTCGAAAATAGTTTAACCGGCATTATGTCGAAAAAGTGCCATAAAAATAAAAATATTAACGACAATAAATCACAGTTTCCATACTTCTAACTAACCCTGTATGTACTACTTAGTTTAAATAACATTTTTGAAGTAAAATTTGTATAAGATACTCGTTAAGTCTGTATAAACGTTAGTTGCTCATTTGTAACGGAAAGTTGTCTTTATTTAAAAAATGTCGCCATAAATAAATAAATAATATTTGATTAACAATAATAAGGGTTTCTTAAACCTTAAAAATCACAGCTGTACATTATTTATAATAATTTAAATAGCTATGAAACTATAGAGGAATTTCTAAGACCCTTATAATTGTTTAAAACTATAAAAAACGTGGCATAGGAGTACGAAAGGTTTGCGAGTCGGAACGATGATGAGGGTATGTACTGGGAGGAAATCTGTGGTAAGTAATGGGACGATGTAAAGGATTTGGTAAACCTTGATTTGTTACTAAAGAACTATGTAAATGAGCGGCGCCATCGCCTAAATCCAATTCCATTTCTTGTTCTTGAAGCTGTAATTGTCCTATACTAGCGGTTGCCATGGCTACGTCTGGCATAATATCCGACAGATGTCCGTCACTGCAAGAACTACTTTCGGGTTCGTTAGCAAATCTAAATTCGGCTTCGGGGACGACCGCCGGTAATTCGTGACGGTGTTGAAAATTACTTTGTCGCGGAAACGTCATATTTCGTTCGTAACTGATACGCGACGATGCCGATTTTTTGTTGGGAGATGGATGCGCTTGCTTATCGTTGGCGCTGACTATTTCGTTGTCGCCAGAATCTGGTATGCAACAACAGTTATCTAACATATCGGCTACCGGATCGGGTAAATTAAATTCGCGTACGACTCTTAGTCTTATTTGCCTACTTATTTCGTGACGCGAAGATAACGGCATGTTGATAGCTCGTTGACAGCCCGGTGTTTGACGCAGCTTTTGTTCTCTTTTCAACATTGCGTTCATTACGGCAGGGTCGGGTACCGGTAACGCGGCAGCCAAAATATCTACACCTACGGCTGCGTGAGATCTCGGTTTATCTTCGACCATATAAAGAGTATCGGGTATATCTTGTATGTATCTGGCTCGACGCATACGAAGTAACTCGACTTCTTCTACCAACTGATCTTCGACTAACACCTTAATTTCTTCGTAATAGGGCATAAATAATCTAGGTCTAACGAACAATCCGTTATTTTTACCACCACGAATCCAAGCGTTAACGCGAAGATTTTCGTCACCGCCGATCATATGACTCGGCGGAGTACTAACTAAACCACGTCTTATGGCTTGGTTTAAAATATCACTATTAGGCGGCAAAACATGATCCATATGAACGAGAGGTAATAAATCGGACAATATCTCTCTTAATTCGACATCGCTTAAATCACGCTTTTTGACTCCTTTACGAGTTACGGAATGGGCAGTATGATTTAATAAATTAGGCTCTGTCAAAATGGAGCAAAAAAATAAGTTTGTTGTTGTGATAAGAAAAAAGACCACTTACCTCTGTCTTCCATTCTTCTGACTAGTTCATTTTCGCCCCATTTTAAAACAGCTTGTAAAACTTCTAACTCGCTCGCTTGAAGGAAGGGATTTTTTAAAGCTTCTCCTAACAGACTCTTGTCTAACTGATGCAATACGGACGATTGAGAAACCGATTGGAATTCTTCGCGTAAAAAATGCAAAGCCTACGAAATTTACCATTTTAATAAATAAACAACGGATGTGGCCATAACGAGGAACTTTTTCCGTCCGTCAAATCTTGTCATTTTTTATTTTTTAATAATTTAATATCTTATAAATAACATAAAAAACAACTTTAAGAAGTGCACTAAAGAAACGTTTGGGTATTGAAGTTAGGCATGAAAACAGTTCCTCGTATGGCCACATCCTTTGTTTTTGTTATTAAATTTATTTTTATGTTAATATAAATTAGAGTATACATGATTTATTAAAAAAAATTTTTTTTTTAATTGCTTTCGTCCGGGATCGAACCTAGGACTTCTGCGTGTAAGCAGAATTTTTAGGTATAAATAAGGGGTCGTTTATGCTGTTAACAAGAAAAAGCAAAAAAGTTCAGCTATACAAAACCAATGTTACTGTTCACGCTGGTTTCCATAACGATAAAAATTTCTACTTTTATGAAACCTCGACTAATTGGGTGGGGAATTTAAATATAATAAATAAACTGACTACGCACACATTACGCACATTAAATTTAAAAAGTAACAAAATTAGTGAGCGAGTACGTTGTATTATCTCGTAAAAAATAATCATTAAATACCTATACCAAAAATTTGGAATGAAATAATATTAATATGATTTTGTACAGTCAGCCACACAATTATTGGCCACCCTGGCTATACGTTAGGGTGGTTTTTTAGCCAACAACGACAAGTTGACAGAAGGGGAAGTTCTTGATTTACTACTTGTTGGTAAAATACAGCTACCCTCAATTTAAGTAGCGGGTGTTATGATGGTTTCATATACAATTCGTGCTAAATGTCTAGCTAGGGTGGCCATTAATTGTGAGGCTGACTGTACGTCTAAACGTGTGGTTGACAATGGTAAACAAAACAAACACCAGCGCCACGAGCGTACATAACTTGACTTAAGTTAGGTGAAATATAACTCGAGAAAATGGGTAGATATAGTACCAATAGTTAACTGGAGATAAAATTCATTTCAGGCCAAGTAGAGCTGAATTCCAAAACATCAAAATGAAATTCCAAAAATTTTTGTCAATTAGACCTATAGTGAACTCAATCCGGGGACACACTGTATGTAAAAAATTTCATTTATAAATGCGTAAAATGATATAAATTAATGTACAAGTAGCCATCAGAGTTCATTTATTATTACATTTAAATTCCCAGGCATTGCTTTCTAAATTCAAGTCATTTCATTGGCTCCTACATGCCCACCCATTTAATATTGAGGTTAGCTCTTTTGCTTTTTAATTGTCACTTTGTCCGTTTTCAACAAGAACAAGTTGAGCATGAACCGCATGTCTACGAAAATTAAACGCTTATTCTTGTTGTTATTCTTATTGTCAGCATATACAGGGTGATTTTTTTAAGTGGTACTAACATTGGGATCTCGGAAACCGTAATAAGGAGGCTGGTTAAATTAACAAAGAGTTGCATATTTTAATGATCTTTAAGAATCCGTTTAGAAAATTTCAAAATTCAAAATGGTTTCCGAGATAATGAAGAAAAACGAAAAATTGGCAATTTCGTTTTTCGACTGTACTTTCAAAATGGCGTACTTTAGAAACAAATTTCTGGGTAAAAATTTTTAGGAGATCAAAAAATCTATCAAACGATACCAAACTCGACTTTTTATCACATCGACGCTAGGCGTCTCGACGTTCAACTTTTCATTTTCTTATGGGGGACATATGATTTTTTCTCCAAATATTACTCAGTAGGCTTATCTAAATTCGGATACCAAACGAAAACTTTCTATCTTGAACTTCTCTTAATTTTCACAACTTTTCAGGTTATGTTATGTTACGTTATGTTAATATTTTACTTTATTATAATATTTACGTTATTTTTTACGATAAAAAATAACGAATAAAACTTGGTTTTTAAATTTTTAGAAAAGTAATTAGAGCTGGAAATAAAAATAAATCAAATTATTATTATTAGTAATGAAATTTTATTTCTTGAATAAATTACTTTTCTAAAAATTTAAAAACTAAGTTTTAGTCGTTATTTTTTATCGTAAAAAATATCCTAAAGTAAAATATTAACATAACATAACATAACCTGAAAAGTTGTGAAAATTAAGAAAAGTTCAAGATAGGAAGCTGTCGTTTGGTATACGAATTTAGATAAGCCTACTGAGCAATATTTGCAAAAAAGATAATATGTCCCCCATAAGAAAATGAAAAGTTGAACGTCGCGACGCTTTGCGTCGATGTGATAAAAAGTCGAGTTTGGTATCGTTTTATAGCTTTTTTGATCTCCTAAAATGATTTCTTAAAATTTCTAATCTAAAATACGCCATTTTGAAACTACAGTCGAAAAACGAAATTGCCAATTTTTTGTTTTTCTGCATTATCTCGGAAACCATTTTGAATTTTGAAATTTTCTAAACGGATTCTTAAAGATCATCAAAATATGCAACTTTTTGCTAATTTAACCAGCCTCGTAACTATTACGGTTTCCGAGATCCCAATGTTAGTACCACTTAAAAAAATCACCCTGTATGGCCCCCTAAATGTCTAAAATACTATCATTTTTTTTTAAATTTTGGCATAAATTGAACTTCAAAATATACATTATTTTATATGTTCAGAAAGCTAATTTTACGAGCTTTTAAAATTGTGAAAAATATACAGGGTGTTCCATTTAAATTAGGAAATTTGATCGCATTTCCGGTTAAACCGGAAGTCAAAATATAAAGTGTTTGATATCGTGTAATAGCTAAGTTTACGAGTTTACAAAATATTTAAAAATATACAGGGTGTTCCTAAAAATTTTAATATTTTTGTAATTTCCGGTTAAACCGGAAGCGTGTTATTAACCGAAAATAATTTCCAATAATATGTATTCATGGGATTGATGTATATATACATTTTCAAGTTTTTATTTTTATTGCAAAAGAAACTAGTGATTTTTGAATTATTGACATTTAAAAAATCATTACTCCAAAACGGCTCGAGCGAATTTGATAAAAATTTTTATTTCGATAGAGAATTACGTTGCCTGTAACATATCAAAAAAAGAAAAAATATGGCTGAGGGAATTTTGAGAAAATCCATTTCAAAATATTCTCCTACTTTGGCCCCTTAAAGGTAGGCAATTTTGAAACAATTTTGAAAATCGACTTGTTTAGAACGAAAGCCCTATATTTTGGCTGTACAATGCCATTTTGAAATTTTTACAATAATAATTACTGGCCAAGTTATAAGAGAAAAACCACAAAATGGGATAATCGTTCTATTGGCCGCCATTTTGAATTAAAAAAACTTTAAATTTTTTTTTTAAGTTGGGGCTTACATGTACTATCTTATAGCCAAGTAAAAATGAATTTGACCCAAATTTGCAAATATGCGCCCAAACTAACCACCGTATTTTTGGACACCCTGTATAGATTTCTTATTAACGCTATTTTTACCGATAAGTGTTAAGTGGTTAAAATCAAATCAAAATGGGTTCAGTAGTTTTTGCTCTAGGGGGGGGGGCATCCATACATAATTAATGGCCTCACAATTAATGGCCGCCCTGGCTATACGTTTAGCACGAATTGTGGATGTAATCATCATAATACCCCATACTTAAATTGAGGGGTAACTTTATTTTGCCAACAAGTAGTAAACAAACAAACTGCCCAAGGTGGCCAATAATTGTGAGGCTGACTGTACATACAGAGATTTTAGTTCAAAAAATCGAAAATTTTTTTTTGCATTTTTGGAATCAGGACTCAAAACGTCTAGAATTTTTTATTATTATTTTTTTTTCTTGATTATAACAACTTTTTGTTAGATTGGAAAAAATTAAAAGTAAGAGCTTTTAACGACACTTTGGTGAAACAAAACTAATTACCTGTCGATACACCCAAGCAGATCCGTGAGGCTGATGTGACCATTGCAAAACTATAGATAGGGTTTCTAAAGATAACCATTCGAGTATAAGATCCTCACAACCTTGCGATAATATATCTAATTCGAGAAATCTTCCAATTTGATATAATTCCATAGCTTCCTCTAAAGGTGAAGGT
Source organism: Malthinus seriepunctatus (assembly GCA_963924605.1). Lineage (NCBI taxonomy): Eukaryota > Metazoa > Arthropoda > Insecta > Coleoptera > Cantharidae > Malthinus > Malthinus seriepunctatus. Next base: position 3,058,654 of record OZ004605.1, read on the forward strand.
CTCGCTCTTCCCGTATGAGCTAAAGCTTGAGCTTCTCCCAAACCACCACCACAGCCTCCTCTAGATATAAGCGATAAATCGACTTGATCCAGATAAATAGCGTGTAACAATACTCGAGCGTATCTACAACAATAAAAATTAAAAAAGAGCGGTAGGGCGTTACAATAATTATTACCGTTTCGGAATTACGCTTTCGTCCAAAACGATTCTCGTAGGAATATGTAGAGCTCTTTCTGTATGTTCTTCACCGGTGCGCGATCGCCTTTGCAATAAATTCCGAAAAAATGGAGATCTCGCAGATAATATAGCTTTATGACAAGGTAATTCTAATTTTGGTCTAAATCCATATTCCGAGCTACCAGAATCTGGTCTCTGACAATCGGAACCATCAGACGTGAACACAAGGGCGGCATCCGCATAATCTCCAGTTTCCAACAAATATCTAAGATCGGTTTCTAAAGCGTTCGGAGTACCGAATTCTTCCCTTAAACGCCTAAGTAAATTTAAATCTATATTTGTATCGTGAGGACAAATATCTCCCGTGTACAAATAACGTAATAACGCCGAAAACAATTGCACATCCACAGTACTCGTTCTTAATTCCAGACAAATTCTAGCACCGTAACCGGGGCACCCGGCTAATAGGTCTCGAAAATAAGGACATCTCGCAGATAGTAAAGCACGGTGAATCGGAAAGCAAGCACCTCTGTAAACGAGATCCGCATCCGTACAATACTTAAAGTCGTATAAAGCGGATAGGTCTTGTTTGAAAGTCGCTGCAGGTGGCCTCGCTAATTCCGCTTGTACGCTAAGATCTTTTAACGCAGCTAACGCTTCGTATTCTTCTAAAAGTGACGCTATTTCTAATGGACTCCAATCTGATACTAATTCTCTCAACATACGACCGTGATCGCAAGCTTTAGAAGAACGACGACGTCGTATTAACTTCTTCTTTAGAGTAGCTAAACCTGCTACCTTTCGTTTTCTTTCCCTATTTCATCAAATCAATTATTTACTAATTTAGAAAACGATTGGTCATTTACTAATAGTGTTTAAATACCGTTGTAATTAAAAGTTTTGAAAATAAGTGCGTTTGGACTTACCTAACGATAACACCCATGGAATCTCTGTAAGCTGGTAAAGAAGATTCGGTAAGGCCGATACCGTGTAATCCTCCAGAATCACCGGCAGCGGCTGAAGAAGTGTTAGCACCCATTCTGCTTACAAAATCGTCTGTCATACACCGATCACTGCCTACACTCCACCAGCTGTGCTGCAGCGCACAAGGAAAGAGACAACGAAATAAGTTCATCACTTCCGCAGACAAGAGCCTGCAGCAATCTCGCACTCGACTGAAATAACCAAATTAAAAGTTTAATAAAATGAAAATAGTTTTGAGTGAGGAAAAATAATAGAGGTCAAATGATAATGGGTCGACTATTATGGGTTTTAATAGAAATGGTATGAAAAGGGGTGTCTTACCTGAGTGTCTCAAATTGTCATACCAATTCATATTGGTGAACCAATATTTGTTCTAATTTTCAAAGTACATTAGGAGTAGTAGCCATGTTTACTAAATCCAGATATTTTTTGACACTTGTAAACATTTAGTACATCACAAATTACACTTATTTATCGAACCACACGATGTTACTACGATTCTCACTTAATTACTTACAAATGTAACAACACACAAACATTATCACAATTACTAAATAGATCACCGATATCTTACACCAAAAATATACAGAGACGGACACTTCTCTTGTTTGCGTTTACGTGTTGAGATCATATTCTCCTCTATCTTTCTTATGTTATCTGTTTTTATTTACAACTTGTCACGTTCAACCACAGATGGCGCCACCAAAATGCATTTAACACTTATATACACCGTGCGGCAAATCAATTGTTTAACTTTTTCCAATCCAATAAAAAGTTGTTCTAATCGAGACAAAAAAACAACGGATGTGGACATACAAGGAACTTTTTCCGTTAGTCAAATCTTGTAATTTTGTATTAAATTTATTTCTATGTTAATGTAAATTAGGTACATAATTAAAAAAATTTCTTTAATTTAAAAATAAAATTTTTTTAAATTGCTTTTGTCTATCCGCCCATTTTGACGTTGACGTTAAAGCTTAGATTCCCGTGTTTTTGCTCCTTGAGTTCATTTAGTAACCATTTAGTAACTAACAGTTACTAAGTAGTTAGTTCATGTAAAACAGACCTAAGATTGAACCTGCGTGTGTAGTGTAAGCAGAATTTTAAGGTGTAAACTGTTTCAAAAAATTCATTTTTTATAATTCTGGCATAAATTGAAGTTCAAAATATACATTATTTTATATCTTCAGAAAGCTACTTTTACGAGCTTTCAAAATATTGAAAAATATACCACGTGTTCTATTTAAGTTAAGAAATTTGATCCCATTTCCGGTTAAACCGGAAGTCAAAATATGAAGTGTTTGGTATCGTCTAACAGCTAATTTTGCGAGCTTTCTAAATATTTAAAAATATACAGGGTGTTCCTAAACTTTTAGAAATTATTTTAATTTCCGGTTTAACCGGAAGCGTTTTGTTAACCGAAAATAGTGTCAAATAATAGATATTCATGGGATAGATACATATATCCATTTTTAAGTTTTCATTTTTATTACAAAAGAAATTAGAGAGTTTTGAAGTTTTGACATTCAAAAAATCATAACTCCAAAACGGCTCTAGCGATTTTGATAAAAATTTATATTTCGATAGAGAATTACGTTTTCTGTAACATATCCAAAAAAGAAAAAATATGGCTGAGGGAATTTTGAGAAAATCCATTTCAAAATATTCTCCTACTTTGGCCCCTTAAAGGTAGGCAATTTTGAAACAATTTTAAAAATCGACTTGTTTAGGACGAAAACCCTATATTTTGGCTGTACAATGCCGTTTCAAAATTTTTATAATAATAATTACCGACCAAGTTACAAAGAAAAAAACACAAAATGGGACAATCGTTCTATTGGCCGCCATTTTGAATTAAAAAGTTTGAATTTTTTATTTTAAATTGGGGCTCAGATGTACTATCTTATAGCCAAGCAAAATTGAATTTGGCTTAAATTTGCAAATATGCGCCCAAAATACCTAACCACCTTATTTTTGGACACCCTGTATAGATTTCTTATTAAAGCTATTTTTGCCGATGAATTAATTTTAAAGTGGCTAAAATAAAATCAGTAGTTTTTGTTTTAAGGGGGGGGGGGCTTAGACGGGCATTTCAGTTCAAAAAATCAAAAAAAATTTTTTTGCGTTTTTGGAATCAGGGGAACTCAAAACGTTGGGAAATGCAAAATTTTTATTATATAAATTATATGTATATTTTTCAATAAAATAAACTCGAAAAATTACCTTTTACATGATACCAAACACTTTATATTTTGACCTCCGGTTTAACCGGAAATGGGATCAAATTTCTTAATTTACTGTTTTTCAATATTTTGAAAACTCAAGTAAAATTAGCTTTCTGAAGATATCCAATTAAATTTTAATTAATAAAAATACAAGATTTTACGAGCGGGAAAAAGTTCTTCATATGGCCACATCCATTGTTTTAACTTTTTCCAATCCAAAAAAAAGTTACTATAATAGAGAAAAAATAATAATAATAATAATATTAATTTTTTTATTGCAATTTCTCGTTTTGAGTCACCGTGATTCCAAAAAGCAAAAAAAAAAATTTTGAACAAAATGTCCTACTATATGCCCCCCCCCCCCGCCCCTCTAGAGCAAAAACTACTGAACCGATTTTGATTTGATTTTAACCACTTTAAAATTATTTTATCGCTAAAAATAGCGTTAATAAGAAATTTATACAGGGTGTCCAAAAATAACGTGGTTATTTTGGGCGCATATTTACAAATTTGGGCCAAATTCAATTTTGCTTGGCTATAAGATAGTACATCTGAGCCCCAATTGAAAAAAAGAATTTCAAATTTTTTTATTCAAAATGGCGGCCAATAGAACGATTGTCCCATTTTGTGGTTTTTCTCTTATAACTTGGCCGGTAATTATTATTATAAAAATTTCAAAACGGAATTTTATAGTCAAAATATAGGGCTTTCGTCCTAACCAAGTCGATTTTCACAATTGTTTCAAAATTGCCTACCTTTAAGGAGCCAAAGTAGGTCAAAATTTAGAAATGGATTTTCTCAAAATTTCCTCTGCCATATTTTTTCTTTTATGGCTATGTTACAGACAACATAATTCTCTATCGAAATATAAATTTTTATCAAAATCGCTAGAGCCGTTTTGGAGTTATGATTTTTTGAATGTCAAAACTTCAAAACCCTCTAATTTCTTTTGTAATAAAAATGGAAACTTAAAAATGGATATATGTATCTATCCCATGAATATCTATTATTTGACACTATTTTCGGTTAACAAAACGCTTCCGGTTAAACCGGATATTAAGAAAAAATTTTAATTTTTGGAAACACCTTGTATATTTTTAAATATTTAGAAAGCTCGCAAAATTAGCTGTTAGACGATACCAAACACTTTATATTTTGACTTCCGGTTTAACCGGAAATGGGGTCAAATTTCTTAATTTAAATGAAACACCCTGTATATTTTTCAATATTTTGAAAGCTCGTAAAATTAGCTTTCTGAAGATATAAAATTAACAACAAATGTGGCCATAGGAGAAACTGTTTTCATGCCTAACTTCAATTCCCAAACGTTTTTTTTAAATGTAAATGTAAAATATTAAATGTAATTTTAATAAAAATACGAAGAAATAAGAATTGACGGACGGAAAAAGTTTCTCGTATGGCCACATCCGTTGTTTTTTAAATTACCGTTAATTTAATCAAATTAAAAATAAAATCGTACCTTCATAATTTGAATATAAGTATCTCAAAATGAAACAAATATGCAAATATTAAATTTTTTTATTGACAATGTTATAAAATGTTTCACATTCACAATTTCTAATGCTTTAAATTTATAAATAGTCTTCAGACTTATACTTTGTAGACCTATCGTTAAACGATTTTACTTAAAGCAAAGTTTAAGCGAGCAAAATTATTGGTACAATGAAAAAAGAAAACTTACTTTAAATAAAATCGTTCGGCGTATTATTTAAGGACCGGTTCTTATTATTAATGTCAGTACTTAACAATAACTTTTTAACAATTTTATAAAAAAAAGCTCAAACTTATATTGTTAAGAATTATTATTACAAGGCCTTTATTTTCCTATAATTAAATAAAACCAAACGCAAAAGAATTAATTCCAAACTATTGCTTTTTCTACCTCCTATCCGAAAAGAATATTAAAACAGTAGTTAAGAATTAAATATCGTAAGCGTCAACTGTACGCCTTCAGATAAATAATTAGCTCTAATTGGCCTACGATGAAATAATATTTGAAGTAGCGACAATCGACGCTTACTATTGGCATTTTAGAATAAGGAAAACGCTGCTGAATTTTGCATTTCATGTCTCTCTAACCACAAAAGCTTTAATTTTGATATGTTACGCTAAAACAATTTTTAAACGCAATCCTAACTATCACTATTAGGAAAATCTTTTGTAAGTGCCATCAAACAAAAGCAACGCCGACAACTAATCGATAAGTATCTTAGCTAATTATTTAGTCAGGTTTTACCCATTTAAATATGTCCTTAAAGAGAGTTACTCACTGGTACCGACTCTTGAATTATTTTAAACTTACAAACTACACGTTAGGTATATATGTTCCATTAGGCTTCCTCTATTACTTGCTAGTACGTTATAAACCGTCATATCTCTCTAAGAACAACAAATGGGTTAAAAGTCACAAATTTCTCACAAAAACAGATCCACTGTACTGTGTGTCCCAAAGAGTTAACACATGACACAAATACAAAAGCTTTGTCTCTATTTGGGGCACGCAGTACGTACATCAATTATTTAATAGTTGCATTATAGAAATAAAATTATACTAATACATGGTATAAGACTACAAAACCGAGCATTATACAGTGTGTTCCCGGATGGGGTTGCCAATAAGAAAAAAAAAAATATTTTTCATTTTAGGTACAAAATAGTATTTTTTACAACATGAGATGAAACATACGTTTTTTTCGTGAGATAGAATTTAATTCACAAGCCCCGTAGGGGCGAGTGAATTAATCTTTCGAACGAAAAAAACGGATTTCATCTCGAGTCGTAAATGCTATTTTTTCTACGACGATAATTAGTACATTTTAAAAAAATAATTCTTTTTACTAAAATGTGAACCGACCACAAAAAAACTGGTTTCACCTCATGTTGTAAATAACATCTGCTTGTAATAACACTTTTTCTCACTAGAGACGAAAATGCTATTTTCGTAACGAGTAAGTGATGACGAAATGCTTAGTTTCACATATGGGAGTAGAAAAAGTATTTTTTATAAAAAGTTTTACTTCTTTTCAAACTCTCAAATATGCAAAAATATTAAAAATAAATTTTCAAATAAAAAAGTTATTGAACTTTTCTATAAATTTTTGAACATTTTTTTTTAAGTCCGAAAATTTCCAAAAACTTTTGAGAAAAAGTCAATTTATAAAATGTTTTACTTCTTTTCAAACTCTCAAATATGCAAAAATATTAAAAATAAATTTTCAAATAAAAAAGTTATTGAACTTTTTCTCTAAATTTTTGAACATTATTTTTTTTAAAGTCCGAAAATTTCCAAAAAGTTTTGAGAAAAAGTCAATTTTAGGTAAAAAAAGTATTCTTTATAAAAAGTTTTACTTCTTTTCAAACTCTCAAATATGCAAAAATATTAAAAATAAATTTTCAAATAAAAAAGTTATAGAACTTTTTCTCTAAATTTTTGAACATTATTTTTTTTAAGTCCGAAAATTTCCAAAAAGTATTGAGAAAAAGTAAATTTTAGGTAAAAAAAAGTATTCTTTATAAAAAGTTTTACTTCTTTTCAAACTCTCAAATATGCAAAAATATTAAAAATAAATTTTCAAATAAAAAAGTTGAACTTTTTCTCTAAATTTTTGAACATTTTGTTTTTTTAAAGTCTGAAAAGTTCCAAAAAATTTTGAGAAAAAGTCAATTTATAAAATGTTTTACTTCTCTTCAAACTCTCAAATATGCAAAACTATTACAAATAAATTTTCAAATAAAAAAGTTATTGAACTTTTTCTCTAAATTATAAATTTTTGAACATTTTTTTTTAAGTCCGAAAATTTCCAAAAAGTTTTGAGAAAAAGTCAATTTTAGGTAAAATAAGTATTCTTTATAAAAAGTTTTACTTCTTTTCAAACTCTCATATATGCAAAAATATTAAAAATAAATTTTCAAATGAAGAAGTTATTGAACTTTTTCTATAAATTTTTGAACATTTTTTTTTAAGTCCGAAAATTTTCAAAAAATTTTGAACATTACTCCAAAAGTTTTTGGAAATTTTCGGACTTAAAAAAAAATGTTCAAAAATTTATAGAAAAAGTTCAATAACTTTTTTATTTGAAAATTTATTTTTAATATTTTTGCATATTTGAGAGTTTGAAAAGTAAAACTTTTTATAAAGAATACTTTTTTACCTAAAATTGACTTTTGTTCAAAAGTTTTTGGAAATTTTCGATTTAAAAAAAATGTTCAAAAATTTAGAAAAAAAGTTCAAAATCTTTTTTATTTGAAAATTTATTTTTAATATTTTTGCATATTTGGGAGTATGAAAAGAAGCAAAACTTTTTGTAAAGAATACTTTTTTTTTACCTAAAATGAAAAATAATTTTTTTTCCCTATTGGCAACCCCATCTGGGGGGACACTGTATTGTTAGTACTAAATTATTCAAAAAAATTAACTTTCGTAATACCTGGGGGTGTCCAAACAGGGCCTACTGCTTCTTTTTGTAACAATTGTTTATTTAAAGCTTTTTAACAGGGCCCAAAATAGCTGGGGGTGTTTTTAATTTCAGTATTACAAAAGTTAAAATTATAACTATTTTAAATAATAGTTCAAAATTGTACCTGACGTTGAGACAAGCGTGGTCTTCAATAGCTCTTACCTCATGTATTAAAATTAAACAATTTTAAAATTTTTAGTTTATGTCTCCTATTGTAAGAGCTATCAAAGAGGCGCTTATTTAAACGCCCTATAATCAAACAGTTTAACAATAAAATATTACTTTCGTTATTTGTACGTTCTAAAAGCTACAAAAAAATTAAAGTGTGCTTTGTAAGTAAAATTAAAAATAATTCGAGTGTAAAACATGAGGTAAAAAATAATTAAACTACTAAACAACCACCAAATGCATTATTTAAGGCCTCAATTTACTCAAAAACTAAAGCTGCAGATGCATAACTAACAGACGAATCGTTCATATTGCGGCATTGACTTGATTGCGCGTACTTCAAGAACTTTAAATTAGCGCTTGTATTATTATCATTTCTTAATATCTCCTGAACAGCCTAAATAAACAAACAATTAAATTCCATTTAAAAACAATAACCATATTTCACCTGTAAGAGAATCCCGATGGGATGTCGACCGCAAATTGTATTTCCGTATTTCTTTAAGTAATTTGTAAATTCGGTCGGATTTAAATTTTCGATAATATTCATGCCCTAAACAAATAACTCGTTAACTTTGAAAGTATTAAAATTGAAATTACCCACAGCTCGATCCAATCCTTCGATCGATTGATAAATATTGCCGTAAGAACGATCATAATAGGTATAACGAAAACGTTGACCCCAATGGCAAAAATCGGAAGATATAATAAAAAGGTTTTGCGGATCGGCCAAATAACTAGATAGTATTCTTCCGTAACAAGCTTCTTTTTCGGGACTCAAAGAACCAACTAATATTGGAACTAAAGTAAACTGATTTTTGTAACTAAAAGTAGTCGACTTAAAAAAATTTTAACTAATCGCACACTTACTTTTCCATAATTTTCGCTATATACGGTAAATGCATTTCTATACTGTGTTCGTTTTCGTCGGTATCTAAATCCATCCATTCGAACTGACCGGTCATTTCCAAATCCGCATTCACTGTAACAAGCTCATTTGCTTAACTTTTTAAAAATTATTAACTTTTACCTTGATGGTCAATGTGTAAATCGTATAACGGTGTCCGATATTTTTGTGCACTCGAAAGTGCACAGCCGGATAATCGAACATGATGCGACGGTCCTAAGATGAAGATTCTTCTCACTACGACTGGGCTAATCTGGCGGTAAGCGTGTCCTCCACAAGCACCACAATATTGATATCCTGCATGACTGAGACAAAAGAAAATTAAAAATGATCGTAACTTAAAATTATAACTTACGGGGCAATAATAGCACGTGCAGGTCCGTGTCTTAAATCTGCTTGATTTAACCAGTAATCTAATTGTCTCGATAATTCGGGACCTATTCGATGAGACAGAAATTACCGTTGAACTAGATAAAAGAAACAGCTGTTTACCTGAGTCTGTATACCAACTTCCAGCATGAGCAGCTCTTCGTACGGGCATTTTAATTCCGAATTACGTACAAAAATAAAATTTCGAATATATTTTATTTAAACAAATTAATAATTGCCCCTAAATGGTTATCTGATTTCGGAAGGCATAATTATTTATCTATTCGAGAAAATCATAACCACTAGAGGCGCCACTTACATTCCAAGATGTCGGAAACCGTGGGGATAACATTGGACATATGATTTTGACGTTTACACGCCCTGTTTATTTACATTCGTTTAATCAAGTTTATTGTTTACAGGCGGTTGTATTTGATATTTATAACATATTTTTATTTAAATTTTAATATTTGAAGTACTTTTTGTAGCTCTATTGCTAAAATAAATTTGTATTATTGAGGTTATGTTGACGCCCTCCATAAAATTTAGATAAAAATTGTAAACAAATAACACGTAACAGCCCCTACGGAAAGTATTTCATATTTAACCGATAGGTGTCGCACCCTTTGTGATTTTCGCGAATCGACTAAATTGTAAAAATTACTGAAAAATGACAGTTGGAGGTTAGTTTCCGACCTCCTCATAGATGGCGCCACGTACGGACATTTTAATTCCTAATTACGTACAAAATTAAAATTTCGAATATATTTTATTTAAACAAATTAATAATTGCCACTAAATGGTTATCTGATTTCAAAAGGGATAATTATTTATCTATTGACTAAATTGTAAAAATTATTAAAAAATGACAGTTGGAGGTTAGTTTCCGACCTCGTCATAGAGATGGCGCCACTACAAATATTAATTTAGCTCGATTTCCACTTCGCATCAATTCGGGTGTCATCGAGCTGTCATTCTAACCTAACAAATTTGTATTTTAATTTCAAAAAGTTTCAAATATTCAATAATTCGTTTTAAAATAAAATACCTACGAATGAATTTAAAAAAAATAAATAAAAACCGCATTAAATTGAACTCGTCTAGAGCCTTCGTGCAAAATTGAGATATGGCGGGAATTTGTGTTTTCGTAAATTAGGTTAAGGTAAACTAGAGAAACGTTCCTTTTAAAAACGAATATAATGGGAATTAGCGGCTTATTGCCTTTTTTACAAGAATCGTCAAAAAAATGTCACGTTAGTGAATTTCGTGGTTGCACAGTTGCAATCGATTCGTACTGTTGGCTTCATAAAGGAGCTTTCGGTTGCGCCGATAAGCTAATTCGAGGAGAAGATACTCTAATGTAAGTATAGTTACATATCATACCTTTAAATAAAACCTAAATTTTTAGTTACGTACAATATTGTTTAAAATACATCAACTTATTGCTGTCTTACTGTATAAAACCAATATTAGTGTTCGACGGCCAACGTTTACCTGCCAAAAAAGAAACCGAAAAGAAGAGATCCGAGCAAAGAAAGTTAGCTCGTTTGCGTGGAACCGAACTTTTGCGTTTAGGTAAACCGGAAGAAGCTAGACAGTACTTTCGACAATGCCTCGATATTAATCACAAAATGGCCTTAGCTTTAATAAAAGAGTGTAGAAATAGAAACATAGACTGTATCGTAGCACCGTACGAAGCGGATGCTCAATTAACATTTTTGAATCTTCGAGGAATTGCCGACGTCGTTATAACCGAAGATTCGGATCTCATTTTATTCGGTTGCCATAAGGTTAGTGCGTTTTTCTCTCGTTTAGGTGTTAAAATTTCAATTTTTTGTAGATATTTTTTAAATTTTCCCTCGACGGCTGTGGATTTCTAGTAGAACAAAGTAAACTTCATTTATCGATGAAAATTAAGTCCGAAGAATATACTTTCGATAAGTTTAGGTATATGTGTATTTTGTCCGGATGTGATTATCTCGACTCTTTGCCAGGAATAGGGTTAAAGAAAGCTCATAAAGCTGTTACGATGACGCACGATCCAAATATTTATAATGTAAGTTGTAAAAGGTTTTTCAATGTGAATCTAGTTTGATTGTTTTAGTTACTACCGAGATTACCGAGGTACTTAAATATAAAAAAATTAGTCGTTCCACCCGAATATTTGGAGAATTTTAAACTGGCCGATGCTACTATTAAACATCAAGTCGTGTACGATCCCATCGAGAGGCAGTTAACAAGACTGACAGATCCTAAAAAATGTGATACTAAGGAGGAATATTTAAAGAACTCCGGCCAAATATCTAACGCCGATACAGCTTTTCAAATGGCTCTAGGAAACATAGATCCAATTAGTTTAATAGTTATGGACGACTGGAATCCCGATGTAAGTTACAAATTATAAAATTAGCTTTATTTATTACTTATTTCGATTTAGGTCGATCCTTGTAGTCTTCCATCGAATAGTATCTGGTCGAATAAATTTAAAAACTCAAAAGTAGATAGTAATATCGTTAATATTAAAATTAGAAAGCGTTTGACTTCTACACCGTGTTCGAACGATACTTCAGTAGAAGTAAAACAAAAGGAATACGACGATAATTTAGTAACGGAATTAAAAATGTATCAGAGTGTAACACCGGTTAAAGAAGCAACCAATAACGACCAAATTAACCATATAAGTGACAAAACAGACGTAGAAAAAATAAATCCGTTTGTAAAAGCAAAACGCATAAGTAAATTCAAATTAACAAACATCGAAAGTGAAGAATGTACTACAAGTTTATTTTTTTCTTCTAAACCTGTTAATTTAGAGAACGATTTTCAAGTGACACAAAAAAGAAAATTAGAAGACGTAAGCGATGAAATTGATTTGACGTTGGACGCTGATAAAAGTCCAGTACTTCCATTAACGTCACGTACTACAGTTAATATTAAGCGATTCGCACATAATAGCTGTAAGAAAAATTTAAGTAAAAGCATCAACGATATTACTAATTTAAGTGAGACTGAATCAAAGGAAGCGTCCAATTTGAAGCATTCCATCCAAGTTGAAAAGGTAAAAATTGTGAATTTATCGAATCACGTTTAATATTTTTTCTTGTAGGTGAGCTCAAAAGCGGAAAAATCGTATCAAACTATTTTTAGAAAAAAGAAAAAATTAACCAACCAACCTACGTTGCTTAACATGTTCAGTAAAATGAAAGCGACATCAATAGTTTAAAGCATGTTCAGTTTAATTTGATATTTTTTCAGTTTTATAATAAAAGCACCATTGTTTTTTACACGTTTGTTTTTCTACAAAACTCCCATAAGTATTAACATTTTTATTAAATCAAAACAACGGATTTTTGAAGTTTTGACATTCAAAAAATCATTATTCCAAAACGGCTCGAGAGATTTTTATAAAAATTCATATTTTGATAGAGAATTACGTTGTCTGTAACATATCCAAAAAAGAAAAAATATGGTAGAGGAAATTTTGAGAAAATCCATTTCAAAATTTTGACCAACTTTGCCCCTTAAAGGTAGGCAATTTTGAAACAATTTTGAAAATTGACTTGTTTAGGACGAAAATATTTTGGCTGTACAATACCATTTTTAAAGTGGCTAAAATCAAATTTTATCAAAATCGGTTCAGTAGTTTTTGCTCTGGGGGGGGGGGGGACATACAGACATTTCAATTAAAAAAAATCGAAAATTGTTTTTTTCGATTTTTAGAATCAGGGTGACTCAAAACGTCGAGAACTTCAATAAAAAAAATTTTTTTTTTCTCGATAACTTGGATTGGAAAAAATTAAAAATCGAAAAATTTTTTTTTCAATTTTTGGAATCGGGGCGACTTAAATCTTCGAGAACTTCAATAAAAAAAAATTATTATTTTTTTTCTCGATAACTTCTTGGATTGGAAAAAATTAAAAATCGAAAAAATTTTTTTTCAATTTTTTTTCGAAAATTTTTTTTTTCGATTTTTGGAATCGGGGTGACTCAAAACGTCGAGAACTTCAATAAAAAAAAATTATTTTTTTCTCGATTATAACAGTTTCTTGGATTGGAAAAATTTCAAACTATATTTTGAGCTAACTATTTATTGTGCGAATAATTCGTTCCTATTTACCAATAATAAAAATAAACTTCTATAAAAATGTATAAGCCAAGTTTATATTTTATTTTATTTTATCTTCTGGCATATGCTTCGCTAAACAGTCCAATACTTGAGGCCATATTTCGTCGGACGTATTACCTTTAAAATTGTTAATAACGCCCACTTCTTTATAATACTTAATAACGGGATTTGTAATACTTTGGTAATCTTTCAACCTTTTCATAACGACTTGAGGTTTATCATCTTCACGTTGAACCAAATCTTCGCCGGTAACATCGTCCTTTCCCTTTAAAAAACAATTTTTATGATAAATATTTAACTAACGTTTAAACTAACAGCAACTTTCGGTGCATTAAAGTCTGTATTATAAACTCTTCCACTCGTTAAGTGAATCATACGGCCTTTAGCCCTTTCGACAATAATTTCAAAAGGAACCTCTAAATTTATAACTAAATCTATCGGTTTTAACAACCACAACTCTCTAGCTTGTGATAATGTGCGTGGGAAACCTAAATTTAAAATGGTTACAACGCTCTAAATTAACATTAATTAACCTACCATCGAGCAACCAATTTTTGTTACCGACTTTTTGAATTTCGTCAACTATTAATTTAATCATAATGGAATCGGGAACCAATTTTCCATCTTTAATATATTTATGAACTTCGAGCCCTAGATCTAAAATAATAAATTAATTATTGGATAAATTTAAAAGTTAAAATGTACCTGTTTTATTTTTAATGTTAAATCTTAACTTATCGCCACTCGAAATATGTTCTATGTTGAAATTTTTAACAATTCTGGACGAAATTGTTCCTTTTCCAGAAGCCGGGGCTCCTAAAATTACTAATCTGAGTAATTTGGCCGCCATTTATTACATAAATAAACTTTTTAAATAATTTAAATTAAAAGTAAATAAACTTTGAGGTTATGGACTTTGTAGTTTGTACTTGAACCCAAAATACTTAAAGTTTGACATTTTAACGCTAGATGGCGCTTATAGCAAAAAAAGCCGGGATTTGTTGATTTTTGTGGCGGTTTTGAGGTTAAACTTCGCGTTTGAACATTTTAACAGTTTTAAGGGAGATTGTTATTAACATTTATTGTGACAATGTCTAAACGTTTAAGTAGTAGTCAAAGTAATACGTTATTTAATTATTTTAAGTCGCCCCAAAGTGCTAAAACTCCAAATAAATTAAATTCAGCCAATGATACAAATGGTACACCTAAAAGTAGTACTGATGGTGAGTAAAGGAAATTTGTGTAAAATCAAACTTAGATTTCTTTAATTTAGATTCTGATTGTGATAAGAAACTATCTAAGAAACATTTGCGAGCCATCGACAAAAATGTAGCAAGTGACGATGATGGCGAAGTAACGGTTAAAAAACGTCGAGTTTCGGCTCTCGATGATGATGTCGATAGCGAAAATGAAACTATTAGTACACCTAAGAGGTTTAAAAAGCGTCGTTTAGTTGTGTGTAGTAGCGATAGTGACGAAGATGAAGTTAAAAAGCCAAATTTAGATTCGTTGGATACTAACGGCTCTAAGGCGGGTTATTTATCAACATTTAAGTTTACTAATAAAACTGATGACGATAATAAAGAAGATTCTAAATCTGATATAAATATTTCAAGTAGTACAACTTACGCTTTCAAAGAGAAGGTTTGGAAGCATATGAATTATGAATTTTTGAAACCGGGTAAAATTCGCGATATTAACAAATATCCTATTAATCATCCCGATTATGATTGTAAAACTTTGTTCGTACCACAAGACTTTTTAAATTCGTTAACTCCAGCTATGCGCCAATGGTGGATTTTGAAAAGTAAACATTATGACTCGATTTTATTTTTTAAAGTTGGGAAGTTTTACGAACTTTACCACATGGACGCTGTTGTTGCAGTAAATCACTTAGGACTTTCATACATGAAGGTAAGTTACGAATTGTTACTTAATTACGATTGTTGTCAGTGAATTAATTCAAATGAATATTTCACCTTTTATCCCTTATTTTTTTTTTAATTACATTAAGTTCAGTTAAACTTTTCTCACTAATTAGGCTCTTATTTCCTATATACAAATATGTCATTGCCTTCTTTGAACCTCACCGTATCAAGAATTATGACTATTAGTGATATCAACCGCATATTAAAGGCGCTAACGGTTACGAGCGGAATGTCGGAAAAGTTGATATTTTGACATTCCGCTCGTAACCGTTAGCGACTTCAATATCTGGTTGATATCACTAATAGTCATAATTCTTGATAGGGCAAGGTTCAAAGAAGGCAATGACAAATTTGTGTATGAAATAAGAGCCTAATTAGTGAGAAAAATTCAACTGAACTTGGTGGAATTTAAAAAAATAAAGGAAGTTGTTTTTTCTAGAGATAGGTAGTTCGTGACCGAATAGTTCAAATGAACAATTCACTTGTACTGAACTAGATGAACTATGTCACTTTCTCGAAACGAACTAGTTCGTTTAAACATACTAGGTTCTTTAAAGTTCAACTTATTTTATGATTTTTAAGGCAATTACTATATTTATTTTCTTCTCTAATCAACACCGGTCTGGCTATTTGATGTATGGATGTACCAACCTACTACTACAAAAGACAGGGCGATACGTCATACTGTCACGACTGGGGGTAGTCATGACCTCTGGAAGGATTCGAGAGGTACCGAGGTCGATGCCCGGTGCCTCCACCATATGTCATGACTGGAGGTAGTCATGACCTCTGAAATCCTTCCAGAGTTGTACCGGGATGAAATAACCAAAACCACAATGCTGGAATACAATTTATTTATTTTATAATTAGCTCTTACCCAATTATAATGTTAATCCAACACATAATGATTCTGTTAACTAGTTAACCATTATAATGTAATAAACCGACAAACGTCTCGCGTTTCCGAATCATAAACTGCAAGTAAGTCTACTTACTGACTCGTAATCCAACTACCTCTCCAAACCTACTTTGGGACCTTTTATTAACTTGGCACACGCGCCAACTAAAATTGCTAAAACTGGCGATTTATGCTGTATCTCACATTCTTCCAATACCTGACAATAATCACGTATTGTATAACATTTAATATTGATGAACTATAGTTCATTTTGAACTATTCAATTGAACTCGTTCATTTTGGTGAACTAGTTCAGTATGTACTATTTAGCAAAATGAACTACAATTCCCACCTCTACTGTTCAGTACACAATAAAAGTTTACTTTAAAAATTTGAATTAATTCAAAGAAATGTGAATTAATTCAAAAAGTCCGACTTTTTTGATTTTTTTTTATAAAAGTCACGACTTATTCCAACCATGATTACAGGGCGATTTTGCACATTCTGGATTTCCGGAAATAGCGTATGGTCGAATGGCAAATTCTTTAATCGATCAAAATTTTAAAGTCGCCCGAGTCGAACAGACTGAAACACCAGAAATGATGGCCGAAAGATGTAAATCGTTGGGAAAATGTGGCAAATTTGATAAAGTTGTTTCGAGAGAAATTTGTCAAGTTTCAACTAAAGGAACACGTATTTACGGCGCTCAAATAAAAGATGCTCAACAAGCTTCACTTTGTTACATGCTCGCAATTGTCGAAAACGTAATATAATTAACAAGTCGTCCCCACAATGCTAAACTCGCGAATCTGAAAATTTGGCGAAATTCAGTTAGATAGTGGATTTTAATGGTGGATAACTAATGCACATAATAGTAAAGTTTCGGATTGGTATCTCATTCCGTTACTTAGATACAGCCATTTTAAACTCAAAAAACTTCACAAATCTTGGTTTTTGACTACAATAAACTCGCGAATTTCATGCGCTAAATCGTTCAAAAATATTTTTTTTCTCAGTTATTAAATAACGCATAGAGCTGATTTTTTTTTATTTGATAGAATAATTATTCAGGAATAGAAAGTTATTTTTTAATTCAAAAAAAAATCTTTAATTGTGGCACAAATAATTCTTTTTATACAAATAAATCTACAAAATTAGAATCTACAAAAAAAGTACAAAAAGTTCCCACTTCCAACACCTTCAACTTTTTTTTTCACGATATGAATTTTGGATTTTTGTGCATAATTAGGTAAATTGATGCATTTAGGACATTTGATCTCGTACAACATGTAGTCGAGTTTCTAAAATAAAGTTTTCAAGACCATTTATATGGAACCATGGAATTTTCTCGTTCACTACAGTCATTTAGCAAATCTGCATTTTAAGCCGTTAAAATTGAAAATTTTCAAATTTCTTGTTATAGCCTCTAAGGTACCTTAAAGGAGAACATTATATTCAAAAATATCATTGAAACGAAATAAAATGGATTTTACAGACACCGTTGAATTTGTTTTTTGCTCTCCTGTAAAATCGCGATTTTGTAGATTCGCGAGCTAACCATAACCATTGTGGGGACGAATTACCTATTTTATTATTCTAACAATTTTTTATGTAGGAAAATACTTACGGAGTTTGTTTTGTCGATACCTCTATCGGCACATTTCATTTAGGACAGTTTGACGACGATAAGCATTGCTCCAAGCTATTATTTCTTTTTTCTCAACATCCTCCAGGCTTGGTATGCTGCACTCGACGCAATTTAACAATTTTAATCCGCATTAACTTATAGGTGCTGATAGAAAGAGGAAAAATAAAACAAGAGACAAAAACACTTATTGCAAACACTTTAAAATCGGTTCGTTGCGAGAAATTAACACCAAACACTCAATTTTATTCCGCTCAAAAAACAGTGGAGATTTTGAACAAAGGATGTTATTTCCGTGATAAAAACGAGCAGTTTAGTTGGCCCGAAAATTTCAAACAATTTATCGAAGATGGTAAAGTTGAAATAAGATCTAATTTTTGTAACTGATGGTTAAATTTGTTAGGATGTGCAAAACCTAACTACGAATTAGCGTTAAAAGCTTTGGGCGCTTGTGTGTGGTATTTGAAAGATTCCGAGTTGGATATGCAAATATTGTGTATGAAGAAGTTTGAAGCTTACGAGCCTGTTTTAAATAAAAATGAAACGACGCATCAAAATTATATGGTTTTAGATCAAAATACGGTTAAAAATTTAAATTTGTTAGGCTCAACAGGAACGTTACAGAAAACCTTGGATTATTGTAAAACTTCTTTTGGAAAAAGGTAAATTTGGTTTTGCTAATTGCTTGAAGCAAAATTCAAAAAGATTTTTGTTCATTCTTATTTTAGATTTTTATGGGATTTAATTTGTTTACCCTTATGCGATGTTGAGAAAATTATGGAACGACAAAAGGCAATTCAAGAGTTATACGAAAACAACGAATTAAGGCAAGGTATATGTGGTGTTCTTGAAAAATTGCCTGATTTAGAGCGTCAAGTAACTAAGTAAGTTTAAACCCTTCTTTTAACTTTTTTTAAGAAAACAACGGATGTGGCCATACGAGGAACTTTTTCCCGCTCGTCAAATCTTGTATTTTTGTATTTTTATATCCCATTTCCAGTAAAACCGGAAGTCAAAATATAAAGTATTTGGTATCTTGTAACAACTATTTTTACGAGCTTTTAAAATATTAAAAAATATAATGGGTGTTCCTCACCTCAGAACGATTGTCCCATTTTGTGGTTTTTCCCTTATAACTTTGTAGGTAATTTTTATTATAAACATTTCAAAACAGAATTGCACAGCCAAAATATAGGGCTTTCGTCCTAACCAAGTCGATTTTTACAATTGTTTCAAAATTGCCTACCTTTAAGGGTCCAAAGATGATCAAAATTTTAATATCGATTTTCTCAAAAACTAGTCGGAGTTTTTTTTCATATTTGGATATGTTATAGACAACATATTTCTCTTTCGAACTCTAAATTTTTAAAATCTTGTATGAGCCGAATTTGGAGTTATGATTTTTTGAATGTCAAAACTTCAAAAATCTCTTAATTTCTTTTGTAATAAAAATGAATATATATTATTTGATACTATTTTCGGTTAACAAACCGCTTACGGTTAAACCGGAAATTACAAAAATGTCACGACTGGGGGTTGTCATGACCTCTGGAATCCTTCCAGAGTTGTACCGGGATGAAATAACCAAAACCACAATGCTGGAATACAATTTATTTATTTTATAATTAGCTCTTACCCGATTATAATGTTAATCCAACACATAATGATTCTGTTAACTAGTTAACCATTATAATGTAATAAACCGACAAACGTCTCGCGTTTCCGAATCATAAACTGCAAGTAAGTCTACTTACTGACTCGTAATCCAACTGCCTCTCCAAACCTACTTTGGGGCCTTTTATGAACTTGGCATACGCGCCAACTAAAATTGCTAAAACTGGCGATTTATGCTTTATCTCACATTCTTCCAATACCTGACAATAGTCACGTATTGTAAACTCGTGTACATTAAATTCTTGTACATTCTCGTATGGCCACATCCGTTGTTTTTTGTAATTGCTAATTTGTTTACATTTTTAAGAATCCATATTTTTGGAAATAAGTTTTGCGCTCAAAACCATCCCGATGGTAGGGCTGTTTTGTATGAAAACAAGACCTACTCTAAAACCAAAATTCGTGACCTCATTAACACCCTTAAAGGATTTGAAAAAGCCCAAGAACTTCCCCTTTTGTTTTCCGACAGTAACTCGAATTTGTTAAATAACCTATTAAAATTGCCTCCCCATGGACAATTTATCGATTTGACCGACAACTTGAAATTCTTTGAGGTAAATTTAGTAACCGATCGACATGTTTGCATTATCGACCTATTTTATAGACCGCTTTTGATCGTAAACAAGCCGAAACTGAAGGTAAAATTATACCACAAAAAGGTGTCGATGATGAGTATGACGAAGCAGAAGCAGCTATTGATGTTATTAAAAAAGAGTTGGACGATTACTTAAAGAAGCAAGAAAGATTTTTTGGATGCACAGTATGTTTTTTGTTTTTATTTTGGATATTTATCCGAATCACCGAACAGATAGAATGATGACGTGCTCAGGTGGCGAAAAGCGTCCGATGACGTTCGTCGGCCCGTAGGTGTCCCTTTTTTACGGCCGACGTTCACGTTCTTTGCTAAATCACGATTGTTTTTCTTTTCGGTGATTTAAGTATAGTACGTTACACGAGCGATTTTTAATTTTAGATAAATTACTTTGGAAACGATAAAAAACGTTTTCAATTAGAAATTCCCGAAAATAAGACTCATAAAGTTAACTCAGAATATATTATTGAAGGAAGTCGAAAGGGTTCGAAACCCGTGAAACGCTACACTACGGAAACTACTAAGGTAGGTTTTACAAAGTGGCCGAATGGAGCGGATCGTTACAGTACCCCCATTAAGGGGGTACTGTAACGGTCCATAATTTTAATTAATTTTTTTAAACTTTTTGTTTTAGAAATTTTTAGCTGATATGATTAAAGCTGAAAATCAATTAACTAAAATTGTTCAAGATTTAAACAGGCGCATTTTTGAGAAATTCAGTGATAAACGTAATGACTGGGAACAGTGCATTGCGTGTTTGAAATTTTTAGATGTGTTTTGTGCCTTTGCCGAGTATGCTCGTTCGGGCTCACAAAATATGTGCTTTCCTAAAGTGCTGCCATTTCAAAAAGAGGTTAGTTCTCTATCTAAAGCCGAATAGTACTGCTCTAAAAATAATTTTTAAACTTTCTTTTAGCCTACGGTTAACATAGAAGACGCTATTCACCCTTGCATTCTACTAGATGACTTTGTACCAAATAGTACCCAATTAGGAACTCAAAATATGGCACCCCTTATGCTTCTTACCGGTCCAAATATGGGAGGTAAATCAACTTTAATGCGACAAGTTGCCCTTATTATAATAATGGCTCAAATGGTAACTTTACAAGAGAAATGACGACTTTATTCTAATTTTATTTTTCTAGGGCTGTCCTGTACCTGCAAAAAGTTGCCAAGTTAGTTTAGTCGATCGTATATTTACTCGTTTAGGTGCAAGCGATGACATTTTAAAAGGTCAATCGACATTTCTTGTCGAATTGTCTGAAGCGTCGTCGATATTACATCATGCAACAAATAATTCGTTTGTTTTACTCGATGAGTTAGGCCGAGGTACTTCGACACACGACGGTAACGCAATTGCAACTGCTTACGTCGATAAGCTCATTAATATAAACTGTCGCACTATTTTTTCTACTCATTATCATTCTTTAGTCGATCGTTATCTAGGAAATACAGATATTCAGTTGGCTCATATGGTAAGGTGTTGATTTTTTTTTTTTTTTTATTTATTGATTTTTTTTTGTTTGAAATTGAATTTTTACAAATTGTTTTAGGCTTGTATGGCCGATAATGAACAAGATGATTCGACTTCTGTTACGTTGTTGTATAAACTAAGTGGAGGAAGATGTCCAAAGTCGTACGGTTTTAACGCCGCCAAATTAGCCGGACTGCCTGAAATTATTGTTAAACGTGCTCAAGAAGTGGCTAAGAAGCAAGAACATATTTGTGAAATGAGAAAATTTGTTCAAAATGTTGCCCTTTGTGACGATGTAGCTAATCTTCGTTTATTGCTCTCTAACATCACTTTTTAAGTTCTTTGTTTCACCTATGTATGTTGTTCGTTCACTAAACACTTTATTACAGTTTGTTGTATGCTATTGCAAAAGTATTATTTCAGTATTAAACAGTAAAATTGATTACTTTCTTAATTAAGTTTATTTCTTTTATTATTCCCCATATACAGGGCGATTTTTTTGCGTGGTACTAACATTGAGATCTCGGAAACTGTAAGAGTTACGAGATTGGTTAAATTGGTAAAAAGTTGCATATTTTTATGACTTTTAAGAACCCGTTTAGAAAATTTCAAAATTCAAAATGGTTTTTGAGATATCGCAAAAAAACTGAAAAATTTCGTTTTTTGACTGTAGTTTCGAAATGGCTTACTTTAGAAAAAAACTTCTGGGGAAAAATTTTCAGGAAATCAAAAAATCCATCAAATGATACCAAACTCGACTTTTTATCACATTGACGCTAGGCGTCGCGACGTTCAAATTTTCTATTTTTTATTGACGACCTATCATTATTTATTAAATCTTAAATTCTTTTTAATTATTTGTATTTTTATTTAATTATTTCATCTACAAAGTAGGCTTTTATAAGAAATCTATACAGGGTGTCTAAAAATAAGGTGGTTATATTGGGCGCATATTTGCAAATTTGGGCCAAATTCATTTTTACTTGGCTATAAGATAGTACATGTGAGCCCCAATTGAATAAAAAAAAATTCAATTTTTTTTTATTCGAAATGGCGGACAATATTGTCCCATTTTGTGGTTTTTCCCTTATAACTTGGCCGGTAATTATTATTATAAAAATTTCAAAACGGCGTTGTACAGCCAAAATATAGGGCTTTCGTCCTAACTAATCGATTTTTAAAATTGCCTACCTTTAAAGGCCCAAAGATGATCAAAATTTTGATATCGATTTTCTCAAAAACTAGTCGGAGTTTTTTTTTCATTTTTGGATATGTTATAGACAACATATTTCTCTATCGAACTCTAAATTTTTAAAGACTTGTATGATGCGGATTCGGAGTTATGATTTTTTGAATGTTAAAACTTAAAAAATCTCTAATTTCTTTTGTAATAAAAACTAAAACTTGAAACTGGAAATATTTATCAATCTCACGAACAGCTATTATTTGAGACTATTTTCGTTTAATAAACCACTTCCGGTTAAATCGGAAATTACAAAAATATCAACATTTTTAGGAACACCCTGTGTATTTTTAAATATTTTGAAAACTCGTAAAATTAGCTGTTACACGATACCAAACACTATAAATTTTGACTTCCAGTTTAACCGGAAATGGGTTCAAATTTCTTAATTTAAACGGAACACCCTGTATATTTTTCAATATTTTGAAAGCTCGTAAAATTAGCTTTCTGAAGATATTAAATTAAATTTTAATTAATAAAAATACTACAAGATTTGACGGGCAGAAAAAAGTTCCTCCTATGGCCACTACCGTTGTTTTAATAACTAAAAACATATTTAAAATTCTATTCAGATTAAGCAAGGCGAAATTCTAAAACATTAAAATTGAGATCCAAATTTTTTTGATCTAATAAATGTTACCATTAAAATCCCTAAATCCAAATAAATTCAAAACCGCGCAGGTTAATCAATTTAAACTTGGCGCGTTTAGTTGGGCGTGATCGATTTGTCATCCGTCCATCAATTTGAATAAAAACTTAAAATTTAAATTATTTTAAATGTAATTTATTGAAACTATCGTAATTGTTTATTTTAATGGTAAAAAGTAGGCTCTGTGTAAGTTTTTTATTAAATAATAGCTTATTATTTTAGGTTTTTGAGGTTATGTTACAAATATTATGGTCTACAAGTTATTTAGAAGAAGTCTTTCGAATTGGGTAGTTTTAAATAATATTGAGTGTAATATGCAAGGAAAATGGACCGAATAGAAATGTTTTTATTACTCTTTATGATAATTGGAAGCACCGAAGGTGTGTTCGATAACAATCACATAGGTTGTTTTATAAATAATTTACAACGCAACAAAGGTGTAAATTTAGAATATTATAAATTAAACGACTGCATAGATAGGTGTAAAAGTAACTTTTATAGGTATGTCGTAATTATTGTGTTTAAACTTTAATTTAAACCCATTTACTTAGGTATGCAGCAATAAGGAACGAAAGTGCATGTTTTTGTATGAATTTTCTCGGTAGCGAATATAGTGTGAAGCCTTGTGAACAATCGTGCAATTCGTGCCCGGAGAAAAACAATATAACCGATGTATACACAACAGGTTCAACAAGTAAGTTGAATTAAATTTTTGTACTTTTTTGTAATTTTTTTAAAAGTTCCAGGACCTCCTCGTGAATTAAAAATTTACAATGTAACAGATACAACCGCTATTATATCATGGAGCGAACCGCTATCGTTTGTTAATATAAGCGAATATGAACTGAAAGTAAATATTTTGCATACATTTTCTACTTTAAACACCATGAATTTGACTTTGAAATCTTCAAATAACACTTTTGTTACCGAACTCACTTTACAACCGGCCACAAAGTATAACATTACCCTCACAGCTTTATCTAGAGATGGTAACAGCATTCCTGCATTTAAAATTATAGAAACTTTAATCGGAGGTAAATTTGTCTCGTTTTGAAAAAATGATTTTTAATCGTTTTGTTTTAGTTCCTGATAATGTTCCGTCCATACCGACTATTTTAAAACACGAGGGTAAAGAAATGCTAGTCAGGTTAAACCCCGTTATTAATAATTATGGCCCCATAAGTGCATATCAAGTTATTGTGATTAATGAAGATATGAATCAGCCCGTACAGTTCGATAATTTAAAGTCACATAAAGAAGCTAAAAGGGAAGATATCGGTTATTACATCTCGGCAGAAATACAACCTCAGGTGAGAAGAAAACTATTTCCGTCCGTCAAATCTTGAAATTTTGTATTTTTTAACTTTTTCCAATTCCACAAGTTAATAAAAAAAAAATAATAAAAATTTTTTTTGCATTTCTCGACGTTTTGAGCCCCCCTGATACCAAAAATGCAAAAAAAAATTTTTACATTTTTTGAACCAAAATGTCTATGGGTCCCCCCCCTAGAGCAAAAACTACTGAACCGATTTTGATGAAATTTGATTTTAACCACTGTAAAATTATTTTATCTACAAAAGTAGCTTTAATAAGAAATATATACAGGGTGTCCAAAAATAAGGTGGTTATTTCAGGCGCATATTTGCAAATTTGGGCCAAATTCGTTTCTACTTGGCTATAAGATAGTACATGTGAGTCCAAACTGAAAAAAAAAATTTCAAACTTTTTTATTCAAAATGGCGGCCACTAGAACGATTGTCCCATTTTATGGTTTTTCCCTTATAACTTGGTCGGTAATTATTTTTATAAAAATTTCGAAAGGACATTCTATAGCCAAAATATAGGGCTTTCGTCCTAAACCAGTTGATTTTTAAAATTGTTTCAAAATTGCCTACCTTTAAGGGGCCAAAGTAGGTCAAAATTTTGAAATGAATTTTCTCAAAATTTCTTCTGCCATATTTTTTCTTTTTTGGATATGTTACAGACAACGTAATTCTCTATCGAAATATAAATTTTTATCAAAATCGCTCGAGCCGTTTTGGAGTTATGATTTTTTGAATGTCGAAACTTCAAAAATCTCTAATTTCTTTTGTAATAAAAATGGAAACTTGAAAATGGATATATATATCATTCCCATTAATATCTATTATTTGACACTATTTTCGGTTAACAAAACGCTTCCAGTTAAACCGGAAATTACAAAAAAAATCAAAATTTTTAGGAACACCCTGTATATTTTTAAATATTTTGAAAGCTTGTAAAATTAGCTATTACACGATAGCATACACTTTATATTCTGACTTCCGGTTTAACCGGAAATGGGATCAAATCTCTTAATTTAAATGAAACACCCTGTATATTTTTCGATATTTTGAAAGCTCGTAAAATTAGCTTTCTGAAGATATAAAATAATGTATATTTTGAACTTCAATTTTAACCAAATTTAAAAAAAAATAAATTAGTGCTTACACGCAGAAGTCCTAGGTTCGATCCCGGACGAAAGCAATTTAAAAAATAATTTTTTTTTATTCATTTTTATGAATAAAATTTTATGAATTAAAAGATTAAATAAAATACAAAATTCCAAGATTTGAGGGACGGAAAAAGTTCCTTGTATGGCCACATCCGTTGTTTTTGTAACTAATAAACTCTTTTAGGACGTCTTTAATAACTTCACTATTGGAGATGGTCGTTTGTATGGTGGTTTTTACAATGCGCCTTTAGAATCTGATTCGGTTTATCAAGTTTTGCAAGGTGTGGTGAGTCGATATAATGGCGTTACCAAATTCGTTTACAGTAACCTGACGCAGCAGCAACACAATTTGGTTTCTGTCGATATTTCGCCTGTTCAACCGGACGACGAAACTCCCGGAATTATAATCGGCTTATCGATTGCCATCGGGCTATTGAGCTGTTTGTTAGTGGCCGGTATTATTGGATTTTTTGTTTTAACTAGACGTTTGTCACAAAGAAGGAGACGATTGACCGACAATCAAGAGTTAACTTTACAAGGACCAATAATCGAAGTTGAAAACTCTGGATACATACCCGAAGATGAAATAATACCTACGAATCATTACGATAATTTAAAACAACAGTTGTGGAATATTCCGCAAACGTTTATTAAAATAGAACCGACGAATTCGTTGGGTATTGGTAAATTTGGAAGAGTTAACAGTGGAACTGTGAGGAAAGACAACAGTTTTGTACCGGTTGCTGTTTATACTATTCCCGATAGAAAGTTAGGAAGAGATAACAAAAGGGCCATGTTAAAAGATTTGGATTTTCTTATACGTAGTGGGAAGCACGATAATATTTTAAGTTTAGTCGGTACTTGCGAGAGCCCCGATACTTTATTTGTGGTTTTGGAATATGCTTCTATGAATTTAAAGGATCTTTTATTAGGAAGTCGCGATTCTTTACCTGGTCGTTTTAGTAACATGCAAGAATCGCAAGCTTTAGATATATCTATTGGAGTCGCAAACGGAATGCAGCACTTAGAATCGCTTAAAGTACGTTTTTTATTTTTTAACTTTTTCCAATCCAAAAAAAAGTTACTATAATCGAGAAAAAAAAATAATAAATTTTTTTTTGCATTTCTCGACGATTTGAGTCCCCCTGATTCCAAAAATGCAAAAAAAAATTTTAATTTTTAACTTTTTCCAATCCAAAAAAAAGTTATAATCGAGACAAAAAAATAATAAATTTTATTTTGCATTCTCGACGTTTTGAGTCCCCCTGATGCCAAAAATGCAAAAAAAAAATTTTAATTTTTAACTTTTTCCAATCCAAAAAAAAGTTATAATCGAGACAAAAAAAAGTTATAATCGAGACAAAAAAATTAATAATTTTTTTTTGCATTTCTCGACGTTTGAGTCCCCCTGATTCCAAAAATGCAAAAAAAAAATTTTAATTTTTAACTTTCCAATCCAAAAAAAAAGTTATAATCGAGACAAAAAAAATAATAAATTTTTTTTTGCATTTCTCGACCTTTTTCCAAAAATGCAAAAAAAAGAATTTTAATTTTTAACTTTTTCCAATCCAAAAAAAAGTTATAATCGAGACAAAAAAAAGTTATAATCGAGACAAAAAAAATAATAAATTTTTTTTTTGCATTTCTGGACGTTTTGAGTCCCCCTGATTCCAAAAATGCAAAAAAAAAATTTAATTTTTAACTTTCCAATCCAAAAAAAAGTTATAATCGAGATAAAAAAAATAATAAATTTTTTTTTTCATTTCTCGACGTTTTGAGTCCCCCTGATTCCAAAAATGCAAAAAAAAATTTTAATTTTTAACTTTTTCCAATCCAAAAAAAAAGTTATAATCGAGACAAAAAAAATAATAAATTTTTTTTTGCATTTCTCGACCTTTTTCCAAAAATGCAAAAAAAAGAATTTTAATTTTTAACTTTTTCCAATCCAAAAAAAAGTTATAATCGAGACAAAAAAAAGTTATAATCGAGACAAAAAAAAGTTATAATCGAGACAAAAAAAATAATAAATTTTTTTTTTGCATTTCTGGACGTTTTGAGTCCCCCTGATTCCAAAAATGCAAAAAAAAAATTTAATTTTTAACTTTCCAATCCAAAAAAAAGTTATAATCGAGATAAAAAAAATAATAAATTTTTTTTTCATTTCTCGACGTTTTGAGTCCCCCTGATTCCAAAAATGCAAAAAAAATTTTAATTTTTAACTTTTTCCAATCCAAAAAAAAAGTTATAATCGAGACAAAAAAAATAATAATTTTTTTTTTGCATTTCTCGACCTTTTTCCAAAAATGCAAAAAAAAGAATTTTAATTTTTAACTTTTTCCAATCCAAAAAAAAGTTATAATCGAGACAAAAAAAAGTTAAAATCGAGACAAAAAAAATAATAAATTTTTTTTTGCATTTCTCGACGCTGGGTCCCCCTGATTCCAAAAATGCAAAAAAAATTTTAATTTTTAACTTTTTCCAATCCAAAAGAAAGTTATAATCGAGACAACAAAAAAAAATTATAATCGAGACAAAAAAATTAATAAATTTTTTTTTGCATTTCTCGACGTTTTGAGTCCCCCTGATTCCAAAAATGCAAAAAAAAATTTTAATTTTTAACTTTTTCCAATCCAAAAAAAAGTTATAATCGAGACAAAAAAAATAATAGTAAAAAAAGTAATAAAAAAAAATTATTTTTTTTTTGCTCGTAACTATTTCTTGGATTGGAAAAAGTTAATAAATTTAATAATAAACAACGGATGTGGCCATAGGAAGAACTTTTTCGTGTCTGTCAAATATTATAATTTAATATTTTTTTTAATTAAAATTTAATTTGATATCTCATAAATGAAATACATTAAAGAGAATTATAAATTATAAACTTTTAAAGAAGTTCACAAAAAAAATTCAACAGGAAAAAGTTCCTCGTATGGCCACATCCATTGTTTTAAATCTAACAATGTGTTAATTATCTTGTTTTAGATTGTACACAAACAATTATGCGCACGAAATATTTTAATTACGAATGGTTTTATTCCAAAAGTGAGTGGTTATGGTTTAGCACAATATTGTAACCCTAATATGGTACCAGATTACACGAGGTGGACGGCTGCGGAAGTATTTAAATCGACTCATTATGTAACTAAATGTGATATTTGGTCATATGCTTGCCTTTTGTGGGAAATATGTGTTTTGGGTAAAACTCGTCGATGATTAAAGCATCAAAAAGTAACCTTTTTTTAACTTTCAGGTGGTACCCCTTACAGTAGCGTTCCGAATAATGAAATTCCAGAAAAAATATCGCACGGTCTTCGTTTAATGCAATTAAGATATATTAGTGACGAATTATATCAATTAATGCTTAACTGCTGGCAGCTCGATTTAGACGAACGTCCCACTTTTGCCGATCTTAAAGATGAACTCGTACACATAAAAGGAGATCCGATGCAAATTCATCTTAATTTTAATTTATATCCCGAATTTCAATACGAACAATTTTATCCTAATATGGAATTAGCAGCTCGAACAGTATTTCAATAACTTAAAACACTCCAAAAATAGTAATTCTTTCTACAAGGCGAGTCATCAAATTATTCGCCTTTTATAATTTTTATTCTGTGTATCGGTGTGCGATTACTTCTTGAAACGAAAGATCTGTACAATTTTTTCAGTATTTTATTTGTGATCGAACTGAAAGTAACAATTTACTTTTAAGTCTATGAAAACTATTTGGAAGGCGACTTCAGTACATTTACAAAGTGGCAACTACCTCATTGTATTTTAACTTTTAAAAACATGCGAAAGATGCAAATAGAACATGACAACGTGTAATGTGAGATTTTTTTAAAATTGGGGCAATTTAACTCGCACATCTCTAATATTTTTTACTGACAATTTTTACAATATTTTACTGTACTTAACATTTCTTAAATTAGTATTATTTTTTGCAACGAATAAATTATATTTTAATATTATACTTGATCTGTATGTATTTTATAACTGTTTTTTTACAATATATCGGTTGTAAGACTGTTTTAAATCTGAACTTTTTCCAATCCAAAAAAAGTTAGAAAAAATAAAAAAATTTTTTTTGCATTTCTCGACGTTTTGAGTCCCCCTGATTCAAAAAATGCAAAAAAAAAATTTTCAATTTTTTTGAACTCAAATGTCCGTATCTATGGATGTCCCCCCTCCCTAGAGCAAAAACTACTGAACCAATTTTGATCAAATTTGATTTTAAACACCAAGTCATTCTACTTGGCTATAAGATAGTACATGTGAGCCCCAATTGAAATAAAAATTTTTTTATTTGAAATGGCGACCAATAGAACGATTGTCCCATTTTGTGATTTTTCTCTTGTAACTTGGCCGGTAATTTTTATTATAAAAATTTCAAAACGGCATTGTTTAGCCAAAATATAGGGTTTTCGTCCTAACCAAGTCGATTTTCAAAATTGTTTCAAAATTGCCTACCTTTAAGGGGCCAAAGTAGGTCAAAATTTTGAAATAGATTTTCTCAAAATTTCCTCTGCCATATTTTTTATTTTTTGGATATGTTACAGACAACGTAATTCTCTATCGAAATATAAATTTTTATCAAACTCGCTCGAGCCGTTTTGGAGTTATGATTTTTTGAATGTCAAAACTTCAAAAATCGCTAATTTCTTTTGTAATAAAAATGAAAACTTGAAAATGGTTATATTTAATCCCATGAATATCTATTATTTGACACTATTTTCGGTTAACAAAACGCTTCCGGTTAAACCGGAAATTAAAAAAAATTTTTAATTTTTGAAAACACCCTGTATATTTTTAAATATTTTGAAAGCTCGTAAAATTAGCTATTACACGATACCAAATACTTTGTAATTTGACTTCTGGTTTAACCGGAAATGGGATCAAATCTCTTAATTTAAATGGAACACCCTGTATATTTTTCGATATTTTGAAAGCTCGTAAAATTAGCTTTCTGAAGATATAAAATAATATATATTTTGAGCTTCAATTCGTGCCAAATTAAAAAAAAATCAGCCACATTCGTTGTTTTTTTAATTAAAATAAAACAATTTACCTAAAAAAATTAATTCTTTATTAAATGCTACATAGAAATTGATTTGTTGTTGAATAAATAAGACTAGATATGTAAGTGAGAATACAATATTCATACGATACACTTCTACTATTGCACTGGATTGAAAAATGCACAACACAAATTCTAAATGAGATCACACGAAATTATAAATTTGGCAGATAAAATTACAATACCAGCACATTTTTTAACAAACTACTGTAAAACAATTAATTACTTGATTAAATCTCATTCGGTAATATTTAAATAAACCCCATTACCATTTAGTTTAGTGCTTTATTTAAACTTACAAAACTATTTTACTATGAAAACTAAAAATTATAAAAACTTAACCCTTTCACTGCACATTGCAAGTCCGTAACAGTGAATCAGTAATTGTAAATATACTAGAGCAGTGAAAGGGTTAAAAGGTGATAAAATTACCTTAACATCGCAACTAATCACAACGGTTTCCAAGTTACAACTTGTAATTTCCTATTAAGTTCGGCTAAAATAACAGAACACTGTAACTGTTTTTCAGGAGTTAAAGCCATATTCGAATCTTCATCATCTTCGTCTTCTTTTTTAAGCTTTTTCCTTTTTGATTTTGAAAGATCTTTTTTATCGTCATCTTCGCACTCGCTGTTACGCAACTTAATTTTTTTAATCTGTTTGTCATATTCTAAGGCGTCGTAATAATTTGGTTTCTCTCTACGAACTCTTTGTGTGCGTCTCCTAAAATCGTCAGCAGGTGATAAAACTCGACTTGTACGTCTAGCATTAAAAAATGAGTAACCACAAGGACAAGCTTTACAAGCAACCGGAACCTATGAAAAATTATTAATAATAATAACAGAAATGTTTTTGAAATTATTTACTTGTTGGTCACATTTAGGACAACCCTTTGCGATCATTGTCATTGGATATGAATTTTAGTTAATCATTTGGTAAAAATAAAACGTAAATAAACCAACTCAGGTAAAGTGAGGTTATGTTATTAAATGTTGTCAAATTAGAGATGGTACGTAATGAGCGAACCTGTTATTTTGGAACAGGTACGTGGTTGCTGTTTCGAGGAACAGCTCCGGGATTTTAAATATAAAAGGTCTTGTTATCTTATCGTGAGAGTAAATTAATGATATCTACACTATTAAATTATCAGTGATAAAAAAATTATGTTCCCACTCTAACGATTAGTCCTTTTCTTAGTACCGGAACGTATAGGATTCGGAACAGATATTTGGAACAGGTATTGCATCGGACTCGGAACAGGTCGGAACTGTTCCGCAAAAATTTCATTTCGTACCATCTCTATGTCAAATTTTTAACTAAAGTTTGCATTACCCAGCAATTTTTTTGTGGTACAATGGCCACAATTTTGAGTTTTTTTAAGCAAAAATATATATTTTGTATCATACTTTTCTACTCGTAAACTAATTTTTTCTTTAAAATTTCATAGCAGAAAAAATTGTCGTCTAATACAGCCTTTAGCTGTCACTTCAATCATTAGTTGTTTGTTTTTAGGTTATGTTGAAATTATTTGTAATTAAATAATTTGACTGCCATAAACGTTATATTGTGTATAAAATGCATTTACCATGAAATTATTTATTGTTATATTACGTTGAAGTTTACAAAATGACAAGAAATGGGGCCGAAATTACAATATGGTGAGCTGTGAACTAAATTTTTATCCATTCGACTTAACTAGAAATTACCTTTTAGCTTCATACTTTTATTATCTGTTGGATTACTATTTATAATAAACAAAGCTTTATTAACTTCAGAATTATTTAAAAGTTGGCCTACGGAATACATTTGGTTTGTACATGGCGTACAAAATATTGTGGGTTATTCGACCGTATTTTTACCCGGTTACATTATTTACAGATACATTTGCAAAATAAACTATTTAGATAAAATAAGTAAGTTGCCATTGCTTAAACAAAGCAAGTTGTAAGTAATTTTTTTTTTAGGTACGAGTTATTTTTCTTCGTTAATAAAACTTTGTTTTCACGAACACGATTTAATCGAACGCAGTAATTCAGTTTGTGGTACTTCGCAACAACCGAGAACTCTTTTAAACAACGCTCTTTTGTTACTATTTTATTTCGTCGGTTTACAAGGTTCGTTTCTAACATGGGGTTTGTTACAAGAAAAAGTTATGACACAGGTAAAATTAAGTTTTGTTTAAATTTAAATTAATTTTCTTATTGTAGAAATATGTTGATGCGAATAATAATGTTGGACATTTTACTGACTCACAGTTTCTTGTGTTCGTAAATAGAATTTTAGCTTTTTGTATGTCTGGAGTTGTGATTTTATGTACGAGACAACCTAGGCACAAAGCGCCTTTATATAAATATGTGTTTTGTTCGTTTTCCAATATTTTAAGTTCGTGGTGTCAGTACGAGGCTTTAAAATATGTTTCGTTTCTCCATCAGGTAATTATAAGAAAGTTGGCTTGAGACTACTAAAAATTAATTTGTTTGTAGGTTCTTGCAAAAGCGGCTAAGACAATTCCGGTTATGATAATGGGAAAAATAGTTTCACGTACAAAATATGAATATTACGAATATGTATCCGCTATAATTTTATCCATCGGCATGTTGTTGTTTATGGTGGATACTAACGATAATCATAAAGGCACAAGTGTGACTACTTTTTCTGGCATCATTTTATTGTGTTCTTACATCGTTTTTGATAGTTTCACTTCCAATTGGCAAGGAGCTTTATTTAAACAATACGGAATGAGTCCTGTACAAATGATGTGTGCGATTAATTTATTTTCTTGCATTTTTACAGCCGTTTCTTTATTACAACAAGGTGGTTTTGTTTCGTCGGTTAATTTTATGATTCAATTTCCGTCTTTTATATTTGACTGCGTGTTACTTTCTATTTGTTCGGCCGTCGGACAATTATTTATTTTTAAAACTATATCGAGTTTCGGACCACTTGTTTTTGCTTTTATAACTACTATAAGGCAAGGTTTTTCAGTATTATTAAGTTGTCTTATTTATAAACATCATATTTACGCGTTGGGTATTTTTGGTGTGATTTTAGTATTTTTCAGTGTCTTCTTACGCATTTATTGCAGTTATAGAATTAAAGTTAATAGGAAGCGTACTCAAAATGCAGCTAGTATCAAATTGTAAAATAACTTCTTTTGTGATACGTCTCGTATATCTTAATTTTTATTTAATTTAAACAAATTCTATTATTTATTATGTAAAAAAAACAGATGTGCAATGTTTTAGTAAATTTATTTGTGATCGAAAATATACATATTACAAATATTAAGCGTTTTGATAATTTAGAAATTCCTCAAGGTTAATAATTCATGTCATAATTATTCATTTTAATTTTTTCCAATCCAAGAAAAAGATAAAATTGAGAAAAAAAAAATTTTTTTTTTATTGCAGTTCTCGACGTTTTGAGTCATCCTGATTCCAAATTTGCAAAAAAAAAAATTACGATTTTTTGAACCAACCCCCCCCCCCCCAGAGCAAAAACTACTAAAGCGATTTTAATGATATTTTATTTTAGCCACTTTAAAATTATTTCATCGGTAAAAATAGCTTTAATAAGATATCTATACAGGGTGTCCAAAAATAAGGTGGTTATTTTGGGTGCATATTTACAAATTCGAGCCAAATTCATTTATACTTGGCTATAAGATAGTACATGTGGGCCTCAATTGAAAAACAAAATTTCAAATTTTTTTATTCAAAATGGCGGCCAATAGAACGATTGTCCCATTTTGTGGTTTTTCCCTTATAACTTGGCCGGTAATTAATATTATAAAAATTTCAAAATGGCATTGTACAGCCAAAATATAGGGCTTTCGTCCTAACCAAGTCGATTTTTAAAATTAATTCAAAATTGGCTACCTTTAAGGGGCCAAAGTAGGTCAAAATTTTGAAATGAATTTTCTCAAAATTTCGTCTGCCATTTTTTTTCTTTTTTGGATATGTTCCGGACAAAGTAATTCTCTATTGAAATATCAATTTTTGTCAAAATCGCTTGAGCCGTTTTGGAGTAATGATTTTTTGAATGTCGAAACTTCAAATATCTCTAATTTCTTTTTTGATAAAAGTGAAAACTTAAAAATAGATATATTTATCAATCCCAAGAATATCTATTATTTGATACTATTTTCGGTTAACAAAACGCTTCCGGTTAAACCGGAAATTACAAAAAATTTTAAATTTTTAGAAACACCTTGTATGTTTTTAAATATTTTGAAAGCTCGTAAAATTAGCTATTACACGATACCCAACACTTTGTAATTTGACTTCCGGTTTAACCGGAAATGGGATCAAATTTCTTAATTTAAACGGAACACCCTGTATATTTTTCGATATTTTGAAAGCTGATAAAATTAGCTTTCTGAAGATATAAACTAATGTATATTTTGAACTTCAATTAAAATCAATCAAAATGGCGACCAATAGAACGATTGTCTCATTTTGTGGTTTTTCTCTTATAACTTGGCCGGTAATTATTATTATAAAAATTTCAAAACGGCATTTTAGAGCCAAATTATAGGGCTTTCGTCCTAACCAAGTCGATTTTTAAAGTTAGTCCAAAGTTGCCTACCTTTAAGGGGCCAAAGTAGGTCAAAATTTTGAAATGAATTTTCTCAAAATTTCTTCTGCCATATTTTTTCTTTTTTGGATATGTTACGGACAACGTAATTCTCTATCGAAATATAAATTTTTATAAAAATCACTCGAGCCGTTTTGGAGTAATGATTTTTTGAATGTCAAAATTTCAAAAATCTCTAATTTCCTTTGTAATTAAAATGAAAACTTGAAAATGGATATATGTATCAATCCCATAAATATCTATTATTTGACACTATTTTCGGTTAACAAAACGCTTCCGGTTAAACCGGAAATTACAAAAATATCAATATTTTTAGAAACACTATATTTTTCCTCATATGGCCACATTCTATTACTTATGTAAAAAAACAAATGTGCAGTGTTTTAGTAAATTTATTTGTGATCGAAAATATAAATATTACAAATATTAAGCATTTTGATAATTTAGAAATTTCTCAAGGTTAATAATTAATGTCATAATTATCCATTTTTTTACCTAAGATCCACCAACGATTTAAGAATCCTACGTCGATAATTTTGTCTTTAAATTTGCTATATTGCATTTGTAGGTAAGGACAATTAGCGTTGTACGAGTCGCAAGATGAGCTATTATCGTCTACCCAAATGATGGATCCGATACCAAAATTAAGTCTTCGCACTAATCGTTTATTGTAGCATGTTTCGATATATTTGAGGTGTTGGTAACTTTCGTTATTTTGAATATTTGGATGAACAACGATCAGTTTATTGGCACACCTAAAACGTTTATGTAAAAAACAATCGTTTAAAAAATTTTATGTATTACTTGAGGTATTCGTCTCGGAAATGAATTTCGTTAGGATTACATTTTGCACAAACTATTAAACCACTAACTCCCCATAATATGGTGATTGATTTAATGGGTTTTTCTTTAATTTGTGTTCCCAAATCCAAGGCAACATCTCGATAGTCTATGAACACATTTTTCCAATATCGAACCCACTGTTCTACAAATGTCCCTTTGACTTTGGCTTCGATTTTTTCGATTACAGTTTGGGTATTTGCAGTATTTTTTTGAGCAATGCGGTGGAAGTATTTAAAAAAATGATTTGCGTTAGTCAATCTTAACATTCTTTATTTTTTAAATTTTTGAGGTTAGGAAATTTAATTTTGACAGTTTGACAACTCAATACATTACGCAGTGGCGTAACGTTACACAGTGGCGTAACATTACATAGGGCTGTATGTTAATATTTTTTAAATAAATTTAACAATATTTAACAATAAAAAAAGTAAATTTAATACTACGACGGAACAATAATTTTAATTTGCAATTTTTTATTGTTTTATTATATGAATACTACATTAGGCAAATGAAAGATGATACATGTATATACAAATGAAAATATATTACACGTACCTATACATTTAAAATTAAACTTAAATCTATCTTATAATTTTGTTTATTAACAATTAAATGAAAAATAAATCAACTAATGTAGGTATATATTTACTTATCTACTTATAGAAACACTGCCATATAATAAAACTAATAAGGAATTGTACATCTGGTTATTTTACTTCTCATGGAGTAAAAATAATGAACACTCCGTTAGCAATAATTCTTAAATGCGATTAACACACATGGCAGGAAACTATACAAGCGTGGCCGTGTATTGTCTATGCACTTCACATCAGTCCAGTCAGATTATAAGACTAGATAATAAACTTTTAAATAAAATAGCAGAATTTTATTTCTGCTTTAACGCAGTTTGGTCCTTGTAATTATTCGAGCACTCAACTATCTGGTGTAGGTGCTGTGTTTACTTTATTTAAGGTAGTCTCTATAAGACGCTTGTGTTTTCCCACAAGCTCAGGGAGATCATATGCAATTGCCACGTCTAATCTATTAATCGGACAACCTCTAAAATACGTACACGTTGCTGAAAGTTGTTGAAATTCGTACAAAGCGTTTAATTTGAAAAAATCTTTATATACGTCAGGATCTGGTAAATCGTAACGAGATATATTTGTAAGAGTTGAAAGACCTTCGTATATGTGATAATCTTGAGGATGGTTTATTATTTCATCCGAGACGTGTTTACGATTTCCAAACACAGATTTATGATTATAATAAGTCGTCAAATAACAGTCAACCATTTTTGCATGATTACGAACACGTACCTATAATAAATAAAAAGAAATTGTTAAAACATTCAGGTAGAAAATTGTAATTCACATGCAAGGTGCACTAACCACCAGGAGCAAACAGACAGGAGAACAGAAAGACGGACAGATAAGACACACACAAGCGAATACACCAATAGACAGACGACTGATGAGTAAAACCTGCTACACTGAGAAAAATGATTTTGGTTGATTTAGCTACGACAGAGCGTCGTTTTAACGTTCTTGCGGAGTACAAACAACTTTTTGGTCAGTACATTCACCTTTTATGTCAGTAGATTAAACAGTTTCGTCATCAACCGACGAAAAACGGTGCTCGGTTAGTTACATATTTTTCTCAGTGTATACAGCCGACAGACAGACAGAGAAGTCTAGAAGCAAGCACACGAACGGACAGGCAGACAAGCAGCTATTCCGTCAAGGACGGCGACACTAGCAGATGGATATACGGACAGGCGAGTTTAGGATATTTTTGGAAAAACTTACAGCAAATCTACGCGCGCTAGCGATTTTATTGTCAATTCGTTTTTCAACGGCCAATCTAAGATCTTTAAGAAAAGCTCGCTCTTGTGCTTGAAGAAGACGAACAGGTGCCCAAGATTCGTAAGGTTTTGACCATAGTGATGTTGTATACATAACTGGTGGTTGAGCAGATGACATCAATGGCGATATATTCCAAATTAAAGCACCTTGTACTCTCATCAGTTCTTCTGGTTTTATTTGATCGGCTTTATTCAACACTATACGAGTCTAAAAAATTTAATTTTTAATGATTCTTCAAAGAATCCAAGGTTATCTACTCACCTGATACTCTCTTCCTTTTAATTGATCTAAAATTGCTTCAGTTTCAGGTCCCACATCTAACTTAGACGGATCATAAACTAGGAAGATTATATCTGCACGATCGATAAACCATTGACAAGCATCGTTAAATGGAAAAACACGTGAAACTTGCTTTCGAACTTCAAGGATGCCAGGTATTTCAACAATGTTCACCTAAACAAAAATTTTGTTTGAAATTAATAAGTAATACCCACCCTCTTGTAGTTCTATGAGGTCCCCTTAGGTTCTCTGCCAGATTCTGATAAGAACTACGTTGACAGTCACTCTCAGGATCTGATAAGACCTTTTTTCAGGCCCTTCAACAGTTCCTGTTGAGCATTTCTTTCATGATCTAATAAAAGCTTCTTTCAGCCCTTGTTTAGTCTCTTTCAGGTTCTAATAAATCTCATCCAAGCCTTGGAAAGTCTTTTCAAAGCTCTGGTGAATAGTTTTCAGGCCCTGATGAGAACTTCCAACAGGCCCTGTTGAGCATTTCTTACAGAATCTGATAAGAGCTTCTTTCGGTCCTTGTTTAGAGTCTCTTTCAAGTTCTGCTAAAAATCTCATGTAAGTCTTGGTAAGTCTTTTCCAAGCTCTGGTGAATATTTTTCAGGCTCTGGTGAAAATTTCCAACAGGTCCTGGTGAGAATTTCCAACAGGTCCTGTTGACCATTTCCTTCATGATCTAATAAAAGCTTCTTTCAGCCCTTGTTTAGTCTCTTTCAGGTTCAGATAAATCTCATCCAAATCTTGGAAAGTCTTTTCCAAGCTCTGGTGAATACTTTTTCAGGCCCTGGTGAGAACTTCCAACTGGCCCTGTTGAGCATTTCTTATAGGATCTGATAAGAGTTTCTTTCAGGCTCTATTTAAAGTCTCCTTCGGGTCATGATAAATCACATTCTTGGTGAGTCTTTTTCAAGCTCTGGGAGTATTTTTCAGACCCTGATAAGAATCTCTAACAAGTCCTGTTAAGTATTTCTTACAGAATCTGATCAGAACTTCTTTAGGGTCCAAGTGAATCTCTATCAAGTCCTGTTGAGAGCCTCTTCCTCTTTTTGCGAGTTTGTCAAGCCTTGGCTCTTACCCAACCAGTTAAAAAGTTTTAATTTTTCCTTTTTTGTGAGTGATGGGAGAGGAATTTGACTTACTTTTTCTAATAGTTTGCTGGGTAATTTATATCCTCGTAAACGTTCTTCAAGTCCTTGTCCGAACTTTTGAAGTCCCGAAAATGTATAATCTGCTGCCAATTCAGTACCATCGAGTATTTCGGGTTCATCACCGTGCACTAATATATTGAAGTAGGCTGGTGAAGGTTCTGCACCTTAAAAGAGTGAAAAAGAAGCATTTCGTTATTAAAAGTAAACGTTAATAATAAGAGCCACGTGACGGCTAAAATTGAAGAAATTCAATATTTCCATACCTGTATGCAAGGAAGTTTCATTATATTCGATGTTCAGCAGATAATTTATAATAGAAGATTTTCCTCCACTCCAAGGGCCCATAAAGAGTATGAGAGGTTTAGAAAAGATTTCGGCATCACCAAAATGTCTATTACTGAGATCACGGTACTTGTATAACGTTTCTAAAGGTTTTATGGCATTTTCGTATAATCTCTTGAGGTCTTTCAGAATAACATCAGATAATTTAGTCGCAATTGATTCTGTTTGAGTCGATTCTTCGTCCAGTTTTAATATTTGATTTACGTGATCTCTAGGTCTAAGATCAGCCAGATCTTCTAATTCTTGGACTAATTCTTCAACAACAGATTCGCTTTCTTCCATCGATTTTTCTCCACTATCTGTTCCTGAAATAAAATATTAGTATCAACTTCACATGTTTGATAGTCTCAGAATTATTTTCTATCAACACGTGTGTGAACGAATAATTTGCTTACTTTCTTTATCTTCATCTCGAGTAGAACTTGTAGGAGGATCATGATCCACACCAGTAACATTTTCTGCGCTTACTACTTCTTCTACACTTGTAGCTCCTTGTTCTTTTTCGGAACTTTCTTCTTTTTGCGCGCTAGTCGCTTCTTCTTTTTCTACACTCACCGCAATATCTTCTTTTTCGACGCTTGTAGCACTGTCTTCTTTTTCAACGCTCGCACTAGCGTCTTCTTTTTCAACGCTCGCACCAGTGTCTTCTTTTTCGACGCTCGCAACACTGTCTTCTTTTTCTTCACTTTGCGCTTCTTCTTTTTCGGCACTCGGTGCACCTTCTATTTCTGCGCTTCCTTCTTTTTCTTCACTCGGTGCACTTTCATCTTTTTCTTTGCTCGCTTCATTTTCTTCACTTTGTGTGCCTTCTTCTTTTTCTAAACTTGCACCACCGTCTTCTGTGTCCGCACTTTCTTCTTTTTCGGTGCTAGCAGTATCTTCTTCTGTTGATTTTTCTGCGCTAGTCGTTTTTTTTTCAATACTAGGAGTGTCATCTTCTTCTTCACTTTTAAGGCTCGTTTCTGCGCTTTCTTCTTTATCAGCTTCGGTAGCGGCTTCGGCACTCGCGCTTTCTTCTTTTTCAACACTAGCCGGGGCGTCTTCTTCCACACTAGTGGCACTTTCTTCCTTTTCTATCTTCTCTTCTGCACTTGTAACACTTTCTTCTTCTTTACTAGAAATTTCTCTTACAACCCTACTTAATATTTCATCGTCGTTACTATTTAATATTTCTCTTTCGCGACTAGTTAAAATTTGTTCTTCTTCTTCTAAGTATACTTCTATACTATTTAAAATTTCCCTTTCTCTAATATCTAAAATTTCTTCTTCACTCGTATTTTCATCGGTTGCAGTTTCGTCTTCTAAACTATCTAAATCTTCTCCTTGTTGTTCGTCACTTAAATTTGTATCTATCACAGTTTCGTCTTCTTTTTTTTCTTCTCCTTCATCTTCGTTAGTATCATCTTTTTCTGATGATTGAGCTGGATCTTCTTCAATTTGATTTTCTACACTAATTTCGTTTTCTTTACTTTCGTTTTGTTGTTGCGTTTCTTCAACTACCTACAAAGTTGTTCCAAAAAATTAGTTTTTTTTTCGCAAAATTGTTTCTGTTAGTTTTTTAGTGCAAAATAGAAAATTGCTAAGTAATGTGAAGAAGCTGAAAGTGTAAACAAAAGTGTAACTCGCTCAAATTTGAACCTACCGTTTCTAATTCATTTGACTCATCGTCGTCATCAATTTCTCCAGTTTGTTCATCTTCATCTTCCTATAAGTGTTATTTGTAGTGTTTTTATGTTTGAAAAAGTTTATTTGACTTACTTTAGAATCGTCAAGATTAGTTTGGTTCGCTTCGGGACTATCTTGATCTTGAGCGATTCCATCTTCATCAGAATGGCCGGAGTCGTCGTTTGTTATTTCAATAGTTTGAAGTTCTTCTACGCTATCTTTAGTATTTAGATCTATATCCGGATGTTCCGAATTTTCTCCTTCTAATTCTTTTAAAGCTTTTTCGATATACGGACGACATTCTGATTCGGTAGGACCTTGCCCATCAACCTCACCTTGCACATCTTTAAAATGTTTATTTTAGAAATTATATTTTTAGCCCAAAGGGTGATTTAGCATGGAAACCTTGAACTAAATATTGACTAATTTGAATTGATTGATTAATTTTGAGTAACCTTAAGTTAATTGAACGCGATGATGTTCGGTCACTTTGCCAAGAAATATTTTTTCCGAACAAATTAATTACTTTGCATTGTATTCAATTTATATAATTTTGAATATTATCTAATATGAATATTTTTGTTCTAATATTGGTGAACTGGCGCCAAAGATAGAAATATTTTATGGCTTGCCAAATTATTTAATTTTTTCTCGAAATATGAGAATGAAAATTTTCTTTTTATAGACATCATTTTGAGGAATATTTTTTTAATTGATTTTTTTTTTGGAAAATTAATTATAATTAAGGTGAGGAAGAATTTTGGGT
Source organism: Malthinus seriepunctatus (assembly GCA_963924605.1). NCBI lineage: Eukaryota > Metazoa > Arthropoda > Insecta > Coleoptera > Cantharidae > Malthinus > Malthinus seriepunctatus. Next base: position 3,101,257 of record OZ004605.1, read on the forward strand.
TTTTGGATTTGGCCCAAGTCAACACTTAGTTTATATTTTATCGCGTAATAAAATATAGATACTTTTATAGTTAGTGTAGCCAATTTTGGTTAATTTTTGGAATTGCTCTTGAACTCTCAAATTCAAAAATACGCAATCGCCATTACATTTAATACTAATAGTTATAAAAAATAATAATTTTATAAGCTATCCTTTTTAATTTATATTTAGAATAAAGTCTAGGGTAGGCTTTATATTTGGCCCAATGCCGACTGTGTCGTCAGTTGCAATATAGGTAATTCTACTTTTAGATAAAAAATTATGGTAATTTTCAATATTAAAAAAATAACATTAATTATTTCGAAGCGTTAATTATTAAAAACTACACCAAATCAAACCAATCATCCCTTAACTTTATTTTTAATCTCCAATTCTAATTTTAGATGTGAAAACTTATTAATAGCAACAAGTAACATCCAAAAATAATAATTTCGCAAAAACCATACAAAAATTTGCAATTTTCCTACATTACATTACGTAATCCTTAAGAAAAATTTTTCACCGCTTTAAAACTTGAAAAAAAAACAAACTTCAAAAGCACCCAAAAACAACCACCACACACTAATAATTTAGTAGATTTTTTTCAAAACGCTGATTTTGAAATTGAAGAACGTACCCGGCAAGGTAGCGGTGAGGAAGAATAAACCCAACAGAAAAAACAGCCACGAGGACCTCCGGTAGACCTCCATGGCTTGTCTTTACTACACCCGTCACATGAACGCTTTGCACTAAGCGCCCAGATTATGAGATCCCATGAAAAGTTGTTGCGACGCTCGTTCAGTAGCGTCGAATATTTTCAAATTTTCTATTTAAAAATAACTTAGAAATTGATTAACCGTAACTTTACTTTCCAATTACAAATAACGTAGTTTTAAGTTTAAAAATAATTTTTGAATCCATTAAAAAAAATTGTAAACTCACAAAAACATTATTTTTAAGTCCATAAAACTAAATTTTAATCTTTAAGCAATTTTATTTGACGTGTTCGGCGACTCGAAACGTTTTAACATTTCATTCATTATATCTTTAAATAATTAAAAGAAGCTCAAGTACAATCTGTGGCTTCCTGTGGTTGCTAAATAGTACCAAAAATTACATTGTAACACCCAGAAACCGGGTGGTGCACTATAAATTCTCCCTTCAGCTTCACTCAAAACCGGAGACGGGAGAGGTTCGAAATTAAACACTCTGATAAAAAGGGAAAAAATATTTATTAAAAGAAGAGAAGAGAGATCACAGAATCATGATGGATGAACGGGGACAATGATGAACGTCCACTAGATCCCGAGTCCACTCACGAAGAGAGATCACAGGGTTGTAATGGAAGAATAAGGGTGTGCTTCGTCCAGCAGATCCCGAGTGCTCTCACTAAGAGAGATCACAAGGTCCTGATGGAAAAGCAGGGTGCAAGTGATAACGGTTAAAAAATTTTTATAAGGTTAAAAATGATGTAAGAGTTAAATTAAAATTAAACGGAACCGCTAGCTCTTATGGTTGTCGAGTTACAGTGAAATCAGCTGTTATCTTGATGAGATTGAGCTCAAATGAGGGAAAAAAACTGAGCATCTAAAATTTATCTTCATTTTGATCTTAGGGACGACGCTAGAAAAATCTCCATGATGCTGTAATACTGTACCAATATTTGGGTTCAGCATCCAGATATAACTTTGCATCGCAACAACATAAGGATTTATCTTATTTATTAACAAATTAACAAACAGATAGAGTCACAGACGGGCAGTCGGACTTTCTCAAGTCAAATCAACTTAAATGAGACAGAGAAAAATTGGGAACGCAGAGGAAATAATCAACAAAAACAACGAATGTGGCCATACCGGAAACTTTTTCGTGCGTACTATTCCCATTTCCGGTTAAACCGGAAGTAAAGTATAAAATGTTGGATGTCTCCAGATAGCTAATCTTACGAGCTTTTCAAATATTGCAAAATATACAGGGTGTTCCATTAAAAAAACTCTAATGAGCTTCTTCCATTAAAAGTATTCTCGCCGAGCAGTAATACAACACCCTGTAGAGATGAAAATTATTTTATTTTATGCTCCTTACGGAGCTGAATAACTTTTGTATTTGAATGTACGCCTTATTTCAAACGACTAGAGAGCTATCGAAAACGGCAGCTTCAATGAATCACCCTGTATATCCATAGTATGTGCGATAATATTGTAAAGAATAACTATACAAACAAAAAGAATTTATTATTTCCATATAAAATTAACAAAGCTATACTACTAAATTAGGCATTTAAGTTCTATACCTTAGCGCGCACTAGCAACTTAAGTTGCTTAGATGTGTCTCTGAATTAGTGAACTGATGAAATTGAATAAATGTGTTTAATGTAAGTAAAGTAAGTAAAACTGTAAAAATATGTAAGTCACATTTATATTATTGCAACTAAAAAGTTGCCAATACGAGCACTAACAACTTTTTAAATTAGTGAACTGATGAAACTGAATAAATGTTTTTATTAACTGTAAAAATATATTCTGTCACATTTATATCTTTGCAACTAAAAGGTTGCCAAGCAACTTTTTAGTTGCGGCAATGGGTCTGTAAATTAGTGAACTGATGAAACTGAACAAATGTCTTTATTAACTGTAAAAATATTTATTCTAAGTCACATTTATATCGTTGCAACTAAAAAGTTATCAATACGAGGACTAGCAACTTTTTCGTTGCGGCGATGTGTCTGTAAATTAGTGAACTGAATAAAAGTATTTAATAACTGTAAAAATATATTCTAAGTTTCATTTATATCGTTGCAACTAGAAATTTGCCAATACAAGCACTAGCAACTTTTTAGTTGCGGCGATGTTTCTGTAAATTAGTGAACTGATGAAACATAATAAATTTCTTATATATTCTAAGTCGGATTGTATATTTTAAGTCAGATTTATATCGTCTGTCGATTGGTTTTTACGAATGAAATTGAATCAATGTTTTTACAAACGCATGAACAAAAATATTTTAAGTAACTTTACAGTCGTCGCTACTTAATAATTGCTCGTGCGCACTAGGGTTAATTAATTCGATAAAAAATTTAAATTCTAAAAGACTAGCTTTCAATTTCTTCAATACTAAACATTTTTTATAAAATAATTACAATGAAAGGACGGCAATGAAAATTGTAAGTACGAATTACAGTTGAACCCCGGTATAAAGTACCCCTTTATAACGTACCTCTGTATATAACGTACTAAATCTTTGGACCCATTTTAAAACATATAAACACAAACATTTTTTTATTACGGACGCCGGTTATAACGTACCAAATTTTTCGGTCCCTGATGGTACGTTATAACGGGGTTCTACTGTATTTTTATTAGTTGAAGCAACATCGGTTCTTCTTAATTTTCTTGAAGCTGAAATAACGCACTTGTTGAGAAAATTAAAAATAAATTCAACTATTTACTTTTTGAAGTAACTTATAAGCTATAAGTCGATCAGTTTCGATGTGTTTTTTATCGAAAGTAAACCAAAGAGCTATGGCACATCGCATACCTTGTCGAACAGCTCTAACTCCGTGTAAATTTTCACCACCTGACGAAAATCCTACCATTCGTCCACATTTTGGTTTAATACTACTCTAAAATGACACTAATTTTAAAAACGCCTAAGATAACAAAGACGCCAACGGGAATCGAACCCAGCTCCTCCGAATCTACTACTTTAAATTTACCTGTACATTAGCTCCTTGTCTATCAGCAGAAAAAATAAATTCGCCCCCTTTAAACTCGTGATTTAAGTAAACTAGCGCACTATAATCTCTCCAAGTGTACGAAGGTGAAACTTTAGAGCAGAATCCATTTCCTAGTATATTACAATTGTCGGCATGAATTGTATGGCTGAAATCTGTACGATTGATAGCGTCTGAAAAAAATTATTCTTCAACTTTGAAGAATTGAGAGGACGAGTTCTAACGAATGGGCGGGAAAGTTCCACTCGTAACCGTTAGCGACTTTAATATCCGGTTGATATCGCTACTAGTCATAATTCTTGATAGGGTGAGGTTCAAAGAAGGCAATGACATATTTGTATATAGTAAATAAGAGCCTAATTGAACTTGGTGTAATTAAAAAAAAATGAAGTTGGCTAAAAACAAGTTTTTTTAAATTACACAAGTTCAGTTGCACTTTTCTCACTAATTAGATTCTTATTTCCTATATACAAATATGTCATTGCCTTCTTTGAACCTTACCCTATCAGGAATTTTGAATATTAGTAATTTAAACCGGATATTAAAGTCGCTAACGGTTACGAGAGGAACATCTAAATATCAACTTTCCCGCCCATTCGTTAGAAACCGCCCTCTTAAAAAAATCACTTACTGGCCAAAGCAGATCGACATACTAAATGTGTGTAGGTAAAATAAAGTTTTTTTTTTAATTTAAAAATGGACGCAAGATATTTTCTTGCATCATCGGTTACTTTAAGATATAATTCTAAAAGTTGTCTATCCAACAAACCAAAATGAACTAAAAGGGCCGCCTTTCCAATCGTAAGACCTTTAAATTCTTCATTTTTCGAATGGGGAGAAATTCTACCCTTATATCCGTCGCCTTCTTGACCAAACATTTGAGTTAATTTTAATAATGTTTCGCATTCATTCAAACTCAATAAACCATCCGAAAGAAATCTTTCTGTTCCATTTAAATCATTTCCGTCCATTATGAAGCGAGCGTTTGAAAGAACGTTTCTTCTATTTTCCTGCTTTGATTAAATCATTTAATGGGGTTGCATCAGTTATTTCAGTTGTGGCTTTCCAAAGCGTTTATTCACTAATTACAAATTACCACTGCAGATGGCTTAACGTGCCCTCTAAAGCGCGGTCAGCTCCTTGACGATAATTACCCCATTCATTCAGCATCCCTCCTTTGCAGGCGCGGATTGGGAAGAGGCACTCAAGAGTCCCAGTGGCAAATCTGAGCTCTCTCGAAATTAATAATAAAAAAATTTTTGGCATTTCCAGTTTTATACACGGTGGGGCTTTTTGAAAATGTCAGGGGTGTAAGACTAAGTAATTCAAAATTTTACATTGCGGGCCCCTAGAAATATCTGCGCCCCTGAAAAGTATAGTCAGTCCGCGCCTGCTCCTGCGGATTTGGCAAGGTTAGTAGGGGGGGTTTGGGTTTTGATTTTGAAGACTACAATTGGGGTTTAACGGCCGTAAAAGCCACAACAAAAATATTTGTACTACGTGTAAAGAAAAATAAAGCTCTGCGAGATGACTAGATTGTATGATGCCCCACATATTTTATAGCGTATTCGATTGGGACCGCACCGACACGGAGCCAGTGCGTGATTGATTTACACAGGTATAGGTGGGTGCACTGTTGCCGTGCAACACCAATACAACACGTAAAACTGGATTAGTGCAAATAAAACTGCACTGGCACCACGCTAGTGCAACCAATCGAATACGCCATTAGTTAAATGTTATTGCAGAAAAATAAATATTTTTTCATAAAAGCCACACGAACAGTAAAAGCTATTTAAATTACAAAACATTTATTTATATACAAAATATATAATTATTAGTTAATTAAAGGTTTAACAATACGTTCTTAAAATTTGCAGTCATCTTGTTGTAAAAGTCTAACTTAATAACAAACAATTGTAGCTACTGTCTCCAAAAACATAGGTAAACAAAGATCATAGAACACCACTTTGTTCGTCTATTGACGGAGGATGCTCCTGCAAAGCAAATAGTGTTAGCAAATAACAACCTCATGCTCTCATTTAGTGCAAATCAAAAAAGCTACTTAAGCAAGCAAACGATTCAAAAACATTAAAAAATATACAGGGTGTCCCTAATTTTTTTAAATTTCCTTTTTATAATTTAATCTTGGCCGCTGCGCGGTCATCTTATGTTATTTTTAGAAATTATTAACTGGACGTTTTTGGGGACTCGCAAGAGTACCCGAATCTCGATTTTGGCGTCGATTCCACCATTTTGTTTTTTTGGCCAATGAAAACCTATAAAAATACTTCTAAGGCTCGGATTCGTTCACAATTTGGAGAGGGGATAGCCGTGGGCGTGTCTTACGTTCCCTTAAAATTTGGGCTCCAGCAATCTAAATATGGCTTAGTTGCTAATTTTTTTATTACACTTCGTGTTTTTCTCACTTTCAAAGCCTTCTCATGTCATCTTATGTTGTTTTTAGAAATTATTAACGGGGCGTTTTAGGGGACTCGCGAGAGTACGCGAATCCCGATTTTGGCTTCGATTCGACCACTTTGATTTTTTGGCCAATGGAAACCGATAAAAATACTTCGAACGCTCGGATTCGTTCAAAATTTGGAGAGGGGATAGCCGTGGGCGTGTCTGATGTTTCCCTAAAATTTAGGCTCCAGCAATCTAAATATCGCTTAGTTGCTAATTTTTTTATTACACTTCTCGTTTTTCTCACTTTCAAAGCCTCCTCACGTGATCTTATGTTGTTTTTAGAAACTATTAACGGGGCCTTTTTGGGGACTCGCGAGAGTGCCCGAATCTCGATTTTGGCTTCGATTCGACCACTTTGAGTTTTTGGCCAATGGCAACCGATAAAAATACTTCGAACGCTCGGATTCGTTCAAAATTTGGAGAGGAGATAGCCGTGGGCGTGTCTTACGTTCCCTTAAAATTTGGGCTCCAGCAATCTAAAGATGGCTTAATTGCTAATTTTTTTATTACACTTCGCGTTTTTCTCACTTTCAAAGCCTCCTCACGTCATCTTATGTTGTTTTTAGAAACTATTAACGGGGCCTTTTTGGGGACTCGCGAAAGTGCCCGAATCTCGATTTTGGCTTCGATTCGACCACTTTGATTTTTTGGCCAATGGAAATCGATAAAAATACTTCGAACGCTCGGATTCGTTCAAAATTTGGAGAGGGGATAGCCGTGGGCGTGTCTTACGTTCCCTTAAAATTTGGGCTCCAGCAATCTAAATATGGCTTAGTTGCTAATTTTTTTATTACACTTCGCGTTTTTCTCACTTTCAAAGCCTCCTCAATTCATCTTATGTTGTTTTTAGAAACTATTAACGGGGCGTTTTTGGGGACTCGCGAGAGTACGCGAATCCCGATTTTGGCTTCGATTCGACCACTTTGATTTTTTGGCCAATGGAAACCGATAAAAATACTTCGAACGCTCGGATTCGTTCAAAATTTGGAGAGGGGATAGCCGTGGGCGTGTCTTACGTTCCCCTAAAATTTGGGCTCCAGCAATCTAAATATGGCTTAGTTGCTAGTTTTTTTATTACACTTCGCGTTGTTCATTAGTTAGATATTTCCAGGACCGGAGTAATTTTTTTTTGAAAGTCAAAATTTCAAAAATTGGTCATTTCTTTTATAATTAAAATGAAAATTTGAAAATTAGTACATACATTAATCTTATGAATATCGATTACTTGACATTTTTGGTCAACAAAACGCTTCCGGTTAAACCGGAACTTCTAAAAAATGAATGTTTCTATGAACACCCGGTATATTTTTAAACAGTTGGAAAGCTCATAAAATTATCTGTTAGATGGTACACTTCATACTTTGACTTCCGGTTTAACCGGAAACGGGCCGAACTTTCTTATTTTAAATGGAAAACCCTGTATATTTTTGAATATTTTGAAAGTTCGTAAAGTTAGCTATTTGATTATATCAAACTCGTATGAAAAAGTGTCCTTATGGTCCTCAACAGTTTTTAAATTAACATTTAAACAAAAGCGTTCCAAATTAAAGCGACTACGCGAAAAGCTCAACTGTTAGTAATCGCAATAAAAAAGTAATAACAATAATTATACTTGATTAAACGACAAAAAGAGTAATAAAAGAGTATAAAATACCTATAGATAAGTACCTGATTTGAAACTTCATTAAATTCCCTTTTGACATACTTAAGTAAACGTTTCTCATATGTCAACCTACGTACATAATGTATGGCTTCCTAAAAACACAAAAATTAGCAACTTGCGTGAGTTAGAAAAGTAAATTAATTACCGGCCTAGGTGTAAAATAATTAAGATCAACTTTAGGTAACTTTCTGTAATAATCCATATTGTTTCTCATGGTTTCATCATCCGGATAAAATAAAACGTAACTTGCGGCAGCCTGGCAAGCGGCTTTCAAATTACCCTCTTAAAAAAATATTTGTTTCAACTCAAAATCTCCTGCTTAAGAGGGAGGTTTCTAACGAATGGGCGGGAAAGTTGATATTTAGACATTCCGCTTGTAATCGTTAGCGATTTTAATATCCGGTTGATATCGCTAATAGTCATAATTCCTGATAGGGTAAGGGTCAAAGAAGGCAATGACATATTTGTATATAGGAAATAACAGCTTAATTAGTGAGAAAAGTTCAAATGAACTAATTAATTCAAAAAAACAAAGGATCTTGGGTAAATTGAATTACACCAAGTTCAATTGGACTGTTCTCACTAATTAAGCTCTTATTTCATATATTCAAATATGTCATTGCCTTCTTTGAACCTTAACCTATCAGGAATTATAACTGTTAGTGATAGCAACCGGATATTAAAGTCGTTAACGGTTACCGCCCTTAAGCAGGAAAGTTGATATTTAGACATTCCGCTTGTAATCGTTAGCGATTTTAATATCCGGTTGATATTACTAATAGTCATAATTCCTGATAGGGTAAGGTTCAAAGAAGGCAATGACATATTCGTATATAGCAAATAAGAGCTAAATTAGTGGGAAAGTCCAATTGAAGTTAGCATAATTCAAAAAAAAAACAAAGGATGTTGTGTAAAATCAACATCCTCTGTTTTTTTAAATTACACCAAACTCAATTGGATTTTTATCAATAGTTAGGCTCTTTATTCTAACTATTGATAAAACGGTTACTAACGGTTACGAGTGGAATGTCTAAATATCAACTTTACCGCTCATTCGTTGGAACCGCGCTCTTAAAGAGAAACTTACGTTTAAAATAAGCGTATTGTAAGTAGTGGTAGTGGCTTGGAAGAAGATCGTCGTGAAATTCCCCATTTAAATTGTTAAGTTTTTCTTGACATTTTTGCTTGCAGCGTAAACAATACATGAAATGGTCTGAAAATGACAATTTTAATCTCAAATCGTTAATTAAAAATAAAATCTAACTCGCTACAGCTGGTATGAAGTCAGGATAAATATCTTGAGCAAAAGGACCTTCACACTGAGCTCTACACAATTCTTCCGATTGCAAAAACGATAATAACGATTCTTCCATATTTAATTCGACATTTCTCCAATCTTTCTGTCCGTAAGCGTCAACTCCATGGATGTAAAAGTAAACATACTCCTGAAAAAAAATATTTCAATCTTCCACCTTTAAATAGTTGACGGTTTACTTTTGCTTCAAAGTTGATTATTTCGGTCATATCGACTTCAGCTTGATTTGAGTAATGTTTTAGAGTTTTTATCATATTTTCATCTTTTGGATGAGCCACTAAGTATGTAAAAGCTGCCGATGCTGCCTTTTGATGTTGTTTAGTCTGTAATCAAACACAAAGTCTCTAATTACCAGTAACAATCAGGTGAAAAACAGATGTATTACAATTCAAAATAATCGCCCATCTCCACTAACATCGTGTGGAGAGAAGAATCTTCAAATATAGGCTCACAGGCAAGCAGGGGCATAAAGTAAGGGCCATGTATGGATGGATGAAACAGATCTGGAGCAAAAACTACTGAACCTCGCAGACGAAGACACTGTGGCTGGTGTTAGCCGTGGGTGCCCTCAGGGAGGAGTTCCATATCTCCCCTCATGTGATGCCTCGTAGTGGACGGGCTCATCTCTCGATTTAACGATGAAGGCTTTTATGTCCAGGGATATGCTGATGACATGGTCATCCTCATAACCGGAAAATGTTTAAACACAGTTTCTGAGGTCGCTGGGCAGCTTTATTCATTTTAGAAACATGGTACTACGAGAACCAGCTCACAGTCAACCCAAACAAAACCGGTGCGGTTCTCATCACCATATAAAGAAATACTTCGGAGTATAACCTCCTAAGCTTTTCAACCAACTCCTAGTGTAAATTTTTGGGTGTCCTTCTGGAAGTTGCACTGAGGTCAGTACGTGGAGATGAGCCATTGCAGTACTGTGGTACTGCAGGCGAGCTCTAGGCTCAACTGGGGATCTAACGTCAAAAGTCGTGCACTGGATTTACACGACAATGGTAAGACTCTCTGGTTTGGTAGACATGTACCAAAACGGCTCATGCCAAACTGAAACTAGAGCGGACACAGAGAACAGCCCGCATGTGCATCACTGGTGCCTTCAGGCTTACACCAACGGCTGCCATTGAGTCGGCTCTTTGACTTCCTCCGCTTTACTTCACCGTGCTGAGGGAAATCAGGCGACCCTACGGCTGATAAACACAGGCACCTGGAGAGTCGAGGTTATTCGTTATTCCTCCATATGCGACCGTGTGACTCTGCGCTACACCTTCGGCACAAAATTGAAGGTTACAATACCAACCTGCGAACAGTGGTAAACCTACGCCTCAAGTCAGATGCATAAATGCATAATCTGGTACACAGATGGGACTCTATCTGCACTAGGCTCAAAGGCATGAATTTATGGCGTAGAACTCAGTCTATCCGCCATCCAAGCGGCCATCTTCGCGATATCTACCTGTGCTAGGCTAAACCAATAACGATCTTACTATAGAAGTAAAAATCACATCTACACCGACAGCCAGGTAGCTCTGAAGGCTCTTCTCAATTGTAAGAAAAACTCTAAGCTCATTCTGGAATGTTGGCAGCCCTTACAGAACCTAACGACACATAATAACGTGTCACTGCACTGGGTTACAAACCATTCTGGCATAGAGGAAAACGAGATATCGGATGAACTAGCAGTGAGGGGCACTCTGATTCCTTTCTGCGAACCGGGACCCGCACTATCCCATATAGCTTCATGAAACAATACCTTGCCAAATGCCAAGGAGCACAAAAGGCTATGGAAAAACAAAAATCTCACGCATGCATAGCTTTTTATTAAGGAACCTTGCTTTGATAAGGTGAACATACTGCTAAACCTAAGCAGCGCTAAGCAGGCTTCAACTGATGACTACTAACTGGTCACTGTCTCCTAAATAAAAACCTACATACTACTGGAGTCTGTGATGACCCTAGGTGTAGAGACTGTGGGGAGGAAGATGAATCCGCCCGACGTATTTTATGCCAATGCCCTGCTCTTGCGGCACTGAGACCTAGAACACATGTTGGCAGACCTTACAGAACCTAACTACACATAATAACGTGTCACTGCACTGGGTTCCCAACCATTCTGACATAGAGGGAAACGAGATATCGGATGAACTAGCAGTGAGGGGCACTTTGATTCCTTTCTGCGAACCGGAACCCGCACTTGGAATCCCATATAGCTTCATGAAACAAGACCTTGCCAAATGCCAAGGAGCACAAAAGGCAATGGAAAAGCAAAAATCTCAGCCATGCATAGCTTTTTATTAAGGAACCTTGCTCTGATAAGGCAAACATACTGCTAAACCTAAGCAGCGCTAAGCAGGCTTCAACTGATGACTACTAACTGGCCACTGTCTCCTAAATAAAAACCTACATAGTACTGCAGTCTGTGATGATGATCTGAAGTGTAGAGACTGTGGGGAGGAAGATGAATTCGTCTAACGTATTTTATGCCAATGGCCTGCTTTTGAGGCACTGAGACTTAGAACGCTGATGGATGTCGCCTATCCGGAACTAGCAGACATACAAAGAGTTCATTCCTGTAAGCTAGTAACCTTCGAGGAAACGGGACTAAGGATTGATCCATAATCCCTCTGGATACATAAAAGGACCGCTTGGCCTAAGTGTTGGGGCCTGGATCAGGTCTCCCAGGCAGGAAAAAAAGCGAGGTTCTCATGGTGCCGGTCTAATATGAATAACTCTGTAGCCTGTATGCCCTGTAGGCTGTAAAGTCCTATAGGCCGACAGGCAGAGATATAATATGCGGACAGACAGGTAGAGATAGACAAGAAAATATAGATAGGTACAGTCAGCTTTACAATTAATGGCCACCCTGGCTATAAGCCTGGTACGAATTGTGAATGAAACCATTATAACACCCCCTACTTAAATTGAGGGGTAGCTTTATTTTGCCAATAAGTAGTAAATCAACAATCCCCTCTTCTGTCTTTTTATCGTTATTGGCTAATAAACACCCTGGTGTTTGGGTGGCCAATAATTGTGAGGCTGACTGTACAGATAGCCAGATTAGAAGATGGACCTGTAACAGTTCAGAGACGGGTTGACATTTTAAAAAAAGAGAAAAAATCATTGGAAGACCCTCGTATTCCACTGGAATAAAATTCAAGCGCGAGAGAGTTGTTAAAGTTTGCGCAAAGTTGTTTAATTAACGCCTACCGTTGACTTATTTTTAGAGTAACGACTTTTCCATATTTTCATTTAGTAATTAATTAATTATTTATAAATGTGATGCAAACATCCGAAACTTAACGATAACATTAATCTAATCTTAAATTACAACTTACTTGAAAATAACATAAATGCAAATATTCGTATGGTTTTTTATCTTCGAATATAAGCTCATCGTCTGGACTTAGCGTATAAATTTGTGCAACTTCCTTATCGGCCTTACGACATTTAATCAAACACAAAGTATTCCTCAGCGTTTTCTCATAAAAGTAAAGGTGTTCGATGTCGATGGGATATAATGGATCAGCAAGTTCGGCTTCTTCGTCGCACTTGAGTCTACAGTTTTGCACACTTTTCGAATAGAATTTATACTTTTCGATGGAAATTTCAAAATTTTCGACACAAGCTGCATAATTATTTTCCAAATATGCAGTAACACCTTTTTCATATAAAGCGACACAAGATTCTGTTACATTTACAACAGCTTCACTTATTCCAATCAACATTAAAATCACTAATTTTACTCTTAAATACATCTTTACTTAATCAGCTACAAACATTTGTCTTAGTTGAACTCTGACTTAAGTCACAAGTGTACTTAATCTATTTAAATTTTTACATGTGGTCCATTTGAGACTACATAACAGTGGTGTACGACAGTTGATTGTACGCAAGACCACGGGACATACAACAAGATTGCTAGCAATGCTAAATCGTAACCTTTCTGTCTGGGCTAACAGTATACGCCTCTGCTTAAGAAATCTATTTCGATTGACTTTAGGCATCCCGTTATACCTCTTCACTACTGTAGTTGCTACTGTATTTGAAGTCAACTTCAATACAACACAAAATCTTGCCATTTAGAAGTTCTTCAAATCTTCAGAAATCATCTTTATTATTACAACTTTTTCTCAGAGATCGTCCTCCTTTAAACTTTTTTAAAATAAATTGTTATAATCGAAAAAATATTTTTTTTTATTCCATTTCTCAACATTTTAAGTTCCCGTATTCCAAAAATGCAACAAAAAATTTCGGTTCTTAATTTTTACCACGAAAATCAAAATCAAAAAGAAATCGAGAAAAAAATCAAAAATTTTTTTTTATTGCATTTCTCGACGTTTTGAGTCCCCCTAATTCCAAAAATAAGATTTCCAATTTTTAACTTTTTCCAAGAAAATCAAAAAGAAACGAGAAAGAAATCCAAAATTTTTTTAATTGCATTTCTCGCCGCTTCGAGTCTCCCTGATACCAAAAAAGCAATAAAAATTTCCGATTTTTAATTTTTCTAAGAAAATCAAAGCAAAAAAAATGAGAAAGAAATCGATAAGAAATCTTCAATGGGAGCGAAGATATTTTCAAAATTAGCAGTTTTGCTAAAAAAATGCATTTTTGACCCTGTTCCCGCACGCCTCTGATCAAGAAAAATCTCTCTCATAATTAGGGACTCAAAATAAAGCGATTCCTGAACTTGCTATCCCCAATCTTTTTTCAAAAAATTTTTATTTGCACTCTTCTATAAAATAAGACCGTGTAGCGTCAAGAGTTGACGAGTGCCAACGGTTTTGAATCTTTTCACTTAAACATAAGTCATAAAGGCTCAACATATAAAAAAAATTGCGAAAATCGAAGAGGGAGTTTTTCTACACTTAGACTTGAAAATTTGACACTGGAACAGTTTGAAAAAAAAAGGCTTTAAATCAAAGAAGCGATGCATAAAATAAATAGTACGTTCCTTTAGCTTTAAATAAGCGTATTTTGCAGAAATATATCTCTTTTAGATCGCGAGTTATTCATGTTTTCAAAATAGTTCAAAAAGTAATTTGAACATCGATAGGTCAAAAATAATTTTTTCGAAAAACCACTTTGTACACTTAAGTTTAAACATATTTCCAACCGACATACGAAATTTCGTCAAAATCCGAAGACCTAAGGATCAAATGTGGCCGATCTGACGTGGAATTCGAATTACCCAACAGAGATCATCTGGTCTATTAGAACCTTTCCAGAGATCCTTCAGCTTTTTAAAACCTTTTTAGAACCATTTCAGAGATCATCTTACCTTTTCAAACTTTCCCAGAGATGAATCTGCGTTTTAAAATGCTAACAGAGATCATCTGGTCTATTAGAACCTTTTCAGAGATCCTTCAGCCTTTCAAAACCTTATTAGATTGATTTTTAGAACCATTTCAGAGATCATCTTTCCTTTACTCAACTTTTTCAGACATGAATCTGCGTTTTAAAATGCTAACAAAGATCATCTGGTCTCCTAGAACCTTTCCAGAGATCCTTCAGCTTTTTAGAACTTTTTTAGAACCATTTCAGAGATCATCTTACCTCTTCAAACCTTTTCAGAGATGAATCTGAGTTTTAAAATGCTAACAGAGATCATCTGGTCTATTAGAACCTTTCCAGAGATCCTTCAACCTTTCGAAACCTTATTAGATTGATTTTTAGAACCATTTCAGAGATCATCTTACCTTTTCAAACTTTTCCAGAGATGAATCTGCGTTTTAAAATGCTAACAGAGATCATCTGGTCTATTAGAACCTTTCCAGAGATCCTTAAGCTTTTTAAAATCATTTTAGAACCATTTCATAGATCATCTTACCTTTTCAAACCTTTTCAGAGATGAATCTGCGTTTTAAAATGCTAACAGAGATCATCTGGTCTATTAGAACCTTTCCAGAGATCCTTCAGTCTTTCAAAACCTTATTAGATTGAGTTTTAGAACAATTTCAGAGATCATCTTTCCTTTTCTTAACTTTTCCAAACATGAATCTGCGTTTTAAAATGCTAACAAAGATCATCTGGTCTCCTAGAACCTTTCCAGAGATCCTTCAGCTTTTTAGAACTTTTTTAGAACCATTTCAGAGATCATCTTACCTCTTCAAACCTTTTCAGAGATGAATCTGCGTTTTAAAATGCTAACAGAGATCATCTGGTCTATTAGAACCTTTCCAGAGATCCTTCAGTCTTTCAAAACCTTATTAGATTGAGTTTTAGAACAATTTCAGAGATCATCTTTCCTTTTCTTAACTTTTCCAAACATGAATCTGCGTTTTAAAATGCTAACAGAGAGCATCTGGTATATTAGAACCTTTCCAGAGATTCTTAAGTTTTTTAAAATCTTTTTAAACCATTTCATAGATCATCTTACCTTTTCAAACCTTTTCAGAGATGAATCTGCGTTTTAAAATGCTAACAGAGATCATCTGGTCTATTAGAACCTTTCCAGAGATCCTTCAGTCTTTCAAAACCTTATTAGATTGAGTTTTAGAACAATTTCAGAGATCATCTTTCCTTTTCTTAACTTTTCCAAACATGAATCTGCGTTTTAAAATGCTAACAGAGAGCATCTGGTATATTAGAACCTTTCCAGAGATCCTTAAGTTTTTTAAAATCTTTTTAAACCATTTCATAGATCATCTTACCTTTTCAGAGATGAATCTGCGTTTTAAAATGCTAACAGAGATCATCTGGTCTATTAGAACCTTTCCAGAGATCCTTCAGTCTTTCAAAACCTTATTAGATTGAGTTTTGGAACCATTTCAGAGATCACCTTTCCTTTTCCCAACATTTCAAAACACGAATCTGCGTTTTAAAATGCTACCAAAGCTCATCTGGTCTCCTAGAACCTTTTCAGAGATCCTTCAGCTTTTTATAACCTTTTTAGAACTGAAGGAGAGAAGTTTCCTTACCATTTAGTAGAATAGCGTAGTAGTAAAACACAACTTTAATAATAATCATTTAATTAACCGTGCTCACATAACGAACTTTATGACTGTCACTCGAAAAACTGCGTAACTTCCCATGGTCGGGTGGTGAGTTTTTTTATTCAAAAGCCGCCCTGGTGGTGAGAGCTTCAACTCTAGGGTGGGCGGCGCCAAAGTAAACGGCGCGAGATTTAAATTATGTGTCGCCACAGAATCATTTCATAGAGCATCTTACCTTTTGAAACTTTTCCGGATATGAATTTCCGTTTTAAAATGCTAAGTAGAGTACTAAAAAAATGCTAAGACCTTTTCAGAGATCCTTCAGCCTTTCAAAACCTTATTAGATTGATTTTTATAACCATTTCAGAGATCATCTTACCTCTTCAAACCTTTTCAGAGATGAATCTGCGTTTTAAAATGCTAACAGAGATCATCTGGTCTATTAGAACCTTTCCAGAGATCCTTCAGCCTTTCAAAACCTTATTAGATTGATTTTTAGAAGCATTTCAGAGATCATCTTTCCTTTTCTCAACTTTTCCAGACATGAATCTGCGTTTTAAAATGCTAACAAAGATCATCTGGTCTCCTAGAACCTTTCCAGAGATCCTTCAGCTTTTTAGAACTTTTTTAGAACCATTTCAGAGATCATCTTACCTCTTCAAACCTTTTCAGAGATGAATCTGCGTTTTAAAATGCTAACAGAGATCATCTGGTCTATTAGAACCTTTCCAGAGATCCTTCAGTCTTTCAAAACCTTATTAGATTGAGTTTTAGAACCATTTCAGAGATCATCTTTCTTTTTCTCAACTTTTCCAAACATGAATCTGCGTTTTAAAATGCTAACAGAGATCATCTGGTCTATTGGAACCTTTCCAGAGATCCTTAAGCTTTTTAAAACCTTTTTAGAACCATTTCATAGATCATCTTACCTTTTCAAACATTTTCAGAGATGAATCTGCGTTTTAAAATGCTAACAAAGATAATCTGTTGTCCTAGAACCCTTCCAGAGATCCTTCAGCTTTTTAAAATATTTTTAGAACTGAAGGAGAGAAGTTTCCTTACCATTTAGTAGAGTAGCGTAGTAGTAAAACACATCTTTAATAATAATCATTTAATTAACCGTGCTCACATAACGAACTTTATGACTGTCACTCGAAAAACTGCGTAACTTCCCTTGGTCGGTGGTGAGTGGTTTTTATTCCAAAGCCAAAGCAGCCAAAGGTGGTGAGAGCTTCAACTCTAGGGTGGGCGGCGCCAAAGTAAACGGCGCGAGATTTAAATTATGTGTCGCCACAGAATCATTTCATAGAGCATCTTACCTTTTGAAACTTTTCCAGAGGTGAATTTCCGTTTTAAAATGCTAAGTAGAGTACTAAAAAAATGCTAAGACCTTTCCAGAGATCCTTCAGCCTTTCAAAACCTTATTAGATTGATTTTTAGAACCATCTCAGAGATCATCTTTCCTTTTCTCAACTTTTCCAGACATGAATCTGCGTTTTAAAGTGCTAACAGAGATCATCTGGTCTATTAGAACCTTTCCAGAGATCCTTCAGCCTTTCAAAACCTTATTAGATTGATTTTTAGAACCATTCCAGAGATCATCTTTCCTTTTCTCAACTTTTCCAGACATGAATCTGCGTTTTAAAATGCTAACAGAGAACATCTGGTCTATTAGAACCTTTCCAGAGATCCTTCAGCTTTTTAAAACCTTTTTAGAACCATTTCAGAGATCATCTTACCTTTTCAAACATTCCAAGAGATGAATCTGTATTTTAAAATGCTAACAGAGATCATCTGGTCTATTAGAACCTTTCCAGAGATCCTTCAGCTTTTTAAAACCTTTTTAGAACCATTTCAGAGATCATCGGACCTTTTAAAACTTTTCCAGAGATGCATCTGCATTTTAAAATGCTAACAGAGATCATCTGGTCTATTAGAACCTTTCCAGAGATCCTTCAGCCTTTCAAAACCTTATTAGATTGATTATTAGAACCATTTGAGAGATCATCTTTCCTTTTCTTAACTTTTCTAATGCTAACAGAGATCATCTGGTCTATTAGAACCTTTCCAGAGATCCTTCAGCTTTTTAAAACCTTTTTAGAACCATTTCAGAGATCATCTTACCTTTTCAAACTTTCCCAGAGATGAATCTGCATTTTAAAATGCTAACAGAGATCATCTGGTCTATTAGAACCTTTCCAGAGATCCTTCAGCTTTTTAAAACCTTTTTAGGACCATTTCAGAGAACATCGGACCTTTTAAAACTTTTCCAGAGATGCATCTGCGTTTTAAAATGCTAACAGAGATCATCTGGTCTATTAGAACCTTTCCAGAGATCCTTCAGCTTTTTAAAACCTTTTTAGAACCATTTCAGAGATCATCGGACCTTTTAAAACTTTTCCAGAGATGCATCTGCATTTTAAAATGCTAACAGAGATCATCTGGTCTATTAGAACCTTTCCAGAGATCCTTCAGCCTTTCAAAACCTTATTAGATTGATTATTAGAACCATTTGAGAGATCATCTTTCCTTTTCTTAACTTTTCTAATGCTAACAGAGATCATCTGGTCTATTAGAACCTTTCCAGAGATCCTTCAGCTTTTTAAAACCTTTTTAGAACCATTTCAGAGATCATCTTACCTTTTCAAACATTCCAAGAGATGAATCTGTATTTTAAAATGCTAACAGAGATCATCTGGTCTATTAGAACCTTTCCAGAGATCCTTCAGCCTTTCAAAACCTTATTAGATTGATTTTTAGAACCATTCCAGAGATCATCTTTCCTTTTCTCAACTTTTCCAGACATGAATCTGCGTTTTAAAATGCTAACAGAGAACATCTGGTCTATTAGAACCTTTCCAGAGATCCTTCAGCCTTTCAAAACCTTATTAGATTGATTTTTAGAACCATTCCAGAGATCATCTTTCCTTTTCTCAACTTTTCCAGACATGAATCTGCGTTTTAAAATGCTAACAGAGAACATCTGGTCTATTAGAACCTTTCCAGAGATCCTTCAGCTTTTTAAAACCTTTTTAGAACCATTTCAGAGATCATCTTACCTTTTCAAACATTCCAAGAGATGAATCTGTATTTTAAAATGCTAACAGAGATCATCTGGTCTATTAGAACCTTTCCAGAGATCCTTCAGCTTTTTAAAACCTTTTTAGAACCATTTCAGAGATCATCGGACCTTTTAAAACTTTTCCAGAGATGCATCTGCGTTTTAAAATGCTAACAGAGATCATCTGGTCTATTAGAACCTTTCCAGAGATCCTTCAGCCTTTCGAAACCTTATTAGATTGATTTTTAGAACCATTTCAGAGATCATCTTACCTTTTCAAACTTTTCCAGAGATGAATCTGCGTTTTAAAATGCTAACAGAGATCATCTGGTCTATTAGAACCTTTCCAGAGATCCTTCAGCCTTTCAAAACCTTATTAGATTGATTATTAGAACCATTTGAGAGATCATCTTTCCTTTTCTTAACTTTTCTAATGCTAACAAAGATCATCTGGTCTATTAGAACCTTTCCAGAGATCCTTCAGCCTTTCAAAACCTTATTAGATTGATTTTTAGAACCATTCCAGAGATCATCTTTCCTTTTCTCAACTTTTCCAGACATGAATCTGCGTTTTAAAATGCTAACAGAGAACATCTGGTCTATTAGAACCTTTCCAGAGATCCTTCAGCTTTTTAAAACCTTTTTAGAACCATTTCAGAGATCATCTTACCTTTTCAAACTTTCCCAGAGATGAATCTGCATTTTAAAATGCTAACAGAGATCATCTGGTCTATTAGAACCTTTCCAGAGATCCTTCAGCTTTTTATAACCTTTTTAGGACCATTTCAGAGAACATCGGACCTTTTAAAACTTTTCCAGAGATGCATCTGCGTTTTAAAATGCTAACAGAGATCATCTGGTCTATTAGAACCTTTCCAGAGATCCTTCAGTCTTTCAAAACCTTATTAGATTAATTATTAGAACCATTTGAGAGATCATCTTACCTTTTCAAACTTTTCCAGACATAAATCTGCGTTTTAAAATGCTAACAGAGATCATCTGGTCTATTAGAACCTTTCCAGAGATCCTTCAGTCTTTCAAAACCTTATTAGATTAATTATTAGAACCATTTGAGAGATCATCTTTCCTTTTCTTAACTTTTCCAGACATAAATCTGCGTTTTAAAATGCTAACAAAGATCATCTGGTCTATTAGAACCTTTCCAGAGATCCTTCAGCTTTTTAAAACCTTTTTAGGACCATTTCAGAGAACATCGGACCTTTTAAAACTTTTCCAGAGATGCATCTGCGTTTTAAAATGCTAACAAAGATCATCTGGTCTATTAGAACCTTTCCAGAGATCCTTCAGCTTTTTAAAACCTTTTTAGAACCATTTCAGAGATTACCTTTTCAAACTTTTCCAGATATGAATCTACGTTTTAAAATGCTAACAAAGATCATCTGGTTTATTAGATCCTTTCCAGAGATCCTTCAGCTTTATAAAACCTTTTTAGAACCATTTCAGAGATCATCTCATTTCCAAACTTTTTCAGAGATGAATCTACGTTTTAAAATGCTAACAGAGATCATCTGGTCTATTAGAACCTTCCAGAGATCCTTCAGCTTTTTAGAACCATTTCAGAGATTACCTTTTCAAACTTTTCCAGAGATGAATTAGCGTTTTAGAAGTTTTTCCTAGATCTTCTGGTTGGAGAATCGTTTTATAAATTCTTATTAAAAAATATTTTGGAATGGCTTTAATATATTTTGTTAAATACTCATAATTTTTTTACAAAAATAGAATAGGTACAACAAGAAATAAAAAATAGGAAAAAATTAGTGCGTTTTTCGATGTATTAATTTTATTTCGTGTTATACCGAACAACAAGCGGTATATAACTAAAATTATTGAAATAACATCATATAAAATTATGGTCCAAATTACAGTTTGTACTTAATTACTGTAAATAATTACAAAATATAGAAATATCTATATAAAAAAATAAAAAAGTAAAAAAATAATACTCGTAATTCATAAAAATATAAGGGCAATTACGATTAGTTTTAAGCTAATTTAATACATGTCGAAATAACCACGACACATTCAACATCGATACATTTATAATTTTCTAATATTAAAATAAATTAATGGCGCGAGAAAAAAATACTTGTTCGAAATAAGTACTTAACAGTAAGTTTATCAAAAAATATGAAAATACTGTCACTGCGGTACAAATTTACAATTTAAAAAATCTTTCACCAATTTTTCAGTGTTTTAAAAAATCAGTTCAGTTTATCTTAATTATACAATTGTGTATGATTTAGGGCAGCTTTTAAATTTACAGTCACATTTTGGTGAGATCTCAATTTTAAGAAAAAACATCCCGTACTTAATTTAATTTTTTGCTACGCAAAATCCGATAATTGACTTACGAAATTTACAATTTCAATATAAACTTATTTACTTAAAATTAACAAAATAATTAGGCTCCAATTAATTTTTTTTTTACAAAAGTAAACCGCAATCTTTCAGATTATTTTTAATAATGACATCCGTAACGGCCACAAAAACAAATTGTATATTATTAGTATCGGTGGCGCACGTAAAATGCGTATAAATCTCCTTTTGATCTTTTCTCTTATTTAAATTTTCAAATTTCATTCGTATATAAGCCGAAGCTTCTTCGTAACTATTCGATCCTGTATATTCGGGAAAACAAATCGTCAACGGACTCCTCGCTATTTTCTCTTCAAATAAATCTTTCTTGTTTAAAAATAAAATTATCGACGTCGAAACAAACCATTTACTATTACAAATCGAATCAAATAACTTAAGAGATTCAACCATCCTATTCATTTCTTCATCTTCAGCCAAAACCAAATCGTAACCTACACAAAATTAAATTTTTTTTAAATTGCTTTCATCCGGGATCCAACCTAGGACTTCTGCGTGTAAGCAGAATTTTTAGACTTGAACTGTCTAAAATGCTAATTTCATTTTTTTTGAAATTTGGCATAAATTTAAGTTAAAAATATACATTATTTAATATGTTCAGAAAGCTAATTTTACGAGCTTTCAAAATATTGAAAAATATACAGGGTGTTCCATTTAAATTAAGAAATTTGATCCCGTTTCCGGTTAAACCGGAAGTCAAAATATAAAGTGTTTGGTATCATGTAATAGCTAATTTCACGAGCTTTCAAAATATTTGCAAATATACAGGGTGTTTTTAAAAATTTTGACATTTTTGTAATTTCCGGTTTAACCGGAAGCGTTTTTTAACCGAAAATAGTGTCAAATAATAGATATTTATGGGATTGATAAATATATCCATTTTCAAGTTTTAATTTTTATTACAAATGAAATTAGAGATTTTTGAAATTTTCACATTCAAAAAATCATAACTCCAAAACGGCTCTAGCGATTTTGATAAAATTTTATATTTCGATAGAGAATTACGTTTTCTGTAGCATATCCAAAAAAGAAAAAATATGGCAGAGGGAATTTTGAGAAAATCCGTTTCAAAATTTTTACCTACTTTGGTCCCTTAAAGGTAGGCAATTTTAAAACAATTTTGAAAATCGACTTGTTTAGAACGAAAGCCCTATATTTTGGCTGTACAATGCCATTTTGAAATTTTTATAATGATAATTACCGGCCAAGTTATAAGGGAAAAACCACAAAATGGGACAATCGTTCTATTGGCCGCCATTTTGAATTAAAAAATTTGAAATTGTTTTTTTCAATTGGGGCTCACATGTACTATCTTATAGCCAAGTAAAAACGAATTTGGGCCAAATTTGCAAATATGCGCCCAAAATAACCACCTTATTTTTGGACACCCTGTATAGATTTCTTATAAAAGCTTAGTTTGCCAATGTAATAATTTTAAAGTGGCTAAAATCAAATTTCATCAAAATCAGTTCAGTTGTTTTTGCTTCACAGCTGTAACAGACTGACAGACATTTCAGTTCAAAAAAACAAAAAATTTTTTTTTGCATTTTTGGAATCAGGGAGACTCAAAACGCTGAGAAATGCAAAAAAAATTATATTTTTTTTCTCGATTATAACAACTTTTTTTGGATTGGAAAAAGTTAAAAAGTGTGAACATACCCGATAAAGCTACACAAAAGATGATAGCGGTGACACCTTCGAAGCAATGAATCCACTTCTTACGTTCAGATCGTTGCCCACCGACATCAAACATTCTAAAATCAAATCAAACAGTTCAAATATTTAAATAAAAACGTAATTACTTGAAATGGAGTCCTTTGAATGAGAATTGTGTTTCGACGATTCCGGTCGTTTTGATACGTGTTCTTAAAAGATCTTGTGACGTAGGAATATAATTAGGCAAAGAAATTCGATCTAAAGCGTTGAGATAGTAAGCGGCCGAGTCGTTTAATTGATATTCTCGTGAACGCGAAAAACATAATTGTACACCAGGGTCCGTCCAAAGACGTTTCATTAACATAACCAGCTCTGGTGTTAATTCACCTTCTTCAGCTGCACTGGCGTAAGTAAAAAATTGACGAGCAACATCCTACAATTAAAACGTTAAAAGTTGGTTTCGTATTTGTAAAATTACGTACAGCACGATTGGGATTTGCAAAATCGATTCTTAACTGTCCCATAGCTCTTATAATAGCCATTAAGCTTTGTATGGTGTTACTGTATACAACGGGGCGATATTGTTCGCATTCTTCTTTAGAATAACCAGTTTCATGTATTATTTTCATTTGCTTAACGATTGTGCTTTTACCAGATTCTCCGGCACCTTAAAAATATACAAATAGCAACTTTAACGTATAATTAAATTACTAATGTTAATATGAGTCAGCTTTACTTACCTAATAGCAAAAGTTTAACTTCACTAGCTGCACGTTCTCCATCAACCCTAAGATCTCTATCTATTTTCTTAGATCTTTCCGAAGCTGCTTTATCTCCTATTGCACTAACTGCACAACCCATGCTTCTTAAAAAATACTTTATTTTGACACTTGTTGCTATTCACATACAAACGACTCCACCCGCTAACTACAACAACATTTTTCACCAATTTACTTTAACTGTTACATTTCTAGGGGAAATTTAAGTTGGTACCGAACTAACCCAAAAATGCTCAACTTTTTAAATTTACAGAAACCTGTAATGTCAAAAAAAATTAATTATTTAAAAATTACCGTTTATTTATAAAATATTTATTTATTGTAAGTTTAAGAAAAATGTATTACATAAATATTTAAACAAAAACCATATTGCACAGTTGCACTTAACTAAAAGCAAATTTTAAAACTAGCGCCACCTAACCTAAAAATGCGCAACTTTTTAAACTTACAGAAACCTGTAATGTCAAACAAAATTAATTATTTAAAAACTAACGTTTATTAATAAAATATTTATTTATTGTAAGTTTAACAAAAATGTATTACATAAATATTATAATTTTATTTATATTAAACAACCAAAAACCATATTATCACAGTTGCAGTTAAAAAATAACGATTTTAATAATAATTTGAACATCTTGGATACTTCAAGTGCAGCTATGTCTTTTTTACAAATCCATGCATGGGTGGTGGTCCAACGTTAGCTTGAGAAGCCATGGGCGCTGTTGGATCCATTCCAAAAATTCCAGTTTGTTGTGAAGCTACCATGGTTGAAGTGGCAGGTACTTGCTTTTCAATAACCATCGTCGGTTGTGGAACTTTATTATCCGGAGCAATCCCAACCGAATCATAAATTTCTTTCAAAATCATCAAAACAGTATCTTCAGACTCCCAATAACAAATATGACTAGTCAAAGCGAATAGATACTCGTTAAAAAATTCAAAAGGGGCCTCTTGTAAAACATAATCGACTCTTCTACCCTTATTCAAAGCGCCCATGTTTAAATTTGCAGTTTGGTCTTCGACATGTTGATTTGTGCTCGATTCTTGCCTCGCTTGTTCTTCGGCAAGTTTTTCTTCAAATACTCGATCGACTTCCGCTTGTAATGTTGGAGTTTGATCTTGTCTACCGAACGTTGTCATTTGAAAAAATGAGTTCCAAGTATTTTTCATCGAGTCAAATAATTTTTGTTTAATGTCAGTACCGACTCGAGTCATCGTTTCTTTTAGTTCTTAAAATAAAAAATTAATTTTAAGTTTTAAAAATTTAAAAACTTACCTAAATGCATACGTTTACGTCCTTTGTGATGAGGGATAAGTACGGGTTTTACTCCAGCAAATTGGGGATTTACTAAGGATTCGATACGGTAAGCGACGGGGTCGTACGGATGAAAAATGTTGAAAAATAACGGACACGTCGGTAGACTAAAGTCTATTCCGAGTTTATCTAAACCTCGTACAGTAACAAACATCCCTAGGAGGTTTATTTATTAGTTAAGTGTTACAATATAGCAAAAAACGTACCGATGGGTGAGCCTAAAGCAAAAAATGCTGTAAGTGGAAAGTTTAAATGGGGGTATTGTAGTTGTGGTTGACCAGTTCCGGCTTCGGACATCATATAACTAATTCGACGGCTCAAATGGCGTTCGGTAGGACTTGGTTTTTTTAAAGGTGTCACAATATCTTCACCTAAAACAGAATTTAAATAATTTTAACGTTTCGAATTTTTTAACCTTACCTTCGGTCTCTGTAAATGTTTGTTTAACAGGTTCAGGATGTTGATGACAAAGTAAGTCGAAACAAATTAAAGATCCCAAACTATGTCCACCGAGGGAAACGCCTCCGGTAAACATCGGATTGCGTTGTTTAAACAAATCATATATTCGATTTAATTCACTTCCTACAGTTGTAATGATTGTTTGGCAATAAACTGGGCTTGTGTAGAATAAAATGTCTAGAAGGGTATCATTTGTGAAGTCTCTTAAACGTGGAATGCTCTCCAGAGTAATATTTTTTAAATTTTTATCAATTCCAGTCTCGTCTGAATGGAGTTGGCTGTGCCAACTAATCGGTAATACTTCGACACGTCCAGCATGGCCTCTATCACATGAAGAACGATAATGAGAACGTATCAATTGTAAGGATATGCCTCGAAATTCGTCCACTGAAAAAATATTTCAATAATAGGTACTAGGGAGTATAATACAGGGTGATTTATTGATATGACTGACGATAGCTCCCTAGCCGTTTGAAATAAGCCAAACATTTAAATACAAAAGTTATTCAACTCCATCAGGAGCATAACCTAAAATTATTTTTAATTCTACAGGGTGTTGTATTAGTGCTTGGAGAGAATAATTTTAATCTTTTTAAATGGAACACCCTGTATATTTTTCTATATTTCGACTTGGAATTAAGTCGCCTACATGGCCACATTAATTTTTTTAAATTTCTCAGCGGTGTTGCCAAGTTATTAATTTTTTTCTCTAAAAAATGCCCGCAACACGTGTTGCTTTATAAAATCGTACTAAAGCCGTTGTTTACGGAATAACAACGAAATTTTTTTCCTAAGTAGTTATGACTATCCTCTATGCTATGAAATTAAAAAAGTTCGATTAAATTGTACAGGGTGTTCATTAAAGCGACCCAAAGTTACTCGTTTTCAAATGACTATAACTCGTTATTTTCAAATGGAACACCCTGTATATTTTTACATATTTGGATTCCTGGGAAAATTTAGATACTAAATATGTAAAAATATACAGGGTGTTCCATTTAAAAATAACGAGTTATGATCATTTAAAAATAAGTAACTTTGGGTCACTTTAATAAACACCCTGTACAATTTAATCGAATTTTTTTAATTTCATAGCGTAGAGAATAGTCATGACAACCTAGGAAATAAATTTCGTCACTATTCCTTGAGCAACGGCTTTAGTACAATTTTCTAAAGCAACACGTGTTGCGGGCATTTTTTTAGAAAAATAAATTAATAACTTGGCAACACCGCCAAAAAATGAAAAAAATTTAATATGGACATGTTGGCAACTTAATTCCAAGTCGAAATATAGAAAAATATACAGGGTGTTCCATTTAAATAAATAAAAATTATTCTCGCCGAACAGAAACACAACACCCTGTAGAGATGAAAATAATTTTAGGGTATGCTCCTTAAGGAGTTGACAAACTTTTGTATTTAAATGTATGCCTTATTTCAAACGGCTAATGAGCTATCGAAGACGGTCATATCACCCTGTATTGTTTTCTAAGGAGTAAAAGTGTCACAGTGTCAGTAAGTTTAAAAGACGACGCGAAGCGGAGTCTTATAGCTACTGACCTTGAGGTAGCACAAAAAGTAACGAAGGGCTCTAAGTGCCCCTTCTATTACTACTGTGACACTGAGAGTGTTGAATAACTTACCTACTTCTTCAACAGTTCTAAACTTTAAGTCACACACTGATCCTATTCCGTGTACTAAGAAAAGGATATGATCAACAGTAGCAGGCTCGCCTTCGTCAACATCAAATTCATCCATGCCTCGTTTTATCACTCTAGGCCTTGGTTGTGTTTGCTACAATCAAATTTAAAAAAAAAACTGTGATGTGGCTGTAACAGGACTTTTCAGCCCTTTGCTTTATAAAAGTTCTTACCGGTGTGTTTCCCCAAGCGTCGGCAACTGCGGGTGGTGGTAAAAGAACTAAAACATCAGGTCCGTGTAAAACGACCGAATCGCCACTGGGTAGTTCAACTTTTCGATGCCATTCGCCACTTTCAAAAGCTATTCGGTATTCATTCTCGAGCATAGTAGCGACATTTTCTTCGTAAGGAAGAAATCTTGCGTTCGTAGTTTCTTTGTAAAACCACGAACAACGTCGAACTTCGGTAGAGGTAGAAGACCAATAAACGGGAGAACGTTCTCTACGCAAAATATTAACATCGTATCTCGCTCCATCTGTTGGAACAACTGTCTCTGGTGATAAACTTGAAGATGTGAAAGCTTCTTCTAAAGCTAAAGAATCAACCATTGAAAATGACTGCCACAGTGTTTTATGTTCAACTTCTTTTTTGTAAAACCAGTGGTTATAAACAGGTCGATATGGTTGCGTACTCTAAAAGCATTAATATTACAATTGTTTAACCCTGCAGTGCTCGCGCATCGAATATGTACCAGCAGTGCTCGCTCAGCCAATGACAACGTAGCGAGCACTGGTGGGTTAACTTACTTTTATATTAGGTAACGGTTGAGACCCAGTCTGTTTGTTTGTGGAAGACGAATCAATAGGTGGAAGAGTAGCCATGGTAGAAAGTGGGGATGTAAAAGGTTCAAGAATAGACGAACTTGAAGGGTTTAAAAATGTAACTGAACTTAAAGTTGAATCGGTTGCTTCTTCTAAAATGCTCGAAGAGTGCGATTTCGGAATTGGATTCAAAGGAGCTTGAAAATAATTAGTCGGTTGTAGCGGTGTTGGTAAAGTACAAGTTGGTTGGTTTGTTGGTAGTGGTGGTAGGTTTGTTACAGGATTATCTCGAGGCGTAACAAGACCTGGTAGTTGAGCGTAAGCAACTTTTTTTCTTCCTAAACGTCTGTACGCATTTGCCGATTGCCCTAAAATAAAAAATTATACTGTTGGATAGTTTTGGGGTTGAAATTTATACCTTCGGGTGGAGCTGGTGGTTTTGCTGCTGAAATATTTGGAATACTATTTGTAGTTGATGGAAATAGCGGAACTGACTCTGTGCTTGTTGGAGATAATATCGAAGGTTCGTACACCCCTTGTGTATTTGAAGGTGCTAAATCTGAATTTGCATCTCCAAATGTTAAAATATTTGAAAAGGAAGAAACTATTGACGAAAATTGCGAATCATTGTGCTGATCTTGTAATGGGTCGTACAATGGAATTTCTTGAGTTTCTACCCCTTTATATTCGGGTAATAAAGGACTGCCAGTTGTAACTGAAAAAAAAATTTTTTAATCGCATTTAGAACACTCAGTTTTCACCTAAACTCAATTTTACACTGTACTATAATACAGGGTGAGTTTTTTAACTTAACACACGTTAATATCCCAAAGATAAGGCATTTTAGGAAAAATTCGTACGAATAAAAGTTGTTTAATTCGAAGGGGGGTACAAAGCAGTACTATTTTGTGTCCCCCTCCACGTTAAGCAATTTACTTTAAACTTTTAACTTTTTCCAATCCAAGAAAAAGTTATAATCGAGAAAAAAAATAATTTTTTTTTTATTGAAGTTCTCGACGTTTTGAGTCACCCTGATTCCAAAAATCGAAAAAATTATTTTTCGATTTTTTGAACTGAAAATGTCCGTATGTATGGATGTCCCCCCCCCCTTAAAGCAAAAACTACTGAACCGATTTTGATGAAATTTGATTTTAGCCACTTTAAAATTATTTCATCGGCAAACTAAGCTTTTATAAGAAATCTATACAGGGTGTCCAAAAATAAGGTGGTTATTTTGGGCGCATATTTGCAAATTTGGGCCAAATTCGTTTCTACTTGGCTATAAGATAGTATATCTGAGCCCCAATATAAAAAAAAAATTTCAAATTGTTTAATTCAAAATGGCGGCCCATAGAACCATTGTCCCATTTTGTGGTTTCTCCCTTATAACTTCGCCGGTAATTATTATTATAAAAATTTTAAAACGGCATTGTACAGCCAAAATATAGGGCTTTCGTTCTAAAGAAGTCGATTTTTAAAATTGTTTCAAAATTGCCTACCTTTAAGGGGCCAGAGTAGGGCAAAATTAAGAAATGGATTTTCTCAAAAACTGGTTCGCCCGATTTATACAGATTTGGATATGTTATAGACAACATGATTCTCTATCTAACTGTAAATTTTTAAAGACTTGTATGATGCGGATTCGGAGTTATGATTTTTTGAATGTCAAAATTTCAATAATCACTAATTTCTTTTGTAATAAAAATGAAAACTTGAAATTGGATATTTACATCAATCCCATGAATATCTATTATTTAACACTATTTGCGGTTAACAAAACGTTTCCGGTTAAACCGGAAATTAGAACAATATCAAAATTTTTTGGAACACCCTGTATATTTTTAAATATTTTGAAGGCTCGTAAAATTAACTTTGACACGATACCAAACACTTTATATTTTGATTTCCGGTTTAACCGGAAATGGAATAAAATTTCTTAATTTAAATAGAACACCCTGTATATTTCTTAATATTTTGAAAGCTCGTAAAATGATCTTTCTGAACATATAAAATTATGTATATTTTGAACTTCTATTTATGCCAAATTTAAAAAAATAAAAAATGAAAGTAGTATTTCAGACAATTCATTATTAATTAATTGTTGTTGGAATTATTAATTTAACACAAAAAAGTACGTTCCACCCCTTTTTCGGGCGAGTCTAAGTAACATACGGTTGAAATGTCAAAAATACAGTTATTTTTTATTAAAATTTAATTTGAAAATTCTAAATTATAAACTTTAAAAAAAAATGCACAAAAAAATACAACAGGAAAAAGTTCCTCGTATGGCCACATCCGTTGTTTTTTTCTAAAATGCCTTGTTTTCGAAATATTAGCGTGTCAAGTTGAAAAAAAGCACCTTAAATTTTACGTGTTTTTCATAATTTGAAGCTTTTCATGACGAAAAATATTAATTTGAACAAAATATGCCTTGCAATAATTTTAAATTTTGAGCTGACACCTTGAAATTTGGCACAGGATGAATAAGTGATTTTTGTAATTAGATTCGAATGTAACTTATTAAATTTTCTTCAAATATTTATTTTTAAATACTAAAATTGATAACTAGTAAGGTCGTATAGTCACACCTAAAGAAATTAATAATTTGAAGTTGCCCAAACAATTCTAATTATTATAAACAAATAGGTCAACGTTCTACTATCAGAAAAACCACAAAAATGGTTTTTCTCAAATATTATTGTATTTCCACTTAAAACAACTAATTCAACCCCTTTTTTAATATTTCAAATTCCACCTAATGTACGAGCCAATTCCATCCATTTTTTGAGCAATAAGCAAAGATAAGTTAGACAATATCCGTTCCTGCCCATAAATACGTCATTTTTCAGTACATAAATTAAAGTTTGTTTAAAACATAATTAGTTTGTGTTAAGAGCAAGATTCAAAATGGTGAAAATTATAATTATTTTAACTTTATTTAATTTACATTTGACCCTTTCGGCTAACGAATCTGCAAGAATTCTAACTGCAGGTTCAGGTGAAATACATCCAAGTGGAGATGAAAATATACAAAATTTAATTGACGCACTAACACCCTTAACTTACCAAAGGGTTATGGTTTTGGTTCACGATACAAAAGAAGTCAATCAAGATGCACTCATTTACATGCAACACCTCGTCAATTTAAATATCGAATTTTTGTTAATGAAGTTCAACAGTTCGGGTGAGTTTAATTTAAAACGTTAATTTTTAGAAAAAACAACCCTTGTATTATTTTAGGCATAACTCCAATTTTATCCAATAGCACTTTTAAGAGACAATTTTTAAATTATTTGCAATGGACGGACTCCCCAAACACGTCCATGATAATTTCACCAGATTATTTTCAAGGAGGGGTTGTATTTTATGGAATTTTAAAGACAACTAGAATTCTTCCCCAAAATAGCGGAATTATTGTCTTCACAGATTATAAAGTTCAAGATGAAGATTTAGCTCAGCTCGCAATAAAAGAGATGAGTAATAAACGAATAAAGGTAAGAATTATAGTGTATTGTTCTATTAAGAGTAAAAGTGATACTTTATTCGGCGAGTGAGTTGGTTTTGGAAGACGAGACGAAGTCGAGTCTGACAAGTACTGACGAGCCTTTTTTGTACTAGTATAAAAAAGTACAGTAACAAAATCTCACTTTTGACCTTTGAAGAAAAATTTTTTTTTTCAAAAATTAACAAAATCAACTTTTAGTTATTTGTAATTTGGGAAGGAATTTATCCAACGGTGAATCATGAAGAAAGATTGTTAAGAGATACGTCTTATCTCACGGGAGGTGACTTCCTTCTTGGTCATACTGAAAAACGACTATCAGATTTGTATAACAAATTTTATTTAACAAATCCAGATTCAATTATAACCAAGGTAAGATCATAAAGTTTAAGCAAATTTGATTTTTTATATGAGATTCTCGCCACATTTACTTTCGATTTAATTACGAAATACAAATTTCCTACATTTTTATCACATAATTTAGTTTTGCGAATCATCCGGATTAAACGGGTACGCGAGCAAAATCGAATAAAAAATTTCTCATTATCAGAATACGTACAGAAATTACTCTACAATTCCCTTGAATCCTTAACTTTGTACACCAAAATTTCTAAGCGGTTTCCTCTCTTCGACGAGCACCTTTAAAACCAAAGTTGGCAAAAATTAAAAATGGCACCGATTTTTGTTTTCTCGTTTTTGAACATTTTGGAGCACTCTGGAGAACACATGTCCTAATTTCTAGAGAGCGGAGATCTAGAGCGGTTCCTCTCATTGTCCGGATTAAACGAGATTTTTTAAATATTAAAAAAAATCCGGATAATCAATATAAGTATTAATGACCTTGATATTCCGCTAAAATATTATTACAAAAGAAATGAGTTTTTTTTTAATTTTTCAAAAAAATCCATAACGCCGGTTCCGCTTGATAGAAGTTAATAAAAAAACAGAGTTCGATAGAGAATGACGTTATCTGTAACGTATGTAACGTGTAAAAGTATGAGAAAAATTCTCTATGAAAATTTTGAGAAAATCCGAGAAAATCAATTTCAAAATTTTAACATATTTTGGCACTCTAAAAGTAGACAATTTTGAAACAATTTTAAAAATCGGTTAAGTTAGGACGAAAGCCTTATATTTTGGCTGTACAATGTCGGTTTGAAATTTTTATAATAATAATTAACGGCTAAGTTATACGGCAAAAACCACAAAGTGGGAAACTCGTGGTATGAGGCGCCATTCTTGTATAAAAAAAAAATTTTTTATTAAGGCTCAGATGTACTATCTTATAGCCCACTTATAACTTGCAAAAAAAATGCAAACAAAATAACAATCTTATTTTTGGACACCCTGTATACAAGATGATTCATTGATATGACAGTTATTCTACTCCATAAGGAATTATTATTAATTAAACGGGATAATTTTAAATCTGAAAAACAATCCGGATTATCAAAACCCCGCTGTTTAGTTGATTATTTCTAGATGTTTTATTGTCCGGATTAAACAGAATACGACTATTTTTTATTTGAAAAAGTCCGGATTAACGAAATAATGTAAATTAATTTTGTGTACAAAAAAGTTCGTTTTAATAGGCTTTTATAGCTTCTTTATTTGATGGTTTTTAATTAAATAATTTTTTAGTCGGTGGTGGCTTTTTACACAAATCTTAAAAATAGCGTAATTAATTTTCCAATCGAATCAAAGGTAAATGGAATTCATATAAGTGTAACATCTCCTGTGCGTGCTTTGGAATTAGTTTCGCCAAACGGTAAGGCACTTCAAACAAATTAATATAATAGAATATAATTTAGGTTTTTAGATTTAATTATTAATATTTTAAATAAGGGTGAAGTTGAAAATTTTGGCAAAGGTTCGTTTGTGATTTTTGACCAACATTTGAGCCAATACGAAATACAGCTAAATACAACTAGTAGGACGTCTATTGCAGGTTTGTGGCGTCTCGACGTTAAAAACGACGGCCTAATTAAAGGAGGTTCGAACGTCACTATATCTGTGCAATCTCATCTCAATGTTACAACATTTTTGACGTACAAATTTATAGCCTACGGTAAGGAATTTAAAATTTTTTAGTTAAAAACTCACCTAATTTTAAGACGCTCCTGCAGAAGTGTGGAGATTTATTCACTGTTTAGATAAGTGACCTCCACACATCCATGTGTATACTTATAAAACGAGAAAATAGACTTTGTACACAAAACTTAATTAAACATCATGCGCATGTTTCATACTAAATTGAGATTTAAAAATTTGTCCGATTATAGCTTTTCAAAAAAAAAAATTAGGTAATATTTAAAATAGAAAGAGAGAAGATGTCAAAACTTTAGACCGTGACATCAATTTAGTCACCTTAACTAAATAAAAAAAAATTTAGTCACACTAATTCAACTTACTATATCTATTTTATTGATTAAAACTAAACATTCGATGATCAAAAATCACTCGCACTCTCCCTATATTTACATTATATAATTACTATTTATAAACTATTTAATTAAACAATAATACGAGAAAGTGTGCA
This sequence comes from Malthinus seriepunctatus, assembly GCA_963924605.1. NCBI lineage: Eukaryota > Metazoa > Arthropoda > Insecta > Coleoptera > Cantharidae > Malthinus > Malthinus seriepunctatus. Next base: position 3,135,568 of record OZ004605.1, read on the forward strand.
AATGAACCCCTTTTAAAAACATTTGAACAAAAATTTTTTTTTATCTAATCTAAAAATAAAAAAAAATAATTAATATTTGATTTTAATTTTAAATAAAAACAAATTGCGCTGCAAAATGCAAATTATAAAAGCGTGATCGCATTATAAGTCTCGTTTATTACTCTCTAATAAATTGCTTGTTAAAACCTATTAATAAAAAAACAAAAAAATTAACTCATCCCATTTAAATACCTACAAGTAATAGTTTATTATTCAATAAGCGGTCAATGACGCTCATTACTCACGAGAAAAAATTCGCGACACGAGCTGTATGCCAGTGTCGTAATCATTAGAGTGGCAGAATTTTCAAAAGTTTTTAAACAAATATTTTTTCCTAGAAAATCCTTCACAAGTATTGCGAGTTTCAATTTCTGATGAATCGAGCAAAATTAAAAGTATTGACCTAATCGACAAAGTAGGATTACCAATTGGAGAAAAACTATCAATAATACAACGGCCTACGAATGAGTCTTTGGTGGACGCTCACTATGATGAAGAACCAAAACAAGAAGTTGACATTCCAATCAACCAATTACCCAAAGGTAGTTTTTATTTAAAAATATCTGGAGAAGATGAAAAAGGTTAGTTTTTTGCACTAGTAAATTATAAAGGGTATCATCAGATAGCTAATTTTATAGCTTTCAAAATTTTGAAAAATATACAGGGTTAAATTAAGACAGTTGTTTCCATTTCCGGTTAAACAGGAAGTCAAAATACTGACTTCGTTTAAATGAACGAAAATTGACAGTTTTTAGGTAAAAATTTAAATCTTGATTACCCTTCAAATGTAAAAGCTCAAAATTTACAGTTATTAAATGTGAGCTTTGAGGTATCCCCTCCTCAAATTTCGAACCAATCCAAGAGATGGAAAAAATTTTATAGCCTTCCATTGGACAAAAAATTCGAAATTTGTCAATCGAGCCAAAAATTTGAATTCGGGTACGCTAGGCTAGCCCCATAAACGCCCCGGTCTTAGTTTTTAAAAATCGCGATAGATGGCCGCGCAGCGGCAATCTCAAAATTTCCAAAAATCGTCGTCCGAATTTGAAAAATCGTACAGCAAAAAGTATATAGAAAGTTTTAAATTTTCGTCCTTACGTTAGACGTCATTTGGCTATCGTCTCGCACAAAATTCGAATCGATCACTTTGGCCGTTTTCCCGGCGTAGCATTTACTGCAATTTCGGCATACGCCAAAAATGTTTTTTTAACATCAAATTCAAATTCCGGATCCAGTGTCTCTAGGGGGTCTAGATCGTCGGTTCGGAATCGGTTTTACGACCGGTTTTATCACACCCGCCCCAAGGAGGGGGGACAAAAAATGACCCTCGCGGTGTAAAGCCTAGCACCGTTCCTATGGCATCAAAGGCTTTCGGACCGGGCTCCAAAGTTACATCGCACTTTCCTCTACGACCCATCGCGAGATAATTTCTACGACTTCCATACAGAGGGCGCTGCGATTTAAAAAAAAGGGTTCATTTTTTGTGACTATTTGGCGATTGCGGGAGAACCGGGAGGTCCACGGCGTCCCTCCAGTTTTCTGAGAGAGAAGCCGATTTGGGTCGATGAGCCGCCGAGAATTTTTCTGGGCTTCCATAGGGCGCCTCAAATTTAGATTGGTGCAGTCGGGAAAGACGAAAAATTCAAAAAAATCGGGAACTGGGGGATGAAAGTTAAAATTTTTTCGCATGATTATCTGTTTGGGGTTGGGGATTATCTGTTTGTAAGTCTCCGTCGTAGACCCCGGGTGGAGGAGCCAAAATAGCCTTAATAAAAAAGTCGCATAGTAGAGTAACCAAGTTCGTTTATTAGACGAAACAGATTTCTCTAGTATACATAATACCAATAATACATAGCATTCGGGGTCAAAACTGACGAATCTGGCGTCAAAAATAAGCATGGGCCAGAAAGGCCCGAGTTATGAATATTACAAAATTTTTTCGATTTTTGGACTACTCTTTCGAAAATTACCATTACGAGACCCTACGAATGGTAGCGATGCCGAGCGGGTGTTTTTGGGCAACGTTCGTGTCGAGTTTCGAATCGATCGGGGATTGCCCTCTATTTACCCTGTATACAGGATGATTCATTGATATGACTTTCTTCGATAGCTCCCTAGCCGTTTGAAATAAGGCAAACGTTTAAATACAAAAGTTATTCTACTCCTTAAGGAGCATAACCTAAAATTATTTTCATTTCTACAGAGTGTTGTATTACTGCTCGGCGAGAATATTTTTAACTTTTTTAAATGGAACACACTGTATATTTTTCTATATTTTGACTTGGCCTTAAGTCGTCTATATGGCCATATTAAATTTTTTTCATTTCCCGGCGGTGTTGCCAAGTTATTAATTTTTTCTTTATTAAATGCCAGCAACACCGGGTGCTTTATAAAATCGCACTGAAGCCGTTGTTAAAAAAATAATAACGAAATTTTTTTCATAGGTAGTTAAGACTATCCCCTATGCGTTGAAGTTAAAAAAGTTCGATTAAATTGTACAGGGTGTTCATTAAAGCGACCCAAAGTTACTCATTTTCAAATGTCCATAACTTGGTATTTTCAAATGGAACACACTGTATATTTTTCTGTATTTTAACTTGGCATTAAGTCGCCTATATGGCCATATTAAATTTTTTTCATTTCCCGGCGGTGTTGCCAAGTTATTAATTTTTTTCTTTATTAAATGCCAGCATCACCGGGTGCTTTATAAAATCGCACTGAAGCCGTTGGTAAAAAAATAATAACGAAATTTTTTTCATAGGTAGGTAGGACTATCCCCTATGCGTTGCAGTTAAAAAAGTTCGATTAAATTGTACAGGGTGTTCATTAAAGAGACCCAAAGTTACTCATTTTCAAATGTCCATAACTTGGTATTTTCAAATGGAACACACTGTATATTTTTCTATATTTTAACTTGGCATTAAGTCGCCTATATGACCATATTAAATTTTTTTCATTCCCGGCGGTGTTGCCAAGTTATTAATTTTTTTCTTTATTAAATGCCAGCATCACCGGGTGCTTTATAAAATCGCGCTGAAGCCGTTGGTAAAAAAATAATAACGAAATTTTTTTCATAGGTAGTTAAGACTATCCCCTATGCGTTGAAGTTAAAAAAGTTCGATTAAATTGTACAGGGTGTTCATTAAAGCGACCCAAAGTTACTCATTTTCAAATGTCCATAACTTGGTATTTTCAAATGGAACACAATGTATATTTTTAGATAATTGGATCAAGGTAAAATTTTGATACTAAATTTGCAAAAATATACAGGGCGTTCCGATATGATTGTTAACATAAACAAAATGAAAATCTCTTTTTTCTAATTTTCAGGCAAGGCATTTTCCCGACTATCTTATTTTGATAGAGAAAAAATCAGTTACTTAGTACAACCATTAACAGTTGACGTAACAGCTGGATCCGAATTGTTAGTACTCCCGGGTCGATATGCAAGAATACTTTTTGAAGTAACAAATAATCGCGACCAAGTTATGTACGTAAATTTTTTGGTGCAAGACGAAAGAAGCCTTTTAAAAAATATGCAACCAAGAGCGTAAGTTTGGAAAAAAACAACTGTGTAAAAACTAATATTTTTTAAACAGTGCATGGTTGAATCCGAAACAAACAATTATTGTGACCGTAACAGTTTTGGCTCCGAATGTACCTACGAGTAGTTTTAGAAATTTAGTTACTTTAACTGCTTCCGGTACAGAGAGAGTAAGAAAATCTGCAGCTATGTACGTAACTAATAACAGGGTGAGTGATAGCGAGCAGCCGTACATGACACATAGATACTCGAGTGATTGTACCGATGTTTTGATTGGAGATTGTAGACGTAGTACGTGGGTTATTGAAGTTACTGCTGTAGATAAGGACTCAGGTGGAAATGAACAACTTATTTGATTTGTGATTAAAAATTATTTTTAGGCCTACTTCAGCTAACATCGATGCCTAAAGGTTTATACTTTCCTAATTCTTACATCGCCGGTACAAGAGAGCCTGTAATTGGAATATACGGTGGTTCGTGTTGTCAAGCAAAAATACAACTTATAGCCATCGATGTTAATAACAATCGACAAACGTACACAGCTAATGCTTACCGTAAGCATCGATAAGGGTGAAATAGCTAAATTTGTAAACGTTTCTTTCAGATGCCACTTTAAACGCTGGGACAATCTCAGCAATCGTATTGGGAATTATACTATTTATTATTCTCGTAGTCGTGCTTGTTCTTTGTTTACGAAAAAGGTGTTGTAGGAGTAAAGAGTCCGTCGATTTGCCCACTTATAGAAGTCCTTCGAGAAGCCAAACTAGATTTTAGTCATTATTTTTACCATCTCGATGACTTACCGAAGATGTCGTTCCAACGATAAATGTTTAAAAGCTTTTAACAGTTCATAGGTTTTTTTGTGGAGAATGTCATGTCCTTGTTACATATAATCTAAACTAACGTGTTTGTTATGTAATTGATCACTAACTTGTTTTCAAATAAAACGCTCCTATTGCCCTATTTTTGGATATTTTTTGAAATTTAAACAAAAATTGAAGAAACTTCATCGTAATATTAGTTCGTTTGAGTGTTTGGTAGCTTTATGGGGTAAATTAAGGGGGTGAATGTTTAAAATATGTTAATTACTAACCAGGAGTTGGTGTAGTCGTGGATGGAACATCCTGTACAGGAAATAGAACTGCGTTTTGAGAAAACTCTTCAAAAGTTGCACCAGTTATAGACGCATTAAATAATTGATTTTTCACAACTTTTTTATTTTCATCTGACATTTTAATAACTTTAATTAAATAACACGACAGCACACTATTACAAAACAGATGTTTCAAATACAATGATAATGAATGACAGTTCGTACTACGACTACTGGTGCCATCTATACGTCATGCGTCAAACTTCAAATTAGTAGACTAGTAGTAGACTAGTGAATTGTTAGATGGCTCTAGTTGTAATTTTAAATTTTATTTAAATTTGCAAATTTGTATTTTAAAATATCACACAAATAACTATAATATAAGAGATAAGTAAATTAAAATTTGTTACATTAATCTAATTTGATTATAATATTAAAGTTTATTTTTAAATAAAGGCGCAATTACAATTGTTATTACTGCGTTTCAATTAATGATATTGGTACACGTGCAATGATAAAATGCACATATTTACTTTAAAATAAATTGCTGTCATAATCAAATACATGTTATTTCAAAACCTTCGGTTATGAAGTATGTCTGGGTAAATTTAAATACCTACTTACTCTTATGTAAAAAATTTAATGTTAATTTATTAAAATGATATCAAAAAAGGCTTAAAATATTTTATTATAGCTACTGCTCGACAAATTGGAAAATCTCAAGCATCCACTTGTCTTTTCTCAATTATCATTTTTGAATTTAAAAATTTTGCACTGATTTTTTGGTGCGTACATTCATTTGAGACCTTTGTTATTGACTGTTAACATAAAATTATAACTCATTGATCTGCGTGAAGTCAAAAAACTACGTAGAATATAATAACCCACACTTTAAATAGAATAAACTGATTAGCATCTAAAAGCAGGGGTATTCAGAATCAAAAAAATGTTAAGTCAGGTACAATAATAATGAAATACAGTGTGATTTTTTTAAGTGGTACTAACATTGGGATCTTGGAAACCGTAACACTTACAACTTCGGTTAAATGAGAAAAAAGTTGCATATTTTGATGACCTTTAAGAAACCGTTAAGAAAATTTCAAAACTCAAAATAGTTTCCGAGATAACGCAGAAAAACTGAAAAGTGGCAATTTTATTTTTGACTGTAATTTCAAAATGGTTGACTTTATAAAATAAATTCTTGAGAAATAATTTCAGGAGGTCAAAAAAGCTATCAAACGATACCAAACTCGACTTTTTATCACATCGACGCTAGGCGTCGCGACGTTCGACTTTTCATTTTCTTACCCGGGACTTATCATTTTTTTGCAAAAATTACTCAGTACTTGTCTAAATTCGAAAACCAAAACTTTCTGTCTTGTACTTTTCTTAATTTATGCAACTTTTAAGTTTATGTTATGATATGTTATGTTAATTTATTTTTTACGATGAAAAATAACGACTAAAACTTACTTTTTAAAGTTTTAGATCAGGAAATAAAAATAAATCAAATTATTATTTATTAAATCTTAGTTTTTAAAGTTTTAGATTAGGAAATAAAAATAAATCATTATTTATTAAATTTTGGGGGCTCCTAAAAGAGGTGGCCAAAATTTTTAATCGGGAATTTTTTGACGGAACCGTAAATCGGACCACAGGATCTGCGCCTTTGAAAAATTTCAACATCATCGTGCCATAAACAAAAATTTTAGAAATTTTGAGTTTCGATTTTCTAAGGAGACTACAGAAGAACCCCGTTATAACGTACCATCAGGGGTCCAAAAATTTGGTACGTTATAACCGGAAGTTCGTTATAAAAACACAATAAATAAACAAAATATTAAAAAGGGACCAAAAATTTAGTCCGTTAAAGGAGTTGTAAAGGAGTACTTTATAACGGGGTTCTACTGTATTTTTTTGTTTTTGAACTTTCAGATTTTTAACAAACGAAAGTGGGGTCCGGGGTACCTCCTCGACAGCCGTGCCGAGTATCAACTCGATAGGTAAATTTTTAATTTCTTTTGATTTTCTCGGCCGTTTGTAAAAATCAGGGGAATCCCCGATTGATCCGAAACTCGGCACCGATGTAGCCCGGGATGTCGTTGAAAAGACGCCCGCTCGGCATCGCTACGATTTGCTCTGTGCCCTAGCTACGATTTGTAGCGACAAAGTCTAAAACCTAAAAAATTCCACAACTCGAGCTCTTTTGGCCGTAGCTCACTTTTGACGCCGGATTCGTCATTTTCGGCCCCGAATGGTATATATTATGTATACTGTAGAGATCGGTTTGGTGTAATAAGCGAACTTGCTTTCTAGCTTATGTCAAATTTTGTTTAAGGCCTTTTTGGCCCGCCGTCAAAAACTGTAAAGACTCGTGCTAATAACGATAATTAGGCGAAAAAGTTGACACTTTAGCGCCCGATCGTCCTCACGAATTTTAATTTTAACTTTTATAAAACTTTAAAAACTATGTTTTAGTCGTTATTTTTTATGGTAAAAATTAACACAAAGTAACATAACGTAACATAACATAACCTGAAATGTTGTGTAAATTAAGAAAAGTACAAGATCAAAAGTTCTCGTTTTGTATACACATTTAGTAATGTGTAATTTTTGCAATAAAAATGATAGGTTCCCCATAAGAAAATGAAAATTTGAACGTCGTGACGCCTAGCGTCGATGTGATAAAAAGTCGATTTTGGTATCGTTTGATAGCTTTTTTGATCTCCTGCAAATTTTCCCGTGAATTTTTTTTATAAAATAAGTAATTTTGAAACTACAGTCAAAAAACAAAATTGCCAATTTTCAGTTTTTCTGTATTATCTTGGAAACCATTTTGAATTTTGAAATTTTCTAAGCGAATTATTAAAGGTCATCAAAATATGCAACTTTTTGTTAATTTAACCAATGTCGTAACTCTTACGGTTTCCTAGATGGCATCGTTATTACCACTAATGGTTTCTTAGCGCCCCCTTGATTGATTACGGTCCTGTTTTTTTTTTAGCTCACGTCAAAAGTTCTAATATCCTTATAAGGAGTGGAAATTATTAATAAATATTTTAACAAAATGAATCACAAATTAATCTTAAATTTCCACTTGCGCAATTTTGGGCAACTACGGTTTTTTCAAAAATTAAAAAAAATTTTTTTGGAATTAAAAGAATTGTGCATTTGAAAGAAAAAAAAAATTTTTAAATTTTTCTCGAAAGAAACTGTGAGGGTTTTAAAAATTTTGATATGACGTAAAACCTGAGAGTAAAATGTTTAAAATGATTGACCCGAGAGGAGATCAAATTATGCAACAAAAGATTAAGCTTTATTAATACAATTATCGAATTAAATTCTTTTTGGCTAAAAATTAGTGATGTTTGTAGATTATAGACAATTCTGACATCATCTAATCAATAGGGTTATGACTTACGAAAAAAAAACCTTGAAAGGTTCTTGCTCTCACTGCCAAATAGCGTCTTACAACAACACTTGTGAATAAACAATTTTTTTAGCTAATGTAAATGACTTTGATACTGGCAAAATTGTATATATTTTTAACATTTATTAACTTTTTAGTTTAAAAATAAATATTTTTCCAAGTTCAAGTTCGACAGGTAAAATTACCCCAGGTAGATTCCGAAAGTGAAACATTAGTTGTGCCAGAACAAAAATAATTTCCAACCGAAACTGATTGGGAAAATGCAATTATTCTTAACTCTCCCGAAGGGGTTATTTGCAATGCGTTAATATTACGTATTCTCGGTTTACAAATTTTGTTCCAATTGTTTGTTGTTGCAATTACTCTTGGTTCTCCCGATATCGGATTCCTACTCGAACATCGAGCCTCTGCCAGAATACAAGAAGTTGTATTTTTGTATAGCGCCACTAGTTGATCATCATATCTAGGTGCAACCATACCAATTACAATATCCAAACATTTGTATATCTAAAATAATAGAAAATTTATTAGGAGTGAGAGGGGGGCAACATTTTGAAAATAATCATTAATCATCATGGGTTTAATTTGAATATATAAAAAATTAAAACCTTAATGATTGCTATAGATTCAATTAAGTTTTCGTTACATTTTACACCCCCCTCCAATTTTTTAAATATAAATTTTTTTTGGAATATAAAAAAAAATTTTTTTTTTTTAATTTTTTTATACTCAAAATCCCCCCTCCCCCCAATTTTTAAAAATTTTTAGAAGTAAAAAAAATTATAATTTGAAATTCTATACTATTATAAAATTATTTCTGGCTAAACGAAAGTCAAAATATTTAAAAAAATTATAACCAGAACCGGCTTTGGCATTTTTAATAAGGGTAATTTTCAAAAAAAATCCTGAAACCTGTCCTGGTGTAGAATAACTTAAAATTACCAAAAGATTGGCATTTGTGCTTCTTATACACCTAACAAATCCACAATATCCTGTTTTACATTTTCCAACAAGCGGGTTCACCTCGTTGGCGGCAGCTCCCTACGAACATTTTTTTTTGAAATTATTAATTATTTCATAATACAAATTAATTATAGAAATTATTGTTATGAATAGCTTTTATTTCAATTAATAGGAATAAACAGAATTCCATTACGTCAAGGTATTAAAATTCAGCACGCGTGGTGTGTGAAGTAAACAGTGCGCGTTTATATATTTTTTTGCGAATTTAAAAATAAATTAAAATTTACCTGTATGCTAATTATACATTGGCTATAATTAGTTCCAGTTAAATACGTTGTTGCACAATTTTGCATTTGTACCAATGAGGGTTGATCGTTACTTGCTCTTATAGCCGCTTGGAAACAACCGTTACATGCATCTCTTACTTGAGCATTTGTACCATTTGCTATATTATTGCACATTACGCTTATTACATTTTGTAACTGAGATCTAAAAATATTAAAAACTGTTATAAAATAACGTGTTGAGGGGGACATAGCACGGAGAGGGTAATGAGAGTAACCTTTGAAGACAAAAAGTATTGAAAAGGCCTCTCATCTGGAGGTATCCGAAAACCTTCTCAACTGAGGTAATCCCAAGACCCCCAGATTCGAAAATTTTTATTATTTTTTTAGCACTTTTTCGACGAAATGGCCGGTTAAAGTATTTAGGAATAGTCGCTATATCTAAGCGAAACAAAAGCGGAGCGATAAACAAACTCCTGTGAGTAAATAATAATCAATGACAGTTAACTCGCTCGAGTTTGTTTATCGCTCCGTTTTTGTTTATCTTCGATGTAAATACTATTGCATACTGTTCGAAAATACTTTAACCGGCATTTGGTCGAAAAAGTGTCATAAAAATAAAATTAAAAAAAATTTTTTTTAATATTATTGTAAAGAGAAAAAAATGCTCTATCGAATGATAGTATAAAATTAATACGTTACCATTTAAAAAAATTTTGTGGATAGGCATAACTAAAAAACAAATGAAGAAAAAATTTTTTCAAATATTCTAAAATGTAGATAAAAATTTCATAAAAAACTTTTATATTGAACATTATTTCCTAAAATTAATATTAACGAGAAAAATCACCGTTTCCATACTAACTAACCCTGGTATGTTGTTGCATATTGGATTTTAAAACTCAACATTTCTTTGGTCTAAAAATGAGTGAAATGGGAACCTGTTGGGATTTTAGCATAATTTCAAAATTAGCAATTAAAAATATAATTTAACATAAAAAGGAATCTGAAACAATTGGTAATAAATTTTAACGAGGTATTAATAAGTTTTCAACAATGAATAATAATTAAATAGAATTTTATAAAGGTAACCTTTTTCTAGATTACAGAAATTACGGCGTCCTTCGATAGTTTACCTTACAAATGATCAAATGGTAACACCATTTTATTCATTACTAATAAGTAATATACTGATTTGGAAGGCCATTGGCTTAATATTACCTTGAAATAACTCTTAATTTATTAGTTTAATTATATTTAAATTCTTCACACCATATTTTGACTCGCAGAAAAATTTAACTCGTATTTAAAATTTTTACAGGATTAAAAACAAGTGACAAAAATTTAAAAAATGGGATATTGTGGCATAATAATACAGAGTGAGTCTAAATCTAAATACGTTTTTGAAATTCTAAAAAATAATTCCCCCACCCTATTCACCTATACAACGATTTCAATACTTCTAACACAAATTTTTAATTTTTGTTTTAGCAATCTTTCTGTACAGGGTGTTTCACGGAAACTATTGGTTAGACGCTTTGGAGCTTTGAATGGTACGATCGATCTGAAAACTTCAATTACCACATAATGGCTACCGATTTATTCATTAAAAATATTTTCAAAACCCCATCACTTCCGGTTAAATCAGAAGTAACAGTAACTTTCTTATTTTAAATGGAATACTATAATTTTTTACATTTCTATACTCTACAAGAAATTCTAAATCCAACTTCTATATCGAAAATTGTCAAAAAATACAGGGTGTTCTATTTGAAATTAAAAGGGTTTTTAAGTTTGAGTCATCCCATTGTGAACACCATGTACATAATTATAGAAAAATTATAACAGCAAAGCTTAGTCTATGGTTCTTGGAAAAATATCTGAAAATCGCGTAGCTCCTGTGTTATCGCCATAACGTGAGTATGTAATTTTAAAGAAAGGCGCGCAAATGTCATTTTTTTGACATGGACATTTGCAATTTTAACCGTTGGTTAGACGTTTTAGAGCTTGTAATGGTACGATCGATCTTAAAATTTCCATTCCTTTATAATGGCTACCGATCTATTCATTAAAAATGTTTTCAAAAACACATCACTTCCGGTTAAACCGGAAGTAACTCTAACTTTTTTATTTTAAAAGAAATACTAAATTTTTTTTCTATTTTTGGATTCTACGAAAAATTCTAAATCCAACTTTATGACATGTTCCTGTACCTATTTTCAACTGTTGTCCGAAAGTCTCAATAAATACAGAGTGTTCCATTAAAAAGAAAAAAGTTGTGTAGCTTTATTTTATAAACTCCATGACAACGTTAAAAGAGTCAACGATAGGTATAGGGAATTGTAAAGCAAATCGATAACAAATTTATTTCTACATCCGAAACTGTCGAAAAATACAGTGTGTTCCATTTGAAATTAAAAAGTAATTTAGGTTTGAAATTTCCTCTAAATGTCAGAACTTTCTGAACACCCTGTTAATTATTAGAGAAAATATGTTACATTAGAGCTTAGTCTAAGATTCTTAGAAAAATGTTCCTATACCTATTTTCAACTGTTGTCCGAAAGTCTCAAAAAATACAGGGTGTTCCATTAAAAAGAAAAAAGTTGTCCAGCTTTATTTTATAAACTCCATGACAACGTTAAAAGAGTCAACGATATGTATAGGGAATTGTAATGCAAATCGATTACAAATTTATTTCTACATCAGAAACTGTCGAAAAATACAGTGTGTTCCATTTGAAATTAAAAAGTAATTTACGTTTGAAATTTCCTCTAAATGTCAGCAGTTTGTGAACACTCTGTAAATTATTAGAGAAAAAATGTTACATTAGAGCTTAGTCTAAGGTTCTTAGAAAAATGTTCCTATACCTATTTTGAACTGTTGTCCGAAAGTCTCAACAAATACAGGGTGTTCCATTAAAAAGAAAACAGTTATCCAGCTTTATTTTATAAACTCCATGACAACGTTAAAAGAGTCAACGATAGGTATAGGGAATTGTAATGCAAATCGATTACAAATTTATTTCTACATCAGAAACTGTCGAAAAATACAGTGTGTTCCATTTGAAATTAAAAAGCAATTTAGGTTTGAAATTTGCTCTAAATGTCAGCAGTTTGTGAACTCCCTGTAAATTATTAGAGAAAAAAAGTTACATTAGAGCTTAGTCTAAGGTTCTTAGAAAAATATCTGAAGTTGCGTTGGCTCCTATTATCATAATAACGTGAGGATGCAATTTTGAATAAAGGCGCGCAAACGTCACTTTTTTTAGAAAAGTCAATTTATCTAAGAAACAATTGAAAATAGGTGTAGGAATATGTCATAAAGTTGAATTTAAAATTTTTCGTGGAATTCAGAAATGTAAAAAAAATATAGTATTCTATTCAAAATAAGAAAGTTGGTGTTACTTCCGGTTTAACCGGAAGTGATGTGGTTTTGAAAATATTTTTAATTAATAGATCGGTAGCTATTGTGTGGTAATTGAAGTTTTCAGATCGATCTGATCGATTCAAAGCGTCAAAACAACTAACCAACGGTTTTCGTGAAACACCCTGTTGAGTTGGGAAACTACAAAAACAAAAAAAACAAATTTTGTTACTCATTATAATTATTATTAGTCTAATTCATGAGTAAAAAAATTTTTTTTTACTGAAATCTTTTTGTAATTAAATAACGAAGCTGCTTAGTAATAAAATTAATTTACTATAGTTATGACTTATGAGATGAGAGATGACATAATTTTTATTTGTTAATTAAGTAATCATAATTAGTTTAATCAAATTGTAAACAATTGTTTTCTAGGAAAATATTTATATAAAAATAGTGATTAAAATAAGCTTATTTATTATTAATGATAAAATTTAAAACGTTAGTCATATTGTAAAAATTTGAAAAAAAATAAATTTTTTGGACTTACATGTAAGTTTGGCAGTTCGTTTTAAGTTTATTTATTAATCCAAATTTACCTTTTGTAACAACCTAAAAATAAACCATTTAAAATTTTTTTGGAAAATTTTGATTTTATGGGAAACACTTAACTGTAAACATTACTATCAACACCAGTAAATTCAGTAAATTTCCTCTCATAATTTTTGTTATTTTGAACTTTTTGAAGGTGAGTCTTAGCGCATTTGTTTAGAGATGGGTGAATAAGAGTTTAATTAGCTACCACCTTTTAAATTGTTTTTTTAAACAAAAATTTTGGAAGTTCATTAACACTTTATTATGAGAAACAATTTCACTAATGTCACCTTTTTGAAGGTGAGTTTTAGCACATTTATTTAGAGATGGGTGAATGAGAGTTTAATTAGCTACCACCTTTTTGAATTGTTTTTTTAAACAAAAATTATTGAAAGTTCATTAACACTTTATTATGATGAAAAATTTCACTAACGTCACCTTTTTGAAGGTGAGTTTTAGTACATTTATATAGAGATGGGTGAATGGGAGTTTAATTATAGTTACCACCTCTTTTTTTTTTTTAAAGAAAAATTATGGGAAGTTGATTAACACTATTTAGTGCGAAAAATTTTACTAATGTTGCGTTTTTGAAAGTGAGCTTTAGTGTATATAGAGATGGGTGAATGGGAGTATAATTACCTACCCCCATTTTTTTTTAAATAAAATAGGGAAAGTTGATTAACACTTGATAATGCGTAAAAAATTGAGTTAATGATAATTTAATTTTATTAATAAAAATTAAGGATGTCCACACTATAGTTAGTTACGAGGTCATAAACATTAAAAAGATCTATTTTATTTGCGTTCGTTCACCTGAAAAATGTTAGCGCATTATAATTAATTTAAAAAGTTTTATTAAAATTAGCGAAATTAATGAAACGGAAATTATTCATAATCAAGAGGTACAAAATTATTTTTGGGTTATTTCACTTTGGGATGAATCGCATATTTTGGCATGGTAAATACCGCTGACGCACAATGTATTTCAACTGCAATCTCGCGTCTTTTTCTAATTGCGCAATATTGCGGATGGTCATGGTCGAGGTTTAATATTAAAAAAAAAAATAAAAACGATCCACATATTTATTCCATACATAATAGGATACATTTAACGGTAATACGAAAATATAGAATATTTTCCATTAATTTTATAAATACCAATTTTGGACTTTTAAACTAAAAAAAAATTACTTTATTCCAAGTCCAAATTTTTCTCATTCCTAAGCTCGTACAGAAACATTTTGTTGTTGTTTTAATAGTTAACAATCGGTTTAGTTCTTAATAAAAGTAAATAAATTTTAATTTATACATAAATAAAATGTAAATTCTAAGATAAATAGTTACAAAATCACACATTTCCAACTAAAAATAAATAGGTACGTTAATTGTTAAATGATACGATGAGGTGAATGGTTTTTCATGATGAAATATGATTTTTTTTTAAATATTTTGCTTAAAAAACGCATTTTATGAAATAGCTATTTATAAGTGAAACGAATAATACATTTTATAATTAGGTTATAGTTTGAAATAAGAACAAGGATAACATAAAAAGGAATACATTAAAGAGCAGGGTTGGCTCAAGTTAAAATTTTAAACAAAAACTACACCGGAGTGTACCACAGATACTACTAAAATAATTTTTATTATAATTCTAGCCCAAAAATGCTTAAACCAACCCTGTTTTAGACAAAAATTTTTCAACAGTCAAGGAGGAGGTGAAAAGCATATCGATAAAAATAGTAGCTATTTGTGCAAAAAAGAATACTTTTTTGTCATCCATCAAGAAACATCAAGACTTACAAATCACATATAAGATAATAAACATTTTTTCCATCAGCAAAAAAAAACAAAAAAATAAATACAATTATTTCAAAATAAAAAACTTAAAAAATAAAATTTCGACAAGAAGCAAAAATTGTTTATAAAATAACATAATTCCTAATAGTGGATGCTGGGCACTTTTAACAGCCCTTTGGTAATCACAAAAAATTCAAGAAAAACAAAACACTAATGTTTAGTGGGAGAACCTTTACGAATCATAATCGACTTAAGATGTGCCACTTCTGAAGATAAACGTACGATTTCAGAATGTAGACGATGTTTTGTTTCTGGATCTCTTTCGGCGTCTTGCAACGCCGCTTGGGACTGTTTTTGGAGACTTTGAAGCGTGGCGGCCGCTTGCGAAGCCGACCATTCGCCTCCTAGAGATATTCCGGAATCGCGCTCGTCGCTCGAACCTTCTGCATCCCAAGGAGGACTCGGCTGGCGAGAATTTGGTTCTTGTTTTATGTGTTGTAAGGAGAGTAGTGCCGTTGCTGCGTCTTTGTCTCCTAAGTGAGATTTATGACGTAACTTAAGCGGGAGGCTGTTGTTCGCTTCGTTTGTTGTTAAAGCGATAGGTACACTTTCGTCTCCAGAATTACTGGATATTTCGTAGGGAGATTGTGCTCTGGAGCGAGATCTGGATAAATTTAACGCGCTGTTGCTCGAATCACAGAAGGGAGGTGAATGAAAAGTGGTCATGTAAGGATTGTAGTCCGTGTGTTCTCTGTATGGTGGTTCGTGGTGAGAGTTGGGATGGAGCATGTTGAGGGGGTGAGATAGTGGTTGCGGCGAAGGAGAGCCTAAGACGGGTTGATGGATCACAGATGTGGGAATAGGGCTGGGATTTGGATGACCAAACATTAACGATGGACTAGCGATTTTTTGCCGTTTTGAGAGACTCAAAACTTGTTCGTTTGTAGGTAAGTTAGCCATTACTTTTTCGACGCATACGACGTTTTCGCCGCAGATCCCGAACTCTTCCCTGATGGCGTCTAATTGTGCTTTTAGAATGGCATTTTCTTTGGTCAACTCCACTACTCTTTGTTCTAAAACCATGTCGTTGAAACGACGTTTTTCCCGTGATCGTTTTGCGGCTTCGTTATTTCGTCGCCTGCGATCCCAATAACTGTCGTCTTTTTTATTGTCGGGAATAAATTCCCTTTGTTTTCTTTGTGTAAATAAATCTTTGTGTTTCATTTGTTGCGATAAGTTGTACGCTTGATAAGAATCTGAATTTGGTGACGGCGATGGGCTATTTATGAAGCCATCGTGATTGCCGTGATTTGCTGGCATGTTGGAATTAACGTGGGGTATTTCGCCGTTGACGGGAGACCCACTTTGACCGCGGCCCATTAATTCGGCAACCATTATCCTCTGATTTAAAACATCTAAAACAATTAAAAATGTGTTAAAATAATGAATAAATAGAAATATTTATAAATAATATAAGTCGGACTGGTTTTGGCCACTAGTGCATTCAAGGACGTCTCGATTCACCTGTGCATTTATTTAAACCGTAACTATGCAGCCTCATTTTGCTCGTAACAAAAAAAATTCTTTTAAACGAGAGTACAAATTATTTATTATATTGTTGATAGCTTAACCGCTGTATCCTTGGAGAGGTCATTGGCAAAAGCCCCTCCAATAACATTTATGATGATACACAAGGTTTTGGCGCCCGCCAAGAATTTCAGAACGGATATGATTCAGTTTGGGCCATGTGTAATATTCACCCCGAGTTCAAAATTTTTCCCAATATAATTAAAACCTACACTCGACCGATCGACATCGAAAAAACATCAACGTCAATACAACAACTTGCTCATTAAAAATTTACAATAAATTATAATCCGTGATATTTATAAGACTGTTTTGCTCACTTTCCACAATTATTTGTTTACTTCAATAAAAAGGGCGGGTCCAAACGTCGACATTGTAAACACAAACAGATCGGCTCGTGGTAAAAATGTTGCGTATCTTGAAAAAAAAGGGGCTAATTTGCAACACCCGCCTTTGTCTCTTTGTCTTTCAGCCAAAAAACAATGGAACTGCGTACTCTCAAGAGATAACAGTGATTAAATGAACAACTATCAACTGAATTGGTTTTTTGGATCTTCAAGGATCTTTTGGGGCATTTGGAGATGTAATCAGTGAGCAGTGAGGTTCCTAAAATTGGAAAAATAGTGCAATTTTCTTTTGAGACATTTGTGGATGCAATCGGTGAGTAGTGAGATTTACACAAGTTGAAGAAGTAGTGAAATTTTCTTTTGATCACTCGAGCAGTGAGGATTACACAAGTTGGTGAAATCAAGAAAATTTCTTTCAGGATCTTTGTGGATGCAATCAGTAAGCAAAGAGCTTGCCACAAGTTGAAGTGGTGGAATTTGCTAATGGAAACGCAAACCGTGAGATTTCCACGACATAAACTGCTACCATTTTAAGAGATATAAGTAGTGAGTAATTGGAGAAGAATTGGAGTAGCGATATTTTCTTTTGGGATCTTCGAGGATGCAGTCAGTGTGCAAAGAGGTTTCCACAAGTTTAAATGGTGGAATTTTCTTATGGAAACGCAAACAGTGAGCAGTGGGATTTTTACGACTTGACCTACTGCTATTTTGGGGATACAAAAGTAGTGAGGTTTCCACGAATAGGAGTAGCGAAATTTTAATTTTCTTTTAGGATCTTTGGAAATGCAATCAGTGAGCAAAGGGGTTTCCACAAGTTGAAGTGGTGAATTTTTCTTATGAAAGCGCAAACAGTGAGCAGTGAGCTTTTCGCGACTTGAACTACTGCCATTTTGAGGACGCAAAAGTGGTGAGTAGTGCGGTTTCCACGAATTGGGGTAGCGAAATTGTCTTTTATAATTCTTTATCCACAAGTTGAAGTGGTGGAATTTTCTTTTGGAAACGCAAACAGTGAACAGTGAGGTTTCCACGAGTGGAACTACTGCAATTTTGGGAATACAAATAGTGAAGTTTCCATGAATTGGAGTAGGGAAATTGTCTTTTGGAATGTAATCAGTGATCAAAGAGATTTCCACAAGTTGAAGTGGTGGATTTTCTTTTGGAAACGCAAATAGTGAACAGTGAGGTTTCCACTCGGGTTTCCACGAGTTGAACTACTGCAATTATGGGGATACAAATAGTGAAGTTTCCATGAATTGGAGTAGGGAAATTGTCTTTTGGAATCTTTAGGGATGTAATCAGTGATCAAAGAGGTTTCCACAAGTTGAAGTGGTGGATTTTCTTTTGGAAACGCAAACAGTGAGATTTCCACGAGTGGAACTACTGCAATTTTGGGAATACAAGTAGTGAAGTTTCCATGAATTGGAGTAGGGAAATTGTCAGTGTAGTAATCAGTGAGCAAAGATGTTTCCACAAGTTGAAGTGGTGTATTTTTCTTAAGGTAACGCAAACAGTGAGCTGTGAGATTTCCACGACTTCAACTACTGCAATTTTGGAGATACAGGTAGTGAGCAGTGAGGCTTCCACGTAGGGAATTTTTTTTTGGGATCTTTGGGAGTGAGCATTTAGGCTGAATTCCGTGATTAAATTTTTTAAACTATTTTCATGTATGGTTATGGGAAGTGGTTGAAATGGGGTAGTTTGTGGAATTTTGAGTATGTTTAAAATAATGACGTAGGATTTATTACGACGCCAAAATAGTTGAAAACAAAATGTTACAAAACTCATCTAATTATATCTAGACCAAGTTATTATGAAGATCCATTCCAAAAGTTCCACGTATATATAAATAAGTTATAGAGGTACTTTTGGATGAACGCTAGTGCCACGTGTTATGTATAATTATATAATGAAAATTCTACGAAGTCAAAAATGTGTAATTTATTTAAACAAAGTCATGACTCAAAAATAATAACCACCTACATTTTGTCGATTATGAGAAAGCTTAATTTAAAAAAAGGTGGACGTACTTGAAATAAAATTACGTAAGTTTACCCAAGTTCAATCCGATCAAAAACTTATTCAAAGGATTTTCCGGCAAGTTAAAAAATAAAGCGTGGTGACTCATTTTTTTAACTAGAAAGGAATTCTTTTAATAAGCTAAGAGGAAAATACATGATTGTCGATTTTGGAAATTGTATTTTAGTCACTTTTTGAGTAGAAAAAAAATTAGAAAATTGTGCGTTAATTTAGAAAACAACGCGAGTTTCGAACAAAAGTAGGCTAGTAGAACTCGTGCCGAAGTTTTCTGTTCTACAAAATCTATTTAACTAGGAGTTAAAAATATTTTTATGTTTTTAATCAAGACCAATTAGTTAAATATCTTGATTTTTTGTAAACATAAAACAAAAGAAAATTTTTTCAAAAATAGAGAGGGAAATTGCTTTTAATCACTCGATTAGGATGAGATTGTGCGATTAAAAAAATATTTAAAACAAAACACTTAATGACTTCATTAATGATTAAATCATTATTAGTCACTAACGGTAGTTTTCACGGATGCAATAACGCAATCCTTGTGGAAAATTCGTAACTTTTGAAAAATTGCGTCACATGTTTTATTTTTTAATAATCACCAGGGTGATTTTTATTTAAAAACAAACGATAAAATGTCATTGCCTTTGAATTACGTCAAACGCGCGTTTATTTTTGGCGCCAAAATTAATCAAAAATAATTTTTTCCTGCACTAATAATTTTCAAAAATCTAGTTCAAGAATATAGTTGAATAACTGTAAAAATAAGCGCCTTTACATTGTGTTAGTAGAGCGAATCCGTCACTTTAAAACCACGCGAGCGCAACAAATAAAAGTTTTCCAAAAATTTCAAAAAAATTTTTTTTAACTCACCAACTAAATTTGTTGACGTTTCAAAAAATGTTCTCAATTCTTGAAGAATTTTTGCAAATGTAAATAAATCCAAGTGTCAAAGTCAAAACAAAAGCGGAACTTTTAAACTTTTTCAAATGCGCGCCTTACTTCGTCGATAGTTAGATGTAAACTAAAATTAATCTGTAACTGCTGTAATCACTCGAACGCGTGGAGTTCAGTCGCGTCGCAAACGGGGGAAATAGAGAACAGTGGGGAAGACGAGGACAACACCCTCTGTGACTCACCAATCAGAACAGTGACAGGTCACCTTCGTTACTTACGTAACAGACTCGTGCTTTATCGTTTTAAAATATGCATTTTTACTTCTTCGCGCTTTTTTTTTAACATTTCCACCATAATTTAATAAAAAACAATTACTGTTCTAAGAATTCGCTAAGTTTTCCAAAAAATATTTATTGAAAACACGCGAATTATTAAAATGCGCCGAAAATAAACAATGAACATTAAACAAATAAGCTACAAGTGAAAAACATGTTTTTCTTAATAACGACACGCAATTATAAAAATTTTTCTAAACAAAATTTAAATTCGATTAAATATTGAAATAATTTAATTTCTGATTAAACTCGCTATAAGTTGAATATTGTACACGAGAAGAGACAAAAGCGCAGCGCACAAATCTATCTTGCACAATTTTTATCAAAAATTTTACAACTGCGCGCTATTATTTAAATAAAAATTTAAAAATTAATACAAATACCGTTTCGATAAGAAAACGAGAGTTTATTAAAACGTAAATTTCCTCTATTTTTGTTAGGAAAATTCAACGTTCATAGATCTCCTTTGAAACATCTTGAAAGATTAGAAAATTTAAAAATGACATCCCTTTGAAGTTTTTCTTTTAATTAAACTACAAAATTACTTTACGCGAACAAAAATAAAAGATTATTTAAATACATAACAAAGAATTTTCTCCATTTTTTCGATTTTTCAAATCAAAAAATTGCCAGTAATTTTTACTCTACAGGGTGATCTTTTAACTTGTTGGGATATCGGAAACGGTTAGAGTTACGACATTGGTTAAATTAGCAAAAAGTTGCATATTTTGATGACCTTTAAGAATACGTTTAGAAAATTTTAAAATTCAAAATGGTTTCCGAGATATCGCAAAAAAATTGGCAAGAAAATTGGCAATATCGTTTTTCGACTGTAGTTTCAAAATGGCTTACTTTAGAAAAAGAAATTCTAAGGAAAAATTGTCAAGAAATTAAAAATCTATCAAACGATACCAAACTCGACTTTTTATCACATCGACGCTAGGCGTCGCGACGTTCAACTTTTCATTTTCTAATAGAAAACCTATCATTTTTCTTGGAAAAATTACTCAATAGACTTGTCTAAATTCTGATACCAAACCAGAACTTTCTATGTAATACTTTTCTTAATTTACACAACTTTTCACGTTATGTTATGTTAATATGTTACTTTATGTTATTTTTTACGATGAAATTTAACGACTAAAACTTAGTTTTTTAAGTTTTAGAAACGTAAGTTGATCAGAAAATACAAATAAATCAAATTATTATTTATTAAATCTTAGTAATGTAATTTTATTTCCAAGATAACTTACTTTTCTAAAACTTGAAAAACTAAGTTTTTCGACTGTACTTTCAAAATGGCTTACTTTAGAAAAAAAATTCTCGGGAAAATTTTTGAAGAGATCAAAAAAGCTATCAAACGATACCAAACTCGACTTTTTATCACATCGACGCTAGGCGTCGCGACGTTCAAATTTTCATTTTTTTATAGGAAACCTATCATTTTTCTTGGAAAAATTACTCAGTAGACTTGTCTAAATTCTGATACCAAACCAGAACTTTCTATCTAATACTTTTCTTAATTTTTGAAAACAACTTTTCACGTTATGTTATGTTAATATGTTACTTTATGTTATTTTTTACGATGAAATTTAACGACTAAAACTTAGTTTTTAAGATAACTTAAAAAAAAAATAAAAAGTTTCTTAGAATTTAGACATTACTACTGAGTAATTTGTGCACAAAAAATGACAGGTTCACCATAAGAAAATGAGAAGTTGAACGTCGCGACGCCTAGCGTCGATGTGATAAAAAGTCGACTTTGGTATCGTTTGATAGCTTTTTTGTCCTCCTGGAAATTTTTCCAAAATTTTTTTTTCTAAAGTAAGCCATTTTGAAACTACAGTAAAAAACGAAATTACCAAGTTTTTCTGCGTTATCTCGAAAACCATTTTGAATTTTAATATTTTCTAAACGGATTCTTGAAGATCATCAAAATATGCATCTTTTTGCTGATTTAACAAAGCTCGTAACTCTTACGGTTTCCGAAATCCTAATGTTAGTACCATTTAAAAAAATCACCCTGTACTAACTCATTGATTATGTATTTTCAAATGCTATTCTTAAGATATGTCTTTACTCTCACAGTTTATAAAGAAACAAAAGTCGTCTGATGTCTCTCGTCTTATAAAAACTAAGCTCCTTGTTACAGGCTGTATTTTTACCATTAGAATCACTTTTTAGTATAAAAAAGTCCTTCTGACTCATTTTTCATTTTTGCCAATTTGAAAGTTTCTGGATCTTTCTAGAAGCAAAATCCACGTGCTGGCGCAGGAAAAATGGACAATAATGAATAAAATGAAGTGTTTAATTTTTAAATATCATTAATGTAATTAAAATGCAAAAATAATTTTACATTCCGTAGTAATAGTTCATTGAGGCCCTTTTTTGTAATTTTAAACCAATTATAATATTATCTCTGCAACAATTTTATAATTATTTAATGGTTTAATAGATTTTAGCGATCAATGAATACTAATTTTAAAATATCTCATAAATTAATAAGTGCCAATTAAAATTGCAGTCCTTGAAATTTTAATTACTTCTTATGAGTAAATGATGCAAATTCGAAATTATTGAAAGTTGTAAAGGGTTTGTAATTATCCAACTGAACGAGATCGAAAGCACCACAATTAAAACATTTTCGGATCAGCAAAAATCTTTAACGTACTTATATGAAAAAAAAATTTAGCTCGTTTTTTCTCAAATTTTGCCTCTAACACCTCTACCCTTCGGTTGTAGAGTATTAAATTTCTTTTACTATTTCATCTTCAACTGGTAAAGAGTTTTCATACATTAACGATTTTTACGGGCGGATATCTCAAAAACTTTACGAAATAGAGAAAAAATTAATAGAAGCAATTTTGTAGAAAATTTAATAAGCTTTCATTTTTATGTAAAGAATATTTCCCTACGACCCACTGTTTTCGAGATATAAGCGAAAATCCTTAAAATGGGACCTTTCTTCCCTTAAGAGGAACCAGAGAGACTTATTACTATTTTTACTTCCTAACTACTCCAAACACATTCCACTCTCTTCCATGTTCTCATCACCCCTTTTTTTAGCGTTTGTTGAGTGGACTGTAAGCCAATAAGTAGAACGTTCAAAAGAAGAAATTTCAAAATCGATTAACGTTCATTAATCGGTTGAATTATTAGTTAACTGGCCTCAAGTGATTTTATTAAGTTGTGATTAGGAAAGAGGGTGCTCAATGCAATAAGTAATGAATCAGTGAACTATATTTGGTAAGTTTGTTAATTAATCTTCGATTAGTTTAATTAATAAATGGAGGGACGTTGCGACGTTGTGCGAAAAATGCAAAAATGAACATTAGTGAAAATGAAGTCATTTTAAAGGGAAATTGTTTAAAAATTTCATTCTAAGAAAAAGTTTTTTGAGTACAACACTAATTAAAATTAAATTTTAATTTGTTTTTGGAGTTATTTAAAATTTAGTGGCAAGTTTTCAAGGTTTTGATGCCAATATCACCGCAAGGTTTGTGCGTTAAACAGCGTGGGAATAAGTAAAGTTTAATAAGAGCTCGGTGGCTTCATTGTAATTGTGACTAAGTGAAATTATTAATAATTTATAATTTTTTTGAGAATTATATTAAAAATTTGTATTATTTAATAAATGAGTATAAACAGTAATCATGGTTGATATAATATTAATACAATATAAAGTTCCAGACTGTATTGATCGAAAGTTCGAAGTTCATTCTCGTATCTAACATTAGGTTACTGACCACGGTGTTGTTTTTAGCACATTTAATAAAATATAAATTATAAAAAAAGTTTACATCATATTAGGACCAATGTCATTTAGGATTTATATTTTAAAAGTTATTGTCTTAGGTTAAGATCCTTGATGTTGCTTTTGTATGCACTTTTATACAAACATATTTACTTTATAAAAGTTCAGGGTTTTAATGATTAATAATAATTAATTCTTAACAAACGATTATAAAATAAAAATAAATTCCAATTTTGTTAGGGTTAACAGCCTAACTTTAAGCACGTTCAAAATTCGTGAACTAATTCAAATATTTATTTCGTCTCGCCTTTACAAAAAAACTAAATTTTTGATTCTAACAAAAGAGGATAATGATCAAATATACAAATAATACATAAAAGTAATTCTGTTACTAACTATGTAATCCTTTATATTATATTATTAATTTAGTTTTAGATAAAAGTACGATTATGTAGTTGTAATGACCGCGAAATCAGATTTAAAATTCTAAGAAAATACATTAATCAGGGGCGTAACATACACCCCCACCATTTACATTGCACTTAAAGGGTCCAAAATTATTGGCTATTATTAAGGGTATTATTAACTTAGAAAATCGAATACACCGGCTCAAACATCAACGATAAAGTGAAGACATTTAAACGGTTAATAATTAACAAAAACGACTCAAAGTGCCATTAATAAATTTTTGATTAAAAGTTTATTGTTTAACTCCGATTAATTAACCCCTAATTTAGGCCTTGAAATTATTAGCTACTTAGAAAATCGAATACACCGGCTCAAACATCACGATAAAGTGAAGACATTTAAACGGTTAATAATTAACAAAAACGACTCAAAGTGCCATTAATAAATTTTTGATTAAAAGTTTATTGTTTAACTCCGATTAATTAACCCCTAATTTAGGCCTTGAAATTATTAGCTACTTAGAAAATCGAATACACCGGCTCAAACATCACGATAAAGTGAAGACATTTAAACGGTTAATAATTAACAAAAACGACTCAAAGTGCCATTAATAAATTTTTGATTAAAAGTTTATTGTTTAACTCCGATTAATTAACCCCTAATTTAGGCCTTGAAAATATTAGCTACATAGAAAATCGAATACACCGGCTCAAACATCAACGATAAAGTGAAGACATTTAAACGGTTAATATTAACAAAAACGACTCAAAGTGCCATTAATAAATTTTTGATTACAAGTTTATTGTTAAACTCCGATTAATTAACCCCTAATTTAGTCCTTGAAATTATTAGTTACTTAGAAAATCGAATACACCGGCTCAAAAATAAACGATAAAGTGAAGACATTTAAACGGTTAATAATTAACAAAAACGACTCAAAGTGCCATTAATAAATTTTTCATTAAAAGTTTATAGTTTAACTCCGATTAATTAACCCCTAATTTAGGCCTTGAAATTATTAGCTACTTAGAAAATCGAATACACCGGCTCAAAGATCAACGATAAAGTGAAGACATTTAAACGGTTAATAATTAACAAAAACGACTCAAAGTGCCATTAATAAATTTTTGATTAAAAGTTTATTGTTTAACTCCGATTAATTAACCCCTAATTTAGGCGTTGAAATTATTACCTACTTAGAAAATCGAATACACCGGTTCAAAGATCCACGATATAGTGAAGACATTTAAACGGTTAATAATTAACAAAAACGACTCAAAGTGCCATTAATAAATTTTTGATTAAAAGTTTATTGTTTAACTCCGATTAATTAACCCCTAATTTAGGCCTTGAAATTATTAGTTACTTAGAAAATCGAATACACCGGCTCAAAGATCAACGATAAAGTGAAGACATTTAAACGGTTAATAATTAACAAAAACGACTCAAAGTGCCATTAATAAATTTTTGATTAAAAGTTTATTGTTTAACTCCGATTAATTAACCCCTAATTTAGGCCTTGAAATTATTAGCTACTTAGAAAATCGAATACACCGGCTCAAATATCAACGATAAAGTGAAGACATTTAAACGGTTAATAATTAACAAAAACGACTCAAAGTGCCATTAATAAATTTTTGATTAAAAGTTTATTGTTTAACTCCGATTAATTAACCCCTAATTTAGTCCTTGAAATTATTAGTTACTTAGAAAATCAAATACACCGGCTCAAAGATCAACGATAAAGTGAAGACATTTAAACGGTTAATAATTAACAAAAACGACTCAAAGTGCCATTAATAAATTTTTGATTACAAGTTTATTGTTAAACTCCGATTAATTAACCCCTAATTTAGTCCTTGAAATTATTAGTTACTTAGAAAATCGAATACACCGGCTCAAAAATAAACGATAAAGTGAAGACATTTAAACGGTTAATAATTAACAAAAACGACTCAAAGTGCCATTAATAAATTTTTCATTAAAAGTTTATAGTTTAACTCCGATTAATTTACCCCTAATTTAGTCTTTGAAATTATTAGTTACTTAGAAACGCGAATACACCGGCTCAAAGATCAACGATAAAGTGAAGACATTTAAACGGTTAATAATTAACAAAAACGACTCAAAGTGCCATTAATAAATTTTTGATTAAAAGTTTATTGTTTAACTCCGATTAATTAACCCCTAATTTAGGCCTTGAAATTATTAGCTACATAGAAAATCGAATACACCGGCTCAAACATCAACGATAAAGTGAAGACATTTAAACGGTTAATAATTAACAAAAACGACTCAAAGTGCCATTAATAAATTTTTGATTAAAAGTTTATTGTTTAACTCCGATTAATTAACCCCTAATTTAGGCCTTGAAATTATTAGCTACTTAGAAAATCGAATACACCGGCTCAAATATCAACGATAAAGTGAAGACATTTAAACGGTTAATAATTAACAAAAACGACTCAAAGTGCCATTAATAAATTTTTGATTAAAAGTTTATTGTTTAACTCCGATTAATTAACCCCTAATTTAGTCCTTGAAATTATTAGTTACTTAGAAAATCAAATACACCGGCTCAAAGATCAACGATAAAGTGAAGACATTTAAACGGTTAATAATTAACAAAAACGACTCAAAGTGCCATTAATAAATTTTTCATTAAAAGTTTATAGTTTAACTCCGATTAATTTACCCCTAATTTAGGCGTTGAAATTATTACCTACTTAGAAAATCGAATACACCGGTTCAAAGATCCACGATATAGTGAAGACATTTAAACGGTTAATAATTAACAAAAACGACTCAAAGTGCCATTAATAAATTTTTGATTAAAAGTTTATTGTTTAACTCCGATTAATTAACCCCTAATTTAGGCCTTGAAATTATTAGCTACATAGAAAATCGAATACACCGGCTCAAACATCAACGATAAAGTGAAGACATTTAAACGGTTAATAATTAACAAAAACGACTCAAAGTGCCATTAATAAATTTTTGATTAAAAGTTTATTGTTTAACTCCGATTAATTAACCCCTAATTTAGTCCTTGAAATTATTAGTTACTTAGAAAATCGAATACACCGGCTCAAAGATCAACGATAAAGTGAAGACATTTAAACGGTTAATAATTAACAAAAACGACTCAAAGTGCCATTAATAAATTTTTGATTAAAAGTTTATTGTTTAACTCCGATTAATTAACCCCTAATTTAGGCCTTGAAATTATTAGCTACATAGAAAATCGAATACACCGGCTCAAACATCAACGATAAAGTGAAGACATTTAAACGGTTAATAATTAACAAAAACGACTCAAAGTGCCATTAATAAATTTTTGATTAAAAGTTTATTGTTTAACTCCGATTAATTAACCCCTAATTTAGGCCTTGAAATTATTAGCTACTTAGAAAATCGAATACACCGGCTCAAACATCAACGATAAAGTGAAGACATTTAAACGGTTAATAATTAACAAAAACGACTCAAAGTGCCATTAATAAATTTTTGATTAAAAGTTTATTGTTTAACTCCGATTAATTAACCCCTAATTTAGGCCTTGAAATTATTAGCTACATAGAAAATCGAATACACCGGCTCAAACATCAACGATAAAGTGAAGACATTTAAACGGTTAATAATTAACAAAAACGACTCAAAGTGCCATTAATAAATTTTTGATTAAAAGTTTATTGTTTAACTCCGATTAATTAACCCCTAATTTAGGCCTTGAAATTATTAGCTACTTAGAAAATCGAATACACCGGCTCAAACATCACGATAAAGTGAAGACATTTAAACGGTTAATAATTAACAAAAACGACTCAAAGTGCCATTAATAAATTTTTGATTAAAAGTTTATTGTTTAACTCCGATTAATTAACCCCTAATTTAGGCCTTGAAATTATTAGCTACTTAGAAAATCAAATACATCGGCTCAAACATCACGATAAAGTGAAGACATTTAAACGGTTAATAATTAACAAAAACGACTCAAAGTGCCATTAATATATTTTTGATTAAAAGTTTATTGTTTAACTCCGATTAATTAACCCCTAATTTAGGCCTTGAAATTATTAGCTACATAGAAAATCGAATACACCGGCTCAAACATCAACGATAAAGTGAAGACATTTAAACGGTTAATAATTAACAAAAACGACTCAAAGTGCCATTAATAAATTTTTGATTACAAGTTTATTGTTAAACTCCGATTAATTAACCCCTAATTTAGGCCTTGAAATTATTAGCTACTTAGAAAATCGAATACACCGGCTCAAACATCACGATAAAGTGAAGACATTTAAACGGTTAATAATTAACAAAAACGACTCAAAGTGCCATTAATAAATTTTTGATTAATAGTTTATTGTTTAACTCCGATTAATTAACCCCTAATTTAGTCCTTGAAATTATTAGTTACTTAGAAAATCAAATACACCGGCTCAAAGATCAACGATAAAGTGAAGACATTTAAACGGTTAATAATTAACAAAAACGACTCAAAGTGCCATTAATAAATTTTTGATTAAAAGTTTATTGTTTAACTCCGATTAATTAACCCCTAATTTAGGCGTTGAAATTATTACCTACTTAGAAAATCGAATACACCGGTTCAAAGATCCACGATATAGTGAAGACATTTAAACGGTTAATAATTAACAAAAACGACTCAAAGTGCCATTAACATATTTTTGATTAAAAGCTTATTGTATAACTCCTATTAATTAACTCGGAATCAAGTAGTCCTTGTAATTATTAATTACTTAGAAAATCAAATACACCGGACCGGCTCAAAGATCCACGACAAAGTGAAGACATCTAAACGGTTAATAATTAACAAAAACGACTCAAAGTGCTATTAATAAATTTTTGATTAAAAATTTATTATTTAACTCCTATTAACTAAGCCTTAATTAAGTCTTTGAAATTAATAATTACTTAGAAAATCGAATACACCGGCTCAAAGATCCACGATAAGGTAAAGACATTTAGACGGTTAATAATTAACAAAAACGACTCAATGTGCAATTAATAAGTTTTTGGTTAAAAGTTTATTATTTGTATGATTAGTTAGCAAATCGAATACACCCCACTTAAAGATCCACGATATAGTGAAGACATTAAAGGTTAATAATTAACAAAATTGACTCAAAGTGCCATTTATAAATTGTTAATTAATCTATTAATGTAAATTAATAAATTTTTGATTAAAAGTTTGTTGTTAATTAACTGTTATAACACGATTTTTCACGTTTAATAATCTTCCTTGAATTAACTAATTACTTAGAATATCGATTCCCCCTCTAAGATTTACGATGGAGGGAAGTCATTTAAACGGTTAATAATTAATAAAAACGGCTCAAAATTATTAATCTATTAATGTTAATTATTTTGGGATTTCTTCAATTTCTTTATTTATAGAATATCCATTATAGCCGTCCCAAAGTTACACGATAACAAGAACGACCCCAAGTGCGATTAATTAACCGATTAATTGATTAATCAATTAATTACTTGTTTTTCACCTTAGTGAGCCTCTTTAATTTCTTTATTACCATACAGAATATCGATTACACCCTCTCCCACGATACTTAATACAGTTGAAAGGTTTGCTTAGGTAATAGCTAACAAGAAGTGCAATTAGTTAATTTTTGATTAATCGATTAATGTTAATTAAGTTCCATTAATTATAAAATTTTTGTGTACTTTTTTGATTATTATGATTAATAGAATAATAGCTTGGATTAATCAATTAATATCTGTTGATTTTAACATCTATTAACTGTTATTAATTATTAAGGGTTAAAGTTTTTCTTTTTGTGAAAAGTTGAATGGTAATTTGTTACGCCACTGAAAAATCATCTTGGACAATAAAAAATCATAATTTCGTAACTTGTTTTCAGATACATTATAAATAAATTATTGATACACGTTTTATACGTTTGTTTTAATGAGTTCAATCACTCGAATATTTAATTTGCATTATATTTTGCTCAAGTTTAAGTCGATAAATAATTTAATAAAAAAATTGTTGAGAAATATTATTTATTTTAATCAGCTGTTTTTACCAATCGATTTTCTTTTTTTTCTCTTTTTTCCTTTTCGTTTTAACGATGAAATGGGAAATGAGGTGGAAAGTGGGCTAAACAGGAAAATTATAGGCTTCTTTGAAGGTTTACAATTGTTTGTTTACGTTTTGTTGCTAATAACAATAAAAATGTTATTGAGGTTAAAAAAATTGGGTGTTGTTGTCAAAAATTGTTATTGTTGATAATTATTAAATTAGATAAAACTCCTGCTACTTTAATTTAAATTATTTAATAGGTTTGAAAAAAATGCATTACGCTTTAACCTCATTATCATCCGTATACAGGTTTTTTATTATCGAATTTTCAAAAAAAAGTTACTAGGCTCGAAGTGCTTCATAGGCGTGTGACCCTGAACTTCTCAGGATCAATGTCAAATGTAGGAAATAATCTATTCTCGTACTACACTTTTTTGCATTTTTCAATTTGTTAATTTTTTGATGAAAATTTTATTGGTGTCAATATATTTAAGAAAAATTAAAATCGGTTAAAACGTTTACCATTTTAAATTTAAAGTAAGATGAAATTGATTTAAGTCACGATACATCGCATGTACGAAATATAAATAAATATATTTGCTATAATACCTGGAGCGTTGTTTTAAAATGTGGTAAAAATATTTTTTTGAAGGTTTTCTGCATATAAGAAAATAAAAGGGGTCATTTATATAAAGTATGAAACAAGAAAGAAGTAAAGGTCGTGCAGTTAACTTAAGTAGGCCTATATAAAGACGAAGGCTATTAGGAAGTGAAATTGAACGACTTATGATTTTACTTTTTCTCTTTTTTTTCGAATAATTTTAAAACGTATTTGTTGTAACAAAACAATGGTTTATCTTATCGCGTACTTGAATAAAGGAAGTACAGAAAAATATGTTTTTATTTTTAATTATTGAACTTTTGTAATAATTTAAAGATATTTGAGTTAAGTCATATCGCAATTACATCATTTTTTGAAATTTTGTAAAGGTAGCCATATAAGTCATGATATATGGTAAATGTTTAACCTCATGTTATTACGAAGGCAAGGTCGGTTAAGTAACCTCTTATTTCTACTTTAGGTTATTTCCGGTAACGCACCTTTTTTATAATCACTAATTGAAAACTGTTTATTCCAATAAACTTATAATAAATATCATTGCCGTGTACTTGTAATGCTTTATACATTTTTTTTAAACTAATTACATACGAATAACAAGGTTGTTTAATTTCATTACAAAACAAAAAAAACTCAACTACGCCACTGCTTTGAAAAAAATTAAAAAATCTCTCCTAATAAATCCCATTCCGAGAGCTAAAAAGTTTTACAAAATAAAGCTCATTTTACCCAAATTTGCCCCTTGAGCGAACCGCCACTGAATTGAAAACCTTTTTAAGAAAATTAAATTAATATTTATAACTTTTTGGTCTAGTTTTTTATCAACAATGGCTTTATTTTAGTTAACTAAGTGAACAATAGTTATGAATCATACAAATGTTTACCGGTATATAGACTTGAAAACAATGAATATTAAATTATAATTTTACAAAAAATCAAAAGGAGTCCTTGTAAAAATTAAAAAAGAATCCAAAGTCACTTAAATTGCTTAACAAAATATAAATAAATAATAATAAGGATGTCTTAATAAAAATTACAAAATATTACTATAAATTAAATTTCGCAAATTTTTAAAATAACATCTTAACCTAACTTACAGGGGGGCCACTATGATGAAAAAGTGTAAAAACACTTGAATTTATTACTCTGACTACTATTTAACTATTACGATTGTTACGGATTGTTTAGAAAATAACTACCCCGTCTCGGGCGCCAAAACTGTTTTTCCGATTTTTTCAATTGTAAAGAACTAAATACTAATTAGTGTTAGGTTGTTGAAAAATATTAGCTTTTTAAAACAACCTAACATCTAACACTATTTACTTATTATGATTGTTTAGAAAATAACGAGTCAGCCTCGGGCGCCAAATTGTTTTTCCAATTTTACTTAAATTTTAAAAGAAGTATTTAATGGTATTAGGTTGTTTAATAGCCCTTTTAAACAATTTAACAGCTATTTAACTATTAAGATTGTTTAGGGTTTGTTTAGAAAATAACTAGCAGGTCTCGGGCGCCAAATAGTTTTTTTGATTTTATTAAAATTTTAATAAAGGTATTTCATTGTATTAGGTTGTTTATTAGCTTTTTGAAACAACGTAACACCTATTTAACTATTATAATTGTTTAGGGTTTGTTTACAAAATAACGTAGGTCTAGTTATCTACTAATAAAGTAGGTCTCGGGCGCCAAATTGTTTTTTCGATATTATTTAAATATCAAAATAAGTATTTAATAGTATTAGGTTGTTTAATAGCTTTTTTAAACAACTTAACAGCTATTTAACTATTATGATTGTTTAGGGTTTGTTTAGAAAATAACGAGCACGTCTCGGGCGCCAAATTGTTTTTCCAATTTTTAACTTTTTAATTTTATTTGATGATATTTGACTGTGTTTGGTTGTATTAGCTTTTTTAAACAACTTAACAGTTATTTAATTATTATGTATTTTTAGGGTTTGTTTAGAAAATAACTAGCAGGTCTCGGGCGCCAAATAGTTTTTTCGATTTTATTAAAATTTTAATAAAGGTATTTCATTGTATAGGTTGTTTATTAGCTTTTTGAAACAACGTAACACCTATTTAACTATTATAATTGTTTAGGGTTTGTTTACAAAATAACGTAGGTCTAGTTATCTACTAATAAAGTAGGTCTCGGGCGCCAAATTGTTTTTTCGATATTATTTAAATATCAAAATAAGTATTTAATAGTATTAGGTTGTTTAATAGCTTTGTTAAACAACTTAACAGCTATTTAACTATTATGATTGTTTAGGGTTTGTTTAGAAAATAACGAGCACGTCTCGGGCGCCAAATTGTTTTTCCAATTTTTAACTTTTTAATTTTATTTGATGATATTTGACTGTGTTTGGTTGTATTAGCTTTTTTAAACAACTTAACAGTTATTTAATTATTATGTATTTTTAGGGGTTGTTTAGAAAATAACGAGCCGGTCTCGGGCGCCAAAAATGTTTTTCCGATTTTTTTGAATGTTAAGGAAGTAAATGGTGTTGGGTTGTTTAAAAAAAATAGTTTTTGATGAAAATCGCCCAAGCTTATAAATGTAGGCCAACAAACCGTTAAGTTTTGATAAAACGATTATTATTTACAATTGGACAAGATAGTTTTAGTATAAACTAATAATTATAGAGAAGGCCAAAATAATAAAAAAATAATAATTTTGTTATGGTTTTATAATTTACGCTAGATTAATTAAATAATTGGAAGTTATCAAAAATTGGATATTTTGTTTTCTACAATTGCATATTAGTGGTAAAGTTCAAATTTTTGTACATTATAATATTTCCACATTAATTGATAATAAATTACATCACTTAACCTCGATCTGTAAATAATGTGGGCCAAAGATTTCATCTTAGACAACAACAATATATTTAATTACGTTTCATCCGACCTTTTATATATTTTGTGAAATACACAAAAGTCCATAATTTGGCTAAGTTACAAATTAAAAAAATTGAAACACATTTTAAAAATAAAATTTGCGCGCAATGTGCTTTGGAGCTTTGTCATTAACCCCAATATCCTCTTTCCCCCCAAAACATACATCCCTCCCAACATGCATTTTTCCCCGAAAATTGCCTTGCACTTTTAAAAATAGACTCGCATTTTCAGACAAAGATTATTTTTGGATTTAACTTCTTTTGTTATTGAAAAATTTTTTTCAACGCGGCCGTCCGATTTCGTAAAAGAATAACTTTCCAAATTTTAACACGGAACGAGAACTTTCCATGTTCTTGTTTTTAAGTTCCCATTTAGTGGCAAAACTTTCTGTCACCTTGACATTGAAAATACCACCAAAACAAAACTTACTTGGAGGTGCCGAAAAGATAACTCCATTGTCTGGATGCATAGCTGGCATGGGTAAAGGTCCCATCGGAGATGATGTCCTGAGTTAAGTTCAAGTTTAAAGGGGTTGCACGTTCACAACACAACACTGCACATCACCACGCACGTCTTCTCTCATCAGGAGTTGATTTTGGTGTATTGCAAGTGCAAGCTCTTACTCGGTGGGATGTAAAAGTATGCGATAGTGACCTAGTTGTTAGTTGTGGTCCGCGAAGTAGTGGCAAACCGATGAAAGCGGAGAAAGGGACACTAAAACGAAATGCGGCCATTACAAGTAACATGTAGTTACGTGAGATTACCACGACATAATATGTTTGTGTCCTCAATTTTAAAACTAACTTTCGGATTGAACTATATTCTCAAATAAAAATGAAATCGTCGACTTAGAAACTGCTAAATAGGGTTAAGATTAGGAGAGAGTTATATCGCATTATTACACTGACCGAGATTTCAATTCTGTAATAAGACACAAAATCTCTTCCTTTGTTAATCTTTCACAGATTATTTAATTTATTAAAAAGTTAATTACAATTTTATTCTTCATTCTAAATCTTTAGACAAAAAAATTTAATTAAAAAAAATTAATACCTTTCCCCATTATTCTAACTCCAAAATAGGCTCTACATGTTTTACTCTCTAACTCTTACATAAATTTATTTATGGGGTTAGCAATTCCATGGGTCACCATGCAAATTCCATTAATTCCCAACAGCTAGTTAACAGCATCTCGAAGGGCACGTTAAGCCGTCCATTCAAACAGCTCAAATATTAATAATCGATAGTGATTATGTGTGGTAGATCAATGAATCCCAAAGTGATCTATTTAGAATAAATTGGACTCTCTGAACAAAAGGTTTCCACCTGAAGAGATACCAGTGAACCTCTCCAGGTGTACTATAGCTTTTTAGCTATAGTACATAATTGCCATAATTTGGACATTTTTAGACATAATTGGAGACGTCTTGAGTTAAAAGGACAGCGTCTCGGAGGACACGTTAAGCCGTCAGTTCAAACAGCAGAAATATTAATAATTGGTAGTGATTATGAGTGGTAGATCCATG
Source organism: Malthinus seriepunctatus (assembly GCA_963924605.1). Lineage (NCBI taxonomy): Eukaryota > Metazoa > Arthropoda > Insecta > Coleoptera > Cantharidae > Malthinus > Malthinus seriepunctatus. The sequence goes on from OZ004605.1 coordinate 3,171,149, forward strand.
AATCCCAAAGTGGACTATTTAGCCAAAATTGGAGACTGAAGGAACTCTCTGAACAAAGATCTTGAATCAACTGAATCTTGAGATGAGCTATACATTTCCACTAATCTTATGTTCGTTAGTAAAGAGTGAGGGCCGAAACTCTCATGAGAGTTTGCTTAAGTGAACTCTTCTGACCAATCTAACTTGGAAGAGACTAAGAAAGAGGTAGAGCAAATTGACTACAGATTATGGCAACTGTTCTGACCTCTGCGTCCTCTACAAGTAGACACCTATCCTAAAGGCTATTTTATGGTTTCTACATCTTGTGTCATCTCGGAATTGCTTCACTCCCTTTCCACTAATCTCATATTTGTTGTCGAAGACCAAGGGTCGGATTTGAGGTTGCTTAAGTGGGTTTTTTCTGATCACTCTACCTTGGAAGACTAAGAAAGAGGTAGGGCAAATTGGCTACTGATTATAGCAACTGTTCTGACCTTTTCGGCCTCTACAAGTGGACACATATCCTAAAGGGTATTTTATGGTTTCTACACCTTGTGTCATCTCTGAATTGCTTCAGTCCCTTTCCACTAATCTCATATTTGATGTCGAAGAACAAGGGTCGAATTTACGTTTGCTTAAGTGGGGTTTTCTGATCACTCTACCTTGAAACACACTAAGAAAGAGGTAGATCAAATTGACTACAGATTATAGTACTTGTTGTGACCTCCTCGGCCTCTACAAGTTGACACCTATCCTAAAGGCTATTTTATGGTTTCTACACCTTGTGTCATCTCGGAATTGCTTCACTACCTGTCCACTAATCTCATATTTGTTGTCGAAGAGCAAGGGTCGGATTTGAGGTTGCTTAAGTGGGGTTTTCTGATCACTCTACCTTGGAAGACTAAGAAAGAGGTAGAGCTAATTGGCTACTGATTATAGCAACTGTTCTGACCTTTTCGGCCTCTACAAGTGGACACATATCCTAAAGGGTATTTTACGGTTTCTACACCTTGTGTCATCTCTGAATTGCTTCAGTCCCTTTCCACTAATCTCATATTTGATGTCGAAGAACAAGGGTCGAATTTACGTTTGCTTAAGTGGGGTTTTCTGATCACTCTACCTTGAAACACACTAAGAAAGAGGTAGATCAAATTGACTACAGATTATAGTACTTGTTGTGACCTCCTCGGCCTCTACAAGTTGACACCTATCCTAAAGGCTATTTTATGGTTTCTACACCTTGGGTCATCTCGGAATTGCTTCACTCCCTTTCCACTAATCTCATATTTGTTGTTGAAGAGCAAGGGTCGGATTTGAGGTTGCTTAAGTGGGTTTTTTCTGATCACTCTACCTTGGAAGACTAAGAAAGAGGTAGAGCTAATTGGCTACTGATTATAGCAACTGTTCTGACCTTTTCGGCCTCTACAAGTGGACACATATCCTAAAGGGTATTTTATGATTTCTGCACTTTGTGTCATCTCGGAATTGCTTCACTTCCTTTCTACTAACCTTATATTTGTTGTTGAAGAACAAGGGTTGGATCTGAGTTTGCTTAAGTGAAGTTTTCTGACCAATCTACCTTGGACGACACTAAGAAAGAGGTAGGGCAAATTGGCTATAGATTATGGCAGTGTTAAAAGACGAATTATAGTAATAAGAAAAATAATGTAGGGAACGCACCTTTACAAAACGTAATGGCAACACTAAAAAATTGCATAAATAAATTGGTCGAGTTTAAAAAAAAAAGTCTGGAGGTAAGCCTTAAGGCTATAATGTACTTCTGAAACGATGAATGACCAGAAAATAATTATAACAATTGAAGTTTAACGTCTGTGTATGAGAAGGTCAGTTTAATAAGGATTTCATGTTGCGCTCCTAAAACAATATTGTTTATATTTTAATAAGTCATTAAAAATGGAGTTAATAAAATTATTTAGATATTTTTAACCATATTGAGATACAAGGTCAAGTCAAAAACAAAAGTTTGCACGAATAGGTCAATATACTTGAAAAAATTGAAAAACAACTTACTTTTTTCATCATTGAAAAATATTAATTTGTTTCTTTTTTTATAATTGTTTGATAATGTTTGTGTAAATATCACAATCATTTTTTTTAAATACGCCTTATAACTATCAATAATAATTAATTTATTATATCATACACTTTATGAATAAACAACCAGGTTCATTTTTGATTATTATTATTCTAAGTTTGAGTTATTTGTAATTTTCCTTTTGGGTCATTTATTTTTTAAAAACACCCTGTATAGAATTTAAAAAAAATTGTAGCACTACTTGATAGTTGATACACCATACCATTCAAAGGTGTGTTAGTTGTAGGTGTTAACAGTCTACTTTAAATAATGATAATGGGTGTTGAGCTATTACTCTAAGTGTATATCAAGTTATCATTTTTTTAATTTTCATTTTAAATTCTTTAATTAGCTCCCGGACCTTCTATGTATTCACTTTTGTTTTGTATACGATTTAAAAAACAACGGATGTAGCGATACCGGGATCATTCTCGTGCCCGTCAAATCTTGTATTTTTTAAATTAAAATTCAATTTAATATATTAAAAAAAACGAAAATAAAGTATCAAGTGTTAGGTATCATCGGATACCTTTTTAGTAGCTTTTAAAATATTGAAAAATATACAGGGTGTTTCATTTAAATTAAGAAATTTAATTGCATTTCCGGTTAAACCGGAAGTCACAATATAAAGTGTTTGATATCGTGTAAGAGCTAATTGTACGAGCTTTCAAAATATTTAAAAATATACAGGGTGTTGCTAAAAAATTTGGATATTTTTTTAATTTCCGGTTTAACAGGAAGTGTTTTGTTAACTGAAAATATTGTCAAATAATAGGTATTCATGGGATTGAAATATTTATGAATTTTCAAGTTTTCATTTTTATTACAGAAGAAATGAGAGGTTTTTGAAATTTTGAAATTACAAAAATCATAACTCCAGTTCTTCTTGGTAGAAGTTTATAAAAAAAGAAAGTTTGATAGAGAATTACGTTGTCTGTAACATATCCAAAAATGAGAAAAATTCCCTGAGGAAATTTTGGGAAAATCCATTTCAAAATTTTGACCTATTTTGGCCCCTTAAAGGAAGGTAATTTTAAAACAATTTTAAAAATGAATTAGATTAGGACGAAAGCCCTATATTTTGGCTGTACTCTTCCATTTTAAAATTTTTATAATAGTAATTATCGGCCAAGTTACAAGGGAAAAACTACAAAATGGGACAATCGTTCTATAGGCCGCCATTTTGAATAACAAAATTTAATTTTGTTTTTTTATTGTTATTGAGCTTAAATACTTTTATTGGCAAAATTGCAGTAGCTGCAGTTTACATATTTTGATCCGGATTAACCGTAATTGATTATTTTAAATTTCCAGTTTAATAAAATAGGATATTATTCTCACACCTAAGTGGAATGAGGCCCTAAAATAATTATATTAAGTTTAATTACCCACTTGTATAGTTAGAATTAACCACACCCATTGATTGTTCTATAAAAAGGGCTGTAATCTCTTAAAGACTTCCAGATAAGTCCTAATTTGTTTAAATTATTTAATAAATAAATTGATTAATTAATAAATTAGTTAAAATTTAAGTTTAAATTCTGCAATATTTATGGAGTTCTTTGTAATCTTGTCTGTGATGCATTTAGTTATATTTGTCTGGCCTTGCAACGTGAAGGTTTCGCCAGGGTGCGGGCATTCAACTAGCGACCTTTCAAATGGTTTGTGACGCCGGCGTCGCGAAAAAAAATAGCCGTCGATGAAACAACCCTACTATTGCAATTATGTCGTTTATTATTTTAAAATACACAAAGGTGGACTTAGGCTTATTAAAGATACATATTTGACGCGCGCCACTGTCTTTATAAAATTACATTCAAATATTACACTTTAAATTCAATTGTTGATATTTTATTTAATGTGGGCTGTACTAAACAATCAAATTACATTTATTTTGTTATAATTTTTGAATTCAATACATTCAACTCATCGTGACCTTGTTTTGCAAATATTAAATGTAATTGTTTTAAATGTCCTAAATTGTCTAGTACATAATTTTAATAATTTTTTTTCATAACAATTTTACACCCACGCGTCTAGTCGACAGAGAAAATTCTTTTTATTAATCTCTTTTTATAAAAAGACCGATGTGTCAATAACAGGACTTATCTTACGTTTTTACAATGTTTTCAAATTTTCACAAACATACAGGGTGTCCTAGAATTATTTTCACATCTGCTTTAACCAGAAACGCTCACCAAGTCAAGGCTGCCAAAAAATTTGATAATCGAATATCAAAAACAACGGATGTGGCCATACGAGGAACTTTCGCTTTATAATAACACTTTTTCGACGAAATGGCCGGTTAGATTATTTAGGAATAGTCGCTATATTAAAGCGAAACAAAAGCGGAGCGATAAACAAATTCTTGTGAGTAAATAATAACCAATGACAGTTAACTCGCTCGGGTTTGTTTATCGCTCCGCTTTATTTTAGATTTACCTACTATTGCCTACTATTCGAAAATACTTTAACCGGCATTTTGTCGAAAGAGTGTTATAAAAATAAAATTTAAAAAAAATGTTTTTAATACTGTTGTAAAGAGAAAAAAATGCTCTATCGAATGGTAGTATAAAAATAATACGTTATCATTTAAAAAAAATTTGTCGATAGATGTAACTCAAAAACAACTGAAGAAAAAAATTTTTCAAATATTCTAAAATAATAGATAAAAATTTCATAAAAAACTTTTATATTGAAAATTATTTCCTAAAATGAATATTAACGACAAAAAATTGCCGTTTCCATACTTCTAACTAATATTCATTTTCAAGATTTTATTTTTATTACAAAAGAAATTAAAGATTTTTGAAGTTTTGACATTCAATTTTTATAAAAATTCATATTTCGATAGAGAATTACGTTCTCTGTAACATATCCAAAAAAGAAAAATATGGCAGAGCAAATTTTGAAATAATCCATTTCAAAATTTTGACGTACTTTGGTCCCTTAAAGGTGGGCAATTTTAAAACAATTTTGAAAATCGATTTTTTTAGGACGTAAGCCTTATATTTTGGCTGTACAATGCCGTTTTGAAAATTTTCTGATAATAATTACCAGCCAAGTTATAAGGGTAAAACCACAAAATGGGACACTCGTTGTATGAGGTGCCATTCTGATTTTTCATAACTTATTAATAACAAAGTTGAAAAAAAATTTTTATTATTATTATTTTTTGTCTCGATTATAACAACTTTTTCTTGGATTGGAAAAAGTTAAAAGTAAAAAATATTTTTTTTATAATTTTTTTATTTTTTTTTATAAATTTTTTTTTATAATTTTTTATATGTATTATTTTATTTTTTTTAATTTTCTAATTTTAATTTTTTTATTTAAAGGGAGTAAAGAAAATGTTATGAAAACAATAATTTGTTTTTAAACATTTTTTAAATGCTTTGTTAATGGGCGATTTTAATATTTTTGTGGTTACTGCGCATGTCATAAAAGGGTCAAAAAGACTAGTGAAAGTAGTACGAAATAATTTAAATTAGAAATATAAAAATAACAAGAGGTAGAGGTTAAAATTATTTGTTGTAAGGTTAAAAAGAAAATTGATAAGGTGGATTTGGATGAACAGGTGAAAGTTCAAGTGAGACAATTTAAAAAATTTGAAAGAAAAAATAAAATTTTTGTTCGTATTACACAATGGGAGGATTAAAAGAAGTGTTACAGTTATAATCTTATCAAAATTAAATAATATAAAAGAAGGTCGATTATGAACCCCCAAGAGAGCCTCTAAAAGTCGAAGTGCAGGGCGATGCACTTGTTTTTGCGAAGATTTAAAAGCTGCATTTAAAATACTAAAAATTACTAAAAATAAATTTCATTCTTTTCGATTATCGAACTTGTTTTTTTTAAACGTTTCATCCGAAGCCAAAAAATTTTTGAGGTTAATAATATTTATTTATTAATAAATTTTTCTTATCGGCTTATCAAAAAAAAAGTTTTTTGCAAATACATGTGGTGTTTTGTAGTACCCATCTTATGAGCCAGACACTACGTATGAATACGACATGTTGTTCATTTCGATGGATGCGACCTTCATCAAAGTGCATCGCACGGGCCCAGGGTCTCTATCTTTTTTCATCAGCTATATTTCCATCTTTATTTAGTACTTAGGCATACACCACTAAAATGTTGTTTTATGTTTTAATAATCGAACGTAATGTTCATCTAGAATTCTAGAGCTAATAAACTTTTAAACGTTAAACTCACCTCCGTTCAATTAATTTTGAACGTAGTGAGGAAAAATTTTGTAAAATATTCAAATTAAGAAAATGAACGCGCAAGTTGAGAAACAAAGTTGTAATATAGCGCATTCTTTTTAATGCAGGTGCCTACCACAAATAAACCATGAGTGAGGTTATAAAAGGCAAACACCCAAATTTGGGGTCATAGACATTAGACGATGCAGACGAAGTGCATGTGTGCAAAATGTTGGGCCAATGGACTATTCAAGGCAGTCGGCCACTCGGATTTTGAACCGTCCTCTCAACGACCCCACAAAAATTATTGCAACTAAGTACTTCAAAACATCTAATTTTGAAATTCGCAAAATTTTAAAAAAACATTTTTAATTAACGACGTGCGCGTTTTTTAACTTGGCCTCCCTTAAACTGAATTTGTGAGTTTACAAATTGGTTAGTTGTAGAGTTTGTGAGTTTTTAAATAAGGGAGCTTTTCGGAATTTTGTTTTAGGTGAAAAAATCGATTTTAAGCAAATAGTATTTTAAGATTAGATACGAATGACCGGAGTAAACAAAGAAAAGGAATTTAATAAATTATGTAGTTTTGAAAACAATAAACAAAGTAATCGTTGCCTTGTAAAGCAAATACACTTGTTTTTGAAACGTAAAGGTTACTCAACAAAGAATAGCGCTTATGAAATGTTATATTCACATGTTCGGTGAGTGAATTCAGGGCCATAGCAAGGCCCCTTGTTGACCATGCATCTAGCGGGGCCCGTTGCACCCGACAATCGGTCCCCGCTCGGCCCGTCCAAGCGCGAGCCAGCCAAGGTTAACTGGGTGCACCGCCATAGGCCGTCTGGCGTCCACACCAACAGTGCTTTACCATTACCTAATAACAATAATTATAACAACCATTATCAATTTGTGCAAATCTTATTTAATTCAAGAAGTCAAATTTGGAATTATCTCCAACACAAACACTTCAATAAAGTGTTTCAAAATTTAACAAAAATAAAAACAACGATAATTAAACTTTTTTCGATTAATTTATCTGTTAAATGCAAGTACGAAACTGACCTACGCAAAATAAAAAAACAGTCTAAAAATAAGTTAGTCAAATTGTTTAAAACCATTTTAATTTGTTTACTGTTTACCGAGAAATTTAGTAGATACTTATTAAATTAATCGCGTACGAAAATTAATTTTTAACCCTTACAACGTCCCCTTCCCCCAAAGGTGGGAGGGGAAGAAAAATTTTTTTTCATTTAACCTCATTTTGCGTTTCGAGTACTTTCACCACATTATCGTTAGAAGAAAGTAAATAAACTATTAAATGTTTGAAAAAAATTTTTTGAGAAATTATTTTTTTTGTATTTCACTACAAATTCAATAATAGAAATTATTATCAATACTGAATTTTGCTCCTTGAAACAAAACAGACGAAACGCAATAGATAAGCCACATTACAACACAAGGTCAATGAATGTAAAAATTATATAAATTGAAACAATTATTAATTTTATTTTTGGCAAAAACAGGAAATTTGAGGTAAACAAAACAATGAACTATGTAATGAGTTTCAAGCTCAATTTCACTCAATTTTTATTATCTTTATAGGCGCCCATAAACCCCACAATAGAAAGACAAATTTCTGGTACTGGACGGAGTTTTCACAAGCTAACGATTTTGCGTGACGATATCTCAAAAAATATAAGAAATAGAAAAAAAATGAATAGAAACAATCTTGTAGGAAATTTAATAAGCTTTCATTGTGCTAAGAATAATTTTTCCCTAGGACTTACTGTTCTTGAGATATAAGCCAAAACCCTAAAAACGAGATCTTTTCACCCCCACAAATTTTTTTTTTAATTTAAAGACTTTTGCGGGTGGTTATCTCGAAAACTATAAGGAATAAAAAATAAATAAATAGAAACAATCTTGTAGGAAATTTGATAAGCTTTCATTTTGATAAAAATCATTTTTTCCCTACGACCCACCGTTTTCGAGATATAAGCGAAAACCCCAAAAACGGGACTTTTAAACCCCTTAAAGCCCTTAGCCATACAACTAAGGCCCAGGATGTATTTTTACCTCTTAACTACCCCAAACACATTACTAAAGAAAAAAATTCCTCTTTTTTCCATGTCATCTACACACACCACATTTTAAATAAATTTATTTAATGAGAATGATGGCTTTTTGAGGCTCAGTAGGTTGAGTATCGATTAGGGTTATTTTTACGTGGGCCGATGAAAAAGTAAACAAATTATCATAAAGGTGGAAACTCGTCTAAATTTCTTTACATTTTCCCTCGTTACTTATTATGTAGTAGGTTATATGGCGATAACTTTACATAAACGGATCTTCAATTAAATCAATGTATTGTTAATTGTACACTTTAATGGTAATTAATTAATAACACAATAATATAATTAACGTTATATAATTGTTTAATACAGAGGGTGTGAATGATTTAGAACACACACATAATACAAATTAATTATCAAAGCATTTGTGAAACTTCCTTTAATCGATAAGTAATGGAAATAAAAGAATTGTTTTCCAAGTTTTCAAATTCTTTTAATACGCAGCCATGCCATTGATACAGGCAGGAAAAAGACTTCCATTATACAGTGTGTTTCACGGAAATTGTTGGTTTGGAGCTTCGAATAGTACAACCGATCTGAAAATTTCAATTCCCGTAAAATGGCTACCGATTTATTGATTCAAAATATTTTCAGATCCACATCACTTCCAGTTAAACCAGAAGTAACACCAACCTTCTTACTTTGAATAGAATACTATATTTTTTTTACATTTCTGAATTCCACAAAAAATTTTAAATTTAACTTTATGATATGTTTTGTTTATCTTAGATGTACCTACTATTGCCTACTATTCGAAAATACTTTAACCGGCATTTAGTCGAAAAAGTGTTATAAAAATAAAATTTAAAAAAATTTATTTTAATGCTATTGTAAAGAGAAAAAAATGCTATGTTCCTATACCTATTTTCAATTGTTTATTAGATAAATTAAATTTTCTAAAAAAAGTGACGTTTGCGCGCCTTTATTCAAAATTGCATTCTCACGTTATGATGATAACAGGAGCTAACGCAACTTCAGATATTTTTCTACGAACCTTAGACTAACCTCTAATGTAACATTTTTTCTCTAATAATTTACAGGGTGTTTACAAAGTGCTGACATTTAGAGCAAATTTCAAACATAAATTACTTTTTAATTTCAAATGGAACACACTGTATTTTTCGACAGTTTTAGATGTAGAAATAAATTTGTTATCGATTTGCATTACAATTCCCTATACCTATCGTTGACTCTTTTAACGTTGTCATGGAGTTTATAAAATAAAGCTGGACAACTTTTTTCTTTTTAATGGAACACCCTGTATTTGTTGAGACTTTCGGACAACAGTTGAAAATAGGTATAGGAACATTTTTCTAAGAAACTTAGACTAAGCTCTAATCTAACTTTTTTTCTCTAATAATTAACAGGGTGTTCACAAAGTGCTGACATTTCGAGGAAATTTCAAACCTAAATTACTTTTTAATTTCAAATGGAACACACTGTCTTTTTTGACAGTTTCGGATGTAGAAATAAATTTGTTATCGATTTGCATCACAATTCCCTATACCTATCGTGGACTCTTTTAACGTTGTCATGGAGTTTATAAAATAAAGCTGAACAACTTTTATCTTTTCAATGGAACACTCTGTATTTGTTGAGACTTTCGGACAATAGTTGAAAATAGGTATAGGAACATTTTTCTAAGAACCTTAGACTAAGCTCTAATCTAACTTTTTTTCTCTAATAATTAACAGGGTGTTCACAAAGTGCTAACATTTAGAGGAAATTTCAAACCTAAAATACTTTTTAATTTCAAATGGAACACACTGTATTTTTCGACAGTTTCTGATGTAGAAATAAATTTGTTATCGATTTGCATTACAATTCCCTATACCTATCGTTGACTCTTTTAACGTTGTCATGGAGTTTATAAAATAAAGCTGGACAACTTTTTTCTTTTTAATGGAACACCCTGTATTTGTTGAGACTTTCGGACAACAGTTGAAAATAGGTATAGGAACATTTTTCTAAGAAACTTAGACTAAGCTCTAATCTAACTTTTTTTCTCTAATAATTAACAGGGTGTTCACAAAGTGCTGACATTTCGAGGAAATTTCAAACCTAAATTACTTTTTAATTTCAAATGGAACACACTGTCTTTTTTGACAGTTTCGGATGTAGAAATAAATTTGTTATCGATTTGCATCACAATTCCCTATACCTATCGTGGACTCTTTTAACGTTGTCATGGAGTTTATAAAATAAAGCTGGACAACTTTTTTCTTTTCAATGGAACACTCTGTATTTGTTGAGACTTTCGGACAATAGTTGAAAATAGGTATAGGAACATGTCAGAAAGTTGGATTGAGAATGTTTTGTAGAATCCAAAAATATAAAAAAATATAGTATTTCAATAAAAATAAAAAAGTTTGAGTTACTTCCGGCTCGATCGTATCATTCCAAGCTCTAAAACGTTTAACCAACGGTTAAAATTGCTAATGCCCCCCCCCCTTTATAGATTATTATTAAACCAGCATTTAGTATGAAAATGTTTATTGCTAATGAATAGTAAAGTAACTACACTACGTATTTAAAAAAAATTAATTTATAACTCAAATTGACAATAACATAATCAAAAGCGTAACGATCGTATTTAAGCGTTAAGAAATTTAATAACAATAAATATTAATAATATTTAAGAACGCAATTTGTTCACCAATAACTCAAAAAAAACAATTAATAACATTATGGTATTACGTGCAAAAATTAAAATAAAGTAATTAACAATCAAAGAGCACATAGTTTTAAAAAACACGTGAATTACTCTGATTAAACTTTGTACGTGACTATTACATAAACTATTGTAATTTAATGTACTTGAACCTTCATTACTTTATATAAATTTTTTATTTATAATATTAAAAATTAAATATTGATCACCAGCATAGGCTTCACATAAGCAAGGAAAGATGTATTGACGAAGGTTAGTTCAGTTGCATGCGAATGTATGTAACTTTAAAGCGTTTTCAAAAAAATATTGGAGGGGGGGGGGTAAAATTTATTAAATTATCTTCATGGTATTCAAATTTTTTGTGTCATTAGCGGCAGGCTATTTAAAATTTTTTTATCAACATTTAAAATATTTTCTCGAGGGGGGCAGGGGTGTTTTCTTTAATTGTCATTTCAAACACTGAATTAAAAAAAATCTTCCTCTAAATAATTTTAGGGCACAATATAATTTAAAAGCGTGCCCCCACTCCTGCTGACGTAATACCAACTTGTATTTACTACGACCCTTGTAAAAAAATTCACGGGCACGAGGCCCCCCTCCCAGTTGTAATTTCTGTTAATTATTGATAGTTGATAAAATATTTAATGACGTTGAAATAAACAATTTAGTTAATTTTCCAGAACAGTTAATTATAAATTATGAAATTAATAATAATAATTTTAATTGCGTATTAAATTAGTAGCAAGCGTTATCGGTTAGATAAGCGCTTTTGATGTTACTTTATAAAACCAAAAATTGAAGAATTATTTTTGTAACAATTAAATGCTTGTCATGCATGCACGAGCTGAAGATCATAAGCGTACGTGTGAAGAAGGAACACTTCTAGACGCTTCTAGTCTATTTTGACCTTTTAATTTTGAAAAATGGGGTGGAGGACATGGAAGAGGGTGGAATGTTCTCTTCAGGAATGGTTTTGGAGTAGTAAAAATACTAAAAATCCTCGGTTCTAGCTATATGCCTATAGGGTGGGGGTAGAAATGTGCCATTTTTGAGGTTTTTGCTTATATCTCGCAAACAGTAGGTCTTAGGAAAAAAAATATTATGTAAAATGAAAGCTTATGAAATTTCCTACAAGATTGTTTCTATTAATTTTTTCTCTATTCCTTATAGTTTTCGAGATATTAGGCCGTGAAACTCGTTAATGTTTGAAAAAAAATTTTAGCCTTACGTTTTTTGTCAAACTTTTGTCTCTAGCACCTCAGTCGTTCTATTTACATAAAAGTCTTCAGAAAAGAATTTGTAGAGCATTAAATTTCCTTTACAATTTTTTTTTCATACATTAACGATTTTTGCAGGCGGATATTTCGAAAATTATAATGAAGAAAAAATGAATAGTAACAATCTTGTAGAAAATTTGATAAGCTTTCATTTTGCTAAGAATAATTTTTTCCTTAGGACCTACTGTTTTTGAGATAGTATAAGCGATAACCCCAAAACGGGACTTTTTCACCCTCACCCCCCTTTAAACATATAGCAAGGGGTATTTAGTATTTTTACCTCGTAACTACGCCAAACACATTCGTAAAGAAAAACTTCAACCCACTTTGATGTCCTCTGCACCCCTTTTTTGGGAGTTAGTTGAAGTCAAAATTGGAATACCTGGAATACAACAATCTATAGTCTCTGAACAATAGGGTCAATGGCTGATTGATAATTAGTTATTTCGTCAAGGTCGATAATGACGTCAAATAATTGTACTCGTTCAAAATTGAAACAAAAAAATATTTTTTTCTAATTTAATTGAGCGTAATTGTTATAAATAATGTTTAATTTGATAAACGGGTCAATGAAAAAAAGGGGAATATTTTTGCAGTGACGATATTGAAAGAAATAAAAATTGTGATAAAATTGATAAGATTAGTGGACAAAGAAATTAAGGAAGAACATTGAAAATGTGGACTAATTAAAAATTAATGCGTTGTTGTGTATAAATTTATTTATTGTTATCCTTGTTGTTGAAATGTATAATGGGTCATTGTATTTATGGATAATATTAAGGTAATGCCAATGATTCAGTTAGCAAATTTACAAATTGTTAGGCATACCCGAAATAACCCAAGGTGACTTACAGAGGAACTTATTCGCTTTTTTATCATTGTTCGTAATTATTAACCGCGTGTTTTAAATTTTATCAGTATTATGTAAAAGTAGTCACCATTCTAAGAATACAAGAATAATCTTATTTTTTTTAAGCTTTCAAGCGATGTCACGGTCAAATTTTATCAGTCACAAAACTATTTAATTATTCATTTAGAAAATAATTGTAATATTTGTTTTAAATATTATAAAATTGCTAATTTTAGATTTTATTACAACCAATATCGATATGTTCAATAAATGTATTATTAAGTACTTGTTTAATTTTAAATTAAATATTTAATTTATAATCAAAATATTGCAAAAAATATTTTTGTTTCTTATTGGTAATTTAAAAAAATATTTATTATGTAATTTTTTTTTTTAATTTTGAGCTTTTTCATACTTTTAAAAAGTTATACAGTAGAACCCCGTTATAACGTACCATTAGGGACCGTAAAATTTAGTACGTTATAACCGGAGTCTCTAATAAAAACAAAATGAATAGACGTAATATATTAAAATGGAACCAAAGATTTAGTCTGTTATATCAAGAGAAACGTTATAAAGGGGTATTTTATAACGGGCCAGTAGGGGCCATACTTACATGGCCCCCTATAATTTCAAAAAAATGTTGATTACGTTAATTTTTTTTTTATTCAGTGAAGTTTTTGCGACCGTTTTTATGACTGCAAAAATATATTTATTGATTACGTAATTTTAATATATTTTTAAAATTTTCGTAATTACCTAATTACAGACAGATTAGTATATTATTTAATATTTTCAAAAAGTTTCCCATGTTTACATGTTTACGTCGCTCCCCATAATTTCAAAAATTATTTTTACGTCAATCTGTTATTTATTTATTTTTAATTATAAAAAAATTTGTATTATTTAACATTTTTAAAAATTGCTCCATGTTACGTACATGGCCCCCCTCACAATTTCAAAAATTATTTTTGCGTTCATTTGTTGTTTATTTTTCGTAATTATAAAAAGATTTGTATTATTTAACGTTTTCAAAAATTTCACCATATGTGAAACCGTAGGTACATGGCCCCCTCATAATTTCAAAAAATATTTTTATTACGTTAATTTTTTGCTTCTTTCTTAAGTTTTCTCGTTCAAAATTTTTGAATTTTTTTTTTTGAAACTTACAGACTGAAAATAAAAAGAAAATACACCTTATAAGTATAAATAAAAGAAAATAAATGCGCACATATTTTTAAATGAGTGCAGTAAACACATGCAATTTTTGGCTTGAGTGCAGAATTATTTTTTTCCCTTTATATTTATAAATACTTGTTATACCCTGAAAATTTATTTAAGTTGAACGTCCCCTTATTTTTTAAAAACTTATTATTGTTGCTTTTGCGTCTTTATTGTTTATAATTTCTTAAGAGAGCAAATTAAACATGTTATTAAATAATACGTATTGCACAAATAGCTTTGGAACAACGACCTACTAGAAAAACAGCACATGTAAACAAAAATAAAATATCATGTAAAGAGAACTTAGAAATTGCTCGTATTTATCATGTTTTTATTAAAAAATCTCATTATTATGTTTTCGTACTAATTATCAAATGTAAATTGACTTATTTATTTAATAAATCAAATTTTTCCAACCACAGGGATGGCTCGAAAAAAATTCAAAATTCTTAAAATAATTCTTTTTCAAAAACTATCTTTATATAATTTAGAAAAAAAATATTATAATGAATTTTTTAACTTTCGGGGTGGGGCATTAAAATATATATATTATTTTTTGAAGTAATAATAGCCAAACATGTATTTATTATTTATTTATTTTACGTTTCGCTTTATTTAAAGCTTCTTTGGAAATAAAATTATAAAAATATTATTTTTTTAAAAATAATGTTTTACAACATACTAAAAATTTTTTTATACAGGGTCCCTGAATAACACCGACAAACGCTTACATTGAGGATGACTTTTATAAGATATGCCTACTGTATAAAAATCATTAAAATATTTGTAGTACTTTTGGAGATAAAGAGATTTTTCAAAATTTTTAACACAACTTCGAGAGCGTATAACTTGGTAGGGGGACATCTTATTTCAAGAGGGCCAAAAGTCGTATTTTGGTCCCAAGAACTCACTGTAAGCGTTTGTCGGTGTTATTCAGGGACACCCTGTATAAGATTTAAATTTTCAAAAATTTTCTTTCTTAAATGTCAATCATTTTTTTTTTGTTTAATGACATTTAAGAAAGAAAATTTTTGAATTTTAAATCTTATATAATGATAATGAAGTTTTTAATATGTTGTAAAACATTATTTTAAAAAAAATAATATTTTTATAATTTTATTTCCCAAGAAGCATTAAATAAAGCGAAACGTAAAATAAATAAATAATAAATAAAATACATGTTTGGCTATTATTACTCCAAAAAATAATAATTATAAAAAGCCAAAAAATTATATAAAAAAAAATATTAAAATATATATTTTTTTTAAAAACTACCTTAAGGTACTTGCATATTTAAAGGGGTAGTTAGAAGAAAATATTTGCACAAGAAATGTTCTAGGATTTCAGTTTTAAAATATTTTAGAAAAAAATATTATTTTGAATTTTTGAACTTTTGGGGTGGGGGGCATTAAAATTCAAACAGGTAAAAAAATGACAATTATTTAAATTTAATTTATTAATCTTTGTTTTTATTAGTTAATGCATTTGAACAACAGCTTTCTAATAAATTTATTCTGCAAATTTTTTATGGTAAAATTTCTCTTTTATTGTCAATAGTTGATGGAGAGGGGATGCCCTAGAACTTCACAAAATGACGCACTCATAATAATGACTTAATAAAAATTCGCTTTTACCAGCATAAAAAAATATTTAATTTCCAAAATCTTATTTAATTTTAAATTAACGTTTTAAAATTAACTAATGAGTTATTCTGCTACTTTTCTGGGCCAAATCAACAGACCCAGGCAGCGAATAGACCGACCTGGATAAGGAAGTGGGTCACAGTTACAGTAGTGATGGAGGAGGAGATAGAAACATTACTTCATGCCGACTCACGTTCATTGCCACTGACAGAGAAACTTATACCATTACCATTACTGACCTAAGATACGAACATAATATGCACCAACTATAACATTTACATTTTTTTTTTAATTAAAAAATTAATTTTTATTATTATCATTACTATTACTATTTTTCTTTAGAAATTCAAAATTTTAAAATAGGACGCTATTTCGTGATGTTTTCGACTTGTGCAACACTCTTTGGTAATGAACTTTCTTCTCTTCAATTTAAAACAGTTATGAACCTATTTAATAAATATTATGAAACAATTCGAAATGTCAAGGCTGAAAATGATTTGTTTTAAAATATTTTAAAATTAAAATTGAGTATCATTTTAAATAAAAGGAAAAGGGGCCCCCAGCTCCCTATTAATAAAATATAAATATGTAATATTAATCCTAAATTAACAAAATTTATTTTATTAAATAACGAAAAAAAATTAAAAAAAGAAAATAGTGGATAGGTATAAGGGAGCTTCTTTCATTATTAAAAAAATGTAAAGATTCTTTTTGTAAAAATTTCAAAAACATAAATCTAGTGATGAATAATGCTTTGAAATACTTTAAAAAAAATTAATAATAATAAGTGTTTATTTATTTTTATGTAGGAATAATAAAATAAAAATTGAAAAACATTTTTATACATATTATTTTGTTCGTATTTTTAGAAATTTGGGCTCAAGTTATTATTACTTGGCTAAAAGATAGTACATCTGAGTCCTAATTAAAAAAAAAATTTTTTTAAATTAAAAATTTAAAAAAATAATCAGAATGGCGCCTCATACAACGAGTGTCCCATTTTGTGGTTTTTCCCTTATAACTTGGCCGTTCATCATTATTATAAAAATTTTAAACCGGCATTGTACAGCCAAAATATAGAGCTTTCGTTTTAACCTAACCGATTTTTAAAATTGTTTTAAAGATGCCCAAAGGGCCCAAAATTGGTAAAATTTTTGAAGTGGGTTTTCTCAAAATTTCCTAAGGGAATTTTGCTCATTTTTGGATATGTTACAGACAACTTAATTCTCTAGCGAACTCTTTTGTTTATTAACTGCTACCAAGCGGAACCGGAGTTATAAATTTTTGAAGAATTTCAAAAAATTTTCATTTCTTTTGTAATAAAAATGAAAACTTGAAAATTCATAGATGCATCAATCCCATGAATATCTATTATTTTACACTAATATCGGTTAATAAAACGCTTCCAGTTAAACCGGAAATTTAAAAATTTAAAAATTTTTTGGAACATTTTGTATATTTTTAAATATTTTGGTTTTCTGATGATATAAAACAACATATATTTTGTAGATAGATATATTATATTAATAATATTTTTTTAAACATTTTTAAACTTATTTAATCATCCGGAATAGGGAGTTAATAAGAAAGAAAAGTATTCATAGATATATATTTTTTTATATAATCAATTAAACATCCTACTTATTTAAAAGTGTCTATTAATTTACATAAATATTGTGTTATAAAAAAATTCATAACGATTCCATAATTTATTAAAGAATTTTTTATTTAATTATTAGTTCATATTGTATACTTTCTTTTGAGATATTAACAATAGAAGAGTAAAGCAAAACAATGTCAATATCAAAAAGTAATTCTCACCATAATCATCAACACATTTTTTTTGTGCAGTTAAATTTCTCTTTTGCTAATAGCCAGCGTAACAAGGTTACAGTGAAATAATGAATGCTCTATTATTAAACTTTCCCCAGGTAATCTCAATTCTGTTACTTTTATTCTATGTTCACAGTTATGATGTAGTTTCGTCACGTAAGTGACTTCAAAACTCTCTATTGAAAATTAAATCCTTTCCAATTCTACATATGCACTTACATTTTTAACTCAATTTACTCATAACGTCATTAAATTTCTATTAAACTTTTAATTGTTCCATTATTTTAAAAAATATTAGAGTTTTTGACGAGGGGGCTAGTTTGAAAAAAATTTACAAAAAATTCTAATAAATCGCTGTCAATAGAGCAAGATTGATAGCTTAATCCAACGTAATAGTGTAAAAGAAAATTTTAAAAATTACAGGGAGGGGTCCCAATTTTATAAAAGTGAAATAAATTTTTATTAATAAAATCTATAAGTACCTATAATAGAGAGCAGAATATTTTTTACAGAAAGAAATGAGTACCTAATCAATAATCATTAATTATTTTCTATTGATTAAAAAAGGTACCCCCTAAAATAAAATTTTAATATTGTACTTTACGTGTGTATTATAAAAGAAAATTTATTATGTGCTGGGTATCTACTAAATTAAAAAAAATATAGTGCTGCTATTTAAAAAATAATCTTTAAGGGAGCATGGAGAATAATTACATAATTTTACAATTTTTATGCAAAAAATGTAAAAATAAAAAAAAATTTTTATTAAAAAAATGTAAAAATAAAAAGTCTTTTTAATTTTGCAATTGTTTGCTATCTAAAAAATATTTTTAAATTTTGTGCAAAATGATGTCTAATGCCTGTCTAATATTTATGGTATGTAACTTTCAATGCTTCGGCCTTGTGTGCCCCCCTGAAACATTTTTTTAATTTTTTAAGATTGCGTGCTCAAGTATGTACCTATGTAGTATCTACAAGAAAGTTCTCGATAAAAATGTTTTTAATTACAAGCCCCCCTCGAATATTTATAAATAATATAAATAAATATTATTGACCTTGTACTTAAAAAATAATTATTTAAAAAAATATTTATTTAATGAGGAAAAATTAGAAATGGAATCAAATATTATTTAATCCAAAATAATAAATTAGAATAAATTATAATAAAATTATTAAAAAAAATTTTTATTACTGTTACACTTGTTTGATTTTTTAATTTAAAAGAAAAAGTAACTTTCTATTATTTATAGATAAATTTGACATTTTTTTAAAATTTAGAAGCTAACAAAATTTATATGTTTACTGCAACCAAAAACATTATCTGTAACAAAATTACAAAATAACTACGACTATATTATATTAGTAGTTAATTTCTCCTTAATTGGGGCCAAAGAAAAATTTATGAGATATGTGCATATAGAGAAAATAATGTGTGTGATAAAGATAAATTGAGAGAAAAGTATGTCAGTTATCGGGGTCGCACTTTCTCGCGAAAACCCCCTGGCTCCACTCATGCCTATTGCGTTTTAGAATCGAGTTATAAATTATTTTAAACTTGAATGTTAAATAAAACTAGGTCAAAATCAAATTTTGACAATAACTTATTATTAGCTTTACTTACTAATTGTAATTATAGAATTTATACAAAAATAACCAAAAGGGGACACCGAGTTATTTTTGAGTTACCCTACTCTTAATTTTATTTAAATCAAAAATTTTTACTTTTATTGTTATTTGTATTTATTTTTTTAAATTTTGCTAACTGCTGGAATAGAAAGATGTAAATTCAGGTCATTACGCTATGATGTGTAGAAAAGTAGTCAGTTGTATAATGAGTTTGTATTATGAAAGTTATAACCAAAAAAGTCAGGGCCATCGTTTTAGCGGTCAAGTACTCCTTCCTCATTCTTTTTCTAATTTTACTCATTTTGGATGCATTTTTCAAAAAAAAATATCTGCATACGACCACTTTATTATTTAAAATTATGTGAAAGTAAATCTAATATTTTTAAAGAAGTTCTTTCCTTATATTATTAAATTTCTATTACACTTTCCATAATCAACATACTTTTTTTATTTTTTAAACAACCCTTGTATATTTTTAACCAACTTGTACAAATAACAACAATTGCATTGTAACTGTTGCATGTTATCAACAATCATCAGGAAAATCTTGGCACCAAATACAATTTCATTTAAAAGAAAATTTGACTCTTTTTATAAACTCACATTGTCCCTGACTCACTCACTGATTCATCAAAATTATTCACCAATTCCAGATGACTAGGAATTTTGCACAAGGTTAATATTAAAATCACAAATATTAATTCCCTCAAAAGTAGGGATGGGGTTGTGAAATTCATAATGTGTTTTCCAAAAAAAAGTCTCGATTGTGGCTCCCAATTTTGAGTTTTTCCATTTTAAACTTGATACTGTGAAAAGAGGCGCGAAGTTCCGAGTTTTTATAGTTTAAATAAGTCATAATTCGGTGCTTTTATTGTAAGCATTGAATTTGGAAGTTTAATGTTTTTCAAAAGACGGATGTAAATATTGTCAAAGGGAAGGGGAATATTTTTTGAAAATATTTTTAATAATAAATTAAAAAAATTTATCTAATACGCTTCTGTTATAAGTTATAATTCTATTCACATTAAAGAATGAAGCTCAATGACTTCTGTTTTAAAATAGCCCACATACGTAATATTTTTCATTTATATAAAACGTGTTACTTGGGAAATTTTTATAAAAATTAAATTTATAAATTAAAAAAAAAAGGAACTATCGTTACGTCAACATAAAATAAGAAATTAATTTAATTTTATATTAAGTAAGGACAAACTATTATTATAATCTGTTATTTTTGAATCAAGAATTTTCCATGGCGCAATAATTTACTTTTCACAATTTAATTAGCAGAGGCGGTGACTTTACAAATTCCATAAGGTCAAAGGGACAAATTATTTGCAAAAACACCTTGTTTATAAGTGTCAAAAAGTAAAACTAGAATTTTTGAAAATTTCCATTTTTTTATTTCTGGAAAAATTTTTACATCGCAAAATTTTTATTATTTAATAGCTATTTCGACTAGTTTATCGTTAAGTGAATGAACCTTTATCAACTAAAACGTAATAATAAATGTAGTCTTAATAAACAAAATACACCTTGAGTAATTAATAAAAACAAAATACAAAATTAGCTACTTACTAAAGTTCAACAAGTATTACGATTATAAATTTCAAAATATTTTTAAAAAGATTATTTTTTTGTAAAACGGATAAATACCAAAGTTAAACAATAATAAAGTATATACCCGTAAATAATTCGTAAACATAAGTGGAAAAAATAAATTTTTCAAAATATTTATTTACAAATAAATTTTCCTTACAAAAAATTTCCTAAATACAAATTGTAACTGGAAAAACAAACACAGTTTTTCCCATATCCAAGATTTTGTGAATACTTTTTGAAAATCAACCTTTAATTTTGAAAATTTTCTAAAAGAAATTTTGGAAAAATTGAAAAAATTTTCTAGAAAATTTTCAAATTTTCTAAAAGAAAATACTGAAAAGACGATAAATTGTGAACAGTTTTTCCACAAAATGTTTTCCAGTTTTTACAAAAAATTTTTTCAGAAATTTTTTCAGTTTTTCTGTAACTTTAGAACTGTTTTTCGCAGTTATCTATAAAATATTTAGGGGAGCGAATATTTGAAGCAGTTCGGTTGTCACGTTAAATTGGTAAATCCTTATATGAATTTACGCTGTACCTATTTGGCTTTATGGCTTCAATTATTAAATAAAGTTAGAAATTAACAAGAGGTTGTTGATGTTGAGGTCTTTGGAAATTAATAATTATTTTCTATTTTATTGATTTTAATACAATTTTGAAAGTAAACAATTGTTCTAATAAGAATATTAAATTAATATTCTGAACACCTTTCTTGTATAAACACGAATAGCTCTGTAATACGTTTATTACATTTGGTGCACTATTGCGATGAAAAGAGAAAACTATTGAAAGATCAATTTATCCAATCACAATTACATTAAATGCAGTTTGCGCTTTTTAATGAAAATAGTTTAGTAATCGCAGTTATTAACTTTATCGACGAACAAGAAAAAACTATACAATTTAAAAATAAGGCAAAATGTTTACCTCTTTACTCTTCAAACATACAGGGTGAGCCTGAATAGATGGGCCATTAGACTTATATGGAGTTCTGTAAGAGATATCAAAAAAAGTCTTAACAAAACTTATCTCGAAATGAGCTACATCGTAAAAATATTTTACAATATACAGGGTGTTTTGTTTGGCTCATCTATCTAGACTCACCCTGTATAGACGCTCAATTGCAAACGCTTTTATTAAAACTATCCATTTAATCAAAGCTGCTACCGAAGCTCCTGTTCAAGCTCAAGAGAAACGTTGAAGTATGAACCGAGAACAGAATTCAAGAACAGACGTACAGGAACTATCCAAAACGGCGGTAATTTTAGGTTTGTTGACACTCTTACAACATCGCAATTTGCGCAAGTTGGCACTGTTGGTCAGCTTGGATTTGCAACCCTTCTCGTTTGACATCGATGACTTTTTCTCTTTAAAAAAACGTCTGTTTTACCTAAAACTTTAGCTTTTTACTATAATCACGTCGGGGTCACCACTGTAGTATTTTATACTGTTATTTATTATTATAACTATTGCAAATTCTATTAAATTATATTTGATAAATTAAAGTCAGTACTTCTGCTGCCTGGAGTTGTTTTAGGAGATACTAGCTTCGGAGTCTCTATTGAAGTCAGAAGTCAGTTCTTAAGAACAGAATCAATCCCCGTATAGTGGATATCTAAGATACAGGAATTATGGCCTTTAGTGTCACTTATTGTTGCTCTAAAATGATTGACGCGTCGCTAATTTTATTGTGGCGTGAGTTTTAAAGAAAAGTTGACGTAAGTTGGAAGAGGAGGTGCCTGGAGCAAGTTAGAAAGAGAAGAAATTGTTTATAAGGAAGAAAACTAAAAGTGTTTTACTTTTGTTTACTTTTTGGTAAAAAAGTATTGCGATAGAAAATAAACAAGCGTTATCTATTTAGAAAGAGCATAACGAATATGAACCAGACCTACATAAATGCAATCTAAGTGGGTTATATAATCTGTAGCAAATACCAGAGATAACCTAATTATGTGAATCCATGTCATCACGTACTAATCTTACGTGTTACAACTGTCACTTTAAGAAATAGGACAAGGTTGCGATGCGGATGTTGCACTACCATCTCCAAAAGTAATAGCACGTTTGACCTAGACCTTAGAGCTTTAGATGCTTAGTCGTTTTATACCATAGAGTTGGATAGGGAAATGAGGTTCGTTAAATGTTATAGAAGTATATCGGTGTTATTATGAATAACAGATAGTAAATCTACCTAAGACAAAGTGAAATCTAGCTGTTTAGCTGTTAGCGAATTGTCCTATTGGCCTAGAAATGCAGGGTCAAACATGGTGCGCTTTGCAACCAAGAAAATTAATATCGTATATCATTACTTACATATTCTAAACATGTTATTAAAATTTTAAATTAACATAATTTATATTTTCAAAACTTAACATCCTAATACTTTATAATAATACATATAGAAATTCTTCTATCACTAAATTAAGTGTCAAAGAAAGTAGTGCGTATTATTTTGTAATAATTACCGTTTCTTATTGCATAATACTTTTCTATAAATAATTAATATTCATTTTTTTTAAAAACTACTTCCCAAAAAAGTAAATTTATTTATTCCGTAACTGTATGCTTTTTTTAGAAAAAAAATTTACTTTTTATTTAAATTTACATATAAAACAAATCCCCGAGGAGCCTAAATCACCTCTGCAAAAATCATTTTTTCTAATACAATTGTTCTAGCCTTTTAAATCTTTGATACTATACGTATCTACCTCAAAATTAATATAAACCTGTATGCCTGTATTTCTGTCGGGCTAATTAATTTCTCGGTCTACCAGCATGCTGGGTTGGCCTATCAGCCACTCGCTCTATTCACAACATAAAAGTCTGCAAATTTTAGGCCTAAAGAACCTAAAGAACTCATTATTAATTTTTTTTTCTTATACATAGTGTGACCTGTAGGACAATCGGACTGGTAGCCTGTTGGTCTCTTCGCGTAACGGCCTACCGGGATGTCAATATTATAATTTCTTGGTGTCTTTGTATACTGGCCTGTCGGCCAGTCTCCTTATCCACCACCTATAAGCCTGTGGATTTTTAATTTTATCTTGGACACCCCGAGAACTCTTTTTGTCTTCTATTTTTTTCCTTATACATAATGAACCAAATGAAGTGTGCTACGTTAGCTCATCTGTTGATCTGTTTCTTTGTCTATCTGCATTTCTGTCTGTTGCCCTGTAGGACAATCGGGTTGGTCTTTTCATTCCATCGGCCCACAAGGATGTCAATATTTTAATTTCTTGATGTCTTCGTATGCTGGCCTATCGGCCAGTCGCCTTTATGCACCACCGATAAGTCTGTTGATTTTAGATTTTATCTTGGACATCCCGTAGAACTCATTAATAATTTTATCTTATACATAATGAACCAAATTAGTGTGCTACCTTAGTATCTGTCGATTGGTTTCTTTGTCTATTTGTATCTCTGTCTGTTGACCTGTAGGACAATCGGACCGGCAGCCCGTGGTCAATTCATTCTATCGGCCTACGGGGATGTCAATATTATAATTTCTTGGTGTCTTTGTATACTGGCCTGTCGGCCAGTCTCCTTATCCACCACCGATAAGCCTGTGGATTTTTAATTTTATCTTGGACACCCCGAGAACTCTTTTTTTTCTTCTATTTTTTTTTCCTTATACATAATGAACCAAATGAAGTGTGCTACGTTAGCTCATCTGTTGATCTGTTTCTTTGTCTATCTGCATTTTTGTCTGTTGCCCTGTAGGACAATCGGGTTGGTCTTTTCATTCTATCGGCCCACAAGGATGTCAATATTTTAATTTCTTAGTGTCTTCGTATGCTGGCCTATCGGCCAGTCGCCTTATGCACCACCGATTAGTCTGTGGATTTTAGATTTTATCTTGGACACCCCGTAGAACTCATTAATAATTTTATCTTATACATAGTGAACCAAATTAGTGTGCTACCTTAGTAGATCTGTCGATTGGTTTCTTTGTCTATTTGTATCTCTGTCTGTTGACCTGTAGGACAATCGGACCGGCAGCCCGTGGTCAATTCATTCTATCGGCCTACGGGGATGTCAATATTATAATTTCTTGGTGTCTTTGTATACTGGCCTGTCGGCCAGTCTCCTTATCCACCACCGATAAGCCTGTGGATTTTTAATTTTATCTTGGACACCCCGAGAACTCTTTTTTTTCTTCTATTTTTTTTTCCTTATACATAATGAACCAAATGAAGTGTGCTACGTTAGCTCATCTGTTGATCTGTTTCTTTGTCTATCTGCATTTTTGTCTGTTGCCCTGTAGGACAATCGGGTTGGTCTTTTCATTCTATCGGCCCACAAGGATGTCAATATTTTAATTTCTTAGTGTCTTCGTATGCTGGCCTATCGGCCAGTCGCCTTATGCACCACCGATTAGTCTGTGGATTTTAGATTTTATCTTGGACACCCCGTAGAACTCATTAATAATTTTATCTTATACATAGTGAACCAAATTAGTGTGCTACCTTAGTAGATCTGTCGATTGGTTTCTTTGTCTATTTGTATCTCTGTCTGTTGACCTGTAGGACAATCGGACTGGCAGCCCGTTGGTCATTTCATTCTATCGGCCTACGGGGATGTCAATATTATAATTTCTTCGTGTCTTTGTATATTGGCCTATCGGCCAGTCTCCTTATCCACCACCGATAAGCCTGGGGATTTTTAATTTTATCTTGAACACCCCGAGAACTCTTTTTTTTCTTCTATTTTGATTTCTTATACATAATGAACCAAATGAAGTGTGCTACGTTAGCTCATCTGTTGATCTGTTTCTTTCTCTATCTGCATTTCTGTGTGTTGCCCTGTAGGACAATCGGGTTGGTCTTTTCATTCTATCGGCCCACAAGGATGTCAATATTTTAATTTCTTAGTGTCTTCGTATGCTGGCGTATGGGCCAGTCGCCTTATGCACCACCGATAAGTCTGTGGATTTTCGATTTTATCTTGGACCCCCCGTAGAACTCATTAATAATTTTATCTTATACATAGTGAACCAAATTAGTGTGCTACCTTAGTAAATCTGTCGATTGGTTTCTTTGTCTATTTGTATCTCTGTCTGTTGACCTGTAGGACAATCGGACTGGCAGTCTGTTGGTCATTTCATTCTATCGGCCTACGGGGATGTCAATATTTTAATTTCTTGGTGTATTCGTATGCTGGCCTATCGGCCAGTCTCCTTATCCACCACCGATAAGTCTGTGGATTTTTAATTTTATCTTGGACACCCCGAGAACTCTTTTTTTCTTCTATTTTTATTTCTTATACATAATGAACCAAATGAAGTGTGCTACATTAGCTCATCTGTTGATCTGTTTCTTTCTCTATCTGCATTTCTGTCTGTTGCCCAGTAGGACAATCGGGTTGGTCTTTTCATTCTATCGGCCCACAAGGATGTCAATATTTTAATTTCTTAGTGTCTTCGTATGCTGGCGTATGGGCCAGTCGCCTTATGCACCACCGATAAGTCTGTGGATTTTCGATTTTATCTGGGACCCCCCGTAGAACTCATTAATAATTTTATCTTATACATAGTGAACCACATTAGTGTGCTACCTTAGTAGATCTGTCGATTGGTTTCTTTGTCTATTTGTATTTCTGTCTGTTGACCTGTAGGACAATCGGACTGGCAGCCCGTTGGTCATTTCATTCTATCGGCTTACGGGGATGTCAATATTATAATTTCTTGGTGTCTTTGTATACTGGCCTGTCGGCCAGTCTCCTTATCCACCACCGATAAGCCTGTGGATTTTTAATTTTATTTTGGACACCCCGAGAACTCTTTTTTTTCTTCTATTTTTTTTCCTTATACATAATGAACCAAATGAAGTGTGCTACGTTAGCTCATCTGTTGATCTGTTTCTTTGTCTATCTGCATTTCTGTCTGTTGCCCTGTAGGACAATCGGGTTGGTCTTTTCATTCTATCGGCCTACAAGGATGTCAATATTTTAATTTCTTAGTGTCTTCGTATGCTGGCCTATCGGCCAGTCGCCTTATGCACCACCGATTAGTCTGTGGATTTTAGATTTTATCTTGGACACCCCACCCCGTAGAACCCATTAATAATTTTATCTTATACATAGTAAACCAAATTAGTGTGCTACCTTAGTAGATCTGTCGATTGGTTTCTTTGTCTATTTGTATCTCTGTCTGTTGACCTGTAGGACAATCGGACTGGCAGCCCGTTGGTCATTTCATTCTATCGGCCTACGGGGATGTCAATATTATAATTTCTTCGTGTCTTTGTATATTGGCCTATCGGCCAGTCTCCTTATCCACCACCGATAAGCCTGGGGATTTTTAATTTTATCTTGGACACCCCGAGAACTCTTTTTTTTCTTCTATTTTTATTTCTTATACATAATGAACCAAATGAAGTGTGCTACGTTAGCTCATCTGTTGATCTGTTTCTTTGTCTATCTGCATTTATGTCTGTTGCCCTGTAGGACAATCGGGTTGGTCTTTTCATTCTATCGGCCTACAAGGATGTCAATATTTTAATTTCTTAGTGTCTTCGTATGCTGGCCTATCGGCCAGTCGCCTTATGCACCACCGATTAGTCTGTGGATTTTAGATTTTATCTTGGACACCCCACCCCGTAGAACCCATTAATAATTTTATCTTATACATAGTAAACCAAATTAGTGTGCAACCTTAGTAGATCTGTCGATTGGTTTCTTTGTCTATTTGTATCTCTGTCTGTTGACCTGTAGGACAATCGGACTGGCAGCCTGTTGGTCATTTCATTCTATCGGCCTACGGGGATGTTAATATTTTAATTTCTTGGTGTATTCGTATGCTGGCCTATGGGCCAGTCGCCTTATCCACCACCGATAAGCCTGTGGATTTTTAATTTAATCTTGGACACATTCTTGGAGAACTCATTATTTTTTTCTTATACATAGTGAACCAAATAAAGTGTGCTACACGTTATCTCATTTGTTGATCTGTTTTCTTTTTCTACCTGCATTTCTGTCTGTTGACTTGTAGGACAATCGGGTTGGAAGCCCGATGGCCTTTTCGATCTATAGGCCTCCCGGGAAGTCAATATTTTAATTTCTTGGTGTCTTCGTATGCTGACCTATCGGCCAGTCGCCTTATAAACCACATGAGAGTCTGTGGATTTTAGATTTTATCTTGGACACCCTGAGAACTCATTATTAATTTTTTCTTATACACAGTGAACCAAATTAAATGTGCCTCGTTTTCCTATCTGTCGATTTCTTTCTTTGTTTATCTGTCTCTCTGTTTGTTGACCTGTAGGGCAATAAGACTGGCGGCCCGTTGGTTTTTTCATTCTATCGGCCTACGGGAATGTTAATATTTTAATTTCTTGATGTCTTCGTATGCTGGCCTATCGGCCACTCGCCTTATCCACCACCGATAAGCCTGTGGATTTTAGATTTTATCTTGGACCCCCTGAGTACTCATTAATTTTTTCTTATAAATAGTGAGCCAAATCAAGTGTGCTACGTTAGTTTATCTGTCGATCTGTTTCATTGTCTATTTGTATCCTACAGGACAATGGGACTGGCAGCCCGTTGGTCTTTTCATTCTATCGGCCTACCAAGAAGTCAATATTTTAATTTCTTGGTGTCTTCGTATGCTGGCCTATTGGCCAGTCGCCTAATCCACCACCGATAAGCCTGTGGATTTTTATTTTATCTTAGACATCCAGAGAGCTCATTATTTTTTTTTTCTTATACATAGTGAACCAAATAAGGTGTGCTACGTTAGCTCATCCGTTGATCTGTTTATTTGTCTATTTGTAGCTCTGCCTATTGACCTGTAGGACAATGAGACTGGTAGTCCGTTGGTCTTTTCATTCTATCGACCTACGAGGAAGTCAATATTTTAATTTCTTGGTGTCTTCGTATGCTGGCCTATCGGCCAGTCGCCTTATCCACCACCGATAAGCCTGTGAATGTTAAATTTTATCTTGGACATCCTGAGAACTCTTTATTATATTTTTCTTATATTTTGTGAACCAAATGAAGTGTGCTACATTAGCTCATCTGTTTCTTTGTCTATCTACATTTCTGTCTGTTCACGACAATCGGGCTGGCAGCCCCGTTGGTCTTTTCGATCTGTCGGCCTACCGGGAAGTCAATATTTTAATGTCTTGATGTCTTCTTATGCTGACCGATCGGCCAGTCGTTTTATCCATCACCGATAAGCCTGTGGATTTCAGAATTTATCTTAGACACCCTGAGAACTCATTATTAATTTTTTCTTATACACAGTGTAACAAATTAAATGTGCTACGTTTGCTTATCTGTCGATCTGTTTCTTTGTCTATTTTGTAGCTCTGCCTAATTGACCTGTAGGACAATCGGACTGGCAGCTCGTTGGTCGTTTCTTTTCGAACTATCTGGCTGCCTGTGTGATAATTTTTTAGTTTGTTGGTGTTTTGCGCGGTATACCCACCTAGCGGTCAGTCGCTCTGTCCATCACAGATCTGTGTATCTTATACATCCTGAGAACTCATTAAATTTTTTTCTCGTTTTAGGTTATAGCATTAATTAGTGAATAATTATATCATTAAAAATAAAGCAATTCTTTTGTTTGTGACATGAATCATAACAAATATTATATTGTTATTGCATTTTTTTTGTAATCCTTATCATCTAATCAGGACAATTAATTTTTTCCACACCTCTTACGTATTTTGCCATAATATATTTATTTGTTTGGTTATCTCAAAAAATTTCTTTGTTTTAAACGACGAACTGTCCACTTACTTTGTTATAAGATCGATTTATTTTCTGTTTTTAAAAGGTGAAAAAACTCAACTGCTGGGAAATTGCAATGACAGTTAGATAAGTAGTAGGTAGGAAAATTGAAAAGTTGTCTATAGCGGTGATAGGTGGTTGTGAAATTGTTACAAACACATGCAGTTGTATCGGGCTTTTATGCTAAAGAAATGAACTTTTAATAAAGTTGCGATTTGTCGATGACCCTTGTTACCTGTATGGATTTCGCTACAGAACCAAAGAATGTCTTGACGTCTTTGCTTTGAATTCGATGTAAAAGTAATCGTGGAAAAATTTAAAAATGCAGTAGTAAATAACTATTTAAAGTTTAACCCGTATTCATATCTTTAGTTTTGTGGTTTACATTAAATAATACCAATTATCTATATCTATTACACAACATATATTAATGTTGCATGGAAATAGTAAATTATTAATAAAATTTATCAAATAGAGTTGATATCGTATACAAAATAATAAAATATGTAAATAACCTCGATTGCTTTTTACCATCTTGCACATTTTACCTTGATTGCAGCTTCCTTCATCTTCCACGTGTTAATTTAAAATCGTGATCAATGCTCATTGCATTTCCTTGTTACGTTATCTCCTTAGTAATGATTTCTAATATAATCGATTACCTTGCTACTTATATTTCAGATTACGAGCAATTAATTCTTTTCCAAATTCTTATCAAGTCACGTGGACCTAAACAGACGACTCGTACAACCGTCAATACTCAAATCAATAATAGCATGCTCTTAAACACGAGGCACTCAGTCAATGGAATTACACAACTTACAAATTTTAAAGAGAAATATGAAATGTGCTTTTAAAGGTTAGCTTAGATTCCAAAATTAATTTAAAAAAGGTCTCAACTGTTCAGAAAGTTCTTCTACAATCTTTTTAGGTCGGTGGTGAGAAGATATTTTGGAATTTGTGATTCTCGTTTGAATTTGGTCATAAAGCAACAAATGTTTTAGACAAAAAATTTGTTGCCTAAAAACAAAAACTAACTGCCGTTGAGGCACATTTTTGGGGTCTTAGGGATTCTTCTCTTTATAGGGTGTTTCACGGAAACCGTTGGTTCAACGTTTTGGAGCTTTGAATAGTACGATCGATCTGAAAACTTCAATTACTACATAATGGCTACCGATCTATTCATTAAAAATATTTTCAGAACCACATCACTTCCTGTTAAACCGGAAGTAACACCAACTTTCTTATTTTAAATAAAATACTATATTTTTTTACATTTATGGATTCCACGAAAAATTTTAAATCCAACCTTATGACATGTTTTGTTTATCTTAGATGTATCTACTGTTGCCTACTATTCGAAAATACTTTAACCGGCATTTAGTAGAAAAAGTGTTATAAAAATAAAATTTAAAAAAATTTGGTTAGACGTTTTATAGCTTGGAATGATACGATCGATCTTAAAATTTCCATTCCTTTATAATGTCTACCGATCTATTTATTAAAATTTTTTTCAAAAACACCTCACTTCCGATTAAACCAGAAGTAACTCAAACTTTTTTATTTTTAATGAAATACTATATATTTTTACATTTCTGGATTCTACAAAAAATTCTAAATCCAACTCTATGACATGATCCTATAGGGGAAAGTGGGTGAATATCGACTTTTGTCCAATATCGACCAGTGCCCTACAGATCAGCGAAAGCGTAAAAAATAAAATAAAGCATACTATTATCATTTCTTGGTAGGAATGGAGTATAACAAATAATTGCCTTTCTATGAGGGGAGTGCATTAAAAATTAATTTAGAAAATTTCTACCAAAAGTCAAAACAAAAAGGACGAAGCTAAATGTTTTTTAGATCGATCAAAGTGTAACAAGCTTTCATGCTTTACAATTGAACTAAATGTAAATTATAATGTGCTAAACTACCCCTAAAAGGTCTACAAAGTTACCAACAAGTTATTCAACAAGTACCTTCATATTGATCCTATTATACAGGGTGTATTACAAATAGCGCCAAATATTTACATCACGCTATTCATCATCAAAAACTAAACAAAAAATTCCAGTTCTAATTTGGTCTTAATCCAATATTTTTTTAAATATAAGCAATTAAAAGTTTTTAAATTTGGCAACAAACTGCAAGCGGAACAGCAGCAGCTTGACGAAAATCGTCAAAAATGACAACTGTCAGACTTCATTTACCTATCTAATTTTATTTTTTACAATCCACTGTTGCAACATTTTGCAAAATAATCCGTAGCAAAGACTTCACATTTTTTAAACTTAAATTACAAGTAAACTAATTACCGAAACTGTAAAATTTATATTCGGTTATTTATTTTAGTTGTTGAACTATGTATCACCGATACCATTGAAATAGATTTCTACGCCATAGTCAAAATAAAATTCAAACTACGACCATTAATAACACGCTCACCAATGGGTTTTAAGAAAACTGCTGCCAGAGTTTTTTGCTTGATTTTCGACGTAGAATTGCGCTATTTAAATATTTGGCGCTATTTAAAATACACCCTGTATGCGCAAATTAATTTTCAAATACTATACGACACGATATCTAAGCATAAAGTAGCTAATTTTCGACGTGTTTTTTTAAAATTTGTTAAGGATTTTCCACCCT
The DNA here is from genome assembly GCA_963924605.1 of Malthinus seriepunctatus. Lineage (NCBI taxonomy): Eukaryota > Metazoa > Arthropoda > Insecta > Coleoptera > Cantharidae > Malthinus > Malthinus seriepunctatus. The sequence continues at coordinate 3,203,662 of OZ004605.1, forward strand.
TTGTCCATTCTAAAGTTAATTTTTGAAAATATCGCACAGGGTATCACAACTCGGTACCGTAACTTTTTTTTAATTATAAGTGCGAACTCTCATTGTAATCGAGAGGTAGTAATCCACTATCGAAATAATAATAACGTTAACATTTTTGTTATTTAAACACAATTGAAGAAAAATTAGTGTTTTATCAACTTTTGCTTTTCCTTATTGTAATGATGCGTAATACAGCCTTGCAAGTCGAGGTCTATCGAGAACAATATTGAAATGATTATATTTTATATCAATAAATAATGTTTATTTGGCCTCGATTAACATCTTCCACTTTAAACTAAAAAACAATGAAATAATTAAAATGCGATTTACGCAAAAAAATTTTTTCTTCCAACGCTGAAACACGGCATTTGGTTACTCAAAAAGTTGTACTTGGACGTGTGAAGACCTTTCAATCGGAGTAAAAGTGACTTTTTATGGCTCGGCTTCGGCTCGTCTTGTGAATCCTAAAGACACACCAAAAAGTAACTTTTACTCCAAATAAATCAATATGCTGTTTTCTTTTGTTTTTTTATTATAAACAAAAGAAAACAGCTTATTGATTTATTAATTTATTTAGAGTAAAAGTGACTTTTATGGCTCGTCTTGTGTCTCCTAAAGATCCGCCAAAAAGTAACTTCTACTCTAAATAAATCAATATGCTGTTTCCTGTTGTTTTTTTATTATTTACAAAAGAAAACAGCTTACTGATTTATTAATTTATTTAGAGTGACAGTGACTTTTATGGCTCGTCTTGTGTCTCCTAAAGACTCGCCAAAAAGTAACTTTTACTCTAAATAAATCAATATGCTGTTTTCTTTTGTTTTTTTATTATAAACAAAAGAAAACAGAATATTGATTTATTTAGAGTAAAAGTTACTTTTATGGCTCGACTTGGGCTCGTCTCGTGTCTCCTAAACACCCGCCAAAAAGTAACTTTTACTCTAAATAAATCAATATGCTGTTTTCTATTGTTTTTTTATTACTTACAAAAGAAAACAGCTTATTGATTTATTAATTTATTTAGAGTTAAAGTGCCTTTTTTTTAAGGAGTCTTGTTTTTCCTAAAGATCCGCCAAAAACTAACTTTTACTCTAAATTAATCAATATGCTGTTTTCTTTTGTTTTTTATTATAAACAAAAGTGACTTTTTATGGCTCGACTTGGGCTCGTCTTGTGAATCCTAAAGACTCGCCAAGCAGTATAACTTTTACTCTAAATAAATCAATATGCTGTTTCCTGTTGTTTTTTTATTATTTACAAAAGAAAACAGCTTACTGATTTATTAATTTATTTAGAGTGACAGTGACTTTTATGGCTCGTCTTGTGTCTCCTAAAGACTCGCCAAAAAGTAACTTTTACTCTAAATAAATCAATATGCTGTTTTCTTTTGTTTTTTTATTATAAACAAAAGAAAACAGAATATTGATTTATTTAGAGTAAAAGTTACTTTTATGGCTCGACTTGGGCTCGTCTCGTGTCTCCTAAACACCCGCCAAAAACTAACTTTTACTCTAAATCAATCAATATGCTGTTTTCTATTGTTTTTTTATTACTTACAAAAGAAAACAGCTTATTGATTTATTAATTTATTTAGAGTTAAAGTGCCTTTTTGTTAAGGAGTCTTGTGTCTCCTAAAGATCCGCCAAAAACTAACTTTTACTCTAAATCAATCAATATGCTGTTTTCTTTTGTTTTTTATTATAAACAAAAGTGACTTTTTATGGCTCGACTTGGGCTCGTCTTGTGAATCCTAAAGACTCGCCAAGCAGTAACTTTTACTCTAAATAAATCAATATGCTGTTTCCTGTTGTTTTTTTATTATTTACAAAAGAAAACAGCTTACTGATTTATTAATTTATTTAGAGTGACAGTGACTTTTATGGCTCGTCTTGTGTCTCCTAAAGACCCGCCAAAAAGTAACTTTTACTCTAAATAAATCAATATGCTGTTTTCTATTGTTTTTTTATTATTTACGAAAGAAAACAGCTTATTGATTTATTAATTTATTTAGAGTTAAAGAGCCTTTTTTTTAAGGAGTCTTGTGTCTCCTAAAGATCCGCCAAAAACTAACTTTTACTCTAAATCAATCAATATGCTGTTTTCTTTTGTTTTTTATTATAAACAAAAGTGACTTTTTATGGCTCGCCTTTGGCTCGTCTTGTAAATCCTAAAGACTCGCCAAAAAGTAACTTTTACTCTAAATAAATCAATATGCTGTTTTCTTTTGTTTTTTTATTATAAACAAAAGTGACTTTTATGGCTCGCCTTCCGCTCGTCTTGTGAATTCTAAAGACTCGCCAAAAAGTAACTTTTACTCTAAATAAATTAATATGTTGTTTTCTTTTGTTTTTTTATTATAAACAAAAGAAACAGAATATTGAATGATTTAGAGTAAAAGTGACTTTTATGGCTCGCCTTCGGCTCGTTTGTGAGTCCCAAAGACTAGCCAAGAAGTAATCTTTACTCTAAATAAATCAATATACTGTTTACTTTTGTTTTTTTTATTATAAACATTCTTTTGTTTTGATTACGCTTTTACTCTTATTAATTCATTAAAATCTTATATAAAAATAGATTTCTTTTCAAGTTCGCTAACGTCAACGTTTGAACCTTCAACAACTTGAATTAATCGACATTTCAAAGTTGTGTCATATTTTTATTACGTTTTGTTTTCAGCATCATAATCGTCTTAACAACCCCCTCATAACTGTCAAGCACAACAACCAGTTAAAGTTTACCCGTTTAGTATTTACGTAAATAGAAAATTGATTTCAAGATTTCATTCGGGACCTTTTATTTGTTTATTGTTGTAATTAATATTGCTTTAAATTTTCAGCACATCAAACGATTTCAAATATGAAAAAATGGAAATTTTGAAAAATATTGTTTAATTAAATTCAACATATTGACAATTTAGTCAGTAGCAGCTTGTAGGTGCGTAATGAAACGACGAAATTAATATTTTAACTTTTTAGAACTCGGCTAGAAGTCAAAATTTAAAAAAAGAGTCCCCCCCCTTCATCAATTCTATAAACGCTCTCTATCTGAAAAGTCGTGTAAATTGTAGATATATTTTAATTAATTTTAAAATTGAGTTTCATGTTATATTCAAGATCCCCTCCCCCGTATTTTAAAAAAGTCAAAATTAATCAATTTGACAAAAAATTTATATTTCAGTATTTTATTAAAAATTTAATATTTATCTTCTTAGACGTAGTTACCTCTTTATTTAAAGTAAGTAAATTATTCATAAAATTGTATTCAACGTCAGTACAAAAGGAAAATGTCAAAGTCTTCGAAGGTTCTTTTACGTAGGTACGAAGAAAATGAAATTACGTAAATACCGTATAATAACCTTTATCATTTGAAATATACAAGCACTTAATTTATTATTTTAAATAAAATGTAATTAAATTAATTTAGTAGAGAAATTTATATTTTAGAACAAGTTACATAAACAATTTTGTCGCTCTTATCCCTCTATAATAGAAGCTTTACAAAATCAAATTTCATAAATTCAATAAAAAATTAATAGCTAATGGGATCAAAGTGAATCATTTCCTTCCAATAGAACACACGCACTATACATTTTATCAATTTAGGTGTCTTTTTTGTCAATTTCTTTTTATACAGGGCGTTTCAAGGATATCGTTGGTTAGACGTTTTGGAGCTACGAATAATACGATCGATCTCAAAATTTAAATTCTTTTAAAATGGCTACCGATCTATTGCTTAAAAATATTTTCAAAACCACATCACTTCCGGTTAAACCGGAAGTAACGCCAACTTTATTATTTTAAATAGAATACTATATTTTTTTACATTTATGGATTCTACGAAAAATTCTAAATCCAACCTTTTGATATGTTTTGTTTATCTTAGATGTACCTACTATTGCCTACTATTCGAAAATACTTTAACCGGCATTTAGCCGAAAAAGTGTTATAAAAATAAAATTTAAAAAAATTTATTTTAATGCTATTGTAAAGAGAAAAAAATGCTCTATCGAATAGTAGCTTAAAATTAATATGTAATCGTCGTTTCCATACTTTTAACTAACCCTGTATAGTGTTTATGAAAAGTAGGTAAAGTATGAATGTGAAGATTTGCAGGATTAGGTATGTGATAAGTTATAATTTTTGTGAGGAGCGTTTACTTTCAGACACGTTTTGTATAACAAATGTGCAATGTAGTTTAATTACTCGCTTCTATTATCGTAATGCCCTAGAAGTTCAAAACCCGCGAAGGTCGCCTGAATATTTCTCAAATTTTTAAATCTGCATTAAAGCAACACATGTTGTAATATATGTCATAACTTTGTAACCTTTATTTGAATTAATTTTTATTACAAAATGATTATTAAAAAAAACAGTCCACCTTTGCCTAATTAATTAAATATTAATTAGTACAATTTAAAAAATGTTTTATACGTGATAAGAAAATTGTATTAGGACATTATAAATGCAACCTTATTGTGGTTGACAGAAGGTTAAGGTAGGTTAAGAGAGTTCCGCGATAAAATCCTTCGCTTTTCTGATACCTCTTACCATAAAGGACGCATATTAATTTGGTTAGTCATTTTGAATTTATTCCATTTATTCTCCAACAATTCCTTATTAGTTATTAATTTATAACCGAATGGGAAAACAGAATTCAGTGGCGTGCATTTTGCAAAAATTACATAATTTTTAAATTAATATTAATAAAGGTCGCTTAGTGTTTTTTATAATTTTACCGTAGGTAAATCAATATAAACGCAATAAAAAATTATTCGAAATATTTAATTAGTTGTTTTGTAATTCAGTTTCAAAAACGCAAGGTTAAAAAGAAGCAAAATCGCTTCAGAAATCGAAAGCGAATTAAAAATTATTTTTTTCAAATTGCAGAATAGGATGTAAAAATTTATGTAATACATAATAATGATGTAAATAACGTGTAAGCAAAATTTGTGTAATTGCCACAATGCACTAGAGGACTTTTGTCGTAAAATTTGTTAAAGTAGCAAATAATTAAAAAAAAATTACATCATTACAAAATGAATCACTATAGCAAAATATGACGTAAAGAAGAGTAACGACCTTAACATACCTGACTTAAATATATTAATAATAAAAATTAACAATGAACAATTTGAAGCCAATTTATTCAAAATTTCGCAAGTGCTCGCTCCTATGTCAATTTTTTAAATGAGTTCATAAACATTGGTATAAATGACCTTGTTATATTACTATTTAATTTATTTTAAATAAAGAAAAACCACATCAAAATAACCAACAAAGACCACAATGTAGTCATAACCAAAATAATGATTTGTCGACGACCCTGGTCAATGCCAAACGGTTGTCGACTTCTTATTTCGCAAAATTAAACAATATATTCTATACCTGACAAACAACAAACTAATCTTCGCTAAATAATCTCGGGGACTTTTGTTACCTAAATGGTCGTTATATTATATAAAAATAAATTATTTACTTTTTTAAATAATAAAATAATAGGAAAAACCGCTAAAATCTAAATTGCGAGGTAAACATGCAAAAGTAACCCTGTAATTTTATCATCATTATAGCCTAGGGATGTGTTTCTAGCTATAATGTGTTAACTTAGCTATATAGTTTGTAAATTAACAGACCCAACCTTTCCTTATTCCAATGGGAAATACTTTTCTATTAACTTAATAGCAATTTTTTCAGTCATAGTTACTTCTACGGAAGTAACATCTTTTGTTTATAAATTAAACAAATGACACAATTGGTCAATAATAAGCAACTTTTAGTAAATTAAGGCTTAGTTTATAAAGTCATAGCTACTCTTTATAGTAAATTTTAATGGTTTAAAAATTAAACAGCTTACAAGCTAACTCATTTTACAACATAATTTTTTTAACGTAAATGAGAGCTAGAGTTTTTAAGTCATAGTTACTTCCGCGTGAGTACGCTTTTTGATTGCAAATCTAACGTATAAGAACTTTAAACTAATTATTTTAAAACTAACTTACTGGTTAAGTACATTAAAGGTAAGTTTATAATGTCATAGTTACTCCCGCGAGTGGAAATATTAACTAGTTGCTTTACAAGATAACAAAAGTTACGTCAATTTATATTAAATTAGTTTTTCTTAAATTGAATGCTAGTTTTTAAAGTCATAGTTACTCCAGCCATAGTAAGTTTATGTTTGTATTAAATCATTTAAATCTTAAAAATTATTACTCTTTCGCTTCATGTGATTCGCATACACATTTGGAAAATTTTTAAAATTAATTTAAAACTTTCAAGTATTAAAAGCAGTTAGGTTAGGTATCAGGAGCACTTAAAAATTATTACTCTTTCGCTTCATGTGATCCGCATACCAACTTGGAAATTTTTAAAAATTAATTTCAACTTTCAGGTATCAAAAGCAGTTAGGTTAGATATCAGGAGCACTTAAAAATTATTACTCTTTCGCTTCATGTGATCCGCATACCAACTTGGAAATTTTTAAAAATTAATTTCAACTTTCAGGTATCAAAAGCAGTTAGGTTAGGTATCAGGAGCACTTAAACATTATTACTCTTTCGCTTCATGTGATCCGCATACCAACTTGGAAATTTTTAAAAATTAATTTCAACTTTCAGGTATCAAAAGCAGTTAGGTTAGATATCAGGAGCACTTAAAAATTATTACTCTTTCGCTTCATGTGATCCGCATACCAACTGGGAAAATTTTTAAAATTAATTTCAACTTTCAGGTATCAAAAGCAGTTAGGTTAGGTATCAGGAGCACTTAAAAATTATTACTCTTTCGCTTCATGTGATCCGCATACCAACTGGGAAAATTTTTAAAATTAATTTCAACTTTCAGGTATTAAAAGCAGTTAGGTTAGGTATCAGGAGCACTTAAAAATTATTACTCTTTCGCTTCATGTGATCCGCATACCAACTGGGAAAATTTTTAAAATTAATTTCAACTTTCAGGTATCAAAAGCAGTTAGGTTAGGTATCAGGAGCACTTAAAAATTATTACTCTTTCGCTTCATGTGATCCGCATACCAACTGGGAAAATTTTTAAAATTAATTTCAACTTTCAGGTATCAAAAGCAGTTAGGTTAGGTATCAGGAGCACTTAAAAATTATTACTCTTTCGCTTCGTGTGATCCGCATACCAACTGGGAAAATTTTTAAAATTAATTTCAACTTTCAGGTATCAAAAGCAGTTAGGTTAGGTATCAGGAGCACTTAAAAATTATTACTCTTTCGCTTCATGTGATCCGCATACCAACTGGGAAAATTTTTAAAATTAATTTCAACTTTCAGGTATCAAAAGCAGTTAGGTTAGGTATCAAGAGCACTTAAAAATTATTACTCTTTCGCTTCATGTGATCCGCATACCAACTGGGAAAATTTTTAAAATTAATTTCAACTTTCAGGTATCAAAAGCAGTTAGGTTAGATATCAGGAGCACTTAAAAATTATTACTCTTTCGCTTCATGTGATCCGCATACCAACTGGGAAAATTTTTAAAATTAATTTCAACTTTCAGGTATCAAAAGCAGTTAGGTTAGGTATCAGGAGCACTTAAAAATTATTACTCTTTCGCTTGACAGTTGAAATTAAATTTTAAAATTCTCCAAGTTGGTATGCGGATCACATGAAGCGAAAGAGTAATAATTTTTAAGTGCTCCTAATATCTAACCTAACTGCTATTGATACCTGAAAGATGAAATTAATTTTAAAATTCTCAAAGTTGGTATGCGGATCACATGAAGCGAAAGAGTAATAATTTTTAAGTTCTCCTGATATCTAACCTAACTGTTTTTGATACCTGAAAGTTGAAATTAATTTTCAAATTCTCCAAGTTGGTATGCGGATCACATGAAGCGAAAGAGTAATAATTTTTAAGTGCTCCTGATATCTAACCTAACTGTTTCTGATACCTGAAACTTGAAATTAATTTTAAAAATTTTCCAAGTGTGTATGCGGATCACATGAAGCGAAAGAGTAATAATTTTTAAGTGCTCCTGATATCTAACCTAACTGCTTTTAATACCTGAAAGTTGAAATTAATTTTCAAATTCTCCAAGTTGGTATGCGGATTACATGAAGCGAAAGAATAATAATTTTTAAGTGCTCCTGATATCTAACCTAACTGCTATTGATACCTGAAAGATGAAATTAATTTTAAAATTCTCAAAGTTGGTATGCGGATCACATAAGGCGAAAGAGGAATAATTTTTAACTGCTCCTGATACCTAACCTAACTGTTTTTGATACTTGAAGTCATAGGTACTTCCGCGTGAGTATGCCTGATAAATGTAAATTTACTGTATTCTCTAACTTAAAACTGATTACGTTAATACTAAACTACGTATTTGGTAATTAAAAGTAAGTTTGAAAAGTCATAGTTACTCCCGCGAGTGATAATGTTCACAGATTAAATAGATATTTAGATAGATAAACAGATAACCTAAATTACGCCATTTTATTAAAAAATTAGTTTTTTTTTTAATTATATGCTAAAGTCGTAGTTACTCCAGCGATAGTAAGTTTATTATGTTTGTAATAAAATTTATTCAATAGTTCCTGCCCTTTGTTCTTGAATTAATAAGTATGTAAATTAAACGTCAGTTCACTCCCTCTGCAGTATGTACTGAATTATATATGACTTTAAGTCTCGAAGTCATAAGTACTCCCGCTAAAATAAATATTAACTGGATAGTTTAGTAAAGTTACGTCATTTAATTAGACAATGAGTTTTCTTTTAACTAAATGAAAGTTTTTAAAGTCATAGGTACTCTCGCGATAGTAAGTTTATTATGTTTGTCTTAAATCGTAGTATAGAATAATATATTCAATTGATGTGTTCACCAAGAGTACAAAAAATTGTTATTTTGTTAAATTAATTAAAATTTTATTTTTGTTAGAAATATTTGGGGTCTAAAACCCGGGGATACTGGTAGTGACCCATTAATAGTGCCTAATTTATTAATGTTTTCTAGCATTTGCCTAATAAAAATATTTGAGCTCGCAGCTCAGGTAAAATAAATTTACATACGACCAAATAAAAACAATTTATTAGAAGAAAACTATTTTTTTTAATATTTGCAGGTTGTTGGACCTAAAGGTTATGTCCACATATATATTATTTACGTAATCACCATTTGTGTGGGCGAATACACCCATTAGATTGGTGTTTCGTGTTTCCGGAAATGAGTACAATTTTTGTTATTTCCAAATCTTTAAATAGACACCCTTTTTGATATTTTGTCTTAACGACACGTGTAAATGCGATGTAATTTTATGTTTGAATTCCGTTTTAAGAATTTTATTTATTAATTTTTCGTTAGAAATTACGCAAATTGAAGATTATTAAATAATCGTCACAAAAAAAACAATTAAAATGAGTAAATATGTTTACAATTTTATAATTATTTTATTATTTTTCGCGCTTTACGTACGTAATGTTTATTTAACAGTTATTTAAATAATTTTGCGTAATTATTTAAAATAACGCTCAATAATGCGTCTCGCCATCTGTTGGAATTTACGCGAACTACCTGTTCGAAACATTTGAAAAGGTTTGCGACTCGACTAATTTTTTTTTGAAAATTTAAAACTTTTTTATCCAAATTTTGTGCTTTTGAATTAGATATTGATTTAAAATATTTTTTTAATTTGTTTTAAGGGTGTTTGTTTGGCAATAATAATTTCATTCGGATCAATATTTTTCCTTATTTATTTTACAAAACTGACCAACACGCCGGCGTCAGGCCAATTAATACTTGTTGAACTTATAATTTGCCAGTTTTGTATAATACTTTGTTGAGGAAACTCAAAAAAAAATAATTGGTTTTCAAAAATGTCAACTAAACCAGCAGGAGAAGTAGCCGATTTAGAAGATCGTGATCCGAATAAGTTAGGGCAACATTTACAGGTAATTAAAAAGAAATGGGGATTGTTGAAAAATTAAAGGGTGAATTTTTTTAAGGTTGCATGGGATGATGTAATTGGGGAGCCGGAAACTATTCGAAGTCCCGAATGTGCTTGGCGTGTAAGTCATAACTGTTTTCAAATTTCCAAAGATTGTTGCTACATTTTTCTCTCAGTATTATGCGCTCCTATAACTGCCTGTTGTTTAGGATGTTCTTTTGCTTGCATAGCTTTTGAGGTAACCTTTAAACTACTACACAAAATTTGTACATTTTAAATTTGATACTTTTAGCACATTTGGTGTCTCATACCATGTTTGCGCGTTTGGAAAATTTCTTGCGCTGTCACAAGAACGTTTGTTACAGCTTGTGCCGAAGCCATAATAGTACCTATAGCTGACGCACTTGGCTTGATTTGTTCGGGTATTAAAGTAAGAACTCAAACTTTACCAGAAGGGCCCGATAAACGACAAGATATTTTATTAATTTAAAAAAAATTAATTTAATTCATCTCCAGTGATATTACTTTACTTCCAATTTCAAATCTATGATAATCTCGCACATAATATACAATCGTTTCACCTTAAATTTAATTGCACAAGTTAAGTACTAACTATTAGACGGCTCTGTATAATTAGAAAAATTTTTAATTAATGAAGACATCGGGGGCGCTCCGTGAATTTGCACCACCAATTCCATGTGCCAACTTTTCCTACGCCTTTTTCATATTTCTATAAGCTCCAGGTTTCATATCGCTATAGGCGATATCTTTTTCTCTAAATCCCTTAGATCAATTTATTCCTCTAAAGGATTTTCCACAAATTTTTCTTTTTGTATAATTTATCATATTATTTACGTCTAACAACGAGCTATTGATATCCTCCTAAGTTGTTATTAACTCTCAGTTCTCTTTGGAGACGTATAAGAGCTCGAAAAATCTTCTCACACTTACTTATCTTGCCCTGTAAAGCGTTTTCCATGAATTTTCTTTTACGTAGAACCACTAGAACTTATATTCTTATTTACGTCCTAGCGGACGAGAGCCTTTATGGACTTACAGAGTTTGGTTAAGGAACCAAATCTCTCATTCTTCTTCTTAAAGAGGGCTTACAATGTCTTAAAAAATCTTTCCACTCCTTACTCTGCGCTCTAAAATATTTTCCACTCATTTTACTTCTCGTATTTACGTTCTATCGGACGTAGTGATAGCTTATATTGACTTACAGACTTTTGTTTAAGAGCTTCTCTCTCAATCCTCTCCTTAAAGAGGATTTACAATGCCTTAAACAATTTTCTCACACCTTACTATGCCATCTAAAGTATTTCGCACTAATTTAAATTTCGATTTTGCGTCCTATCGGACGTATTGATACCTTATTTTGTCTTACAGGGTTTTGTTAAAGAACTCTTCCCTCTCAAACCTCCCCTTAAAGAGGAATTAAAACGTTCTAAAAAATCTCACACCTTACTCTGCCCTCTAAAATATTTTCCACTCATTTTACTTCTCGTATTTACGTTCTATCGGACGTAGTGATAGCTTATATTGACTTACAGACTTTTGTTTAAGAGCTTCTCTCTCAATCCTCTCCTTAAAGAGGATTTACAATGCCTTAAACAATTTTCTCACACCTTACTATGCCATCTAAAGTATTTCGCACTAATTTAAATTTCGATTTTGCGTCCTATCGGACGTATTGATACCTTATTTTGTCTTACAGGGTTTTGTTAAAGAACTCTTCCCTCTCAAACCTCCCCTTAAAGAGGAATTAAAACGTTCTAAAAAATCTCACACCTTACTCTGCCCTCTAAAATATTTTCCACTCATTTTACTTCTCGTATTTACGTTCTATCGGACGTAGTGATAGCTTATATTGACTTACAGACTTTTGTTTAAGAGCTTCTCTCGCAATCCCCTCCTTAAAGAGGATATTCAATGTCTTAAACAATTTTCTTACACCTTACTATACCATCTAAAGTATTTCGCACTAATTTAAATTTCGTTTTTGCGTCCTATCGGACGTATTGATACCTTATATTGTCTTACAGGGTTTTGTTAAAGAACTCTTCCCTCTCAATCCTCTTCTTAAAGAGGAGTTAAAACGTTCTAAAAAATCTCACACCTTACTATGCCCTCTAAAATATTTTCCACTCATTTTAGTTTTCATATTTATGTTCTATCGAACGTAGTGATAGCTTATATTGACTTACAGACTTTTGTTTAAGAGCTTCTCTCTCAATCCTCTCCTTAAAGAGGATTTACAATGCCTTAAACAATTTTCTCACACCTTACTATGCCATCTAAAGTATTTCGCACTAATTTAAATTTCGATTTTGCGTCCTATCGGACGTATTGATACCTTATTTTGTCTTACAGGGTTTTGTTAAAGAACTCTTCCCTCTCAAACCTCCCCTTAAAGAGGAATTAAAACGTTCTAAAAAATCTCACACCTTACTCTGCCCTCTAAAATATTTTCCACTCATTTTACTTCTCGTATTTACGTTCTATCGGACGTAGTGATAGCTTATATTGACTTACAGACTTTTGTTTAAGAGCTTCTCTCTCAATCCTCTCCTTAAAGAGGATTTACAATGCCTTAAACAATTTTCTCACACCTTACTATGCCATCTAAAGTATTTCGCACTAATTTAAATTTCGATTTTGCGTCCTATCGGACGTATTGATACCTTATTTTGTCTTACAGGGTTTTGTTAAAGAACTCTTCCCTCTCAAACCTCCCCTTAAAGAGGAATTAAAACGTTCTAAAAAATCTCACACCTTACTCTGCCCTCTAAAATATTTTCCACTCATTTTACTTCTCGTATTTACGTTCTATCGGACGTAGTGATAGCTTATATTGACTTACAGACTTTTGTTTAAGAGCTTCTCTCGCAATCCCCTCCTTAAAGAGGATATTCAATGTCTTAAACAATTTTCTTACACCTTACTATACCATCTAAAGTATTTCGCACTAATTTAAATTTCGTTTTTGCGTCCTATCGGACGTATTGATACCTTATATTGTCTTACAGGGTTTTGTTAAAGAACTCTTCCCTCTCAATCCTCTTCTTAAAGAGGAGTTAAAACGTTCTAAAAAATCTCACACCTTACTATGCCCTCTAAAATATTTTCCACTCATTTTACTTGTCATATTTACGTTCTATCGGACGTAATGATAGCTTATATTGACTCACAGACTTTTGTTAAAGAGCTTCTCTCTCAATCCTCTCCTTAAAGATGATTTACAATGTCTTATACAATTTTCTCACACCTTACTATGCCATCTAAAGTATTTCGCACTAATTTAAGTTTCGTTTTTGCGTCCTATCGGACGTATTGATACCTTGTATTGTCTTACAGGCTTTTGTTAAAGAACTCTTCCCTCTCAAACCTCTCCTTATAGAGGAGTTAAAACGTTCTAAAAAATCTCAAGAACTACTCTGTCCTCTAAAATATTTTCCACTCATTTTACTTTTCATATTTACGTTCTATCGGACGTAGTGGTAGCTTATATTGACTCACAGGGTTTTGTTAAAGACCTTCTCTCACATTTCTCTCCTTAAAGAGGATTTACAATGTCTTATACAATTTTCTCACACCTTACTATGCCATCTAAAGTATTTCGCACTAATTTAAATTTCGTTTTTGCGTCCTATCGGACGTATTGATACCTTATTTTGTCTTACAGGGTTTTGTTAAAGAACTCTTCCCTCTCAAACCTCCCCTTAAAGAGGAATTAAAACGTTCTAAAAAATCTCACACCTTACTCTGCCCTTTAAAATATTTTCCACTCATTTTACTTGTCATATTTACGTTCGATCGGACGTAATGATAGCTTATATTGACTCACAGACTTTTGTTAAAGAGCTTCTCTCTCAATCCTCTCCTTAAAGATAATTTACAATGTCTTATACAATTTTCTCACACCTTACTATGCTATCTAAAGTATTTCGCACTAATTTAAGTTTCGTTTTTGCGTACTATCGGACGTATTGATACCTTGTATTGTCTTACAGGCTTTTGTTAAAGAACTCTTCCCTCTCAATCCTCTTCTTAAAGAGGAGTTAAAATGTTCTAAAAAATCTCAAGAACTACTCTGTCCTCTAAAATATTTTCCACTCATTTACGTTTCGTATTTACTCACAAACTTTTGTTAATGAGCTTCTCTCACAATCCTCTCCTTAAAGAGGATATTCAATGTCTTAAACAATTTTCTCACACATTACTATGCCATCTAAAGTATTTCGCAGATTTCGCACTAATTTAAATTTCGTTTTTGCGTCCCATCGGACGTATTGATACCTTATATTGTCTTACAGGGTTTTGTTAAAGAACTCTTCCCTCTCAAACCTCTCCTTAAAGAGGAGTTAAAACGTCTTAAAGATCTCACACCTTACTCTGCCTACTAAAATATTTTCCACGAATGTTACTTTACTGATTTGCGTCCTCTCGGACGTACTGATAACATATACTGACTTACAGATTTTTGTTAAGGAATCTCTCTCTCTAATCCTCTCCTTAAAGAGAACTTACAACGTCTTAAAAAGTCTTTTCACACCTTACTCGGCCCTCTAAATTATTTTCCACGAATTTTACTTTTCGTATTTGCGTCCTATCGGACGTATTGATAGCTTATGATGACTTACAGACTTTTATTAAAGAACTCCCTCTCTCAACCCTTTCCTTAATGAAAACTTACAATGTCTAAAAAAATCTTCTCACTCACTCACTCAGAGTAAGCTCTGCCCTCTAAAATATTTTCCACAAATTTTACTTTTCGTATTTGCGTCCTATCGGACGTATTGATAGCTTATAGTGATTTACAGATTTTTTATTAAAGAACTCTTTTCTTTCAATCCTCTACTTAAACACAACTTACATCGTCTTAAAAAATCTTCTCACACCTTACTCTATCCTCTAAAATATTTTCTTTAAATGTTACTTTACGTCTTTGCGTCCTATCGGACGTATTGATAGCTTATATTGACTTTCAGATGTTTCTTAAGGCACTCGTGTCTCTCAATCCTCTTTAAGGACTTACAACGTCTTAAAAGAGCTCTGTAGATTATTTTCCACGATTTTTATTGACTTAAATGTTATCTTTGGATTAACGTCGTAGCAGACGTATTGGGAACCCAAAAATCCACTACTTTGACGAGCATCTATTTCATGAATAGAAGTTCTGATTTTCTTTCTAAACCTCTTGAGATCTTTACTTATACAGTCGTCTTGAAGCATTTGTAATGACTTATGATTTCTCAGACCTTATTATGCCCTTTAAATCCGTCCTAGTCTTAGAAAAACTTATCTAGGTTTAAGACTTCTGATGTACAGTTATCGTTATTTAGTTCTGCAAGTACTTTCAACAAGTGGTTGCTTATATGTCCCTTTTGTAAAGTAGAAAAATGATGCGCCCCGAATGCATTTAATGATTTTGTGTAGAGTAAGTTGCCTAATTATCAGGCGTAAACCGTTTTTTGTAAAAATTCCAACAAGCACTTTTTGAAATATGAGTTTTGTAATAAATAAATTTTTTGAAAGGTTGTTAATTGATTTAACTCAGGGCCGTATTTAATTAAATTTTTTATTAATTATAAAAGTGCCTCGCCCTTAATCATTTAGTAAGGGCAATAAATTAATGTTAAGACACGCAATTTTAGTGACGTCTGGTAACATTTTAAGGAAACATTTTGACACTTTGATGAGCGATATTTTCGTGAAAAGACTCTAAAAGTCGCTTTATTTTTAGAACTTCCTTTATGATTAGCTGTTTAATTTATTGCATATTTTTAGCTACCGTTTTTTTTAATGAATGTTAATGTATTTAAAAAATAAATAAATCGATGTTAAGTATATTTTTGTAATTATGAATATTCAACTATTATGTTGTTTGTACTATTTAGGTCATATCCCATGCCATATAGAGCACTACAATCCTTTAAGACTACCTTTGAACATAATTTCCGTTTTGGCACACGCAATACAGCTATCGACAAAAAGTTCGCGTGAAACTAAACAATTGTCGATTATCAAATTACAGAATGGGTCAACGATCTTTTTTATTGTCAAATAATTCTTTTAACAGCCCATAATTGGACAAAAACACCAAAATCCAAAAATTGATCTTTATAACCCTCGTGTTGCGCTCTTTTCAACATTTAAATTACCATTTTAAATTATAAGCCCCCAGCTCTATAAACAAGCAAAAATGCTGATGTGGGTGCAATCAGCATCAGGACACAGTGGAACCAATCAAGGCTCGTGTAAGCAATGTATGGGTTATGAGTCACGCCTGCCTTCTTAGGATGGGAGCTGTAGTGCGCCACTGGTGCCCACACTGAAGATAAGGCTCAAAAACGAATTTGAAATCTACAAATGCACCTATTTAATATTTGGCCTTGAAACGAGTTTATAAATACAACATTAAACATATTCACGTAGTTGGGACTGGTTGGTATGTGAGTGATTTGAAAAAAATTACTGTTCTTTTAAAAATAGAAATGGTAAGTTTCATTAAGTAATATTACTTAATATTTTTTGAATACATCAGTGGCGTTTTGTTGTAGGCGTGAACACTAAAATGGAATGTTAAGATGTCAAAAGAGCTACAAAAGTTAACCTACAAATATGAAAGCATCTCTATAAATTTAAAAAAATTAACAATTGAGTAAATAAAAGAAGGGACGCTACTGGAATTATTTTATCAGTCATATCAAAGGTTAATAGATTAAATTTAGTTTAAAAAAGCCTATAGTAACTAGCACTAGTAGTTTTTTCCACGGGCTGCAAAAAAATGGCTTTAAATATTTTGAGAAATAATTTAATCAAAAACTGCTCACAAAGTATCCTTTTTAAAAAAAAAACAAAATTTTGAAATGGCAAAAATAGAATTTTCTTTAACAAACAACAGTTTCAAGTGCGAGATTGGCATCGAGTAAAGGTAAGAGATTTTTTCAAAAAAATTTTTTTGCGTACTTTTGGATACAAAACAAAATTAATTTGGACAAGATCTGCCTCTTTGGCCGTTTCTAAGCGTTAGACAAACAATTGCAATATTGATTTTGTTGTTGACGCATTTTGGAAGTCAGTAGCGTAGAATTGCCACTACTGACTGAATTTTTTTCAATTTTTTGATCCAAAAATCAACGGACGTGGCCATACCAGGAACTTTTTTGCTATGGCCCTTTTTTGAGAATTTTTAAGATATACCATTTATTTTGTAACCTTACCCAGCTGTAGACTCACACAGTAGACAGCTTACAATCGAGAAAAAAAAATAATAATAAAAATTTTTTTTGCATTTCTCGACGTTTTGAGTATTCCTGATTTCAAAAATGCAAAAAAAATATTTTTCGATTTTTTGAACTGAAATGTCCGTATGTATGTCCCCCCTAGAGCAAAAACTATTGAAGCGGTTTTAATGAAATTTTATTTTAGGCACTTGATATATAGCTTGAATAAGAAATCTTTACAGGGTGTCCAAAAATAAGGTGGTTATTTGGGGTGCATATTTGAAAATTTGGGCCAAATTCATTTCTACTTGGCTATAAGATAGTACATGTGAGCCCCAATTGAAAAAAAAAATTTCAAATTTTTTTATTCAAAATGGCGGCCAATAGATCGATTGTCCCATTTTGTGGTTTTTCTCTTATAACTTGGCCGGTAATTATTATTATAAAAATTTAAAAACGGCATCATACAGCCAAAATATACGGCTTTTGTTCTAAACAAATTAATTTTTAAAATTGTTTCAAAATTGCCTACCTTTAAGGGGCCAAAGTAGGTCAAAATTTTGAAATGGATTTTTTCAAAAACTGGTCCGGCCGATTTATACAGATTTGGGTATGTTATAGACAACGTGATTCTCTACCTAACTCTAAATTTTTAAAGACTTGTATGATGCGGATTCGGAGTTATGATTTTTTGAATGTCAAAACTTCAATAATCTCTAATTTCTTTTGTAATAAAAATGAAAACTTGAAATTGGATATTTATATCAATTCCATGAATATCTATTATTTAACACTATTTGCGGTTAACAAAACGCTTCCGGTTAAACCGGAAATTAGAACAATATCAATTTTTTTTGGAACACCCTGTATATTTTTAAATATATTGAAAGCTCGTAAAATTAGCTATTACACGATACCAAACACTTAATATTTTGACTTCCGGTTTAACCGGAAATAGGATCAAATTTCTTAATTTAAATGAAACACCCTGTATATTTTTAAATATTTTGAAAGGTCGTAAAATTAGCTTTCTGAAGATATAAAATTATGGATATTTTGAACTTCAATTTATGCCAAATTATAAAAAAAAATTTGAAACAAATTTTTTCTAGCTATTTTCAACTGGGAAGATCCGTTAGACCTTGAATCCCAATTAACCCAAGATGAAAAACTCATCCGTGATAGTTGTAAAACTTACTGCGAAGAACAACTGCAACCTCGTATTATAAAAGCTAACAGGGATGAAGGTAAGTCAAATTGAATTTTGCAACAATTTAATTAATTTTTGTGTTTCAGTTTTTGATAAAGATTTGCTGAAAGAGTTTGGTCAACTTGGAATGTTAGGATGTACCATAAAAGGGTACGGTTGTGCTGGCGTTTCAAACGTTGCTTATGGTTTAATAACTAGAGAAATTGAAAAAATTGATAGTGGGTACAGATCATCTGTAAGCGTACAATCTTCTCTATTTATGGGTGCCTTAGATAGTTTTGGTTCTGAAGAACAAAAACAACAATATTTGCCTAAAATGGGTTTGTATTCAAGAGGTTATTTTTGAAAATATTTTATTTAAATTAAATTTAAGCTAAGGGTGAATTGATTGGATGCTTCGGATTAACCGAGCCTAATCATGGTAGTGATCCAGGTGCGATGGAAACTCGTGCTAAATATGATTCTGTTTCTAAAACCTACACTCTTGATGGTTGCAAAACATGGTAAGAAAATCAGAATTTAATCTAATCCCTGAAGGAGCATTGGGTGTTTCCATGGTCGAGCTGAAAGGACAGTATGGAGGTTTTCACCCATCTACCACTGATCTCTCCATAATTTCTGTAATGCTAATGCTAATTTTTTTGTAATTGTAGGATAACGAATTCACCGGTAGCAGATGTTTTGTTAATTTGGGCTAAATGTGAAGATGGAAAAATTCGTGGATTTATAGTAAATCGTAAAGATACCAAGAAAGGCCTTGAAACCCCAAAAATAGAAGGGAAATTTTCGTTGAGAGCTTCTGTAACTGGAATGATTATGATGGATGGTTTAGTTGTACCTGAAAATAATGTTTTGCCAAATGTATCTGGTCTTTCTGGGCCTTTTAGTTGTCTAAACAATGCGAGATATGGTATCGCTTGGGGATGTTTAGGTGCAGCCGAATCGTGTCTTTCAATTGCTAGAAGTTATGTTTTAGATAGGAAACAATTTAAAAGACCTCTAGCTGCGAATCAATTGATTCAGAAGAAACTTGCTGATATGGTAACTGAAATTGCTTTGGGATTACAAGGATGTTTACAAGTAGGGCATTTAAAGGACCAAAATAAGTACTAATTAAAATAAAATAAGTTGGATTTTGTTTTTACGAATTATTTTTTAGACATACGTCTGAAATGATTTCACTTCTTAAAAGGAACAATACTGGGAAGGCGTTGGATATTGCACGAGAAGCTCGAGATATGTTAGGTGGAAATGGTATTCATGATGAGTATCATATAATTAGACATTTAATGAATTTAGAGACTGTAAAAACTTACGAAGGTAACGAATTTCGTTTGGATGAGCTTGTAGCGTGTTTTTATGGTTTTATTTTCTAGGCACACACGATATACATGCTTTAATCTTAGGAAGGGCCATTACTGGAATACAAGCATTTTCTTGAATATAAAAGCCAATTTGTACATAATAAATATAATTGAAAACTTTATTGTGAAATTATTTAAGAACAAACACTAACACACGTTAACAGTTTTAATTTGAGTTCCAAAAATAACGTATTCTCATTTCCGGTATTGATATTTTAAAAAATTGATATTTTAGTAATTTCCGGTTTAACCGAAAGCGTTTTGTTCAGCGAAAATAGTGTCAAATAATAGATATTCATGGGATTGATACATTTATGAATTTTCAAGTTATTATTTTTATTACAAAAGAAATTACAGTTTTTTGAAATTTTGACATTTAATAACTCCGGTCCTGCTCTCTATGAGCAATTAAAAAAAAGATGTTTGATAGAGAATTACGTTATCTGTAACATACCTAAAAATGGAAAAATATAATTTAAAATATACATGGTAAAACAAAAATAAAACGGCGTGGGCTTCTCAAGCCTCACGTATGCTCTGCAGGGTTAAGTATTCAAACAGATATTAAAATGGAGACAAAATAAATCTCCTGTTGCTGAGTATTTATATAGTTTTAATTATGTTTTAATTTGATTAATTATCAAACGAGAAAAGTTACATTTCTTATTTCTAGTTCATAAACAAGGTGTATTTATTGACGTAATTGAATGCAATCATAATCGTAATATAAAATTCTAAAAATCACAGTTCTGTGTGACAAAATTATGCAGCACTTTAAGCCTCCACAACACGAAAATATTAGGTTTAGGGCTTTGTGACCATGGAGATTTTTGTTCAGTAGGTCAAACACTACAACATGCTAAATTTTTAGGAAAATTCACCGAGGGCCATTTCTCATAAGAATTGTGCGGGGTCCTTTACCTTTAATCTGCATTAATGTAATAAATAATAATTTTACTTCCTAAAATCCCTCCTTTGTATAGTAGCTAAAAAAATTTAAAATTTCTATTGGCGCAATTTGTGTCAATAAATTTAATACGGTTATAATGAAAAGTTGAGCGTTACTTAATAAATTATTAATTTTCTAAAACTGCATTCGTTATTCTCTCTATTAGAAAGAGGTATATAATATTTATAGGTAAAATGGCCATCTAAATTTTGCTTTACATATTCAACACGATTCTCTTGTTTAAATGAATACAGCTGGTTAATTAATCAGTATAGTATTTATAATAACACTTCTTATTAAAATTGTAAAAAAATTATATATTTGCATCAGTCTTAAGCTAACAGTTCTTGGGATATTAACACTTACCGTGAGAGATTTTAATTAACATCATTGTGCACTTACACAAAATGTATCTTATCTCAATATTTTTAATTGTAACACCCTATGTTATTTCATTTTACAACTTCTTATGCAATACTGCTCAAAAATGGTATTATCATGCATCAGTCTTAAGCAAACAGTTGTTCTTGGGATATTAAACTTAAAGTGAGAGATTTTAATTAACTTTATTATGCACTTATGCAAGATGTATCTTATCTCAATATTTTTAAATGTAACACCCTGTCAGTTTTCTCATTTTCCAACTTCTTATGAAATACTGCTCAAAAATAATATTTACGTGCATTAGTCTTCAGCTAACAGTGCTTGGGATTATTGGCACTTAAAGTGAGAGATTTTAATTAACTTCATTATGCACTTACACAAAATGTATCTTATCTCAATATTTTTAATTGTAACACCCTATGTTTTCTCATTTTACAACTTCTTATGAAATACTGCTCAAAAATGGTATTATTATGCATCAGTCTTAAGCTAACAGTTGTTCTTGGGATATTAACACTTAAAGTGAGAGATTTTAATTAACTTTATTATGCACTTATGCAAGATGTATCTTATCTCAATATTTTTAAATGTAACACCCTGTCAGTTTTCTCATTTTACAACTTCTTATGAAATACTGCTCAAAAATGGTATTATTATGCATCAGTCTTAAGCTAACAGTTGTTCTTGGGATATTAACACTTAAAGTTAGAGATTTTAATTAACTTTATTATGCACTTATGCAAGATGTATCTTATCTCAATATTTTTAAATGTAACACCCTGTCAGTTTTCTCATTTTACAACTTCTTATGAAATACTACTCAAAAATGATATTTACGTGCATTAGCCTTAAGCTAACAGTTCTTGGAACATTAGCACTTAAAGTGAGAGATTTTAATTAACTTCATTATGCACTTACACAAAATGTATCTTATCTCAATATTTTTAATTGTAACACCCTATGTTTTCTCATTTTACAACTTCTTATGAAATACTGCTCAAAAATGGTATTATTATGCATCAGTCTTAAGCTAACAGTTGTTCTTGGGATATTAACATTTAAAGTGAGAGATTCGAATTAACTTTATTATGCACTTATGCAAGATGTATCTTATCTCAATATTTTTAAATGTAACACCCTGCCAGTTTTCTCATTTTACAACTTCTTATGAAATACTGCTCAAAAATGATATTTACGTGCATTAACCTTAAGCTAACAGTTCTTGGGATATTAGCACTTAAAGTGAGAGATTTTAATTAACTTCATTATGCACTTACACAAAATGTATCTTATCTCAATATTTTTAATTGTAACACCCTATGTTTTCTCATTTTACAACTTCTTATGAAATACTGCTCAAAAATGGTATTATTATGCATCAGTCTTAAGCTAACAGTTGTTCTTGGGATATTAACACTTAAAGTTAGAGATTTTAATTAACTTTATTATGCACTTATGCAAGATGTATCTTATCTCAATATTTTTAAATGTAACACCCTGTCAGTTTTCTCATTTTACAACTTCTTATGAAATACTGCTCAAAAATAATATTTACGTGCATTAGTCTTCAGCTAACAGTGCTTGGGATTATTGGCACTTAAAGTGAGAGATTTTAATTAACTTCATTATGCACTTACACAAAATGTATCTTATCTCAATATTTTTAATTGTAACACCCTATGTTTTCTCATTTTACAACTTCTTATGAAATACTGCTCAAAAATGGTATTATTATGCATCAGTCTTAAGCTAACAGTTGTTCTTGGGATATTAACACTTAAAGTTAGAGATTTTAATTAACTTTATTATGCACTTATGCAAGATGTATCTTATCTCAATATTTTTAAATGTAACACCCTGTCAGTTTTCTCATTTTACAACTTCTTATGAAATACTGCTCAAAAATAATATTTACGTGCATTAGTCTTCAGCTAACAGTGCTTGGGATTATTGGCACTTAAAGTGAGAGATTTTAATTAACTTCATTATGCACTTACACAAAATGTATCTTATCTCAATATTTTTAATTGTAACACCCTATGTTTTCTCATTTTACAACTTCTTATGAAATACTGCTCAAAAATGGTATTATTATGCATCAGTCTTAAGCTAACAGTTGTTCTTGGGATATTAACACTTAAAGTGAGAGATTTTAATTAACTTTATTATGCACTTATGCAAGATGTATCTTATCTCAATATTTTTAAATGTAACACCCTGTATGTTTTCTCATTTTACAACTTCTTATGAAATACTGCTGTAAAATGGTATTCACGTGCATCAGTCTTAAGCTAACAGTTCTTGGAATATTAGCACTTAAATTGAGAGATTTTAATTAACTTTATTATGCACTTACACAAAATGTATCTTATCCCTTTTTTTAAATGTATAGTTCCCACTTCTATCTACCGATTTTGACTTTATAATCCCTTTGTAACCTTTACAAAAGAAAAATATGTCATAAAAGAAAACAAATTACGAAAGGTGTAAAATGATTTTTAATTTATATGTAAAAATGCTAGTTTTGAAGCAGGGTCGTATTTTTTTTCTAGTAAATATTAAGTATGCATCATCGTTAACAAAATTTACCTGAATTTGCTATTTTAAGTCTTCATACATGCAGACCTGCATGCACCCCTGTTTCACGCCACGGGGGTTCGGTCAGGTAGGTTCAATTTCTTTTACTATTGTTAGTGTGTTTTCTATTGTTGAATATTTAAAAGCTAAACCCCTTTTGTATAAGGATTATAAAGTCGAATCGAAAAAGCCCAGGTCCGACTATAACACCCTGTATATTTACATGTATGTTATCTTAATATTCTTATTAAATTCCAACCAAAATTAACTTTAAACTGACATAATATTATTACTTAGTTGCTTTGCATAAATGATGATTTCATTTCCTTTATTTATAATTTTTAAAATACAATATTTTAAATAATCAAAAAAAAACAAAATATTTTTATATTTTAAGGTGGTAGTGTGTAACATGAAAAAACTAATTTTATAAATAAGGAAAAAAGAAAATCATGCGATTTTTATTAATTTTATCACGTACACGAAGTGGACCTTACCTCAATTATTTTAAATTTTTACATACTTTTTATAAATTTTTGAGCTAAAAGGATATGAGGTTTTATTGATCTAAAGAGACTCGTTCTTCAGATATTGACACTAATATTAATGAGCGAGTTTGATTAGTTCACCACTTACAATTTTTTAAATACACTCGGTTTAAAATCACACATTTTGTGAACTTGAAAAAGTCAAGTATCGTATCATTTTATCTATTATTTCAATTCTATAGAATTTTAAGATTCTTATCAATTTCGCATTTCATTACAATTTCAAAGTACATCACCAGTTCTTGATTTTATGGGATCAAAGTACCTTTAGAGCACTATAATTGAAATCGTTCTAGTTAGTTTCAATTTAAATGTATTTATAAATGATGATTATAACACCCAGTATATTTTTGCATTTTCAAAATCCGAACTTTAAACGTAATAGCATTAATAGTTGTAAATTTTGAGGCACTTCCTGTTACAGCGGAAATTAGAAAAATATTTTTTACGACACCCTGTATGAATTTGAATTTTTTGAAACTTTTAATACGTACGAAAAACTTTTGTTGCGCCTACACAGTAGAGTTTTCGTGATAATATTGTTTTGCATACAAGAAAGTTTACTTAACCTGATTGTTAATTAATAGAAATTATTTATTTTACAAAAATGGACTTGAAGTAGAATTATTTCAAGTTTGTTTGCTTAACGATTCAGCAAATTGTTGTTGATGATGCGATCAAAAAGTGCTTTCTTTCAAAAAATTAAAAAAAGTACCTATCTAATAGTAATTGAACTTTTGTAATAAAAATAATTAGTTCAAAAGTTAATTTTTTAAACGGTAATAACTATTAATAGTGGCAAAAAAAATAAATTAAATCGAGAGAAATTGTGCTACTTTCATTCTCAATTGGTTATTTAAAAAATAATAGAAGTAAGTACCAAAGTGAGTACTCGAAGTGAAAACCTAGTTACCTACTGCTCGAGGCTTTTTCTTCTTAACTCTATGATGATGATGATGATGGTACTTGCTATACGTATTTTAAAAAGAAAATTTGCACATTTGTGAAAGTAGCCATTTTTGGGTCAATACTTTTACTTGTTAACTTAACCGCGTGTTGAAAAGAGATGCAAATAAAAGAAAGGGGTAAGAAAACTAAAAAACGCAAGCGCAATTCTACAATTTCAAATTGCCCCTCTTCTATATTCCTTTATCATAAACTGATAAGACTTTACTATGTAATGTATGAATGTGCAAAAGTCAGTTCAATTGTTATATTTTATCGTTATACGCTTTAAAGGAGTTATTAATTTAATATTTTGTTCAAAATGACGCTGATGGAATCTGTGGGATTTTTGTGCGTTTTTATCGTTAGTCTTCAATTATTAAAAATTTTATTTAAAACCTTATACAATTATGTTATTGGACCAAATTGTGGATTAAATGTCGATCTATTAGAAATGGGAAAATGGGCTGGTAAGTACAATTTTTTTTTTACTTTTGTTCAAAATTGTATGTTTTGCTGACAAGGGCAAAAATTAATACCAAAACAATTTAAACAATAGCCGACATTACCATAATGAACAATTGACTTTATTATAATTTAAATTTCTTTTTACGCACCTTTCACAATTTCAAAAAAATTATTTTAATCGATTACAACCGATTGTATTTTAATTTTCCCTCATTGCTACCCTACGTCATACCATCTCACTATTATATTAGAAAGGGTTGTAATAGATAAGAGTATTATTATTGAAACAAGGGTTAGGGTTTCGTAGGCAAGTATGAAGCGCAAAGTTGTAAAACTAATGTCATAAAGTGCACAATTTTTGAAATACAGGGTGTTAAAGTTTTCAATTTTCTTTTTAATTGCAAAAGAAAATACCACTGTAACTGTGGACACTTCAAAAATAATTTTTTTATAACGTAAGTTTATTGTCATTTTGATTTAAGAAACCTGGGATCAATGATGCTACATTTTTTTAAACACTCTGTATAATTCGAGAAATTTCAAAATTTCGAAATTTTCTTCTCTAAAGCTTGCGAAGTGCAGAAAGTAATCGATAAATTTGGAATAGAACAAGGGTCAGGGCTTACAGAAAATTATTTAAAAAAGCGCTGTTGATTGCTTTAATTAGTCTAAAATCACCCCCCCCCCTGTTTCAAATGCGCGGTGGGTTGATTTTAGAATACTTCTTCAACAAAATTTTTAATAATTCTTTCAAACTAAATCATTTTGAGGAGACTTTACAGTATAATATATTCTACAATTAGCCCCCCCCCCCCTCGTAAATACTTTTTTTGCTAAATGAAGATAACTATGGCTCTGGTGGACTTCAGAAAGAAATTCTTTACGACATATGTTTACCGTAATTTTTCTTTATTTCTGCTCAAGAAACCTTAGCTATTAATGATGATACCTTTTTTGAAACACTCTGTATATTTCGAGATAACCAAAAATTTGCAAATTTTCTTCTCTAAAGCTTGAGAACTGCAGAAACTAATCACTAACTGTGGAATAGAAAGAAGGTAGAGTTTACAGAAAATTATTTAAAAAAATACTAGTCAAATGCTTTCTAAAGCTAAAGCCCCCCCCCTTCGAAATACACTATAAGTTGATTTTAGAATACATTTTCAACCAAAGTTTTAATATGTCATTCAAACTAAATCATTTTGAGGAGACTTTACAGCATAATATATTCTACAATTAGCCCCCCCCCCTTGTAAATACTTTTTTTGCTAAATGACGATAACTATGGCTCTGGTAGACACTTCAGAAAGAAATTCTTTACGACATGCGTTTATCGTAGTTTTTCTTTATTTTTGCTCAAGAAACCTGAGCTATTAATGATGATACCTTTTTTGAAACACCCTGTATATTTCTAGACAATCAAAAATTTCCAATTTTCTTCTCTAAAGCTTGAGAAATGCAGAAATAATCACTAACTGTGGTATAGAACGAAGGTCAGGGCTTATAGAAAATTGTTTAATAAAAGCGATGTCGAATTAATTAGTTAATTAAAATAGCTATTAATTATAATTGTGTATAAATTAAATAGTTAATTAATCAAATTTAATTAGTCTAAAAGCCTCCCCCCGTTCGAAATGCACTGTGGGTTAATTTAAGAATACTTTTTTCAACCAACGTTTTAATTCTTTGAAACAAAATCATTTTAAGGAGATTTTACAGCATAACAATTACAATTAACCCCCCCCCTCATAAATATTTTTTTGCTAAATGAAAAATGGCACTAGTGAACACTTCAGAAAGAAATTCTTTACGACATACGTTTATCGTAATTTTTCTTTATTTTTGCTCAAGAAACTTGAGCTATTAATGATGATACTTTTTTTAAAACACCCTGTATATTTCGAGATAACCAAAAATTTCCAAATTTTCTTATCTAAAGCTTGAGAACTGCAGATAATAATCGCTAAATGTAAAATAGAACAGAAGTCAGGGCTTACAGAAAATTATTTTAA
The DNA here is from genome assembly GCA_963924605.1 of Malthinus seriepunctatus. Taxonomy (NCBI): domain Eukaryota; kingdom Metazoa; phylum Arthropoda; class Insecta; order Coleoptera; family Cantharidae; genus Malthinus; species Malthinus seriepunctatus. Next base: position 3,231,282 of record OZ004605.1, read on the forward strand.
AAAAAGCGCTGTCAAATGCTTTAGTTAGTCTAAAAGTCACCCCCCCCCCTCCAAATACACTGTGTTGGTTTTAAAATACTTCTTTCAACCAACGTTGTAATAATTCTTTCAGATTTAGATTTAATCATTGTGAGAGGAGATTTGTATTATACCATGTATCTACATTAAAACCCCCCTCCCTCTCATAATAAAAATACGAATTTTGAGCTATTGTTTTTAGGTTTTAGTTTTTTGTATAATTTTTTAATTATCTCCACGTTGTCACAACTCAAATTACTTATTACGCATTACTGCAACTTACTATTTATTAATCCCCCCCTTATGATTTATTTAAAACTTTATGATTTTAGAATTTCTAGCTAATATTTTGAGATTTAAAAATTTTTTTTTTTATATCTCTATTGTTTTTTAAGCCCCACCCCCTGAATTCAGGTATTTACAAGTTTTTGGAATTGAAAATTTTTTGTTCTATCAAAGTATTTTTTAAAATTTTGTTGATGTTCTCCCCCACTTTAAGTCACTATATTTTTGTCTAATACCACCCCCCTTGTCATAATATTTTGAAATAACCTATTTGAGTTGTTTTATTAGTTACTTCTTTATTAAGTCTCGCTTTAGCTTCTTTTTAAAATTATTTTACCCCCCCACCCCTCTTTAATTTAAACGCCCAAGAGTGAAATTCAAACAATGTCTGTGTGCTTTAAACGATTTTAAGTTTATTTTTTCTTTTTAGTGGTAACTGGATCTACGGACGGAGTTGGAAAAGCCTACGCTGAATTGCTGGCCAAAAAGGGTCTAAACGTAGTTTTGATAAGTAGAACAGAATCGAAATTGCAAGAAGTGGCTTCTAACTTAGGTTTGTTTTTAAAATTTTTTAAAATTGGAATATTAATGAAATTTGTATTTTCAGAAAGTTTATACAAGGTGCAAACAAAAATTATTGTAGCCGATTTTACTCAAGGTGGTGATATTTATTATAATATTGAGAAACAACTCACAGGGTTGGAAGTTGGAGTTTTGATTAATAATGTTGGAATGAGTTATGTTCATCCTGAATATTTTTTGGACGTGACTTCTAAGGATACTGTTATTCCTAATATTATTCAATGTAATATTAATTCTGTTACTAATATGTGTAAAGTAGTTATGCCTGGTATGGTGGAACGTAATAGGGGTGTTATTGTTAATATTTCATCTATGGCAGCTAAAATTCCTAGTCCATTATTAACCATTTACGCGGCATCCAAAGCTTACGTTGAGAAGTTTTCTGAAGATTTGGGTACCGAGTACGCCAAACATGGGATTATAGTCCAGTGTGTTTTGCCTGGATATGTAGCCACTAAAATGTCGAAAATTCGCTCAGCTACATGGATGGCTCCATCTCCAATAACTTACGTAAAAAGTGCCCTTAGTACTATTGGAATACAAGAACACACCACTGGATATTTTCCCCATACTTTGTTAATTGGTGTTATTAACGCTTTACACTCAGTATCGCCAAAATTTCAGAAGTGGTTGGTCAAAAGTACCATGGAAAATATAAAAGCTAGAAGTTTAAAGAAGAGACAACCTTAATTTATTTATTATTAATTTTAGATTTTAATTAAGCAATAGAATTTTGTAAAAATGAAATTCGAATTAAATGTTATGTTTGGAAAAATTTATTTTACAAAAACTCTGCTGTTATGACAGTTTTATAAAACCAAAAATATTTTTTAAATATTTATTTTAACAACTTTTAATACAAAAAAATTGATATTTAACAATTATTTTGTTTACACATGTTGATTTGAGAGCACCTTTTGGTATTTCAAACTTTTTTATTTCAGTTTTCTCAAATTTCGTTTTCTTCTCAAAACACTGGGGTGTTTTAACAAATGAGCGTCGTCTTCTTCAATTTCAGCTGGTGGATCCCAAATTTTTAAATATTTCGGCAGTGCTATTAAACCGAATAAGGTGAAAACTGTAAAAAATTCATTTTAGTAACAAATTGATTTTTTTTCAATTCACCTACCATTTAAAACGCAAGGAAATGTTACTAAAAAGTTGAAAGTTGCTGACTTGTAGTACAAAGTTTCAGTTAAATATAAGGCTATTGTAACAATAATGGAACAAATACCCATACTGACAACTCTGAAATTTATAAGAAAATTGAGGCACTTTTACATTTTTCTATTCCATAACAAAACATAAAAATTAATTTAATACTAAAAACAACGGATGTGGCCACATAAGGACTACATGAGTTTCCATGCATTCCTTCTGTACTAATTTTTTTTTAGTTTTTTTAATATATTTTATGTATAAGACATTAAATAAAATTTTAATAAAAAAAAATATAAAATTACAAGATTGGACATACGGAAGAAGTTCCTGGTATGGCCACATCCGTTGTTTGTAGTTGTTACGCCACTGCTTAAACTTACGGTTTGTAATGAATAAATAGGGTGCAGTGGATTAAAGCTAAAGCTTTTAAAACCGAGTATATTCCCAAAATTCTTGATATGGTAAATCTTTCTACAAAGAGGAATTATTTTTAAATTAAAACAAAATTATTATTTACCTTCGTCGTTTTCAACATCAGCTAGAGAATTATTTAAAAAAGATCTCTTTTCTATATAAGATCTCACAGCTGTACCGAGATCTACAAAAGCCACAAACGCAATCCATCCACGAAATGCATACATCAATTTTACGTCCATATTTCATAATTAAAAATTAAAATCTAGATGAAGTGAAGTAGTATTTATAAGGTTTCGATAAATCAATACATTTTAAAATATTCTTCCTTTACTTATTACAATTCCAACACCACCATTGATTTTTAATTTTAAAAAAGTCCTAAATTAATTTAATTTAATTTTAAATCACCGAGCTTTATTTTTTTATGATCTTAAATTAGAAACATGAAAAATTGTAGGTTATAATCGGACCAATATTTCACATTTCACTATTTCAGTATCCAGTGGTTTGAAACTGAGCTAAAAAGGAAAATCCTGAAACGATTTTTATTTGTGGTAAATGAAGTTGCATAACTTCCAGGCGCTTAAATTTGTAGTTTCAGTGAAAATTTTAGGGAAAGTGTCCATAGGATTGGAAATTGTTATTAATAAAAGTTATAGCTACTTTTGTAATAAACAAATTATTAAAAAAATATTTTGTCGTAGATCAACCCTAAACAAGTTACAAAATTATTCTTTACCCTCATTTACTTAAAAAGGTGCTATGTTGAAGTGAAAATTGTGGGGAAATCGTCCATAAGATTGAAACCTGTTATTAATAAAAGTTATAGCTATTATTGTAATAAATAAATTATTTTAATAATATTTTCTCATATTATGAACCCTAAACTAGTTACAAAATTATTCTTTACCCTTATTTACTTAAAAAGGTGCTATGTTGAAGTGAAAATTGTGGGGAAAGCGTCCATAGGATTGGAAATTGTCATTGATAAAAGTTATAGCTACTGTTGTAATAAATAAATTATTTTAATAATATTTTGTCATTTTATCAACTCTAAACTAGTTAGAAAATTATTCTTTATCCTCATTTACTTAAAAAGGTGCTATGTTGAAGTGAAAATTGTGGGGAAAGCGTCCATAGGATTGGAAATTGTCTTTAATAAAAGTTATAGCTACTGTTGTACTAAATAAATTATTTTAATAATATTTTGTCATATTATCAACCCTAAACTAGTTACAAAATTATTCTTTACCCTCATTTACTTAAAAAGGTGCTATGTTGAAGTGAAAATTGTGGGGAAAGCGTCCATAGGATTGGAAATTGTCTTTAATAAAAGTTATAGCTACTGTTGTAATAAACAAATTATTTTAATAATATTTTGTCATATTATCAACCCTAAACTAGTTACAAAATTATTCTTTACCCTCTTTACTTAAAAAGGTGCTATGTTGAAGTGAAAATTGTGGGGAAAGCGTCCATAGGATTGGAAATTGTCATTGATAAAAGTTATAGCTACTGTTGTACTAAATAAATTATTTTAATAATATTTTGTCATATTATCAACCCTAAACTAGTTACAAAATTGTTCTTTACCCTCATTTACTTGAAAAGGTGCTATGTTGAAGTGAAAATTGTGGGGAAAGCGTCCATAGGATTGGAAATTGTCTTTAATAAAAGTTATAGCTACTGTTGTAATAAACAAATTATTTTAATAATATTTTGTCATATTATCAACCCTAAACTAGTTACAAAATTATTCTTTACCCACATTTACTTAAAAAGGTGCTATGTTGAAGTGAAAATTGTGGGGAAAGCGTCCATAGGATTGGAAATTGTCATTGATAAAAGTTATAGCTACTGTTGTACTAAATAAATTATTTTAATAATATTTTGTCATATTATCAACCCTAAACTAGTTACAAAATTATTCTTTACCCTCATTTACTTGAAAAGGTGCTATGTTGAAGTGAAAATTGTGGGGAAAGCGTCCATAGGATTGGAAATTGTCATTGATAAAAGTTATAGCTACTGTTGTAATAAACAAATTATTTTAACAATATTTTGTCATATTATCAACCCTAAACTAGTTACAAAATTATTCTTTACCCTCTTTACTTAAAAAGGTGCTATGTTGAAGTGAAAATTGTGGGGAAAGCGTCCATAGGATTGGAAATTGTCATTGATAAAAGTTATAGCTACTGTTGTACTAAATAAATTATTTTAATAATATTTTGTCATATTATCAACCCTAAACTAGTTACAAAATTGTTCTTTACCCTCATTTACTTGAAAAGGTGCTATGTTGAAGTGAAAATTGTGGGGAAAGCGTCCATAGGATTGGAAATTGTCATTGATAAAAGTTATAGCTACTGTTGTAATAAACAAATTATTTTAACAATATTTTGTCATATTATCAACCCTAAACTAGTTACAAAATTATTCTTTACCCTCTTTACTTAAAAAGGTGCTATGTTGAAGTGAAAATTGTGGGGAAAGCGTCCATAGGATTGGAAATTGTCATTGATAAAAGTTATAGCTACTGTTGTACTAAATAAATTATTTTAATAATATTTTGTCATATTATCAACCCTAAACTAGTTACAAAATTGTTCTTTACCCTCATTTACTTGAAAAGGTGCTATGTTGAAGTGAAAATTGTGGGGAAAGCGTCCATAGGATTGGAAATTGTCTTTAATAAAAGTTATAGCTACTGTTGTAATAAACAAATTATTTTAATAATATTTTGTCATATTATCAACCCTAAACTAGTTACAAAATTATTCTTTACCCACATTTACTTAAAAAGGTGCTATGTTGAAGTGAAAATTGTGGGGAAAGCGTCCATAGGATTGGAAATTGTCATTGATAAAAGTTATAGCTACTGTTGTACTAAATAAATTATTTTAATAATATTTTGTCATATTATCAACCCTAAACTAGTTACAAAATTATTCTTTACCCTCATTTACTTGAAAAGGTGCTATGTTGAAGTGAAAATTGTGGGGAAAGCGTCCATAGGATTGGAAATTGTCATTGATAAAAGTTATAGCTACTGTTGTAATAAACAAATTATTTTAACAATATTTTGTCATATTATCAACCCTAAACTAGTTACAAAATTATTCTTTACTCTCATTTACTTAAAAAGGTGCTATGTTGAAGTGAAAATTGTGGGGAAAGCGTCCATAGGATTGGAAATTGTCATTAATAAAAGTTATAGCTACTGTTGTAATAAACAAATTATTTTAATAATATTTTGTCATATTATCAACCCTAAACTAGTTACAAAATTATTCGTTACCCTAATTTACTTTAAAAGGTGCTATGTTGAATTGAAAATTGTGGGGAAAGCGTACATAGGATTGGAAATTGTTATTGATAAAAGTTATAGCTACTGTTATAATAAACAAAGTATTTTAATAATATTTTGTCATATTATCAACCCTAAACTAGTTACAAAATTATTCGTTACCCTAATTTACTTTAAAAGGTGCTATGTTGAAGTGAAAATTGTGGGGAAAGCGCCCATAGGATTGGAAATTGTCATTGATAAAAGTTATAGCTACTGTTGTAATAAACAAATTATTTTAACAATATTTTGTCATATTATCAACCCTAAACTAGTTACAAAATTATTCTTTACTCTCATTTACTTAAAAAGGTGCTATGTTGAAGTGAAAATTGTGGGGAAAGCGTCCATAGGATTGGAAATTGTCATTGATAAAAGTTATAGCTACTGTTGTAATAAACAAATTATTTTAATAATATTTTGTCATATTATCAACCCTAAACTAGTTACAAAATTATTCTTTACTCTCATTTACTTAAAAAGGTGCTATGTTGAATTGAAAATTGTGGGGAAAGCGTCCATAGGATTGGAAATTGTCATTGATAAAAGTTATAGCTACTGTTGTAATAAATAAATAATTTTAATAATATTTTCTCATATTATTAACCCTAAACTAGTTAGTTACAAAATTATTCTTCGTCCTCCTTAATTTAAAAAGGAGCTATGTCTGAGTAAAAGTTGTGGGGAAAGGGTCCATAGTATTGGAAATTGTTATTAATAAAAGTTGTAGCTACTATTGTAATAAATATATTATCTTAATGACATTTTGTCATATCGTCAACTCTAAAGTAGTTACGAAATGATTTTCCACTCTCGTTTACTTAAATATGTGCTATGACTGAAAGCTATATTTGGACGCGTCCATAGGATTGCAAATTATAATTATGTGTTTCTGGAAATAATAAATTTTTTAAAAATTGAAAATTTATTGAAATAACATCTTTTAAATTTTTAATATTACGTACGATTAGAAATTAAAACAAAATTACTTCTTTTTGCTTCTAGTCTCCTTTTTTCTTATGGAAATTATGGAAGCACTCGTTTTAGTAGTTGGAGATCGTGATCCCAATTGTTGATTTGGTATAATAGTGACCTTCTTGGCAAATGTAACTCGCTTTTTAGTCGTGCCTCTATCAGTAGCATTATCAGTTTCCAACGAAATCGAGTTGCAAGATGGATGGGTATGTTTTTCCAAAGATAAGTGTATGGACATACACATATGTAAGCGAAACATCTTCTTGATAAGCTCTTCTATATAAAATTACAGAGATTAAAATTTGAGATCGTAAACAAATCTATTTTTTTAAAGTGCCTAGGACTAGCTTTTAGGAAAATAATTACCAAGTAATTACAATTTAAAATTAAAGCGACTGATCTGAAGCAAGGGTGTCTTTTGAAACGATTTCAACACAAAAATAATTTCTCAATTTATTGAAAAGTACAGGAGCTTTTTTAATATTTCAAAAAATAAAGTGCCTCCACCATGTGGTGACCACTTATTTGCAGTCTTCTTATTTTTGAGGATTTTTCAGGAGCCATTTCACTAAAAAATAACAAAGTATCAGCTATTTTAACTAAAGCTCTATTTTTCTCATTTTAACTTTTGTAGTGGAAATCGTTTCTGATAGGACTTTCACTTAAATTGTTTTACAATCCAGTGGCGTGAAATTGGGCTCAAAATTATTCCAAAAGTCTTACCTTAGTAATCTTCATTCACAAAGCACCTCTTAACGTTACAATTTCGTCAGTTGAACTGAGGTGGAGTTGAAACTAATCGTGTATTATGTTTATGTATCTTATGTACAGGGCCGTGTTAAGATTTTAAAAAATTGATATTATTTAGTGTCTCAAAACTGTTATGGTTTTGGTTTGGTTATGGAATCTACAGGTACATGGGTTAAAAAATTAAAATGTATTTACAATTGGAGGCCCATGGAGTCCATGGAGTTCGTTATTGGAGTTCTATAAAATTGTACCTTAATTCATTACTAATTTATCGTTATTTATTACTGTATACTTTTATATGTGTGCAAATGTACATCTTTGTTTTGATTAGTAAGAGTTAAGAAATTTTATCGTAGCTCAACAAGTTTCAGGTTCCATCAACAAATTTAAAATAACAATCGAAAACAATTTAATCGTTTCGATATAATGTTTTTGTTTGTAAGTGGGGGTTTGTAAATCAAAGAAAAAAAATATTTAAGTATAGCAAAAAGTACTAATAAGAGGTAGGTATGATCTTGAGGTATTTGTCCCAATTTAACTTTTCCTTTATCAGATTCGTTTCGTTATGAAAAAGGTTGTTTTTCTCAAGATTTTTAAATATAATACCCTGTATATTATTTAAAATTAAGATTTTCTAAATGATGGAGAACAGAAATGGTAGGAGGTTTGATACGTACAAATCAAATAGTTCTTGAGATATTGACCCTTGAACTTTTCCTTTATCAGATTCGTTTCGTTATGAAAAAGGTTGTTTTTCTCAAGATTTTTAAATATAATACCCTGTATATTATTTAAAATTAAGATTTTCTAAATGATGGAGAACAGAAATGGTAGGAGGTTTGATACGTACAAATCAAATAGTTCTTGAGATATTGACCCTTGAACTTTTCCTTTATCAGATTCGTTTCGTTTTGAAAAAGGTTGTTTTTCTCAAGATTTTTAAATATAACACCCTGTATATTATTTAAAATTAATATTTTCTAAATGATGGAGAACAGAAATGGTAGGAGGTTTGATACGTACAAATCAAATAGATCTTGAGATATTGACCCTTGAACTTTTCCTTTATCAGATTCGTTTCGTTATGAAAAAGGTTGTTTTTCTCAAGATTTTTAAATATAACACCCTGTATATTATTTAAAATTAAGATTTTCTAAATGATGGAGAACAGAAATGGTAGAACGCTTGATATGTCCAAATCAAATAGTTCTTGAGATATTGACACTTTAACTTTTCCTTCATCAGATTCGTTTATTTATGAAAAAGGTTGTTTTTCTCAAGATTATTAAATATAACACCCTGTATATTATTTAAAATTAAGATTTTCTAAATGATGGAGAACAGAAATGGTAGGAGGTTTGATACGTACAAATCAAATAGTTCTTGAGATATTGACACTTTAACTTTTCCTTCATCAGATTCGTTTATTTATGAAAAAGGTTGTTTTTCTCAAGATTATTAAATATAACACCCTGTATATTATTTAAAATTAAGATTTTCTAAATGATGGAGAACAGAAATGGTAGGAGGTTTGATACGTACAAATCAAATAGTTCTTGAGATATTGACCCTTGAACTTTTCCTTTATCAGATTCGTTTCGTTATGAAAAAGGTTGTTTTTCTCAAGATTTTTAAATATAATACCCTGTATATTATTTAAAATTAAGATTTTCTAAATGATGGAGAACAGAAATGGTAGGAGGTTTGATACGTACAAATCAAATAGTTCTTGAGATATTGACCCTTGAACTTTTCCTTTATCAGATTCGTTTCGTTATGAAAAAGGTTGTTTTTCTCAAGATTTTTAAATATAATACCCTGTATATTATTTAAAATTAAGATTTTCTAAATGATGGAGAACAGAAATGGTAGGAGGTTCGATACGTACAAATAATAATAATATAATAATAATTATATTTTATAGTTCAAATAGTTCTTGAGATATTGACCCTTGAACTTTTCCTTTATCAGATTCGTTTCGTTTTGAAAAAGGTTGTTTTTCTCAAGATTTTTAAATATAACACCCTGTATATTATTTAAAATTAATATTTTCTAAATGATGGAGAACAGAAATGGTAGGAGGTTTGATACGTACAAATCAAATAGATCTTGAGATATTGACCCTTGAACTTTTCCTTTATCAGATTCGTTTCGTTATGAAAAAGGTTGTTTTTCTCAAGATTTTTAAATATAACACCCTGTATATTATTTAAAATTAAGATTTTCTAAATGATGGAGAACAGAAATGGTAGAACGCTTGATATGTCCAAATCAAATAGTTCTTGAGATATTGACACTTTAACTTTTCCTTCATCAGATTCGTTTATTTATGAAAAAGGTTGTTTTTCTCAAGATTATTAAATATAACACCCTGTATATTATTTAAAATTAAGATTTTCTAAATGATGGAGAACAGAAATGGTAGGAGGTTTGATACGTACAAATCAAATAGTTCTTGAGATATTGACACTTTAACTTTTCCTTCATCAGATTCGTTTATTTATGAAAAAGGTTGTTTTTCTCAAGATTATTAAATATAACACCCTGTATATTATTTAAAATTAAGATTTTCTAAATGATGGAGAACAGAAATGGTAGGAGGTTTGATACGTACAAATCAAATAGTTCTTGAGATATTGACACTTTAACTTTTCCTTCATCAGATTCGTTTATTTATGAAAAAGGTTGTTTTTCTCAAGATTATTAAATATAACACCCTGTATATTATTTAAAATTAAGATTTTCTAAATGATGGAGAACAGAAATGGTAGAACGCTTGATATGTCCAAATCAAATAGTTCTTGAGATATTGACACTTTAACTTTTCCTTCATCAGATTCGTTTATTTATGAAAAAGGTTGTTTTTCTCAAGATTATTAAATATAACACCCTGTATATTATTTAAAATTAAGATTTTCTAAATGATGGAGAACAGAAATGGTAGGAGGTTTGATACGTACAAATCAAATAGTTCTTGAGATATTGACCCTTGAACTTTTCCTTTATCAGATTCGTTTCGTTATGAAAAAGGTTGTTTTTCTCAAGATTTTTAAATATAACACCCTGTATATTATTTAAAATTAAGATTTTCTAAATGATGGAGAACAAAAATGGTAGGAGGTTTGATACGTACAAATCAAATAGTTCTTGAGATATTGACCCTTGAACTTTTCCTTTATCAGATTCGTTTCGTTATGAAAAAGGTTGTTTTTCTCAAGATTTTTAAATATAACACCCTGTATATTATTTAAAATTAAGATTTTCTAAATGATGGAGAACAGAAATGGTAGAACGCTTGATATGTCCAAATCAAATAGTTCTTGAGATATTGACACTTTAACTTTTCCTTCATCAGATTCGTTTATTTATGAAAAAGGTTGTTTTTCTCAAGATTATTAAATATAACACCCTGTATATTATTTAAAATTAAGATTTTCTAAATGATGGAGAACAGAAATGGTAGGAGGTTTGATACGTACAAATCAAATAGTTCTTGAGATATTGACCCTTGAACTTTTCCTTTATCAGATTCGTTTCGTTTTGAAAAAGGTTGTTTTTCTCAAGATTTTTAAATATAACACCCTGTATATTATTTAAAATTAAGATTTTCTAAATGATGGAGAACAGAAATAATAGGAGGTTTGATATGTACAAATCAAATAGTTCTTGAGATATTGACCTTTGAACTTTTCCTTTATCAGATTCATTTGGTTATGAAAAATGTTGTTGTTCAGCAAGGTGTCTTTTACGACCCTGGATTTGATATAGGAATGTTTGAATGGGTATCTTATGCTGGTTGAAAATAAAATTGAAATTGAACCATCGATATAAAAATTCCATTATTATCTAATTAATGTGTAATATTATTAAGAATGTTAAGGCGATCCTTTAATTATTTATACTTCACTATCGCTACAATTAGTACAGTTATATTCGCGAAACGGTAACAACAAGAAGCTCCCATATATCCTTGACAAAAATTGTTTCAGTGATACAAAGTTGTGAAGTTTTAAATTGGATATCAAAAGGTAAGCTTCTGAAATTTTTGAAAAATGTTTAAATTCGCTAAAATTCCGTTTGGGCAATTTTTGTAATTTTTTTTTGCGCACCAAGTTAGCTGGAGTTTTAATTTTAACAGAAGTAGGAGTAGTCCTGAATAATTACTGAGGAAGTCACATTTTTACATTTTGGGGTTTTTGAAAATTGTAAGAGTGCAATGTGGACAAAAATGTCCACTTGACAAGACTTTTATTTGAAGGAGATCAAATATTTGTCATTTTGATTGATTTGATAGTCCAGTCAACGAACGCTTAAAAAAGTGGTGTAGAGGACATGAAAGGGGTGGAATTCTTTCTTTAGGAATGTGTTTGGAGGTAAGAATATCAAAAGCCCCTGGTCCTAGCTATATGGCTAATGGAGGAAGGGAGTAGAAAGGTCTAGTTTTTGGGTTTTGTTTATATCTCGATAACGGTGGGTCCTAGGGAAAAAATTATTCTTAGCAAAATGAAAGTTTATCAAATTTTCTATTTATTTTTTCTCTATTTCTTATAGTTTTAAAGATATCCGCCGGCAAAATTTTTAAAATTGCTATAGTAACTATTTAGTAATTTAATTACTAAATAAATAAATAGTAATAATATTGTTTAGTAATTGCTAACTCCGTACCAGTTGAAGATAAAATAGTAAAGAAAATTTAATGTTCTAAAACGTCTTTTTGGAAGACTTTTACTGTAAAACGAAGGGCTAAGGTGCTAGAAGGAAAAGTTTGACGAAAAACGTGAGACCAAATTATTTTTTCTCACGTTAACGACATTTGCTGGCAGATATCTCGAAAACTGTAAAGAATAGATAAAAATAGATAGAAGTAATCTTGTAGGAAATTTCATAAGCTTTCATTCTGTTAAGAAAATTTTTTTTCCTAGGGTCCACCGTTTTTAAGATATAAGCGAAAACCCTCAAAACGGGACATTTTCACCTCCTGTCTCCCTTAGTCTCTTAGCTATATAGCTAGGAGCGGGACTTTTAGTATTTTTACCTCTTAACTACTCCAAACACATTCCTGAAGAAAAGAATTCCACCCTCTTCCATGTTCTTATAACTTCTTAGTTGACTAGACTATTATACTGATTATGGGGTTACAGTAGGTATTATTTTTTTTAAATTAAAAAACTATTCTTTTTATTTAAATTGGAATATTACAATGAAATAGTATGACAGTATAAAGTTTGTTATTGTTTAATATGTTTATACATTACCGATACTTTTATATCTTCGTGATAACGTTTGTATATACCTATCATATTAATTAGCGTATTTTCAAATTGTAATCATTAATTAATTACGTATCAATTTCCAATAATTAGCTCATAATGTAATTTTTTTCAGAACTATGGCTCCGGTTAAAAAATACAAAAGTATCAGAAAATCAGGTAATTGCACTAATTAAACTAAACTAAAATTAAACAAATTATTGGAGTAGGTTTACTTAAGAGAAGGGTTAAAAATTTTTTTAATGTTTCTAATCTTGCTCTGTTGCTATAAATCTCTAGAAAATTAGAGTTTAAACTCTCTAAACACCTTTGCGATCGCCTCTAAAGATTTAGTGCAGGCGCGGACTGGCAAGGGGCGCTGGGCGCGACAGCTTCCCGAGCCCTTGATGTTATAGCAAATTCAAGCTTTCTCTCGAAATAAATAATTAAAAAATTCAGGCATTTCCACATTTGTCAGTTATTCAAAATTATAAATTGCTGGCTCCTAGAAATATTTGCGCCCCTGAAAAAGTATAGTCAGTCCGCGTCTGTTTAATAGGTATAATACAATTTACTATCCTTTAGGAAAGGGTCCGAAGAAAACGATTAAAAAGCATTTTAAAAAGAAGTTAGAGTTGATTAAAGTGCGCCAAAGCGAAACTGTAGTAGCACAAAACGCTAGTGCTCAAGTTCTCGAAAATCCAGGACCGTCTTATGTAACTCCCAAAAAAGAGTTTAAAATAATAGACCTGACAGTTTCCAGAGAAATGCGTACCGACTTGGCTAATGGTGGGTTTAAAAACTATTGTTTTATATTATAATTAAAATTAATTTGAACAGACCAAGCTTCAACTTCTAACTCTCAGGGAGACTTTAAAATTGTCGACTTATCCAAACCACCAATGGATCCCAGCGAGTTATTAAATAGTGAGTTTAAAATAATATTTTAAAAAGGCACCCTTTAGTAATTTTTTTGTTCCCCAGCTGTGTATTTACACATGCTAGCTAATCTCGCCCTGGAAGACTCTAGAGCAATGTCACAACCTACTGCGAGTGGCTCTAATCAAGGAGAAGAAAAAAAAGAAGAAGTCGATACTTTTCCTTGCGATTCTAATGCTAAACCCGTGCATTTTGTTAACGAAGTCGCCATTATTCCGCCCGATGATCAAGAGCAAGAACCACGCCGGAGCTCCAGAATCGGCGCTCTTGTTACAAAACGTAGACGGGAAAATTTCCAAATGGAAACTCGCAGTATGGCTGAAAAATAATAATCTTGATTGGAGAATTATTTATATTTTTAAATCTCTAATTACGTAGTTCGGGGATCAACTTGCATTGGATATGTATAATTCACTTGTATTTTAATTTTTGCTCCACATATGTAACTCTTTATTGTTTACTATTGCTTTTCTTATAATAAATGTAAAAATTACATTTCGTTTTTTGTTTTTTCTACTCGAATGTGGCTGTACTGGAAATTTTTTCATGCGTCCCATTTCCGATTAAACCGAAAGTAAAGTATAAACTGTTGGGTGTCTCCAGATAGCTAATTTTGCAAGTTTTCTAAATATTTAGAAATATACTAAGTATTTAAAAAAAAAATAAAAAAAAAAATAAAAAAAAAAAATAAATAAATAAAAAAAATAAATAAATAAATAAATAAATAAATAAATAAATAAATTTAAAAAAAATTTAAAAAAAAATTAATAAATAAAAAATAAATAAATAAATAAAAAAAAAATAAATAAAATAAAAAATTGATATTGTTGTAGTTTCCGGTTTGACAAGAAGCATTTTGTTAACCGAAAATAGTGTCAAATAATATATGGGTAATTCCACGTTATCCAAATCATAAAAAGAAAATTGTTTTGATAGCGGCTATTACCAACGGGATCGAAGTTTCTTATGTAAAATACACAAGTTTTTTGGATATTACGTTTTTTTTCGACTAATTCGTGGTCTAAAAATCTGAAACTTGGTAGATAACATGCTGATGGACAAACAAACTTATAACTGTTATATTTTACCCTAAAAATATGTATGGGTCATTCCCCATAGAGAATTACGTTGTCTGTAGTATATCCAAAAATGAGAACAATTCTCTGAGGAATATTTGAGAAAATCCATTTTAAAATTTGGAACTATTTTGACCCCTTAAAGGAATGCAATTTGGAAACAATTTTAAAAATTGATTGGGTTAGGACGAAAGCCTAATATTTTGGTCTAAATTTTTAAATAATAATTGCCGGCCCTGTTATAAGGGAAAAACCACAAAATCGTTCTATGAACCGCCATTTTGAATAAAAAAATTCTTTTTTTCAATTGGAGCTTAGATATGGGTTTCTGAACGAATAGTTTTTGAAGATTAGAATTGACGGTTGTGGATTAGATCCTCCTCTTCTAGTGCTTACAAAGCCTTATAATTTTCATCTACTGGGTGTCTTTATTTTAGATGGTATTTTAAAAAGATTCTATCGAGTTGTAGCAATTTATTATAATTTACGTACTTTAAATTAATTACATTTATGCTTTACGTTCTATTTAAATTAAAATTATAAATTTTTAAATTAAACGGCAGTATTCTTTTGTTAAATACTTAGGTATTGTAATTATAATAAAGCTTGCAGTATTTGAAATAATTAATAAGCAACATATATTTTTTACATCAATTTACAATTTATGTAAATTTTTTACCAATATTTTTTAGAATACATTCTGTTATATTTACCAACTAATTTGGTTACTATAAATAAAACTTTTTTAACAATATTAGCTTATAAATACGTTAAAAATTACTTACTAGAGGTACATTGCGCTATTTAAAGTTTTTAAAAAAAAATGATACACTTAATAAAAATTAAAGACGAACATGATTGATTTTTTTATAAATTAAAATATTATATATACGAAACAAAATACACATTTCTTGTACCGAGTGCCCTTTAGTGCCTTATGAATACATGATAACGAGTGTTAATTTATAAACTACATTATTGATATAATAAATTACACAATTTGTTTTAATTACAAAACAATACACAATATGAACACTAGAAAACTTGTGGAAGACCGCGAGACTTACTTAAAACACTGAAAATACTGCGAGTTTATCAGTTTATCAGAAAATACATAATTTATACTTCTGATGTCGATGTTATTGTTATTCCTTGCATTTTAGCTCTTACAGTTTGCACATCGTCGTCTATTCTCACAAGCAATCGAATTCGCTAAATAGAAAAAAAAATTAAAAAAGTCTCAAAAAAACTAGAACTTACCGTTTCTCTATCACCTGGAGTTGCGTACCATATGTAAACCATATACCCAGGGATGCACAACATAGAAGTCAACGCCGTAAACCAACCAAATAGATGAGCCCATAAAGGAAACTCATAATTGAGATACTTAACCGGAGTCCACTGAATTATATTAAAGAAGAAAACTCCCTGCAACAATAAAATTAAAAAAAATAAAATAAAATAAGTCGATAAATACAATGCAAATCATCGGTGTTGTAATCGTCCAACAAAACTTCCACCATTTCATAGGATAATACCCGATCATCTCTTTGATTCCATCATAAAATCGATCGACCCCAAAAGCCCACGATATAGCGATACACTCGAAGAAAATCAAAAATAGTAAACAAAATCCACTAACAGCGTAAGAATCCAATATTTGGAAAACGTACATGCCGCCCTAAAAATTAACTTTCACAAAAACACCATTTAACAAAAACGACTGTCCAATTGTCCATCAATAGACTATCAATGGGCAATTAGACAGCCGCCTTAATTTTTTTCACCTGCGAAATACAAGAAAGGCCCACTAGGTAAGAAAGGAAGCAAACGAACGCGATAAATATTTCTTTTCTAGGCCGCAACAATCTGGGCCACTCGTCGATGACCGCAGTTATAAACCCTTCCATAGTGCAAAATTGCGAATCTAAACCAATAAGTAAAATCATAAAGAAAAACAGGCAAGCCCATAGTGGAGATCCTGGTAGTTGTAAAACCGCAGACGGGTAAGCCAAAAACGCCAAACCGGGACCAGAAGCCGCTACTTCGGCAACCGGCTTTTGTTGTTCGTGAGCCATAAATCCAACCACAGAAAATATAACGAAGCCAGCAAACATACTTGTACTCGAGTTCACCGTACATACAATCAAAGCGTCCCTAAAATAATAATTTAAATTACACTTAAGCAAGATGGAGGTTGAGCAAAATATATCCAACTTACTTATAAACGTTATTTGTGAACTTGTTGTAACTCCCAAGAGCAACCAAAGTTCCCAAACCCAAACCATAAGAGAAGAAAATTTGCGTAACCGCATCGATCCATACTTCCGACTGTTTAAGTTTGGCGATGTTGGGCATAACGTAAAATTTAATTCCTTCCATAGCTCCTGGAAGTGTTACTCCGCGTATAAGTAAAATAGTTAAAAGTACGTAAGGGAATAAAGCCGTAAAGTAAACGACTTTTCCGGTCCACTTAACACCTTTCCAAATACAAAAGTAACATAAAATCCAAACTAGTAACAAAGTTCCAGCCAATTCCCATCGTATGCTACCAACGTGTTCGATTCCATCGGAAATCATTAAAGCGCGTCGCCTTGAATCGGAAAAAAAATTAAAAAAGTTAATATTTGAAAGGATTTAAGTTTCTTACTCCCAAAATTCTTTAACCGGGTCGGTTAATTCGGCTATTGTTATGTTATGATCGTTCAGTGTGCACATTTTAGTGACGCTATTGTTGGGGTTTAATTGGTCCCAGCATAAAAGCGATCCACGATCGTAGGGGTTTATGCAAGTTCTTGTGTTCCAAAAGTTGTTACAAGTTCTCCATGGAACGTCTAAAAATAATTTTGATTTTTAACTGAAATGGTTTTAAAAAAATTGTTTTACCTGAGCGTAAGGACATGAAAAAATAAAATATAGCCCACGCTAAAATAACGATATAGTAAACATTCATCCAACAGGACATAACTGCAGCGGCGTAACCGATTCCTGAAAAAATTGTTTTTAAGCTGTTAAGTTGGGTTGGTGTGGTTTTGAATAGGTACCTTTAAAAATGGGTGCAATTTTAAAAACGCCAAGTCCTCCAATGGTCATCATTTGTCCTAGGGCTAATTCCATAAAAAACATTGGAATTCCAGCCAAAAATAGGGTAATAAAATAAGGTACGAGAAAAGCGCCTCCTCCATTTTTATAACATAAATAAGGAAATCTCCACACATTGCCTAAACCTATGGCTAAACCAACTACGGATAATATAAAATCCAATTTAGTGGCCCAACTTCCTCTTTCAGGTAATTCTTGTACTTTTTTTAAGGTCGCCGAATTGGGTAGAGTTTTCAACGAGGGCATTTCTATTTCTTCTGCACCATGTCTATTTAAATTTAGTGTGTTTTCTAAACAGTCTGTCGTACCTTCGTTTCTTTCAGCCATTTTAGAAAGAAACCAAATTTAATTCACTCTAGGCTTGATGAAAACGTCAGCTCATTACATACCAAAAGTATGATCTAAAAATGCAAAAAGGGCAAGCATTAAAATGGGAGTTGAAAATTTAATTGTGGAAGTTTTTTTCAGGAAACAATTCCAAACAGTTCGGTCCCTTATAATTGTATCCGAACTGAGCTATTTATTATGCACGAATGAAGCTTTTAGATAAAACTACCCGAGTTGCAACTTTTCCAGTCGGCAAACAATTTAAAAATTAGTAAAATCAATTTTTAAATAACGTGGGTATGCATATTGTTCATATTATGTAGGGCACCGACGTGATCACGTAAATAGACATTTCCTGCAATGTATTTTATATGTAGGTACACATACGATTAATGCTCATATCACATCTAAGTACCCTTTTTATAAAACAAACTAACAAAATTAAAATGAATATGATACAGCGGGAGAATAAACCGCTTTTAAATACTTCCACATTATCATAACCGCACGTTCGACGAGCTACAAAAAGGGCTACTCCACTACTTAAAACAATAAAAAAAACGCACTCACATAAAAAAAAACGCAAAAAATATATATTTACCAAAATAAATCCACGTGATAAAATAAAAAATAATTCACTCACACCTCACACAAAAACCATCAAAAATGAACCACTGTTTTTTCAAACTCAAAAGCGACTATTTCGAAAGACACCACAGTACTGACTTCAATGATCCTATCGAATCATTTGGCGGTTGGATGCTGCAATCTTGTTATCTATGACCCTCCAATCATACACCTATGTTACAAAATACAGAGGGGGAAATTTAAACTATTTTGAGAACCTCAATGTTCAAATTGACACCTCATTTAACGCCTTTTATATTACAACTAACATATTTTTAACGTCAATTTTCAAACTCATTAGTTTGTAAATAAACGATTAAACATAAACCCATCTATTATTCGAGACAAAAAAATCCATTTCGAGTTCAATTTTCCATCCCTCATATCGACGTTAACGCATAACGCACATAATAGTGAGGAAATGTAGTCGCGAGCACAAAAGACATCCGTTAGCGTTCTAGTGCTGATAACTACAAGACATCAAAATTGAAAATCGCCATCTTTAAACTTTTGACATAAATATGACATCTTAACACATTGTTAAACATTGATTACGTCCCTTTTATCCTAAATTTCAATCAACGCTCGACTTCTCACTCAAATCAACCCCATCACAATGTAGTCCATCAAAAAGACCCCTTATGAACATCTTGGCAAAATTCACAATTTTTTCCGCATCGCGTATAAAATTAAACTAAGAACCTTATAATAATCTTTTTAAACACCCTGTACACCCACTTTCGTATCGATTTGGATCTTGATTCTTGTGGTCTAAGGAGCACACAGCATCGTAATAGAGCTATCATTCCTAGGGTTGGACAATTGTTAAAATTAAAATCGATTATTCGATTAATCGGACAATCGATTACTCGGACAATCGATTATTCGAACAATCGATCAATCGATTATTTTAAAAACTTAATCAAACATCGATTCATCGATTTAAACATCGATTACTCGATTTTGGAGGGTTGGAAATTTTAAACGATATATCAACCTTGGATACCAACTTTCGCATTGATTTGTATCTTGATTCTTGAAGTCTATAGGGTACAAATCATCGTAATCAATTATCGGATCCAAAAAGCGTAGAATAGCTAGGGCTGAGCGATTGTTAAATTTCACAATCAACAATCGATTATTCGATGACAATCGATTTAAACATCGATTATTTGATTTTTTTTCAGAGCTGGGAATTTTATTCGATATATAGCAAAAAACACCTAGATACTAACTTTCGTATCGATTTGGATCTTGATTCTTGTAGTCTAGAGGGTACACATTATCGTAATCAATTATCGAAACCAAAGAGCATGGAGTTATCATTGATAGGGCTGGGTGATTGTTAAATTTCACAATCAACTGAATCAACAATCGATTATTCGATGGTATTCGATTACTCGGACAATCGATTAATCGAACAATCGATCAATCTTTTATTCTAAAAACTTCATCAAACATCGATTAATCGATTTAAACGTAGATTAATCGACTTAAACATCGATTATTCGATTTAGTACTAGGGCTGAGATTTTCATCAAATATATCGAAAAAAACACCCTGGATACCAACTTTCGTATCCATTTTGATCTTGATTTTTGAAGTCTGGGGGGTACACATCATCGTAATCAATTATCGGATCTAAATAGCTTAGAGCTATCATTGCTAGGGCTGGGCGATTATAAATTACAAAATCAACAATCGATTTATCGCACAATCGATTACTTGGACAATCGACTAATCGAACAATCAACCATCGTTTATTTTAAAATCGATCATCGATTAATCGATTAAAACATCGATTATTAGATTTTTGTACTAGGACTGCAAATTTTTTGATATATCAAAAAAACACTCTGGATACCAACTTTGGTATCAATTTAGACCTTGATTCTTGTAGTGTAGAGGGTACACATCATCGTAATCAATTATCAGATTCCAAGAGCGTATAGTTATTATTGGTAGGCTGGGCGATTGTTAAATTTCACAATCAACAATAGATTTATCGAACAATCGATTACACGGACAATCGATTAATCGAACAATCGATCAATCAATTATTCTAAAAACTTAATCAAACATCGATTTATCGATTTAAATATCGTTTATTCGATTTTTGTACTAGGGCTGGAAATTTTATTCTATATACATCTCAACAAAAACACTCTGTATACCAACTTTCGTATCAATTAAGATGTTGATTCTTATAGTCTTATACACATCATCGTAATCAATTATCGGATCCAAAGAGCGTAGAGCGAGTATTGCTAGGGCAGAGCGATTATTAAATTTCACAATCAACAATCGATTATTCTATGACAATCGATTACTCGGACAATCGATTAATCAAACAATTGACCAATAGATATTTTTAAAACTTATTCAATCATCGATTAATTTTATTATAATATATTATAATAATCGAATTTTATTCGATATATCGAAACAAACACCTGGATACCAACTTTCTTATCCATTTTGATCTTAATTCTTGTAGTCTAGAAGGTACACAGCATCGTAATCAATTATCGAAACCAAAGAGCGTAGAGCTATCATTGATAGGGCTGGACGATTGTTAAATTTTACAATCAACAATTGATTATTAGATGATAATCGATTACTCGTACAATTGATTAATCGAACAATCGATCAATCGATTATTTTGAAAACTTAATCAAACATCGATTAATCAATTTAAACATCGATTATTCAATTTTTGTACTAGGACTTGAAATTTCATTCGATATATCGAAAAAAACACCGTAGATATCAACTCTCTTATCCATTTCGATCTTGATTTTTGTAGTCTGGGGGCACACATCATCGTAATCAATTATTGGATCAAAGAGCGTAGAACTATCATAGCTAGGACTGGGCGATTGTAAATTTCACAATCAACAATCGATTAATCGAACAATCAATCAATCAATTATTTTAAAAACTTATTCGATTTTTGTACTAGGGCTGGAAATTTTATTCGATAAAGGGAACAAATCATCGTAATCAATTATCACATTCAAAGAGCTTAGAGCTATCATTGATAGGGCTGGGCGATTGTTAAATTACACAATCAACGATCAATTATTCGATTACTCGGACTATCGCTTTATCGAACAATCGATTACTCGCACAATCGAACAATCGATCAATCGATGATTGATTTAAAAACTTAATCGAACATCGATTAATTGATTTAAACATATATTATTGTACCAGGGCTGGAAATTTTATTCGATATATCGATATAAATATCTATATCGAATAACGATTTTAATTAAAAAACGCATAATATTTTTATTTATTTTGTACTCAGCCCTAGTAGCTACCAGATATTATATAACTAACCATAATGTTAGTACAATCAATTAATTGGACAATCGATTAGGTAATTGAACAATCGATTAATCTAAAAATCGATTAATGTGTTACTGAGCTATATTTTTTAGAGATTTTCTCTCTATTTCATCAAACAAAAGTTCTGGTGGAAAGTGTTTCAGGATCCATTTTTGCTTTTTAATTGATCTAGTAAGATTAAAGTGTAGAGTTGAGTAAAAAAATCTATTAATTGATGTTTCAATCAATTAATCGATGATTTAATCGATTAATCGATGTTCGATTAAGTATTTATAACTGCTTGTGTTTATATGAAGTTGATCTAAAGGATCTAAAAGTTAGTAAAAAGTAGAATATAAAACTGTAGGTAGTCGATTTTTCAATTAATCGATTGTCCGATTAATCGAATAATCGATTAATTGAGACCATTGATGTTTTTGAGACAATAGATTGTCGATAGTGAAATTTAACAATCGCTCAGCCATAGTCAAGTGTTTATAGACCTTTTTTTGCTATACAGAGTGAGTCTGGGCGATGAGCCTATTAAGTGTAAGTCGAGCTGTGTTAATTATAGGAGAAAACACTCTATATATTTTTGCTTATTCGGATTTCCCGTAATGTTTAGAATTAGAAATGCATACGTAAATGTATGCAATTCAATGCAGTAAAATTAACACAGCTCGAATTAGACTTAATAGGCCTTTTGCTCAGACTCACCCTGCATGAGCTAGATCTTTAAGCCAAAAAATGTGTATAGTAAAGCCTCATCTGTAGACAGGGGCGAATCTAGATTTTTCGGAACCCAGGGCTATTGAAGTCCAATGGGACCCCCTTTTTTGTTAGATTAAGAATCTTTAAATTGATTTTTAAAATTCATTTTTACTTTATAATAATTCAATTTTTGGTGGACATTTTGACACTTGGGGACCCAGGGCTTAAGCCCTATTAGTCCATATATCGACCCGCTTTTGTCTATAGATTCCACATACTGAAGTTGAGACGATGCTTTTGTTGGCAATAAAGCTCTGCTTTAGGTCTCAGCTCGATATCTCTCATGACTTACACTTCTTTTCTACGAAGACAATACTTTAGGAATCCACGACCTTTGTACTAGGTTTTCTTGGCCTCTTTCAACAAAATTATTATTATCGATGCAATGTTTATAAATAAATACAATAATTTAAAGTTCGTAGGTGTGACTCCGGCGTAAGACAGCACTTTATTTATAATATAATAGTCTATTAAATAATCAAAACAAGAAGGAACATTATTTTATTAGTGTCTTGTTTGCATTTACTAAACCTCTTAAGAGTACAGTAATTGCATACTTGATTACAATATTTTCACACTTAAATTTTTTGCCTAACTAAACGATCACTTTTTTTTTTAAATTGGAAAAAATTCAAAAAAAATTCTTCTTTTAGTGAAACAAGCCGTAAAGTGTGTTACTGAGATGGGATTCGAAGAGCAAACGGAGTTAGAATGGATAATCTTATTATCGTTTATAAGTTTAAGAATTGGCGTCTCTTTAAAAATAAATAGACGTTTAGCGTCCCGCAATTGTATCATAGTAATTCACATAGATATCCGGTCATATGACATATATCCTGCCATTCGCACTTCCTTTCCCGTCGCCCTCAGAGGATGTCCTTAACTGGGAAATGACTTCTGCAGTGCGGCTATCATATATTTAAATATCAGAGCTCACGTTCTAATTACTTGACATTGACTTATGTGTTGCGATTTCCTTTAAAAAAAAGATTTTTAGAAATAAAAAAAATTTAAGATTATGATTGAAACAATTTTCATAAATGAAAGAGATTACTTTTTCTATTTCATAACTTGAGGGTACTTTTAGAATTTTTAAATTTTCAATAGCTGAAAATTTCTCTTTAATTTAATCGAGAATGTAAAAATCAAGACAACTTTGAGAAAGCTGAATGCATTATGGAATTGTACTGAAGATTTACAAATAGTAGTGAAACGGCGCTTAAAGGCGGAATGGAACCTGAGCGAGTCTTGAAATAAAATTCTAAAAGTTACTCAGAGAGAAATTTAAGGCTAAGACGACCAAGTGAGATTAAGTTCTCATTTAAGCCAAATAAGTAAGATGAGCTTAAAAGTTCGAACTAAATAAGACTTTTGCAAAGCTTTTAAAAAGAAAATGGAGTTTGAGAGAGACTTGCAATAAAATACAAAAAGTTAGTCAGGGAGAAATTTAAGGCTGAGAGTTCGCCAAGTGAGAATAAGTTCTCCTTTAAGCCAAAAATAGCAAGATGGGCTAAAGGTTTAAAAAGTGTGAACGAAAAAAGACTTTCACAAAGCAGTTAAAGGGAAAATGGTGCCTGAGTGAGACTTGAAATACAATTCAAAGAGTTAGTCAGAGAGATTTAAGGCTGAGAGTTCGCCAAGTGAGAATAAGTTCTCATTTAAGCCAAAAATAGCAAGATGGGCTTAATGTTTAAAATGTTTGAACCAAAAATGACTTTCAAAAAGCAGTTAAAGGGATAATGGTACCTGAGGGAGACTTGAAATAAAATTCAAAGGGTAGCCAGAGATAAATTTAAGGCTGAGAGTTCGCCAAGTGAGAATAAGTTCTCCTTTAAGCCAAAAATAGCAAGATGGGCTAAAGGTTTAAAAAGTGTGAACGAAAAAAGACTTTCACAAAGCAGTTAAAGGGAAAATGGTGCCTGAGTGAGACTTGAAATACAATTCAAAGAGTTAGTCAGAGAGATTTAAGGCTGAGAGTTCGCCAAGTGAGAATAAGTTCTCATTTAAGCCAAAAATAGCAAGATGGGCTTAATGTTTAAAAAGTTTGAACCAAAAATGACTTTCAAAAAGCAGTTAAAGGGATAATGGTACCTGAGCGAGACTTGAAATAAAATTCAAAGGGTAGCCAGAGATAAATTTAAGGCTGAGAGTTCGCCAAGTTAGAATAAGTTCTCATTTAAGCCAAAAATAGCAAGATGGGCTTAATGTTTAAAAAGTTTTAACCAAAAATGACTTTCAAAAAGCAGTTAAAGGGATAATGGTACCTAAGCGAGACTTGAAATAAAATTCAGAGGGTAGCCAGAGATAAATTTAAGGCTGAGAGTTCGCCAAGTGAGAATAAGTTCTCATTTAAGCCAAAAATAGCAAGATGGGCTTAATGTTTAAAAAGTTTGAACCAAAAATGACTTTCAAAAAGCAGTTAAAGGGATAATGGTACCTAAGCGAGACTTGAAATAAAATTCAAAGGGTAGCCAGAGATAAATTTAAGGCTGAGAGTTCGCCAAGTGAGAATAAGTTCTCATTTAAGCCAAAAATAGCAAGATGGGATTAATGTTTAAAAAGTTTGAACCAAAAATGACTTTCAAAAAGCAGTTAAAGGGATAATGGTACCTGAGCGAGACTTGAAATAAAATTCAAAGGGTAGCCAGAGATAAATTTAAGGCTGAGAGTTCGCCAAGTGAGAATAAGTTCTCATTTAAGCCAAAAATAGCAAGATGGGCTTAATGTTTAAAAAGTTTGAACCAAAAATGACTTTCAAAAAGCAGTTAAAGGGATAATGGTACCTAAGCGAGACTTGAAATAAAATTCAAAGGGTAGCCAGAGATAAATTTAAGGCTGAGAGTTCGCCAAGTGAGAATAAGTTCTCATTTAAGCCAAAAATAGCAAGATGGGCTAAAGGTTTAAAAAGTGTGAACGAAAAAAGACTTTCACAAAGCAGTTAAAGGGAAAATGGTGCCTGAGTGAGACTTGAAATACAATTCAAAGAGTTAGTCAGAGAGATTTAAGGCTGAGAGTTCGCCAAGTGAGAATAAGTTCTCCTTTAAGCCAAAAATAGCAAGATGGGCTAAAGGTTTAAAAAGTGTGAACGAAAAAAGACTTTCACAAAGCAGTTAAAGGGAAAATGGTGCCTGAGTGAGACTTGAAATACAATTCAAAGAGTTAGTCAGAGAGATTTAAGGCTGAGAGTTCGCCAAGTGAGAATAAGTTCTCATTTAAGCCAAAAATAGCAAGATGGGCTTAATGTTTAAAAAGTTTGAACCAAAAATGACTTTCAAAAAGCAGTTAAAGGGATAATGGTACCTGAGCGAGACTTGAAATAAAATTCAAAGGGTAGCCAGAGATAAATTTAAGGCTGAGAGTTCGCCAAGTGAGAATAAGTTCTCCTTTAAGCCAAAAATAGCAAGATGGGCTAAAGGTTTAAAAAGTGTGAACGAAAAAAGACTTTCACAAAGCAGTTAAAGGGGAAATGGTGCCTGAGTGAGACTTGAAATACAATTCAAAGAGTTAGTCAGAGACATTTAAGGCTGAAAGTTCGACAAGTGAGAAAAAGTTCTCATTTAAGCCTAAAATAGCAAGATGGGCTTAATGTTTAAAAAGTTTGAACCAAAAATGACTTTCAAAAAGCAGTTAAAGGGATAATGGTACCTGAGCGAGACTTGAAATAAAATTCAAAGGGTAGCCAGAGATAAATTTAAGGCTGAGAGTTCGCCAAGTGAGAATAAGTTCTCCTTTAAGCCAAAAATAGCAAGATGGGCTAAAGGTTTAAAAAGTGTGAACGAAAAAAGACTTTCACAAAGCAGTTAAAGGGGAAATGGTGCCTGAGCGAGACTTGAAATAAAATTCAAAAAGTTAATCAGAGTGAAATTTAAGGCTTAGAGTTCGCCAAGCGAGATTAAGTTCTAATTTAAGCCAAAAATGGAAAGAGAGAAAAAGTTAAAAATGGTTTTCTGTTCAAGTCGCTTAATACCGTTGTGATGAAAGTAAAACATTTAAAAAAGTTTGTTTACACCTTTCAGCCATTACGTTCAAAATAAAACCTTTATTAAAATAAGGATTCTTTATTGTTTTTTTTATTTAAATATAACAGTCTATACATCATAGTTCAAGTAATCAAAATATTTTTAATAATAAATTATAAATAGCGTAAAAAGCCCAATTAAAGCCAAAAGTACGACGTTAAACTTAAACCTGCAAAAAAAGAAAATTAAAAAATAAAAAATTTATTTTTCAAAATTTACCTCTGAAATATCATACAAAGAAGGGTAAAAATTGTTTGAACGACGAGTTGGTTGATATGAACGCCGACGTTCTGGTACTATTTGTTCGCATTGAGTAACAATTGGTTGCATTTCAGTAACGTTCATATCAATACATTCAATAATAGTTTCCAAATTTTCGTGTCCAATATGAGTGCGCTTATAAAAAACAGATCCAAAAATATTCCTAATCTGAAATAAATAAATCAGTAAAAAAAAAGAAGTTTTTCGTTGTAGTTACAGCTGCTATTCCTTGTAACAATCCAAGTGTGGCCCCTACGAGGATGTCGATGAAATGATTTTCTCCTCTTTGTAAACTTTTCACGATGTAATGGCAAGAGTAACAACTCAAAACCATCGCAATGCATTGTTGGGTTGCATGTATACCTGGGATTACGTCAAAATGATCTACGTACAAATACAAAAAAATGGTACAAAAACTATAAATTGCGGCTCTGTAGGAAGGGAAAGACGTGCGGAAAGATTCGTCCATTAAGTTCAATTCGTATGACATTCCTTTAGTCGGTTCTTCTTTGCTGTCGCTACAGTACCATTCTTTTAATTCGACACTGCTAAAATAATAGGGTGCAGGTAATCCAACCGACAAAGTCAGTAACTCTAACGTAACGAGCAAAAATCCGAGATGAGTCAAAAAAGTCCCTAAAAAATTAGTTCTTAGCAAAAGTTGATTTTTTATAAAAAAAAAACTTACAAAGTTGAATGAAAGTTTTTTTGAGCGCCGACCTCCACGGAATTCTTTCAAAACGAGCTTTTATAAACATGACCATGCATAAAATTAAAAAAATGGCCATGGGTAAGGAAATAGCGAATGAGTTGTTTAGAACTGGAAGTGGAAAATTGAAATTTGGATCTTTGCATAATTCCTGAACTTTCATTTTATGCATCGTAATAACTTTCGAGTATTTGATCAAAAATAATGCAAAACCAATCATTCCAGATAGGGCAAAATTCAAAACTGTAAAAACAGCTTGAGTTATATGAAATAACCTATCTACTCGTTGAAAACGATCGTTTTCTCTTACAACATCGTTGTAAGACGGTGCTAAAAGTTGGAAAAAAAAATTCAAAAAAATCCAAAATTTAAATTTGAATTACTTACGGGGCAATTCGTCAATAATAACCATTTTTTGTAACTTTCACTTCAATAATCAATATTCAAAGCTACACGTTAAAGACTAAACTTGTGATTTAACATTTAAAAAATGTTTGATTAAATATCAATTTTCCCCACTCGAATTGGTTTGCGATTATACTATTATTATTCACCTTTAATGAAAAGCTAAAATAAGCTTTAAATCGCTTATATTTAATTATTAATTAACTCGATGTTTTTTAAACAAATTCAAAAACAATTTTCTTCAATAAACTTATAGTCTAGTCAACCAACGCCAAAAAAAGGGGTGTAGAAGACATGGAAGAGGGTGGATTTTTTTTCTTCGGGGATGTGTTTGGAATAGTTAAAAGGTGAAAATACTAAAAGTCCCTGGTCCTAGCTATATGGCTAAGGGAAGGGGAGGGGGTGGAAAGGTCCCGTTTTTGGGGTTTTCGCTTATATCTCGAAAACGGTGGGTCCTAAGGAAAAAAATATTCTTAGCAAAATGAAAACTTAATAAATTTCCTTCAAGATTGTTCTTTTTTTGTTTTTCTGTTTCTTATAGTTTTCGAGATATCCGCCCGCAAAAATCGTTAATGTATAAAAAAAAATTTTGCCTCACATTTTTCGTCAAACTTTTGCCTCTAGCAACTCAGCCCTTCGTTTTATAAGAAAAGTCTTCAGTTGTAGACCAATAAATTTCTCTTACTATTTTATCTTCAACTGGTACTGGAGTTATAGCAATTTGAAAATTTTTGCGGGCGGGTATTTTCAAAACTATAAGGAATAGAGAAAAAATAAATAGAAATAATCTTATAGCAAATTTATAAACTTTCATTTTACTAAGAATAATTTTTTTTTAGCCTAGAACCCACCGTATTTGAGATATAAGCAAAAAATTCAAAAAACGAGACCTTTCTACCCCTCCCACCCTTAGCGATATAGCTAGGACTGGGAACTTTTTTTAACTTTTAACTACTCTAAACACATTCTAAAAGAAAAAATTCCACCCTCTTCCATATCCTATATACCACTTTTTTGAGCACATAAAAGCTATAATAGTCAGATCTGTGTCCAACAATGACAATGTACCTAAACCTTTTGGGCTTTTTCAATTTTTATGAAATTTCTTATATTGGTTGAATTTATTATGTAAAACTAGTGCCCCAAATTTGAAAAAAAATCCTTCACTAGCAAAAAAGTTATCATTAAAACAAAAAGACTTTGAGGTTATGTTGAGCTAATATTAAGCTTTTGAAAGAATATGAACTTATACAATTATTTTTATAAAATCAAAAATAATTATAATTATTACAAATAGTAGCTCGTTTTACATTGTTGCCATTTTAAATAAACCTAAACATTTGAAGTTGACTTGGGTATTAAAAATAATGTGACTAATTGTTATAAACATTGAACTCAGACAACAAAACATAAACAAACTCGTGCTTTTAAATATTTAAAGCTTAACTATCCCATCAGGTGTTGCATAAATATCCGATCAAATATTTCTAGTTGGTATCGATAATTTATTTTAAAACAATTAAACGTAGTTGTTTTAAATTTTTACTTATCATTTCTAATTTTGCAACTTTAATACTTTAATTGTTTCACTTAATGTTATTTATCAATTGTAAACACTTTTGTTATTAGAAGTAGGTATCCGATGTGCATTACGTAAACATCGATGACCAACAGTTACCATTAACGGATTTAAATATTGTTTGTTTTAAATAATTAATAAATTATTAAATAGACAAAGAAATTAATAAATCAAAATTTACGAATATTTATTAAATTATATATATAGAAAATTAAACAAACAATTGGTTCGGAACAACAAATTTTGTGTAAAACTAAGTTTTACAATAAGAAAAAGGTCTCGATAAGTTTATCGAATTTTTTATTTTTACATCAGGCGTATTCAGATGTTGGGGTCGACGATTCATCATCAGCTAAAGAGTGCTCTGAAACAATACCAAAGTATTAAATAACAGTTGAACGAAAAAGTCATCATCGATCATCAAATTTAGTTTCCGATACAAGCAAGTTTTGCTCTTTTTAGTTACTAAATTCAAAATATCAACAATATGATAAGTTGTTGCTATTATCCAAAGATTCTTTCAATAAAATTCATCATAAAATATTTTTTCCAATCATTGACTTTAGTTTCCGATACAAGCAAGTTTTGCTCTTAGGATCAAAGTTTTTGATTTAAATAGATATTTACCGAGGATTCTTCCACGACAACTGCGACGAATGAGCATCTCCCGTTCTCGTAGTCTACTTTGTCTCCTGTTAGCTGTTTCCCTCACCAATGCGACGCTTGAGGTGGAAGATTCACTAGCTAATGGTGCACCATCTAAAACAAATATAATTATTTAGTATTATGACGCAAAAACGTATCCAATTAACTTACCCAAGCGTTCGTATTTCGAAATTGGGTTTGATTGGTCATCAACATATTTCACTGGAGCTAAATTACAAGTTTCAATTTTAAAAATTATAGTAACATTTATAAAAAAAAATTAGAAATGAGATAGTTCCTTACCATGAGCTCTTTTGTGAGCATCAGGATGTTGATAGCTGCGTTCTTTTAGTCTGCTTTGTCGTGAAAGCTTAGGTTCACGAGTCCAAGATGTATCGGAATTCATTGGAGAGCAATCTAAATTTTTTTTCTTTAATAGTCATTACAAAAGAAGCAAACGTTAACTTACTCTCATTCCATAGATCTTCATCAAATCTTGGATCGTACTCGATATCTTTGTTGAAAAATGGACCAACATTGTAACCGGTTGAAACTCGACTGTTGACTTTGGTGCAAACCATTTCACAACGTTTCTTTAATGGATGCGGCCATATTTTTTTCGGCATGTTTTTTCCCTTAGATTTTGCTTTGGTTAATTTCTTGGATTTTTTGCTCAAGGTCGCATCGATGATCGGATCAAATTCACTCGATGATAAAAATTCAATTGATGGAGATGAAAGTGTCTCAACTTGTTCAACTTGTAATTGTTCGGCTTGTTTAACTTCAACAATTTCTTCTACAGGTGAAATACTTGTAAATGGAGTTCTTATTGTTACAGGAGCCTCATAATCGTAATTGTAATCAATAGCGGAATCAGATAGGGGATCGTAATATTTATATACATGTAGGGAGTCGTATGGGGAAACGTAATTCGTTTCTAAAAAAAGAAATAAAATTAAGGAAATAATTTAAGTTACGTAATAACGATTTTAGAAGGTTTTCAACCTTAAAAGTGAGGTTATGATTTAAAAAGTAAATAGTTAACTTACTTATAAGGGTATCGCTTCCACATCGATGAAGAATAAGGCATTTTCCGTATTCCATATTCACCTATGGCAAATTCAATAAACTTCAATAAATAAAAAAATACTTTTTTAATTCGCAAAAAGAAGAAGCGATTGTAATGACCGCTTCTTCTTATTTCACGGCAAAAACAAATGCTACCGGAAGGAAGAACGGCTTGCTTGGATCATTCTAGAATTGGATTAAATCTTTTGTGCAAATTTTATTGTTAAAAACTAAAAATACACATCTGATAATTAATAAAATAATTTTTTAAATAATCTAAATAAATTTTCTCACTTAAATCTATTCTATTTTAAAATTCGTTTAAGGGGTTCGAGATTATAAAAAAGCCTAATCGGTGTTTCCGGTTGAAAAATTCAAAACTTAATTTTAACGGAAATTTACTAAATTTGATTTTTAATAATAGTTACTGACAAAAATCAATTAAGTAGGTATATAGAATTTCTACAATTTATTATTGTATAATAAATATTTAATTATTTAATATATAAATAAATATTTAAGTTTAAAAAAAATAGTATAATTTTGTAATTACCAATTACAAGAACATGTGCAGGTTCATTTTATAAAATTAATAATTAGAAAATTTAAAAATTGCTTAAAAGATATCATTGATCGAGTCGATGAGAATGAGCTATCGAAGTGAAGCTTTGGTGCTTAACTTTAATTTTTTTATGTTATTTAGTCTACATAATTGTCTTAATAGTATTTAATCATCAGTAAAACATTTCAAAATCACAAAGGGATTAAATGTCTATTAGGTACCTATAGGTACATATCAATATCATTAATCGAGTCAATGAGAATGAGCTATCGAAGAGAAGCTTTGGTGCTTAACTTTAATTTTTTTATGTTATTTAGTCTACATATTATCTTAATAGTATTTAATCATCAGTAAAACATTTCAAAATCACAAAGGGATTAAATGTCTATTAGGTACCTATAGGTACATATCAATATCATTAATCGAGTCAATGAGAATGAGCTATCGAAGAGAAGCTTTGGTGCTTAACTTTAATTTTTTTATGTTATTTAGTCTACATATTGTCTTAATAGTATTTAATCATCAGTAAAACATTTCAAAATCACAAAGGGATTAAATGTCTATTAGGTACCTATAAGTACATATCAATATCATTAATCGAGTCAATGAGAATGAGCTATCGAAGAGAAGCTTTGGTGCTTAACTTTAATTTTTTTATGTTATTTAGTCTACATATTGTCTTAATAGTATTTAATCATCAGTAAAACATTCCTAAATCACAAAGGGATTAAATGTCTATTAGGTACCTATAGGTACATATCAATATCATTGATCGAGTCAATGAGAATGAGCTATCGAAGAGAAGCTTTGGTGCTTAACTTTAATTTTTTTATATTATTTAGTCTACATATTGTCTTAATAGTATTTAATCATCAGTAAAACATTCCTAAATCACAAAGGGATTAAATGTCTATTAGGTACCTATAGGTACATATCAATATCATTGATCGAGTCAATGAGAATGAGCTATCGAAGAGAAGCTTTGGTGCTTAACTTTAATTTTTTTATGTTATTTAGTCTACATATTGTCTTAATAGTATTTAATCATCAGTAAAACATTCCTAAATCACAAAGGGATTAAATGTCTATTAGGTACCTATAGGTACATATCAATATCATTGATCGAGTCAATGAGAATGAGCTATCGAAGAGAAGCTTTGGTGCTTAACTTTAATTTTTTTATGTTATTTAGTTTACATATTGTCTTAATAGTATTAAATCATCAGTAAAACATTTCAAAATCACAAAGGGATTAAATGTCTATTAGGTACCTATAGGTACATATCAATATCATTGATCGAGTCAATGAGAATGAGCTATCGAAGAGAAGCTTTGGTGCTTAACTTTAATTTTTTTATGTTATTTAGTTTACATATTGTCTTAATAGTATTAAATCATCAGTAAAACATTTCAAAATCACAAAGGGATTAAATGTCTATTAGGTACCTATAGGTACATATCAATATCATTGATCGAGTCAATGAGAATGAGCTATCGAAGAGAAGCTTTGGTGCTTAACTTTAATTTTTTTATGTTATTTAGTCTACATATTGTCTTAATAGTATTTAATCATCAGTAAAACATTTCAAAATCACAAAGGGATTAAATGTCTATTAGGTACCTATAGGTACATATCAATATCATTAATCGAGTCAATGAGAATGAGCTATCGAAGAGAAGCTTTGGTGCTTAACTTTAATTTTTTTATGTTATTTAGTCTACATATTGTCTTAATAGTATTTAATCATCAGTAAAACATTTCAAAATCACAAAGGGATTAAATGTCTATTAGGTACCTATAAGTACATATCAATATCATTGATCGAGTCAATGAGAATGAGCTATCGAAGAGAAGCTTTGGTGCTTAACTTTAATTTTTTTATGTTATTTAGTTTACATATTGTCTTAATAGTATTAAATCATCAGTAAAACATTTCAAAATCACAAAGGGATTAAATTAATGTCTATTAGGTACCTATAGGTACATATCAATATCATTGATCGAGTCAATGAGAATGAGCTATCGAAGAGAAGCTTTGGTGCTTAACTTTAATTTTTTTATGTTATTTAGTTTACATATTGTCTTAATAGTATTAAATCATCAGTAACACATTTCAAAATCACAAAGGGATTAAATTAATGTCTATTAGGTACCTATAGGTACATATCAATATCGGTAACTCACAAACTCAAAATTTTACAACAAGTACTATTTAGATTTACTAATTGCTTAGTCTGAAATGTTAAATATTTATCGTTGGTATAGTACGATTGATAATGATAAGAATGCACTAAATTTAAAAAATAAAAAACAGCAATGATTGTAATGAAATATTACTAAAATTTATTGAACAGAAACATGTTAACACACATGGACATTTTTATAAAGTTTTGAACGATTTAAATTTTTTTAAACAAAATGTCTCCCTTAAAAATTGTAATTCAAGGTTGAAACGTTTTCTTTTTTTATAACAGTCTTAGGTAAATACAAAAAATTTTAATTCAACAGTTGATCGGATAATTTCATCTCTTAATAGGAATCATCTTTGTCTGTTCGCTCTAAAACAATAATAAAAATGTTAATTAAACAATACACATACATAAAATGCACGGTTGAAGTAGAATAAATTCATTTAAACTGAAAAATAAGCGCCCCTGCTCGGGCGCCAATTCGTAAGACAGCCGTTAGTGCGAGTAACTACATCACAGTCACCCAAAGCTTCTGATGTACTTTTATAAAATAAAATCAACATTTGTAAGTTTATTCCAAAAGAGTATGTTTCAGTTTTAATCAATTTATTCCATACTTGAGAGTCAATCGATAAGAAATATAAAAAAGATAAATTTCGTTAATTAAATACTTACTATCTTTTTTACGGCGATGACGTCTTGTAAAACGACTACAACGAGCAATACGTCCTCTTGGTCTGCTTAGACGTCTTGAGCAACAGGGTTCGTTATTTAAAGATGAAATACTCGTAGTGGAGGATGATGAGATTAGCAAGGAGCCCTCTAATAAAACAGATATAAATCAGATGTTGTAAAGTCTAGAAAATTTAACTTACCTAAACTGACGTAGTTGAAAGTCGCATTTGGTTCTAAGAAAAAGTATCCCGGTCTCGATAGTGATACAATATTAGTTTCACCCACATTCCATAAATCGTCATCAAATCTTGGATCATAATCGATATCTTTATAGAGAGAAGAACCGCTATCGGTCTTATTACTTGAGCAACCGCTCGATGCTCGACTCATTACTTTAGCCGAAACCATATCACAACGTTTTCTTAAAGGATATGGCCATACTTTCTTTGGGGAATTCTTACCCTTTGATTTTGCTTTATTTAAGCGCTTCCTTCTTCCAGGTGGATATTTTATTGGGATGTTTTCAACTGGTGAGTCATCTTCGAATGGTATAGGAATGTAGTAAACATAATTGTACTTTATCAAAGTATCAGAAAGTGAACGGATTACGTTTGTGTTTGCTCTGGGTGGTGATGCAGATGTACGTGCATATGCTAAACAAAAAAAAATGTTTAAACTTACAGAAAAACTATTTTAGAGGAAAATTAATTAATTTAAGGTTTATAAACAAGAGTTAGTAAAAATTCTTATTGCTATTAGAATAGAATAATAATATAGGCTTTGCCGACAAAAAGTGAGGTTAGATTGGGTTGAAGTTAAAACTTACGCATTCTAGGTTCACTAATGCTTCTCATTTTCTTTTTAGAATCTCCCATAATTATAATAATTCAATAAATATTAAGTAACAATCAAAACTTTAATTTTTATTTCGATTAACAAAAAGCGGTCTAAAGAAATAATCCGCTCTTGTCAACGATTAAAACAGACTCTACCGACTACCGGAAGTGGCGCTGTAGGTACTATAGGTTCTAGGAAACCAACATTTCCGGTTTAGAAATTTGAAATTTTATTTTAACGGTTATATTTTTTAATGAAATAACAAATTTAAGCTAGTTTTAAATAATATTTGAGCAATGATAATGAATTGGTTATTAACCTTGTTGCCTCTATCTATAACCTCCTAGGCGCTTTTTAGTATTTCAAACCAGGTACAAACCATAACTGTTAGTAGGTATGCTGTCTATTATAGCTAAATGTTAAAAAACACAAGGTACTTTTTAATATTAATTAAAAATATTGGGTCATAAAATAAAATATATCAAATCGATAAATAAATTCATTCTATCGGAAGTAATATCGAACAGGTTATGAATAGATGAAAATATTGTTAAAATAAAATTACAAGTCAAAATTGCTATTTGTTATAATTATAATTGTTATTCATCGTCTTAAAGTACAGTAAAACTTTTTGTCACAATTTAAAAAGTTAAAAAAATTATCTTCGAAACAATATATTCATTTTGTTTTTTAAATTTTAATCATTGTATTGAAAGAAATTTGCATTTGAACTCATTATTTTACATAAAATATCACTTACAGCTAATTGAATTAAAAAGTTTAATACTTCGGGAAAGATATTATTAATCGTCTCAATCATAAATGAAGTATCAAAAGAAACCTTTGATTGCTTAACTTTAATTTTATGTATCATTTTATAATATTATTAGTGTACATGTTGTTTTGATAGTAATTAATCATTAGCAAAACATTTCTATTATCGCAACGGTATTGAATGTCTATACCGATCTCAACATCGGAAACTTAAAACTCAAAATTGATTGCTGGAATTTTTTTAAATGTACTATTTGGTTTGTTGGTTTTTTAGTTTGAAACACTTTCAGGTAATTTTAAAGCATCCAAAACCCCTAATTCAAAAACTGTGAAATTTTAAATACTGGTAGGTAATAGACGAACCAAAAATTTAAATATTATCTAGCAATAAGAATGCACTCAACTTTAAAAATAAAAAGCAATAATGAAATATTACTAAAATTTATTTAATTTAGAATAACAATAGAATAACATGTTAACATATTAAATCGGTAGGTTTTTAAAAAGACATATTTAGCAATCGAGTAAATTCATTTTTCAAAATGATGATTCTGTGGATAATGTTGGTCCTGAAACAATAAATAAATTAGACTAATTAAGAAAAAATAATAAAAAATAAACGATTTGGTAAAAATAATTTTACCGAGAGCTTGTATCGGTCGATTGACCCAATCGACCGATGTATAGTTTTAAAAAGAAAATTTAGATAAAATACTTACTATATCTTTTGCGACGATTATTTCGTGAGTCACGACTTTGACTCCCAGAAGACATGGCTCGTTTCGAAGTGCTTAATTGTCTTGAGCAACAGGAATGGTTATTTAAAGAAGAAATACTCGAAGCCGAGGACGAAGAGACATACAAACAAGCATCTAATAAAAGAAATTTAAAAAGGTCTTACTTCTACAAAATTTAGATAAAATACTTACTACAAATTCTTTTTCGATGATTACGTCGTGAGTCACGACTTTCACTCCCAGAATACATGGCACGTTTCAAAGTGCTTAAACGTCTTGAGCAACAGGAATGGTTATTTAAACATGAAATACTCGAAGCCGAGGACGAAGAGACATACAAACAAGCATCTAATAAAAGAAATTTAAAAAAGGTCTTACTTTTACAAAATTTAGATTAAATACTTACTACAAATTCTTTTGTGACGATTACGTCGTGAGTCACGACTTTCACTTCCAGAAGACATGGCTCGTTTCGAAGTGCTTAATTGTCTTGAGCAAGAGTGTTTGTTATTTAAAGATGAAATACTCGAGGCCGAGGACGAAGAGACGAGCAAAGAACCATCTAAAAAAAGGGATTTAAAAAAGGTCTTACTTCTACAAAAGGTTATAACTTACCCAAACGTACATAGTTAAAGGTAGCATTTAATTGAATGTAAAATGATCCTGGTCTCGAGACCGATACAATATTGGTTTCGCCCACATTCCATAAATCGTCATCAAATCGTGGATCATAATCAATATCTTTGTAGAGGTAAGGACGCTCTACGAAAACTCTCCTATTGTTATCGTATGTACTACTTTCGAAACTACTCGCTGCTTGACTCATTACTTTAGCCGCAACCATATCGCAACGCCTTGGTAATGGATACGGCCATATTTTTTTTGGTATTTTTTTACCTTTAGATTTTGTTTTCTTTAAACGCTTCGTCTTTCCTGCTGGACATTTTATTGAAAGTTTTTCAACTGGTGAATCATCTTCTAATGGTATCGGAATGTAATAATTATAATTATCGTCTACGTTTGTGTTTGCTCTTGATGGTGATGCAGAGGTACGTGCATAAGCTAAATTTAAAAAAAATGATTGACGTTACGGAAAAATTTTTTAATTTACCGCCAAAAAAGTGAGGTTAAAGTTTGAAACTTACGCAATCTATGTTCGCCAGTTTTTATCTTCATTTTAGAATCTTCCATTGTAATGATTAAATAAATATTAATGAAAATATCAAAACTTTAATTTTTAATTCAATTAACAAAAATCTGAGTAAAGAAATGACACGCTCGTATCTATATTGACAATTTGACAATTGAAACTGACAGTTGCAAGTACCTACTACGATGTTCTTGAATTTTATTTTTTTAAATAACTTCTAGTTTAAAATTGTTGATAATTACTTAAACAATTTTTGAATTCTTTTAAAGTACAATTTTTCTACATACATTCTTCTTAAATTCGAAAATCTTAAAATTTGACTTTGAAGAACTGAGCATTTCCGGTTTGAAAATTTGAAATTTTATTTTAACGGAAATTTTCATTTCAACAAAAAGCTCGATTGGAAGATGACGACGTGGATAGGTTTGCTTAATAAGAGAAAAACAATTAAATTTGATTTTGTGATTTCACCGGTAAAAAAGTGAGGTTATATTGAGTCAGAATATAATTTAAGCTTATAACGTGCTCAAATTTGGGTGACTTTTGTCATAGTTTGTACGTCCCATAATTATAAAAATTCAGTAAACGTATAATAAATGTAAAATTAAATTTTGATATCGTTTATGAGAAGTGGCCGAAAACGCAACCACTTCCATTTGCTTGAAGTTAAAAAAGAAAAAAAAGTTAAAAATCAACACTATCTAATAATTTCAACAAAAACTATTTTAATTGAAACAAATTATAATCGTAAATTGTTTATAAAGCTTATTTGTACATGAATTGGATTTGAAATCGGTAAAAAAGGTAATAGTTCGTGTTATGCAACACGCCGCACACCCAAGTCAAGTATTGAGAGGAAACAACGTATCCAACGTTTGTCTCACAGCCGAAGGAAAGGCTCACACTGCAAAGCACATGGGCATTCACCGCTGGACATTTCCCATGATTTTAGGCGGGTAATTTAATTTTCGACGATGGACTGACGCTTTACCTAGATATATTTTGCTTAATATGAATATTTAATATGCTCTCTAGGTCCTTTCTGATGCAAAGTTCTAATGTGATTTATTAATTTTACTTCACCTGGAAAATTTTTATTGCAGTTCAAATGACTTCAACATTAATTTTTTGAATAACACCGTGTGTGTTTCAGTCTTTGATGATTAGATAAACTTTTTTCATGCCGATACACTGCACCACAAAAATTGCACTTGAACATTGACGAAGAATGAAGAAAAAAACAATCACTTTACAAAAAAGGCACTGGGCGCTTGCTTGGTGGCACTATTTGAAATGCAATTTCAAAGTATGGGTTTTTTTATTTATTTTAAAAACTAAACGTTTGTGTTAGACAACTACTGATTTTATAATTGGAAGAAATAAAAATTCGTTTAGAAATAGTTATATTCATTTGGCTCGGGGCTTTACCAAATTACCTATGTAAACGCTTCCATCACAACAAAACAATATTTTGTGAATAAAATAAACAAGACATGTCAAACTAGGTATTGCAAGTTGAAAAAGTCCAAGATAAAAAATACTCGTGACAAAAAGTGTTAATTAAGAATTGTACATATTTCTGAATTTCTTAAAAAAAATACGATTTTTCATTCAAATTACAAAATAAACTTTGACTGTTGTGTATTTAATAAATTAGCCTTATCTCTGAAATATTAAAAAAATCATTTCTAAAGCTAATATTAATATCCAGACTAACTAGAATTTTAACAATAAATTCTGCTACTTGCTACATATTCCAGATACGTGTAGGTCAAGCGTCAGTTCACCGGCAAAAATTAAATTACCCGCCCAAACGATTGCGAGATTTGTCCAGCGGTGAATGCGCATGCGCTT
Source organism: Malthinus seriepunctatus (assembly GCA_963924605.1). Taxonomy (NCBI): domain Eukaryota; kingdom Metazoa; phylum Arthropoda; class Insecta; order Coleoptera; family Cantharidae; genus Malthinus; species Malthinus seriepunctatus. The sequence continues at coordinate 3,271,708 of OZ004605.1, forward strand.
TGCAGTGTGAGACTTTTTGCTGTGAGACAAACGTCTTATCAATTAAGAAAACAGTCTGATGCGGCCATCTGGCCATAATAGGACTTTTCGTACATATGTTATCAAATTTTAAAATATATAAGGAGACGTGCTTAAATACAGACCTACTGTTCCTATTTGAACTCTGGAGGACGTTTAAAAACGCCTAAGCGAAGCATCTGATGCAAATCTTCAGATGGAGGATTAGGATTGTTAGGGTGGAGGGTAAACCGAGGTTTACGCGCACTTAGGCCGCTTAATCGGGCCCATTGTACTGCCTCCCTTAAGCGACCCCTTCTGACCCTTCAGTCCTTGATCCATCCCAACCTTTGGATGAATCCAAGAATACTGGAGGGTGAAGTGTCGCTGATACTGGCCATGTTAAGCCAGTATTCCCCTAACATGGATCCTCGAATTAGCGTTAACGCAGGGCAGTGACAAAGCACGTGTTCCATTGTTTCATCCGCTTCATTGCATCCTCTACATCTGGGGCTGTCAGCAACACCCATTCTGTATAGATGCTTGTTCAATCGACAGTGTCCAGTGAGAGTGCCAGCCATGGCACGTAAGTTCTCACGAGACAACCGTAGGTAATAATTAGCGTACCTTTTAGATGGCGCTTTTATAGCTGCTTTGGCAAACCTGCAGCTGGTACAGTTAGCCCAACGTTTCCTATGGGCTATCAGCGTGTTACTTTTCAGTAGACTGTCGAGGGTGCTGACTGAGGGAGTGATAGAGGGCTCAGGGCCAATAGGCGAAATCGCTGAGCCCTCTCTCGCCAACTGGTCAGCTCTTTCATTACCCTCGTTTCCTTGATGACCTTTGACCGCGCAGAGTCTTAGGTCATTATATGTAGATATCTGATTCAGAACTTTGATGCATTCTAGCACCAAACCAGATGTTACTTTATGGCTGTTTAGTGCCGCGAGCACCGTTCTGCTGTCTGTCGATATCTGAATGTTGTGGTTGATGATTCCGCTCTCTATAATATACCGAGAGCCTTCTAGCACCCCTATTAGTTCTGTTTGAAAAACTGAGGTGTGCTTGCCTAGCGATATGCTTTTGCTTAGATTCAGCTCAGGTGAGAATATACCCGCTCCAGAGCCGCTATCTGTTTTAGATCCGTCGGTATAGATAGAGATGTCAGGTGTGACAGTTTCTGTATCTGTTGACCAAATCTTGAATGATCTGTTGAAAATATATGTAGGTGGAATGTGATCCGTACCCAACGTGAGTAGAGGCAGCTCTTTCGTGCTGTCCTCGACAACACTTAGATGTCCTACATTTGTTGAATTATCCCACAAGCCCAGTCCGCGTAACCTTAGGGCCAGTTCCTTCACATAGATATCTAGTGGAGGGAGGCACAAAAGGGTTTCTAAGGCAGCGGTGGGTGCGGTTTTCATTACTCCAGTGGCCGCTAAGCAAGCTAGTCTCTGCACACGTGAGAGTTTAGTTATGGTGGTTTTTTTATTGATCCTGGGCCACCAAACAATGGCACCATATGTTAGCATCGGTCTGATAAATCTTCTGATGTGAAGATCTTTCTTTAATTATAGAAATAAAAAATAATAAGGAACATCCACAAAGAATTTATTAAATACAAAGTTCTTCAAAAATACATTCTAGTTACAAAGCCTGAATTTTTGTTACAGGTTTTTCTGTTTAATTTTGATACAACGGCCATTTTTTGGAAATACAGTTGATTTTGAAAACGATTCTTCTTTAAGAAACGCCTGAAACAATAGAAAAGTCTTATTAACATCAAGAATTTACCTTGGTCAAGACCAAGCAAAACCAAATGGTTTGAGATCTAAACCACAGCCCTTGAGTCTTAAGTCTCGACATCTTGAGATAAAACCAACTCGTATTGGTCAAGACCAGGCGAGACCAAATGGTTTGAGATCTGAACCACAACCCTTAAGCCTTAAGTCTGAACATTTTTAGATGCGACTAATTTGTCTTAGTCAAGACCAGACGAGACCAAATGGTTTGAGATCTAAACCACAGCCCTTGAGTCTTAAGTCTCGATATCTTGAGATAAAACCCATTCGTATTGGTCAAGACCAGGCGAAACCAAATGGTTTGAGATCTGAACCACAACCCTTAAGTCTAAACATTTTTAGATGAGACCAATTTGTCTTAGTCAAGACCAGACGAGACCAAATGGTTTGAAATCTAAACCACGGCCCTTGAGCCCTAAGTCTGAACATTTTTAGATGAGACCAATTTGTCTTATTTAAGACCAGACGAGAGCAAATGGTTTGAGATCTAATCCACAGCCCTTGAGTCCTAGGTCTCGACATCTTGAGATGAGATGAACTGAGTGAAATACTTACAACATTGGCTACATTCGCTTGGAACGTCTTCCGCCCATAATAAATCGTTGGCAGAAGAGCTTACTTCAGTAGTAGATTGGTCTTCATCATCTTCTTCAATGTTAGCTGAAGGAGTTGCCATTTTGCTTTTGTTGGAGGCGATAAAATTGACTTTAGATGGTTCATCGCCCATTGCTTTGGTTGAACAGCCTACTGGAGGTTCTAGAACAGGCTTTAAGCAAACTTTCTTGCATCTTCTCCCAAATTTATTTATGACACGTTTATTTCTCAAAAATGTTTTCTTTCGCCTAAGAGCGATAATTTCCATTGGCTTGTCATCAATCAAACAGCGATCATCTATGGGTGGCGAGATTATTACAAGCGCTAAATTTAAAGAAAGTATCAATTAATCTCAGTTTAATTTAAAAATAATTGGAATTTAAAATTTTACAAGAAGTGAGGTTATGTTCGATTATAATTCATATTTTCGACTTACCCCAAAAAATTGAACGGAGGTTTTTCATTGTGTTAACGTATTTTATAAACTTGTTAGTGGATAATCAAAAATATATTATTTTTAATTCGTTTCAAGGGAGTTCTCGCAAATGCGACCACTACCAATCAGTTCATGTAAAAAGAGAACGCTACAGGAAACAGGAAGCTGAAATGTAGGCAATATCTAACGGTTTTTTTAAATTCAAAAATTTTTGTTTCAAATTATTTAAAATCAAATAATACATTATTGTATACAGGGTGTACTGAATTTAGGGGCGAAGAATTTATAAAAATTATAAACAAGTTTATACACCGAATTTTATTTAAGACACGTAGGGTTAACTACGGTGGCCTCTCATACTATTATTTGCGTCACAAATTGAACATTTATCTACAATAATTACAGTATAGAACTGTAAAGAGGTTGTAAATGGAAATTTTTGAGCTAAACTTCGTATTTTCTTGTAATTTGCAACAACTTTTCCTAATACATTTCTGTTTTCAATCGCTAATATGACTTTAGCTGAAATGTCACTTTGATTTTAATTCTAGTTGGCTAGATTTTGACTTTTGAAAAAATTTTATTCTTACGAAAAGATAGATCTTAATGGTCTACATAATTGATAAAAATTTTATTCCTATTGCTTTTAATTTAAAATAGTTATGTGGGTGTCTTTACCTAAGTGAAACACACTGTATAGTAAAGATTTGAAATTATTAATTTTGGTGTTTTACTCTTTGGTAGGTAAATGTTATTTTAAGTAATGTAAGTATGTATTATCAATTATTATTGTAAGCCCTTTTTATGGCGAAAAGCCTAAGGACTTTCGTTAAATTATTTCTTCCTAGTAAGTTATGCAACCCAACTATCGTCTAAGCATTGCCGGTAGTAAGCTAGCATTAAAATAATTAAAATTAAGTTTCATATTTTTTATTTGGTCTAAATTGAAGTCCAAAATAATATTGTTTTACATCGTCAGAAAGCTAATTTTACGCACTTTTAAGATATTAAAAAATATACAGGGTGTTTCATTTAAATTAAGAAAGTTGTTTCCATTTCCGGTTAAACTGGAAGTCAAAATATAAAGTGTTTGGTATTGTGTAACAGCTAATTTTACGAGTTTTTAAGATATTAAAAAATATACAGGGTGTTCCTAAAAATTTTGATATTTTTGTAATTTCCGGTTTAACCGGAAGCGTTTTGTTAACCGAAAATAGTGTCAAATAATAGATATTTACGGGATTGATATATTTGAAAATGTTCAAGTTTTTTTTTATTATAAAAAAATTATATTTATAAAATTTTGACATTCAAAAAATCATAACTACGGTTCCGCTTCGTAGAAGTTAATAAAATAATAGAGTTTGGTAGAGAATTACATTGTCTCTAACATATCCAAAAATGATAAAAATTGTTAAAGCGCATTGTGAGAAAATCCATTTCCAAATTTTGACCTATTTAGGCCCCTTAAAGGTAGGCAATTTTTAAAAAATTTAAAAAATCGACTGGATTAGGACGAAAGCCCTTTATTTTGGCTGTACTTCGTCTTTTTGAAATTTTTATAATAATAATTATCGGCCAAGTTATAAGGGAAAAACACAAAATCGGACAATCATTCTATAGCCCGTCATTTTGAGTTTTAATATTCGAAAAATTTTTTTGGACTCATATGTACTATCTTATAACCATGTAAAAATAACTTTGGCTAATGTTCGAAATAACCACCTTATTTTTGGACACCCTGTATAGATTTCTGATAAAAGCGTAAGTTGCCGATGAAATAATTTTAAAGCGGCTAAAATCATTAAAGTTGGTTTAGTAGTTTTTACTCCAGAGTTGTAACATCCACCCATATACAAGGTGATTCAAGGGTTGGACTGGCCCGATGGGCTACCAGGAATTTCCCGGTGGCGTAAAGGCAAAACATACCATTCTGCAACGCACAGCTCCACAAGTCCGCGTTGTAGCGTGGTATGTTTCGTCCGTATAAAATAGTCGTATATGTTTAGACAAAACATACCACGCTACAACGCACACGATTTGTAGACCTTACATTCTCCCTAGCAAAGAAATTATAATAATCTTGTTGCTACACAAATAATAATAAATTTCTTAGCACAGACATTTTCAATTAATATATTTTTATTTTAACTATAAAAATTGAAAAAAAGTCCATTTTTAAATACCTATCTGCAATTTTATTAAAAATATAATTTTGTGATATGAGATCTAAATTTTTTATATTTATTAGTTTATTATTTCCATAAGTAATTTATTAAACATTTTTCAAATTTCCGATTGTTGCAAATAAACTAGAATATAAAATAAATTTAAAATTTGTTTTTTCTTCAAACGTCAAAAAAAGTTGACATTTTGTTACTGAACAAGTAAGGTTAAAGTTCACTTTTACCTCCTAGGAGGTAAAGGTAAATTCTAACCCTAAATATTTACAACAAATTGTAACGTAAAATGATTTTTCTAAACATTTGAAATGTAACAAGGTAATGTTTTTATAAATTTTCTGTTATAATTTATTCGTTGCGTTTAATAATTAGCTTCTTTTTACAAGTTAAAGTTAATTTTTAAAAATATTTTACAATTGAACTACACATAATTTTCAAGAGATGGCGACACTTGAAAAATTTTTATTTTTGGTTTTTCTAAGTTTTACGTTTGAAGAAAAAATTAAATGTTTCATACGGAGTAAAAATACTTTTTTTGGCTCGTCAGTAGTTGTCAGACTCAACTTCGTTTCGTCTGACAAGCCCTACTGACTAGCTTAAAAAAAGTGACGTTTTTACTCCTAATCAAACAATCTACTATTCTTATTATCTAGCTGTCATTACCAACACGTTACCGACGTTACATAGTGACGCTGTCGCAAATCTTTTCAAAAACTTCACAAAAATAACAGATTTTGCAGGGGCTCATCAGTCATCGACAATGACTGACGTAGTAAACAGATTAAACAAATGCATGGAAAAAATAACCACACCAGCTCAAGCGGAAAATTTTTTTGCAAAATCAAAAATAAACTTTTCTAGAAAAATAGGTGTTTAGCCTACGTCGATGTCACGAAGAACAACAAGAGTTGGTTTAAAGAGCGATCGTCAAAGAATCCAAGCAGGTAAACCATCTACAAGTGAACGTGATTTACAAAGAAATAAAAGCCGCAAAAGAAAAAGATGCTTGGCAGCTTGGCTGAGAATATACTTGTCAATCGCCCCAACGCCGTCACATGGGGCAAATCATTAATAATAAGTAGATACATAAATTCAAAGTCAAAACAACTGTTTTAATTGCAATTTTTTATAATTATAACAACATCGATTCGTTGATATTTTGAATGCATATTTTATAATCCTAAAATTAGTATAATAGGTCTTAGAATTTTACTATGAGAAAAAAAAATTTATTCTTTACCAAAAAGAATAAAACTGCACCTTTCTAGAATTTTGAGGCAATATGTAGTAGTAGTTTTTGTAATTATATCTTCTTAGAATTACAAAAACTATTATTTTCTCTAAAAACCCAAAAGCGTAAACGTTTCTATTTTTTATACAAGCATTTTCATTTTTAAATGTTCCTTATTTACTATTAGCGTAAAATTAGCTATAAAATCTGTGAAATTTTCCATCAGTAAGTTAAACATCAAATAAAAATACTAGAGTCTATATTAACAATAAATTACAGCTGCGTTGCAGCGTGGTATGTTTCGTCCTGCAAAACTAAGCTAAAAAGCACGGACAAACCATACCACGACTGAACGCATTAGTGCGTTGCAGAATGGTATGTTTTGCCTTTACGCTTCCCGGTGGCCCGTGATGTGGTAATAAAAGAAACATACTGCAAAAATTTAGATAAATTGAAAAAATCAAAAATATAAACCTGGACCATCAGAATAATTCCCGGTACTCATTTTTCTCCCACTCCAACCCTGGATGATTCATTGATATGACCGTCTTCGATAGCTCCCTAACCGTTTAAAGTACGGCATATATTTAAATACAAAAGTTATTCAACTCCTTAATGAGCATAACCTAAAATTATTTTCATTTCTACAGGGTGTTCTATTACTGCTCGGCAAGAACATTTTTAATTTTTTTCAATGGAACACCCTGTATATTTTTTTGTATTTTGACTTGGCATTAAGTCGCGTACATTTCCATATGAAAAAATTTTAATTTCTCCGCGGTGTTGCCAGGTTATTAATTTTTTTCTGTAAAAAATGCCCGCAACACGCGGTTATTTAGAAAATCGTCCTAAAACCATTGTTCAAGGAATAATAACGAAATTTTTTTCCTAGGTAGTTATGACTATTCTCTATGCTAAGAAATTAAAATACTTCTATTAAATTATACAGGGTGTTCTTAAAAGCGATCCAAAGTTACTCATTTTCAAAGGACCATAACTCGTGATTTACAAATGGAACACCTTGTATATTTTTACATATTTGGATTTCTGGTAAAATTTCGATACTAAATATGCAGAAATATACAGGGTGTTCCGATATAATTGTTAGTCATAGTTTTTAAATAGATATCTAGACTTAAGAAAAATTTTTATTGCATTTTTGGAATCAGAGGGACTCAAAACGTCCAGAAATGAAATAAAAAAATTTTTCTTTATTATATTTTTTGCAAAGTACCTACAGAGTACGAAAAAGTAAAAATTTGCTAACTAAAACAATAATTTTATTTAAAATTTATTATTAAAAATGACAATAATTTACAAATGTTATCGAATTTATTTTTAATGAAATTTTAATTAAGATAAAGAAAATTTAAATAATAATTAATCGTAAGTTATGCAATAATTTGAGCATTTAGTAATATTGATACAAATAAATACTTTGTTTTAATACCAAGTAATGATATGAGTTGAATACATATTGTATAAATTGCAACTATTTTGAGCGTGGCAAAAAAATAATTTTCACGACTCAAAAGTCTTTTAATTATAACGTACCCTCGTTTTAATAAAATAATTTCCATATTGAGCCATTTTTTTCCTGTGCACTTTACGGTGTTTGGCTAAATGGTCTGATCTGGCAAATGCCTTTTCGCATAACTCGCACTTGTAGGGTTTAATCCCAGAGTGAGATCTCTTGTGCCTGGCAAGTTCGTCCGATCTTGAAAATCTCCAACTACAGTTGAGCCAATTGCAAGCGAAGGGTTTTTCACCAGAGTGTCGTCTTAAGTGTGCCTTAAGATGGGACGATTTGGCGTAAATTTTTTCACAATTTGTTATCGGACAGGGAAAATATTTGTCATCGTCGGCTTTTCTATTTGTGTAATCGTGGTTTAATAAAGCTTCTGGTCTTCTGTTGTAAGAACGCACAGGTTTAACGTCGCTTTTGAATTTGTTTTCTTTGGATTCTCTAATCGGTCTGGAGTTTTCGTAAATTAAAGATCTTCGTCTTCTATTTCGTTCGTCGCTTATGTGCGGAAACATGCTGATTATTTGAATCGTTTCTTCCGGTGAAGGGGCGAAAATGTCGAAGTTTTCTAAAACGGTGGAGTCGTTGAAGAAGTTGCTGTCGAAGGTTTCGTTGAAGAAGTCTTCGATTTTCTCGCTGAACTCCTTGGAGGAATTTTCGTTGGATATGTTTTTGTCTAAAACATCGTCTATGTCTTCTTCGGTTACTTTAACTAATTGTTCCGAGTCGTTGGAGTTGAAGTATAAATCTAAGTCGATTCCTAAAACTGATAGTGGATTTGAGTCTTCGTTTAATAATTTTTCACACGAATTTTCACCTAATGGGGTTAAAGTTTGGTGATTTTGTTGTAGGTAATTTTGTTGATTTGGTTCGTTAAATAAATTAACTAAATCGTTTAAATAATCTAATTCACTATTATCACTTATTTTATTATCTAAGCACAAAGATTCGTTTTTTTGATCGACACTAATTTGTTCTATTAAATACATTATTTCCGGACGAACTGATTCTTCTTCTTGAAGAGTGCACATGTCGTGGAAGTAATGAGGAAACTCTCCTGGAGGCATTGTTTATAAATTTTTGTTGTTGTTTGTAGCGAGTTGCGCGTTAAACTGATCCAAAATAATTATTTAAGAGACGCTTTAGTCACACATGGAAATTTACATATTCGTCAAATTGAATTTGTTTATCTTTATCGAAACTGTTGTCGAAGCTATGTTTTTTTTATTAACATCAACTTATGTATTATAATATGATACACTCGAGGGATCTGTTAATTTCGTCAAATTAATGTTATGTTAGTTGGTGTCAACCATTGCCTAGTACAAGACTTAATCTTTGGTTTGGTTTGAAGTTTCATCCCTAGAGGATTCCAATTGGTGCAGTTTTAAATAAGTTTTAATTATTTAATTGTAAACAAATGTCGTTCGTTTAATCACTTTTATTATGAATGACCTTATAACTTTAATTAAACCTTCTTATTTTTATTTATAAATCTGATACCCAATTTTTATTTATATTTGTTAGAATTTTATTAACGTAAAAGTTTTAGAACTGCTACATAAGAGATAGGCTCAGGAAATACATGATAAATTGCGACTGTATTGAGATATGTTACTACCAGTGTCCAGACTATTCATAATATAATTGATAATAAAAAAATATAATTACAAGTAATTCAATATTTTCATTAACTAATAATGAAATATTTCAAATTTAAAACTCTTTATTTATTAATTATCTTTATAATTAAATTGAAATTATTTGACGTTATATTAATTACTCAAAAACTAATTTATTCACTTTTAATTTCATTTTTCTAAGAATATTTACGTAAATAGTCCAAGATCGTCAATGCAGCACTAAGAAACCACAATCAGTTAAATTGCATTTAATTTGAATTTCCAAATATGTCACTATCTTTCCACAACCAAAATCCTTAAAAACATTTTTATCCTCACAAAAATCCATTCCCTTCCAACAAACCCTGTAATCAGAGGAAAGAGTCTTTCCTGAGATGTTCATTCCAATCCAACAAACCCTGTAACCAGAGAAAGTGTGTTCATTTCTGATAGATTCAATGAATTAATTTTTTGCGAATAGGTCCTGGCGTCCTTAAATATGATTTTTGCTTTATAAAGTGACGTAGAAACAACATCAAATAGCACTCCTTCCAACAAACCTTGTAATCAGAGAAAAAAGTCCTTCCTGAGACGATTTTGCTTATATTTCAAAAACGATGGGTCCTAAGAAAAAAATTATTCTTAGAAAAATGAAAGCTTATTAAATTTCCTACAAGATTGTTTCTATTCATTTTTGCTCTAATACTTATAGTTTTACAGATATGCTTTTCCTAGGACCCACCGTTTTCGAGATATAAGCGGAAACCCCAAATACGAAACCATTCCATTCCTATCCTACGAACCCTATAACCAGAGAAAGCTTTCATTTCTGATAGATCCAATGAATTATTTTTTTGTGAATACGTCCTGGCGTCCTTAAATATGATTTTTGCTTTATAAAGTGACGTAGAAACAACATCAAATAGCACCTCTTCCAACGAACCCTGTAATCAGAGAAACAAGTCCTTCCTGAGACGTTTTTGCTTTTATCTCAAAAACGATGGGTCCTAATAAAAAAATTATTCTTAGAAAAATAAAAGCTTATTAAATTTCCTACAAGATTGTTTCTATTCATTTTTGCTTTATTGCTTATAGTTTTACAGATATGCTTTTCCTAGGACTCACCGTTTTCGAGATATAAGCGGAAACCCCAAATACGGAACCATTCAATTCCTATCCTACGAACCCTATAACCAGAGAAAGCTTTCATTTCTGATAGATTCAATGAATTATTTTTTTGTGAATACGTCCTGGCGTCCTTAAATATGATTTTTGCTTTATAAAGTGACGTAGAAACAACATCAAATAGCACTCCTTCCAACAAACCTTGTAATCAGAGAAAAAAGTCCTTCCTGAGACGATTTTGCTTATATTTCAAAAACGATGGGTCCTAAGAAAAAAATTATTCTTAGAAAAATGAAAGCTTATTAAATTTCCTACAAGATTGTTTCTATTCATTTTTGCTCTATTACTTATAGTTTTACAGATATGCTTTTCCTAGGACCCACCGTTTTCGAGATATAAGCGGAAACCCCAAATACGAAACCATTCCATTCCTATCCTACGAACCCTATAACCAGAGAAAGCTTTCATTTCTGATAGATCCAATGAATTAATTTTTTGCGAATAGGTCCTGGCGTCCTTAAATATGATTTTTGCTTTATAAAGTGACGTAGAAACAACATCAAATAGCACTCCTTCCAACAAACCTTGTAATCAGAGAAAAAAGTCCTTCCTGAGACGATTTTGCTTATATTTCAAAAACGATGGGTCCTAAGAAAAAAATTATTCTTAGAAAAATGAAAGCTTATTAAATTTCCTACAAGATTGTTTCTATTCATTTTTGCTCTAATACTTATAGTTTTACAGATATGCTTTTCCTAGGACCCACCGTTTTCGAGATATAAGCGGAAACCCCAAATACGAAACCATTCCATTCCTATCCTACGAACCCTATAACCAGAGAAAGCTTTCATTTCTGATAGATCCAATGAATTATTTTTTTGTGAATACGTCCTGGCGTCCTTAAATATGATTTTTGCTTTATAAAGTGACGTAGAAACAACATCAAATAGCACCTCTTCCAACGAACCCTGTAATCAGAGAAACAAGTCCTTCCTGAGACGTTTTTGCTTTTATCTCAAAAACGATGGGTCCTAATAAAAAAATTATTCTTAGAAAAATAAAAGCTTATTAAATTTCCTACAAGATTGTTTCTATTCATTTTTGCTTTATTGCTTATAGTTTTACAGATATGCTTTTCCTAGGACTCACCGTTTTCGAGATATAAGCGGAAACCCCAAATACGGAACCATTCAATTCCTATCCTACGAACCCTATAACCAGAGAAAGCTTTCATTTCTGATAGATTCAATGAATTATTTTTTTGTGAATACGTCCTGGCGTCCTTAAATATGATTTTTGCTTTATAAAGTGACGTAGAAACAACATCAAATAGCACTCCTTCCAACAAACCTTGTAATCAGAGAAAAAAGTCCTTCCTGAGACGATTTTGCTTATATTTCAAAAACGATGGGTCCTAAGAAAAAAATTATTCTTAGAAAAATGAAAGCTTATTAAATTTCCTACAAGATTGTTTCTATTCATTTTTGCTCTATTACTTATAGTTTTACAGATATGCTTTTCCTAGGACCCACCGTTTTCGAGATATAAGCGGAAACCCCAAATACGAAACCATTCCATTCCTATCCTACGAACCCTATAACCAGAGAAAGCTTTCATTTCTGATAGATCCAATGAATTATTTTTTTGTGAATACGTCCTGGCGTCCTTAAATATGATTTTTGCTTTATAAAGTGACGTAGAAACAACATCAAATAGCACCTCTTCCAACGAACCCTGTAATCAGAGAAACAAGTCCTTCCTGAGACGTTTTTGCTTTTATCTCAAAAACGATGGGTCCTAATAAAAAAATTATTCTTAGAAAAATAAAAGCTTATTAAATTTCCTACAAGATTGTTTCTATTCATTTTTGCTTTATTGCTTATAGTTTTACAGATATGCTTTTCCTAGGACTCACCGTTTTCGAGATATAAGCGGAAACCCCAAATACGGAACCATTCAATTCCTATCCTACGAACCCTATAACCAGAGAAAGCTTTCATTTCTGATAGATTCAATGAATTATTTTTTTGTGAATACGTCCTGGCGTCCTTAAATATGATTTTTGCTTTATAAAGTGACGTAGAAACAACATCAAATAGCACTCCTTCCAACAAACCTTGTAATCAGAGAAAAAAGTCCTTCCTGAGACGATTTTGCTTATATTTCAAAAACGATGGGTCCTAAGAAAAAAATTATTCTTAGAAAAATGAAAGCTTATTAAATTTCCTACAAGATTGTTTCTATTCATTTTTGCTCTATTACTTATAGTTTTACAGATATGCTTTTCCTAGGACCCACCGTTTTCGAGATATAAGCGGAAACCCCAAATACGAAACCATTCCATTCCTATCCTACGAACCCTATAACCAGAGAAAGCTTTCATTTCTGATAGATCCAATGAATTAATTTTTTGCGAATAGGTCCTGGCGTCCTTAAATATGATTTTTGCTTTATAAAGTGACGTAGAAACAACATCAAATAGCACTCCTTCCAACAAACCTTGTAATCAGAGAAAAAAGTCCTTCCTGAGACGATTTTGCTTATATTTCAAAAACGATGGGTCCTAAGAAAAAAATTATTCTTAGAAAAATGAAAGCTTATTAAATTTCCTACAAGATTGTTTCTATTCATTTTTGCTCTAATACTTATAGTTTTACAGATATGCTTTTCCTAGGACCCACCGTTTTCGAGATATAAGCGGAAACCCCAAATACGAAACCATTCCATTCCTATCCTACGAACCCTATAACCAGAGAAAGCTTTCATTTCTGATAGATCCAATGAATTATTTTTTTGTGAATACGTCCTGGCGTCCTTAAATATGATTTTTGCTTTATGAAGTGACGTAGAAACAACATCAAATAGCACCTCTTCCAACGAACCCTGTAATCAGAGAAACAAGTCCTTCCTGAGACGTTTTTGCTTTTATCTCAAAAACGATGGGTCCTAATAAAAAAATTATTCTTAGAAAAATAAAAGCTTATTAAATTTCCTACAAGATTGTTTCTATTCATTTTTGCTTTATTGCTTATAGTTTTACAGATATGCTTTTCCTAGGACTCACCGTTTTCGAGATATAAGCGGAAACCCCAAATACGGAACCATTCAATTCCTATCCTACGAACCCTATAACCAGAGAAAGCTTTCATTTCTGATAGATCCAATGAATTATTTTTTTGTGAATACGTCCTGGCGTCCTTAAATATGATTTTTGCTTTATAAAGTGACGTAGAAACAACATCAAATAGCACTCCTTCCAACAAACCTTGTAATCAGAGAAAAAAGTCCTTCCTGAGACGATTTTGCTTATATTTCAAAAACGATGGGTCCTAAGAAAAAAATTATTCTTAGAAAAATGAAAGCTTATTAAATTTCCTACAAGATTGTTTCTATTCATTTTTGCTCTATTACTTATAGTTTTACAGATATGCTTTTCCTAGGACCCACCGTTTTCGAGATATAAGCGGAAACCCCAAATACGAAACCATTCCATTCCTATCCTACGAACCCTATAACCAGAGAAAGCTTTCATTTCTGATAGATCCAATGAATTAATTTTTTGCGAATAGGTCCTGGCGTCCTTAAATATGATTTTTGCTTTATAAAGTGACGTAGAAACAACATCAAATAGCACTCCTTCCAACAAACCTTGTAATCAGAGAAAAAAGTCCTTCCTGAGACGATTTTGCTTATATTTCAAAAACGATGGGTCCTAAGAAAAAAATTATTCTTAGAAAAATGAAAGCTTATTAAATTTCCTACAAGATTGTTTCTATTCATTTTTGCTCTAATACTTATAGTTTTACAGATATGCTTTTCCTAGGACCCACCGTTTTCGAGATATAAGCGGAAACCCCAAATACGAAACCATTCCATTCCTATCCTACGAACCCTATAACCAGAGAAAGCTTTCATTTCTGATAGATCCAATGAATTATTTTTTTGTGAATACGTCCTGGCGTCCTTAAATATGATTTTTGCTTTATGAAGTGACGTAGAAACAACATCAAATAGCACCTCTTCCAACGAACCCTGTAATCAGAGAAACAAGTCCTTCCTGAGACGTTTTTGCTTTTATCTCAAAAACGATGGGTCCTAATAAAAAAATTATTCTTAGAAAAATAAAAGCTTATTAAATTTCCTACAAGATTGTTTCTATTCATTTTTGCTTTATTGCTTATAGTTTTACAGATATGCTTTTCCTAGGACTCACCGTTTTCGAGATATAAGCGGAAACCCCAAATACGGAACCATTCAATTCCTATCCTACGAACCCTATAACCAGAGAAAGCTTTCATTTCTGATAGATCCAATGAATTATTTTTTTGTGAATACGTCCTGGCGTCCTTAAATATGATTTTTGCTTTATAAAGTGACGTAGAAACAACATCAAATAGCACTCCTTCCAACAAACCTTGTAATCAGAGAAAAAAGTCCTTCCTGAGACGATTTTGCTTATATTTCAAAAACGATGGGTCCTAAGAAAAAAATTATTCTTAGAAAAATGAAAGCTTATTAAATTTCCTACAAGATTGTTTCTATTCATTTTTGCTCTATTACTTATAGTTTTACAGATATGCTTTTCCTAGGACCCACCGTTTTCGAGATATAAGCGGAAACCCCAAATACGAAACCATTCCATTCCTATCCTACGAACCCTATAACCAGAGAAAGCTTTCATTTCTGATAGATCCAATGAATTAATTTTTTGCGAATAGGTCCTGGCGTCCTTAAATATGATTTTTGCTTTATAAAGTGACGTAGAAACAACATCAAATAGCACTCCTTCCAACAAACCTTGTAATCAGAGAAAAAAGTCCTTCCTGAGACGATTTTGCTTATATTTCAAAAACGATGGGTCCTAAGAAAAAAATTATTCTTAGAAAAATGAAAGCTTATTAAATTTCCTACAAGATTGTTTCTATTCATTTTTGCTCTAATACTTATAGTTTTACAGATATGCTTTTCCTAGGACCCACCGTTTTCGAGATATAAGCGGAAACCCCAAATACGAAACCATTCCATTCCTATCCTACGAACCCTATAACCAGAGAAAGCTTTCATTTCTGATAGATCCAATGAATTATTTTTTTGTGAATACGTCCTGGCGTCCTTAAATATGATTTTTGCTTTATAAAGTGACGTAGAAACAACATCAAATAGCACCTCTTCCAACGAACCCTGTAATCAGAGAAACAAGTCCTTCCTGAGACGTTTTTGCTTTTATCTCAAAAACGATGGGTCCTAATAAAAAAATTATTCTTAGAAAAATAAAAGCTTATTAAATTTCCTACAAGATTGTTTCTATTCATTTTTGCTTTATTGCTTATAGTTTTACAGATATGCTTTTCCTAGGACTCACCGTTTTCGAGATATAAGCGGAAACCCCAAATACGGAACCATTCAATTCCTATCCTACGAACCCTATAACCAGAGAAAGCTTTCATTTCTGATAGATCCAATGAATTATTTTTTTGTGAATACGTCCTGGCGTCCTTAAATATGATTTTTGCTTTATAAAGTGACGTAGAAACAACATCAAATAGCACTCCTTCCAACAAACCTTGTAATCAGAGAAAAAAGTCCTTCCTGAGACGATTTTGCTTATATTTCAAAAACGATGGGTCCTAAGAAAAAAATTATTCTTAGAAAAATGAAAGCTTATTAAATTTCCTACAAGATTGTTTCTATTCATATTTGCTCTATTACTTATAGTTTTACAGATATGCTTTTCCTAGGACCCACCGTTTTCGAGATATAAGCGGAAACCCCAAATACGAAACCATTCCATTCCTATCCTACGAACCCTATAACCAGAGAAAGCTTTCATTTCTGATAGATCCAATGAATTATTTTTTTGTGAATACGTCCTGGCGTCCTTAAATATGATTTTTGCTTTATAAAGTGACGTAGAAACAACATCAAATAGCACCTCTTCCAACGAACCCTGTAATCAGAGAAACAAGTCCTTCCTGAGACGTTTTTGCTTTTATCTCAAAAACGATGGGTCCTAATAAAAAAATTATTCTTAGAAAAATAAAAGCTTATTAAATTTCCTACAAGATTGTTTCTATTCATTTTTGCTTTATTGCTTATAGTTTTACAGATATGCTTTTCCTAGGACTCACCGTTTTCGAGATATAAGCGGAAACCCCAAATACGGAACCATTCAATTCCTATCCTACGAACCCTATAACCAGAGAAAGCTTTCATTTCTGATAGATCCAATGAATTATTTTTTTGTGAATACGTCCTGACCTCCTTAAATATGATTTTTGCTTTATAAAGTGACGTAGAAACAACATCAAATAGCACTCCTTCCAACAAACCTTGTAATCAGAGAAAAAAGTCCTTCCTGAGACGATTTTGCTTATATTTCAAAAACGATGGGTCCTAAGAAAAAAATTATTCTTAGAAAAATGAAAGCTTATTAAATTTCCTACAAGATTGTTTCTATTCATTTTTGCTCTATTACTTATAGTTTTACAGATATGCTTTTCCTAGGACCCACCGTTTTCGAGATATAAGCGGAAACCCCAAATACGAAACCATTCCATTCCTATCCTACGAACCCTATAACCAGAGAAAGCTTTCATTTCTGATAGATCCAATGAATTAATTTTTTGCGAATAGGTCCTGGCGTCCTTAAATATGATTTTTGCTTTATAAAGTGCCGTAGAAACAACATCAAATAGCACCTCTTCCAACGAACCCTGTAAGCAGAGAAACAAGTCCTTCCTGAGACGTTTTTGCTTTTATCTCAAAAACGATGGGTCCTAATAAAAAAATTATTCTTAGAAAAATAAAAGCTTATTAAATTTCCTACAAGATTGTTTCTATTCATTTTTGCTTTATTGCTTATAGTTTTACAGATATGCTTTTCCTAGGACTCACCGTTTTCGAGATATAAGCGGAAACCCCAAATACGGAACCATTCAATTCCTATCCTACGAACCCTATAACCAGAGAAAGCTTTCATTTCTGATAGATCCAATGAATTATTTTTTTGTGAATACGTCCTGGCGTCCTTAAATATGATTTTTGCTTTATAAAGTGACGTAGAAACAACATCAAATAGCACCTCTTCCAACGAACCCTGTAATCAGAGAAACAAGTCCTTCCTGAGACGTTTTTGCTTTTATCTCAAAAACGATGGGTCCTAATAAAAAAATTATTCTTAGAAAAATAAAAGCTTATTACATTTCCTACAAGATTGTTTCTATTCATTTTTGCTTTATTGCTTATAGTTTTACAGATATGCTTTTCCTAGGACTCACCGTTTTCGAGATATAAGCGGAAACCCCAAATACGGAACCATTCAATTCCTATCCTACGAACCCTATAACCAGAGAAAGCTTTCATTTCTGATAGATCCAATGAATTATTTTTTTGTGAATACGTCCTGGCGTCCTTAAATATGATTTTTGCTTTATAAAGTGACGTAGAAACAACATCAAATAGCACCTCTTCCAACGAACCCTGTAATCAGAGAAACAAGTCCTTCCTGAGACGTTTTTGCTTTTATCTCAAAAACGATGGGTCCTAATAAAAAAATTATTCTTAGAAAAATAAAAGCTTATTACATTTCCTACAAGATTGTTTCTATTCATTTTTGCTTTATTGCTTATAGTTTTACAGATATGCTTTTCCTAGGACTCACCGTTTTCGAGATATAAGCGGAAACCCCAAATACGGAACCATTCAATTCCTATCCTACGAACCCTATAACCAGAGAAAGCTTTCATTTCTGATAGATCCAATGAATTATTTTTTTGTGAATACGTCCTGACCTCCTTAAATATGATTTTTGCTTTATAAAGTGACGTAGAAACAACATCAAATAGCACTCCTTCCAACAAACCTTGTAATCAGAGAAAAAAGTCCTTCCTGAGACGATTTTGCTTATATTTCAAAAACGATGGGTCCTAAGAAAAAAATTATTCTTAGAAAAATGAAAGCTTATTAAATTTCCTACAAGATTGTTTCTATTCATTTTTGCTCTATTACTTATAGTTTTACAGATATGCTTTTCCTAGGACCCACCGTTTTCGAGATATAAGCGGAAACCCCAAATACGAAACCATTCCATTCCTATCCTACGAACCCTATAACCAGAGAAAGCTTTCATTTCTGATAGATCCAATGAATTAATTTTTTGCGAATAGGTCCTGGCGTCCTTAAATATGATTTTTGCTTTATAAAGTGCCGTAGAAACAACATCAAATAGCACCTCTTCCAACGAACCCTGTAAGCAGAGAAACAAGTCCTTCCTGAGACGTTTTTGCTTTTATCTCAAAAACGATGGGTCCTAATAAAAAAATTATTCTTAGAAAAATAAAAGCTTATTAAATTTCCTACAAGATTGTTTCTATTCATTTTTGCTTTATTGCTTATAGTTTTACAGATATGCTTTTCCTAGGACCCACCGTTTTCGAGATATAAGCGGAAACCCCAAATACGGAACCATTCAATTCCTATCCTACGAACCCTATAACCAGAGAAAGCTTTCATTTCTGATAGATCCAATGAATTATTTTTTTGTGAATACGTCCTGGCGTCCTTAAATATGATTTTTGCTTTATAAAGTGACGTAGAAACAACATCAAATAGCACCTCTTCCAACGAACCCTGTAATCAGAGAAACAAGTCCTTCCTGAGACGTTTTTGCTTTTATCTCAAAAACGATGGGTCCTAATAAAAAAATTATTCTTAGAAAAATAAAAGCTTATTAAATTTCCTACAAGATTGTTTCTATTCATTTTTGCTTTATTGCTTATAGTTTTACAGATATGCTTTTCCTAGGACTCACCGTTTTCGAGATATAAGCGGAAACCCCAAATACGGAACCATTCAATTTCTATCCTACGAACCCTATAACCAGAGAAAGCGTCCATATCTGAGAGGATCAAATGAATTAATTTTTTGCGAATAGGTCCTGGCGTCCTTAAATATGATTTTTGCTTTATAAAGTGCCGTAGAAACAACATCAAATAGCACCCCTTCCGACAAACCTGAGGAAGACAAATCAGAGGAAAAAGTCTTTCCTGAAACGTTTTTGCTTATATCTCCGAACGATGTGTCCTAAGAAAAAAATTATTCCTAGAAAAATGAAAGATTATCAAATTTCCTACAAGATTGTTTCTATTCATTTTTGCTCTATTTCTGATAGTTTTAGAGATATATTTTTCCTAGGACCTACCGTTTTTGTGATATAAGCGGAAACTCATGCATGGTTACTTTTGCGATTGGGAATCGAAGCAAGATCTGCCCCCGAAGATCTTAGTCTTTGTTAACTAAGCATTATAAAACTAACAGTTGCGAGGCCCTCTCCTGTCTGCGAGGACTGTTTCAAGATTTTTGAGTCTTTGAACCTCCTCAATAGTTTGAGTCCAAACTGCAGTCAGTATTCAGATCTCAGATGCGTGGTTACTTTTGCGATTGGGAATCGAAGCAAGACCTGCCCTGAAGATCTTAGCCTTTGTTAACTAAGCATTATGAAATTAGCGGTTGCGAGGCCTTTTTCTGTCTGCGAGGACTGTTTCAAGACTTTTTAGTCTTTGGACCTCCTCAATAGTTTGATTCCAAACTGCAGTCAATATTCAGATCTCAGATGCATGGTTACTTTTGCGATTGGGAATCGAAGCAAGACCTGCCCTGAAGATCTTAGCCTTTGTTAACTAAGCATTATGAAATTAGCGGTTGCGAGGCCCTCTCCTGTCTGCGAGGACTGTTTCAATATTTTTGAGTCTTTGAACCTCCTCAATAGTTTGATTCCAAACTGCAGTCAGTATTCAGATCTCAGATGCGTGGTTACTTTTGCGATTGGGAATCGAAGCAAGACCTGCCCTGAAGATCTTAGCCTTTGTTAACTAAGCATTATGAAATTAGCGGTTGCGAGGCCTTTTTCTGTCTGCGAGGACTGTTTCAAGACTTTTTAGTCTTTGGACCTCCTCAATAGTTTGATTCCAAACTGCAGTCAATATTCAGATCTCAGATGCATGGTTACTTTTGCGATTGGGAATCGCAGCAAGACCCGTCCTGAAGATCTTAGCCTTTGTTAACTAAGCATTATGAAATTAGCGGTTGCGAGGCCCTCTCCTGTCTGCGAGGACTGTTTCAATATTTTTGAGTCTTTGAACCTCCTCAATAGTTTGATTCCAAACTGCAGTCAGTATTCAGATCTCAGATGCGTGGTTACTTTTGCGATTGGGAATCGAAGCAAGACCTGCCCTGAAGATCTTAGCCTTTGTTAACTAAGCATTATGAAATTAGCGGTTGCGAGGCCTTTTTCTGTCTGCGAGGACGGTTTCAAGATTTTTTAGTCTTTGGACCTCCTCAATAGTTTGATTCCAAACTGCAGTCAGTATAGTATTCAGATCTCAGATGCATGGTCACTTTTGCGATTGGGAGGCGAAGCAAGACCTGCCCTGAAGATCTTAGCCTTTGTTAACTAAGCATTATGAAACTAGCAGTTGCGACGAGGCCCTCTCCTGTCTGCGAGGACTGTTTCAAGATTTTTGAGTCTTTGAACCTCCTCAATAGTTGGATTCCAAACTGCAGTCAGTATTCAGATCTCAGATGCATGGTCACTTTTGCGATTGGGAGGCGAAGCAAGACCTGCCCCTAAAGATCTTAGTCTTTGTTGATTGAGCATTATGAAATTAGCAGTTGCGAGGCCCTCTCCTGTCTGCGAGGACTGTTTCAAGATTTTTGAGTCTTTGGACCTCCTCAATAGTTTGATTCCAAACTGGGAGGCAATATGAAATTTTGGGGATGTTACTCATCATGTTAGAATTATTGTAAAGAATCTCGTTCACTAAAAGTTGCAGCCCTTCCACTGTGACTATCAAGTGGAAGGGCCTTTGGAATTGTGCGTGGTATACAAACAGGTCAAAAATACAAGAAATAATAAACAAACTATTTATTTATGAAGAAATCACAAGTTTTTAAATACTTAAACAAATCAAATTTTATGTCACAGCCAGAAAATAATCAGTGCGCGTTTTGAACGAATGTTCGACGCGTCCTTTACATCTTTGGCACATATTAAGATCACAGATTTTTATCTATTCAGGTACTTACAGTAATTTGACATATTATCACTGTATTTATAAATCTTAATATTATCATTGTAACAGTCTTATTACTCAGACTATCGATCAAAATTATATATTGCCCTTGGAAGATAGCTTCCATAGCAGAAACGTCTACTGCCAAAAATAATTAAATGAACAAATAACACAAAAGAAAATTATAAATCTAACAAATAACGTATAAATAATGAGTAAATACTCAGGTGTTCAACCAAGTATTATTAAGCGCTTTGGCAGCTGTAATACGACGATTCTGATCAGGTTCTAATAACGCAAACAAAAACGTTTCAAAAAGAGTTGCGTCCTCTTCGTCCCAATTATAAAAGTTGATCAATATCCGTTTTAAATCGTTTCTAGCCCAAGAAATTCTTCTATGGCATCGTAACTTCCCTACAAAAACCAAGTAGTATAGCTTATCCATTCGTGGAAGACGGAGGTGACTTCTTGATCCTTATTAACTTATTAGCACCCTACTAAGTTAGGTAACCATAAAACACGAGAAAAAGGTAACTAAAAGCTTTTACTGCAACCAAACCCATCATGTTGCTAATAGGGTAATAAGGATTAAGAACCCAACTTCGTCTTCCAGTCCTGGATAAAGTATACAATTGGAATAAAAATTTGTAATAACTTACCATCAGGTTCGAAAAATTGGTTAAACTTCTTGCTCCGACAAATTAAATCAACCGAAAATGGACCAATAATTTCACTAATTAAAGATAAATGATGTTCGATACAACAAAGAAATGGCGATTCAGCTGGACAAAACAACATTTGTCCCGTTAATAACTCGTAGGTAATGCACCCCATAGACCACATGTCTGCACTAAATGAAAATCTATCTCCAAGTAACACTTCCAAAGCGCGGTATTGGCGAGTTTGTATTTCATAACAACGATTATCATTCTGCAAAAAATAAATTAAAGTTAATGAAAGTGTAGAAGAAGGAGTAAGAAAATAAAGAAGAAAAGGAGGAAGCTATGATAAAATGATGGAAATAAAATGGTGGCTCGTAACCGTTAGCGACTTTAATATCGTGTTGATACCACTAATATTCATAATTACTGATAGAGAAAGATTCAAAAAAGACAATGACATATTTGTATATAGGAAATAAGAGGATGTTGTTTTTACCCAACATCTTTTGTTTTTTTTTAGTTACAGTAAGTTCAATTGAACTTTTCTCACTAATTAGGCTCTCATTTCCTGTATACAAATATGTCATTGCCTTCTTTGAACCTTACCCTATCAAGAATTATAACTATTAGTAATAACAACCGGATATTAAAGTCGCTAACGGTTACGAGCGGAATGTTGGGAAAGTTGATATTTAGACATTCCGCTCTTAACCGTCAGCGACTTTAATATCCGCTTGTCATCACTAAGATTCATAATTCCTAATAGGGTAAGGTTCAAAGAAGGCAATGACATATTTGTATATAAGAAATAAGAGCCTAATTAGTGAGAAAAGTCCAATTGAACTTGGTGTAATTTAAAAAACGAAGGATGTTGTTTTTACCCAACATCCAGTGGCGTAACTAAGAACTTGGGGGCCACCCCGTAAGATTCAGAGTAAGGCCCCCCCATAAATTTTTCGACATTAGAAACATTCAAAATTATATGAAAATTTCAGAGTTTCAACTTAAAATAATAATGAAATTAATTAGTGGACCAAAATGGACAAAAGAACACATAGATTAGCGAAAATAAAATTTTTCTCTTCTTTTTTGATTGTCTATGCAGTTTTAGTTGGGTTGCACCTGAGATACAAGTCGATTCTACATTAGGTATTTATTTTGTTATAAAAATTCATTATAATTTAGGGTTCATTTGTGGTGACTATTTCTAAAACTTTTACAACCGACCTTTTTACATATTTAGTTTACAGGTGCAGTCTGCCGACAAGGTCAACGGTTTAACTGTTTATCAACGGTATTTCTCAAATACATAATTACATTTTGCCTCTTTAAGCTAGCCTTGCACCACAGCTTCTTTTTTTAAGCCAATAAAAACCTTGCATTTCTAGCGTCAGACGCTAAAACTTGGGCCAAGTTTTTCTTCTATTGGTTAAAAAAAAAAGAGGCTGGTTTCTAGAAGCTGTGATGAAAGACTAAATTTATGGTACAAACTACGAAATTTTTCGGGGGGGGGGGCGTTTATTTACGCAACTGCCAACATCCTTTGTTTTTTTTTGACTACAGTAGGTTCAATTGGACTTTCCTCACTAATTAGGCTCTTATTTCCTATATACAAATATGTCATTGCCTTCTTTAAACCTTACCCTATCCGGAATTATGACTATTAGTGATATCAACCGGATATTAAAGTCGCTAACGGTTACGAGCGGACTGTCTAAATACTAACTTTCGCGCCCATTCGTTAGAAACCATGCTCTTAAGTAACAACTTACTTCTCTAACACCGTTTCCTAAGTCAGCTATTTTTATTTGCAAATTAGGATTAATAAGAGCAGGACCGTCATATAATGCATTTTGATCAACTTCCGCTCGCCTTTCTGTTGTATTATGTCCATCCAAAGGAAAAGTTTCATTTGCTTTGTAAGAGTTAACATCAAAATCTTCATCAAGTTTAAGTGTATGGAGTTTTGCGTCACTCAACCAATTTGAGGAGCATTCTAAAACAAATGGTCAAACTGGCGGTACTGATTGATGATGGAGAGAGAAATAAAACTCACCATATGATTTGGGAATACGAATACCACGGTTATTAAAGCGTCTAACTCTCTTTAGAATATTTAAAGCATATCCATCGCGAGTAGCTACAACAATATTTTCTGGCTTCAAGTCGGTGTGAATGATGCGACAATAATCGTGTAAATAAACTAAACCAATAAGTATCTAAGAAAATAAAAATAAAATTAGTGGTGAGGCCAAGATTGAGATGAGACCAATTTTCAGTATTGTATCCTCTGGGCGAGATGAGACAATTGCAGATTCTCGGTCGAGACTAAAAATTGTTCACATTTGATCGAGATTAGTAATTAGTAAATTACTTGTTTTAGGATATTTTTAACTGTTTGGGCTTCGAAACCTTCCAGTTTTGTTAAATATAGTAAGTCCATTAAAGAAGGTCCTAACAATTCCATACTGATGCAAATGTGCGATCCATTGATAGATCTTGCTCCAAAACATCCTTGTATTAGTACAACTTTATCATAACCGGGATGATCTGGATTGGCGTTTTTAATGTATCTCAATAGCCTCACTTCTTCTTTAGCAGACCATAAGTAAAGTGTAGCCGATCTACAAATTTTCACGGCGCAAAAATGATTTTGTCTAAAAAAATTAAAAAATTAAGGGAAGTGAGTTGAATTGAAAGCTTATTTACCTTCGATTGTGACAAAGCCACACCGTTGAAAAGGTACCGTAGCCTAACTTCTTAACGATCGTATAATTTTTGTGCGGTCCTATCGTTACACCCAGCACTACGGGTATATAACCACCATATTGATATAAACTGGTTTTTTCGTTATGATACTTTTCGTCTCTTTTTACTAACTTAAGCAAATCCTGATCGGTTAAAGAGCTCGGCTTATCGACACGGCAGTCACTGAAATAAATTGTTTTTAAATCGAATCAATTAATATTATTAGTTACCATTTTATAGCCGGTGGACAAGAAACGCTCGTTTCAATTTCCTTTCGACTTCTACGCAAACGTTTCAACAATGTAATTCCTTGTATATTGTCAACAGAATAAAAGCGCTTAAACAACACATAAATAATGACGCAAATTACAAAAAAAATTGCGTGCAAAATAAAAGTGCTCTTTTTAGTTTGGTCTTCACTTTCATTAAAGCACTGAGTAACGTTAATTAAACATTGATAATCATTTTCTTCATAAAGTAATTCATCCATTTTAGACAAGTCCATTATATAACATCACAAGAAAAAGAAAACAATTTGAAAGCTTTTCATTTGTTTCAAAAGTTGACTTTTTTTTTGGCGCCAAATTTGAATTTTTTTTTAAATTTATTACTTATACAATAAAAATATAATATTCTCAACTTGGCCCTTTGCAAAATTTCGCTATTAGCGTCATTAATTTTAATTAAATTTTTTTTAAATCAAACTTTTAAGGTTAAAATTAAAAATTATTATTAATGAAAAAACATTTAAGTGGCGATTCAGAAGCAAAAAAGTCATAATTACGTACCGTGTAATTAATAATAATCGTTTTTAAATAAATATTTTGTGACTAGCGCGCGTATTATTTAAAAAAAATGTTTTACCTAACCTCACTTTTTTAAAATTATTTACTAACTTTAGCGTGATTTTCTACACAAAATGTTATTTTAGGAGAATTAAGGATAAGAAAAATAATTTTTGAACATAATCGTGAAGGGAAGTCTTTCAATCGACGATTTAAAAAAAAATATTTATTTTACTCCAAATTCGCCTCGGGTGGTTACCACCCACGTCAATCCTAGTTTAAAATATTGAATTTCTCAAGCATTATGTTCAGACAAATTTGTGCTTGATTTAAACACAAAAGTGTACCTATTGAACGTGCAAATGTATTTGATTTGACATGAACGAATGCAACTGTTAGTTCCGTTGTAAGGATTTAATTCAAAGTAACAATCAAACAGAACAAATTAATCCGATTGGTATTGTACACAACTTAAAAGTACCATTAGCACTCAGTTTTTAACTTAGGGAGTTCTGAAAGTTGTCTTTAGCATAAAAGATAAAAATTAACCGTATTTATTATTTAAAAGGCAATGCAAATCTTATATTTTTACTTGGTGTAAGTAAAAGGTAATTAAAAATAGAAAACATTTGATCAAATTGTTTATTCGCTGGTTATTTATTTTACAATATGTACCGCTGAAACTTATAAACGTTATGACTCACTACCACTCAATTACAATAACTTGCAGTAAAAAAAACTAGCAGTAATGTTGTTAAAATAAAAACCATCAATTAATTAAAAAGATTTTTTTGTCCTAAAGGTTAATGAGCCGTTACGGGAACAGCTTTAGGTTTCTTAGTTTTTTCGACTGAATCTTTAGTCGTTTTCTTCTTCTTTCCTTTTTTAGCACCTTCGGGAGTACTTTCGGCTTCGGTTAACCACATTTCAATGTGACAAGGTGAAGACATGTATGGATTTATTCTACCATGAGCACGATAGGTACGACGTCTCAAACAAGCGGCCCGATTAACTTGTATGTGTTCGATTACAAGACGATCAACATCTAAACCACTATAATCGGCATTACTTTCAGCATTCCTAAGCATCTGAAGTAAAAATTCTGCAGACTTCTTTGGCCATCTACCTTGAGTAGTGCCCCATTGTTTAGCTTGCGCACAACGACCGACACCACCGTTAAACCTCCTAAACGGCACACATTCCCTATGTCCAACAACATTTTTTAAATAAGCTACTGCACGCTTTAAGGGCATTTTGCGAATTGCATTTGCAGTTTCGCATGTGTTCTAAAATAAAAAGAAAGTTACGTTAGGATAAAGTTAAGAACACAACAAAAAAGTTTGGTTATGTTAAAAAACAGTTTTTTATTAATTAAATTAAAATAATTACCTTAAAGTGCACTCGCAAATTTGATCCTCGTGCTTTGCACGATTTTGCAGCTATTTCAGGTTCTCTCGAGTAACGACCCATTTTTTAACAATTCTAAAACAGAAACACACAACACTTAGTTCATCCGATTACAATAAACAATTTTAAGTTAAAACTATTACAATTAACGTTAATTATTGGTTTAATGGGTTGTAAAAATTAATATTTAGTTAAGCGATGGGTAAAATTTAATTAAATAATGAAGGATTACTAAAATTATTACCGATGGTCCACGCTACTCTCACCTTTCAAAACATGTAAAGGGCTAACTTCACTACGTACTTGTCAAATGTTGCGAACTAGAGATGGTACGAAATGAGCGAACCTGTTATTTTGGAACAGGTACGTGGTTGCTGTTCCGAAGAACAGCTCCTAAATTTTAAATATAACAGGTCTTGGTATCTTATCTGGGAATCTCATGAGAGTATCTCTGAGAGAATTTTTGAAATATCTACAGTGATAAGAAAATTATGTTTCCACTCCAACAATTAGTTCTTATTTTTAGCACCGAAACGTATAGGAATCGGAACAGATATTTGAAACAAGTATTGCATCGGACTCGGAACAGGTCAGAACTGTTCCGCAAAAATTCCACTCCGTACCATCTCTATTGCCAACGTTAGCGCAGCACGTGGTCAAAATTGAAACTAATGGAAATTGCGCGGCTTTTTAAAAAATTGTTTTTTTAAAGCGTTAATAATTTCTTTTTGATTTCAATTATACGTTTGTAATTATTACAACAGTTCTTTTAATTAATTAATTAACCATTTTTGGTAATTTAGCGAATTTTTTAAATAAATTTTCGCTCCTTTTGAATTAATATAATTTGATCTTTTTGTTAATTGGGTCAAGGTTTATAAGTTGATAAAGTTAAATAATGTTAAGAGTGGTAATGTTGTGAAATTAAATTAAATTTTGGCAATTGATATTTTTAAATTATCCCTTCTCTTTACAAAAACAACCAAAACGTGTATCGCTGCGCTGGAATTTTGTAGCGCATGTACTTGATCTGAGAAGATCCGCGCATCTGTAATTCGTTTATTCAGTTTGTTGTTAAGTATAATTGTGTGTACTTATAAATTGTTTATAATTTTTCAACGAATTTTGTTTATTCGTCGTATAGTAAACTATAATTATGGGTGGTAAGTAAATTTTGATTTTAATAATGACCTAACTGACCTTCAAGATTTTTATTCAAATATTTATTTAACCCCCTTTTTTGTAAAAAGAAGTGCTAATTTGAATGTTTATTGTAAGCTATAAATATCTAACACTCCTGGATTTTTTTATTAAATTAAATGCGGTACAAATATAGCTCGTTAATAAAAAACACATTTTGTAATTTATAAATATACTTCTCTCAAGTATAATTTGAAAATTGTTTCAAATTCTTGAATAGTTAATTAAAGCAGTGGCGTGCGTTTAATTTTTTTTTTAATTTTGAGCGCATTTAAAAAAGTAACGACGTAAGGGGGTTAAAAAATGAATGACGCTCCTCATATCAATGTTTTTATTAATAATTATCCAAAATATTTACATCATTGATGAAAAAATTAAAAATGAATTTTTAATTTAATCTGTTAATTGAGTGAGTTTTGATTAGATATTTAGTAAAAATGATAAACTTAGACACTAATTTTACGTTGATAAAAGTAAAAAATTAAAAAAGAATTTTTTTTTTCATTTTATTACTGTATCTAACTGAATAACTATTTTTAAATACCTAAAACTAGTAGATATTTTCCGTTATTTTGACTAAAGCGTGTGTTATTTATAACAAATGAAGCAATCTATTTATAAATAAATTGTAAACCTAATAATATTTTAATTTTTAGGGTATGCTTGGGTTACTTTAGCTACAAATGATTCGTACTCTTTGGGTGCTTTAGTATTAGCGCACTCTTTAAAAAGTGTGGGTACGAACCACCAATTAGCTGTTTTAATAACACCCGGTGTGACACCCTCAATGAGGTAACTTTTTGAAAAAAAAAAATAAAAAATTAATAACAAAAATTTTTTTAGAGAAAAATTATCATCCGTATTTAACGTCGTTAAAGAAGTTAACGTATTTGATTCTAAAGATCAAAGAAATCTCCGCATTTTGCAACGACCGGAACTTGGAATTACGTTTACAAAATTAAACTGTTGGCTGCTTACTCAATTTGATAAATGTGTATTTTTAGATGCAGACACATTAGTGCGTTTATTATATTTAATTTTAATTCGTAAAATAAAAAGATTTCCATTTTAGTTGTTACAAAACGCCGATGAACTCTTCGAACGAGAAGAATTTTCAGCAGCTCCCGATGTAGGTTGGCCCGATTGTTTCAATTCTGGTGTTTTTGTTTATCGTCCATCAGAAGATACTTACAGTAAAATCGTACAATTTGCACTCGAAAAAGGAAGTTTCGATGGTTAGTATTATTACACTCCAATTGTTTCAAGTTTATACAGTGTGTCCCCGGATATATTGCCAATAGGTGAAAATTCTTTTATTTTTCATAAATTTTTATTTCACAGAAATAACATATTATTGAAGTTTCGACATTCAAAACATCATAACTCCGAATCCGCATCATACAAGTTTTAAAAAATTTAAAGTTATATAGGTAATTACGTTGCCTATAACATATCAAAAAATTAAAAAAATGTTCGCACCAGTTTTTGAGAAAATCGATATCAAAATTTTGACCTACTTGGGCCTCTTAAAGGTAGGCAATTTTAAAACAATTTTGAAAATCGACTTGTTTAGGAGGAAAGCCCTATATTTTGGCTATACAATGCCGTTTTGAAATTTTTATAATAATAATTACCGGCCAAGTTATAAGGGAAAAACCACAAAATGGGACAATTGTTCCAATGGCCGCCATTTTTTGATATCGATTTTCTCAAAAACTGGTCGGAACAGTTTTTTAATTTTTTGATATGTTATAGGCAGCGTAATTATCTATCTAACTTTAAAGTTTTAAAGACTTGTATGATAAGGATTCGGAGTTATGATTTTTTGAATGTTAAAATTTCAATAATCTCTAATTTCTTTTGTAATAAAAATTAAAACTTGAAATTGGATATTTGTATCAATCTCATGAATATCTATTATTTGACACTATTTTCAGCAACCAAAACGCTTCCGGTTAAACCGGAAATTACAAAAATATTAAAATTTTTAGAAACACCCTGTATATTTTTTAATATTTTGAAAGCTCGTAAAATTAGCTATTACACGATACCAAACACTTTATATTTTGACTTCCGGTTTAACCGGAAATGGAATCAAATTTCTTAATTTAAATGGAACACCCTGTATATTTTTAAATATTTTGAAAGCTCGTAAAATTTGCTTTTCGAACATATAAAACAATGTACCTATATTTTGAAACTTCGATTATTAAAAATTAAATTCGAAATTAAAAAAAATTAAATTAGTATTTTAGACAGTTCAGGTCTAAAAATTCTGCTTACACGTAGAAGTCCTAGGTTCGATACCAAAC
Organism: Malthinus seriepunctatus; assembly: GCA_963924605.1. Taxonomy (NCBI): domain Eukaryota; kingdom Metazoa; phylum Arthropoda; class Insecta; order Coleoptera; family Cantharidae; genus Malthinus; species Malthinus seriepunctatus. Next base: position 3,302,406 of record OZ004605.1, read on the forward strand.
AAAACATAAAAGCAACGGATGTGGCCATACGAAGAACTTTTTCCTGTCCGTCAAATACTATAATTTTATATTTTTTTTTAATTAAAATTTAATTTGATATCTTATAAAAGAAATACATTAAATTTTTACCTAAAATGAAAAATATAACAGTTTTCACCTATTGGCAACCCCATACGGGGACACACTGTATATTGTATAATCACAGTTAGCATTAACGTCATAAGATAGCCTATCAATAATTCGTTTGTACTCGTAAAGCCATCGGATGGCTCATGAGCGATTTATTTTCGCTTCAAAATGGGCATTTTTTAATCAAATAAATTTTTAGGAGCTGATCAAGGTTTACTCAATTTATACTTTTCCGATTGGGCACATAAAGATATTAGTAAACATTTACCGTTTATCTACAATACCTGTTCAACAGCTTGTTACTCGTATATGCCAGCATTTAAACAGTAAGCTTTTATCAGCAGTTGATTGAAGCTAAATGATTATTTTTAGATTTAGTAATAATATCAAAATTATTCATTTTATTGGAAATTCAAAACCCTGGTTACAGTATTTTGATGTTGAAACACGACAAGTACAAGTAAATCCCGGCTTACAACATTTGCATGGAATAATACAACATTGGTGGAATATTTTCTGCTCGAATGTTCATCAATCGTTAACACCGCAAATGGTATGTAGTCAGTCAAATAAGGGTTTTAACCTCAGAATTGAAGTCAGAAAGCTAAATATTTGTCAAACTTATGTTTTGACGTTATAAAGACTTGCTCAAAAAGTCTCATACAATCTCGTGTCCGCGTGTCATGATATGACGAGATGAAAGTCAAAGGTCAGAAAAATAGTTTTTTGAGAATATCTCGTTTCCTATGCATCCTACCTCATTAGAGATGATTATAAAATTTGTAGATTATAAAATTCTCTACAAATTTGATCTGATTCGTTTTTTTGTGCGATCAACGGTTCTCGAAATACAGGGTGATTTTTTTAAGTGGTACTAATATTGGGATCTCGGAAACCATAAGAGTTACGAGATTGGTTAAATTAGCAAAAATTTGCATTTTTTGATGACCTTTAAGAATCCCTTTAGAAAATTTCAAAATTAAAAATAGTTTCCGAAATAACGCAGAAAAACAAAAAAATTGCAATTTCATTTTTCGACTGTAGTTTCAAATGGCTTACTTTAGAAAAAAATTCCCATGGAAAATTTTCAGGAGGTTTTTCAATTTTCAATTCAAGACAGCTATTAAACGATACCAAACTCGACTTTTTATCACATCGACGCTAGGCGTCGCGATGTTCAACTTTTCTTTTTTTTATAGTGGACCTATAATTTTATTACAAATATTACTCAATAGGCTTGTCTAAATTCAGATACCAAACGAGAACTTTCTTGATTTACACAACTTTTCAGGATATATGATGTTATGTTAATATGTTACTTTTTGTTACTTTTTACGATGAAAAATAACGACTAAAACTACTTTTTTTGAAGTTTTAGAATAGTAAGTTAATCAAGAAATAAAATTAATTTACTAAGATATAATAATTTGATTTATTTTTATTTCCTGATCAACTTACTTGAATAACTTAATTTTAGTCGTTATTTCTTATCATAAAAAATAACATAAAGTAACATATTAATCTAATCTAACCTAACCTAAGAAGTTGTATAAATCAAGAACAGTACAAGATAGAAAGTTCTCGTTTGGTATCCAAATTTAGACAAACCTACTGAGCAATTTTTGCAAAATAAAAAAGCCCCCCAAAAGAAAATGAAAAGTTGAACGTCGCGACGCCTAGCGTCGATGTGATAAAAAGTCGAGTTTGGTATCGTTTGATAGCATTTTTGACGTCCTGAAAATTTTTATATGAATTTTTTTTTCTTAAGTAAACCATTTTGAAACTACAGTCGAAAAACGAAATTGCCAATTTTATAATTTTTGTACGTTATCTCGGAAACCATTTTGAATTTTGAAGTTTTCTAAACGGATTCTTAAAGGTCGTCAAAATATGCAACTTTTTGCTAATTTAACCAATGTCGTAACTCTTATGATTTCCGAGATTCCAATATTAGTACCACTTAAAAGAATGGTCCTGTAATAAGCTTGCTCGCCTCCCACTCCCTGCGCTATATTTCGGGAACGGTTGATCGTACAAAAAAATGAATAAATTTGTAGAGAATTTCATGATCTACAAGTTTTATAAGAACCTGTAATGAGGTAGGATGCATAGGAAACGAGATATTTGCGAGACAACGTCAGATTGTATGAGACTTTTGAACAAGTCTCAAAATATAGCTTTTTGACTGGATTAATGATTATTTTTTAACTTAATGCGCTTTAAATAAAAATTGTTGGCTTTAATTAATGCTTACTGATAATAAAAGGATCAGACAAATTCGAACGACGTAAAGGTAAGTTAAGGTAATTTGTAAATATTTTTTGAACGATAGTTTAAAAAAATGAGGTAGGGGAGAAAGTATTTGTTTGTAATAAAGTTATTAACTTTACATGGAAGATATGGATTTAAACCTTCGGATTTTTTGCATGCTCCAATTATTATTTTTTTAATTTTTGAACTTTTTCCCCTCGTTTAAATTAAGCTGATTTTTTCAAAAACTAAACACTAATAAACTTTTTGTATATTTTTTCTTTTTGCATGCATATCTTATTCAGCCATCCAGCCGAGAATGCACTATGAATTACATATCCTCATACTCTAATAATGAACCTTCGATACAATTTAACGAAGTCGTTGTAAGTGACGAATCAAATAGTAAAGTTAACGTGTGGGACCCATGGGACGATTATGAAAATGAACAAGTAGTTGAAGTAGAAATTACAAATTCGCCCGACGTATTTGTAGAACCAATTTCTTTTCCCGACAATACTCCTATCGTTAACGAACCTCTTTTGGACGTTCACGAACCTCATCAAGTTACCGATTTAGTAACTACCGTTCCTATGCCTGAAACGCAGCAACACGAAGTCGTTTCGGAATCTTTAAATTTCACACCCCCATCAACCCATACAGAAATTACCACTGATACCTCAAACACTCACATTTCTGATAACGTAAACGTTCCTAGTAGTTGTTCCGATGTTACATTTAACGTTTGTTCTAATACTGACAATTCTAATAAATTAACTGAGAACGCACATCAACCTGCATGGTCAGACGAATGCGAACCAATTAGCTGTGTTACCAATGAAATCGCTTTGCAAAGTACTCCTATTGAAACTAGTGACGTTAACGTAAGTACTTAAATGTGTTTTGCTTGCAAAAATGTGCAATTGAAATTTTATGCTCTTGAAAAATGCTTTTTTGAATGCACGCTTATTTTTATTTTGCTTCTCATACTTGGTAACAAGCTATTCTCGGCCATAATGCAGGGTTTTTATAACTTGAAACTCTCGGGGGGACTCTCGGATACGTTGAGCGTGAACGTGCTTCGAAGGGCAGTTAAAACCATTGTGGCGCGGAACCCTTTTCTTCGTTAACACCACTAAATCACATTTCCATGTATCGTTAATTTATTTTATTAAAGCACAAAAATTCAGTTGCACATTTTACTAATAAGCTTTAGTCGTGACTATATTAATTTGTTTTTCAAATTTAGGCTGGTTTGGCTGGTGCCTTTGCCCAATTAACGTTAGGTGTTGCAAGAACGATCGAACAAAGCACTTTGGAAGATAATTTACGTAGACAAAATTGGGAAAGTGGTAATATCGATTATATGGGACGCGATTCCTTCGATAATATTTGGAGTAAAATTTGCCAAACTTTAACTGGTACCACAATATCGGAAGGCGCTCCTACCGAACGTGAGTAATTTAATTAATAAAAAATACACTAGTGTAGTGAATTCAGAGCTGCAACAAGTCGTTTTAGAAAAGACTTAAGTCTTAAGTCATTCCCAAGATGGAAAAGGCTTAAATCTTAAGTCAAATCAAGACTTAAGTCTTTGATTTAAGCTATTTTTTTACTTAAGTCGTAAATCGTTTGTTCCAGACGAAGTCATTTCGTAATGATTTAAGTCGGTATAAAATGACTTAAATCTTTATTTAAGTCGCAAATCTATTTTTCAAGTCAAGTCATTTTCGCAATGACTTCAGTCAATATGAAATGATTTCAGTCTTTATTTTGATTTAAATCATCATTTTAGTCTTAATTTTGATTTAAATAATTATTTTTGACTTAAGTCGGAAATCTTTTGTTCAAGACGATAAATTTTTATTTTTGATTTAAGTCATTATTTTTTATTGAAGTCGCAAATCTGTTTTTCAAGTCAAGTCATTTTCGAAATGACTTCAGTCATTTTCGCACTGACTTCAGTCAATATGAAATGACTTCAGTCTTTATTTTGATTTACATCATCATTTTTGATTTAAATCGCAAATGTTTTGTTCAAAACAAAGTCATTTCAGTCAGTCAATATGAAATGATTTCAGTCTTTATTTTGATTTAAATCATCATTTTAGTCTTAATTTTGATTTAAATCATTATTTTTGACTTAAGTCGGAAATCTTTTGTTCAAGACGATAAATTTTTATTTTTGATTTAAGTCATTATTTTTTATTGAAGTCGCAAATCTGTTTTTCAAGTCAAGTCATTTTCGAAATGACTTCAGTCATTTTCGCAATGACTTCAGTCAATATGAAATGACTTCAGTCTTTATTTTGATTTACATCATCATTTTTGATTTAAATCGCAAATGTTTTGTTCAAAACAAAGTCATTTCAGTCAGTCAATATGAAATGATTTCAGTCTTTATTTTGATTTAAATCATCATTTTAGTCTTAATTTTGATTTAAATCATTATTTTTGACTTAAGTCGGAAATCTTTTGTTCAAGACGATAAATTTTTATTTTTGATTTAAGTCATTATTTTTTATTGAAGTCGCAAATCTGTTTTTCAAGTCAAGTCATTTTCGAAATGACTTCAGTCATTTTCGCAATGACTTCAGTCAATATGAAATGACTTCAGTCTTTATTTTGATTTACATCATCATTTTTGATTTAAATCGCAAATGTTTTGTTCAAAACAAAGTCATTTCAGTCAGTCAATATGAAATGATTTCAGTCTTTATTTTGATTTAAATCATCATTTTAGTCTTAATTTTGATTTAAATCATTATTTTTGACTTAAGTCGGAAATCTTTTGTTCAAGACGATAAATTTTTATTTTTGATTTAAGTCATTATTTTTTATTTAAGTCGCAAATCTATTTTTCAAGTCACGGCATTTTCTCAATGACTTTAGTGAATATGAAATGACTTAAGTCTTTATTTTGATTTAAGCCATCATTTTTTATTTAAATCGCATCTTTTGTTCAAGACGAAGTCATTTAGTAACGATTTAATAAGTTTTTATTTTGGTTGAAGTAAATATTGAAATGTTCAAGTCTTTATAATTGAAGTGATTAAATCGTTTCTAAATGACTTAAATCTTTTCTAAACGACTTAAGTCTTTTCTAAATGCCTTAAGTCATTTCTTTTGACTCAAGTCTTTATCAGATAGACAAAAATGATTTAAGTTACAAGTCAATTTTAAAAATGAGTTAAAGCATAAGTCTTAAAATGTCCTAAATCAAATGACTTAAGTCACTAAAATGAATTAAGTCAGAAAAAGACCTTTTTTTTTGTTTTTCCGACTTGCAGCTCTGAGTGAATTTATAAAAAATTTCTTTTGTACTATCCTGATTTTTTTGGTTTAGAACCAGCAGCTGCCGTTCCGGTACCATCGACGCCAAGCGGTGCTGAAAAAGGTCAGCTTCGAAGTAGCAAAAAAAAATTTAAATAAAGCTTAAATTAATAAATTAACGTTTGTTATAATTTTCATAAAATTTTATACTAATAATTGCTAATTTGCAATATTTAAACTAATTTTGTGAATATTTAATAAATTAAAACAATTATATTTCCATTAGCCATAATATTAATTATAGAAAAAAAGTGCCTACTTCGTTACGTTACAAGACTGTTTAATTAAATAATTATTAAGTTATAAAATAAATTTTCTTTTTGCACAATTACTATTAGAAGAAAAAATGCTATAATTTTGTTACTATAGGTAATATAAATAAATTGTTTTTCAAATTTTTCTTTAAATATCTTTTAAAGGAGCACAGGTTATCATTATTTTGTTTTTTCTTGCATGAAGTGTTCTGCTTTTAAAATAAATGACTCTTTTTAAATTCCTAATTCCTGCAAATATTTTTTTGGCAGCAATCGCTTGTGTGATTTACGTAATTTTCTTACCTTCGACGTTAATATAAAAAATTAAAATCAAATTACAGTGGAACCTGTACAAGTCTGTCCTATTCAACCTCAACCTGATACTAAAGAAGAAACTTCTCCAAAAGCAGAAGCTGAAGTTTGTTCTAAACCACCTGCTGAGACACCAAGCGACGAACCCAGACTGCCAAGTTCTCTTTGTACCAGAGTAACTCTTGTTCGCCAAGTGGAACCACCTGTCGTATTAGTTCCCATAGTACCACTTGGAATAGTACCGGTCGCTTCTGAAACTCCTGTTGCAGTACAACCTTCTCCTCCACAGCAACAAAGTGATATCACATGTCCTTTAGTTAAACAAGCAGAACCTACTCCTGTTCCACCTGTAGCTGGCGAACCACCAAAAGTAGAACCTGCAGCTGTACCAACAGAAACACCACTTGCTGCGCCACCAGTAACTGTCCCAGTTGAAACCGCTGTCCCAACTGAATCTCCAGTTCCTATTGTTGCTCCAACTGGACCTCCGATTTCTTCTGCTGCCCCAACAGAGCCTATAGTTCCTACTGCTGCCCCTGCAGAGCCTATAGTTCCTGCTGCTGCCCCTACAGAGCCTATAGTTCCTGCGCCTGTTCTTGCTGAGCCTCCAGTTGTTGCTGCTGCTCCGGTAGTGTCCGCAGTTCCTGTCCAACCAGAACCTCCGGTTGTTGCTGCTACTCCGGCACAACCTCCCGTCCCGGTTGCTGTTCTAGCACAACCTCCCGTACCAGTTGCTGTTCTACCAGAACCACAAGTTCCTATTTCTGCCCCGGCAGAACCTCAAGTAACTCCTGCAGCTGTTATCCCTGCAGGTCCACCAAAGGAAGCTGCTGTTCTAGCACCAACTGAACCAACTCCCGTTTTACCTCCCAAACCAGTTCCCGAATCACCAAAAGTAGAAGCTAAACCTCAGCCTGAAGCACAAAAAGTAGAACCTAAACCTCAGCCTGAGGCACAAAAAGTAGAACCTAAACCTCAGCCTGAAGCACAAAAAGATGCTCAACCTGAAACAAAAAAAGGCGAATGTCCTATTGCACCAAAGTGCGAATTAAAACAAGAAAAGGCCGCTGGCGGTAAAGGTGAAACGCAAAAGAGCGAGGGACAACCTGAAAAGCCCGAAGCGAAAAAAGAAGAACAAAAAGCGGCTACTCCTAAAAAATCCGAGTCTCCAAAAAAAACGTCTAGTACGACAAAGGTCGAAACGAAAGAAGCTCCAAAAACTCCCCCCGCTAAAGCTGAGGTTAAAAAAGAAGAAGCTGCTCAAACAACAGAAACTAAAACAGCAGAAGGTGAGTCTAAAAAAGGTACAAAAACAAAAGAACCTAAAGAAGCTAAAAGTGGAGCTTCTAAACCTCCAGCTCAAGAAGCGACGCCTAGTGGAGAAGCGCAAGGACCTGCACCTCCACCTCGCAAATCGAGCGGTACTAAAAAACCTACAAAAAGTAAAAAATGAGCTTTTTCAAAAATGTGTTTTTTTTAAAACTTTGTTTATTGTGTTCCTTGGGGAAATTTTTTCAAATTCAAACATGAATTTCTTCAAAGCGGATTTTGGTGGAAATGATTATGAGAGAACACATTTTTTTTGAGTTGATTAAATTTTTATTAATATGCATTTATGGCAAGTTTAATATGTGCTTTTGACAAATAATTGTAATTTTTATTGAAATAAATGTTTTTTTGCCAATTTTAATATTTTACTTCTACGCTTCTAAACTAAAGTTTATAAATTATTAAAATAGTTTTGATAATAGTCAAGAAATATATTTACACACTAAGTAATTAATTACAACGTTGCAATAACTACGTAAAAATTCTATAAACATCCTTATAAAAACTATTACAAAAATCATAATTTCAATAGGAAAAAAATTTTATTGCGATTTTTAGTAATTTTAACTTAAAAAGAAAACTTGGAATTTTTTGATTGAATAAATAAACAATTTAAAGGCTTCAATAGATAGCGATTCAAATTCCATTCTCACCATAAATCAAAATAATTTAAAAATTGTTCTGTACTTTTTTTTTAGTCATAATTTTGGAACTATAGGGTTGATTCATTGATATGACTGTCTTCAATACCTCCCTACCTGTTTGAAATAAGGCATACATTTAAATACAAAAGTTAATCAACTCGTTAAGGAGCATAACCTAAAATTATTTTCATCTCTACAGGGTGTTGTATTACTGCTCCGCGACATAATTTTTAATTTTTTTAAATGGAACACCCTGTATATTTTTCTATATGTCAACTTGGAATTAATTCGCCTACAGGGCCATATTAATTTTTTTATATTTTTTGGCGGTGCTGCCAAGTTATTAATTTTTTTCTCTAAAAAAATGCTCGCAACACGCTTTATAAAATTGTACTAAAGGCGTTCGTCGAGGAATAATTACGAAATTTTTTTCCTAAGTAGTTATGACTATCCTCTATGCGTTGAAATTAAAAAAGTTCGATTAAATTGTACAGGGTGTTCACTAAAGCGACTCAAAGTTGCTCACATTCAAATGACCATAACTTGTTATTTTCAAATGGAACACCCTGTATATTTTTACATATTTGGATTCTTGGTAAAATTTAGATAATAAATTAGTAAAAATATACAGGGTGTTCCATTTTAAAATAACGAGTTATAGTCATTTGAAAATGATTAACTTTGGGTCGCTTTAATGAAGACCCTGTACAATTTAATCAAACTTTTTTAATTTCATAGCATAGAGGGTAGTCATAATAGACTAGAAAAAAATTTTCGTTATTATTCCTTGAATGACGGATTTAGTAAGATTTTATAAAGCAACGCATGTTGCGAGCATTTTTTAGAGAAAAAAATTAATAACTTGGCAACACCGCCAAAAAATTTAAAAAAATTATTATGGCCATGTAGGCGAATCAATTCCAAGTTGACATATACAAAAATATACAGGGTGTTCCATTTAAAAAAATTAAAAATATTCTCGCCCAGCAGTACTACAACACCCTGTAGAGATGAAAATAATTTTAGGTTATGCTCCTTAAGGTGTTAAATAACTTTTGTATTTAAATGTATGCCTTATTTTGAACGGCTAGGGAGCTATAGTCATTGCAATGAATCACTCTGTAGATTAAATTAGTGAAATGGTAAATAAATGGCAATTTGAGTTGCTTTGTAAACATGTATAATTACTACTTGGTAGTAGTACAAAAAAATAATTTATTACACCAACTAGATTAAAAAATAAAAGGGCTTACGTTTGTTGACTAAGAAAAATATAAAGTTAGCATTTTAATATCTATGCTTATGTTTGTGTTTACGAGACACTTCTGGTGAAAGGTCTCGATAACGTGAACGCGATGGCGACGAGGACGACTTCCTACTATAACGTACCGATTTCGGCGGAGACGGTGAATATTTACTATACTTTGAATGTGCAGGCGAATGATACTTATTCGAAGAACTATCAGGTGATATGGAATTAGTATGTTTCGAACTAACAGGAGAATGACGTCTAATTCTAGGCGGAGTTGGTGGACTTGGAGCTCTAGCACTTTTTTTACGAAGCAACGGAGAACTACTTTTGGATCTACAAAACAATAACTAGTAAAACTTTTAAAAAAATTACTAAGCACTTACCGTCGCCTCGAAGAACTTACTGGTGAACTTCGTTGGTGCCTTTTACTTCTCCTTGGTGTTCTGTACAAAAATAAACTTAAATTAAGCCTCAAACATTAAAAAAGCTTACATTTCCTTGTAATATACTTCATCTTCAGAACTATCATGATCGCCTTTATCCCAATCTCGTTTGTGTTTTTCCGATTTAGTCGAACTCTCCTTATCTTTTTCTTTTCTTTCTTTTCTCTCTTTTTCCGATTTTCTTAAAAGTTTCCGCCTATAGTGTTCAACTTGTTGCGATACAGTCCAACCACTTTTCAACGATCGTTGTCCCGATTCAAGTTCGTCTTGATACTGTACAGCCTTTAACTCAATTTCACGTAACTTAATACGCCTTTCTTCAGTAATATCTCTAAATTAACAAACAAAATTAGTAACAGAATATATTTATAAAAATATGTCTTTATATGGGTGTACCACACTGTCATAATTTGCTAAAAAAAATTTACGGATTGTAGAATGTGTTGCATAAGCTGCAAAACTTCAAGGTCCAAGAAATACATTTAAATACGAAACATTTGCAACCAGACAACAAAGCAAGGCGCACGCTCACATCAAAAAGCAATAGAACTCGTCCTTTTATAAAAAAAAATAGAACCGTTTGTATTTATGTGGCGTCAAGTCAAAATATTTACGTGCATTCGCATAACCTCATAAATAGTTTTTATAAATAAATTTTGTGAAATTTTTACAATGTGATACCGCTTTAAGAAATAAGAGTTAATTCAAAATGCGCCATCTATTGTCAATTACTTGTACTTATATATCTTTAAATTCACTTCAAATTTTATAATTTTGTATGTTTTTAATTAAAATTTAATTTAATATCTTAGAAAGCTCATTTTACGAACTTTCAAAATATTAAAAAATATCCAGGGTGTTCCCATCAAATTAGTTAATTTCATCCCATTTCCGGTTAAATCGGAAGTTAAATATAAAGTGTTTGGTATCGTGTAACAGCTAATTTTACGAGCTTTCAAAATATTGAAAAATATATAGGGTGTTCCATTTAAATTAAGAAACTTGATCCCATTTCCGGTTAAACCGGAAGTCAAAATATTAAGGGTTTGGTATCGCATAACAGTTAATTTAACGAGCTTTCAAAATATTGAAAAATATACAGGGTGTTCCTAAAAATTTTGATATTTTTGTAATTTCCGGTTTAACCAGAAGCGTTTTGTTTACCGAAAATAGTGTCAAATAATAGATATTCATGGGCTTGATACATATATCCATTTTCACGTTTTCGTTTTTATTACAAAAGAAATTAGAGATTTTTCAAGTTTTGACATTTTAAAAATCATAACTCCGAATCGGCTCGGACGATTTTGATAAAAATTTCGAGTTCGATAGAGAATTACGTTGTCTATAACATATCCAAATGTGTATATATTGGCTAAACCTGTTTTTAAGAAAATCCATTTTTAAATTTCGACCTATTTTTGCCCCTTAAAGGTAAGCAATTTTGAAACAATTTTAAAAATCGACTTGGTTGGGACGAAAGCCCTACCTTTGGGCTGTACAATGCCGTTTTGAAATTTTTATAATAATAATTACAGGCCAAGTTATAAGGGAAAAACCAAAAAATGGAACAATCGTTCTATTGGCCGCCATTTTGAATTTAAAAATTGAATTTTTTTTTTCAGTTGTGGCTCCAATGTACTCAGAATTATTGGCCACCCTGGCGTATATAAAAACGAATTTGGCCCAAATCAAAATCGCTTCTGTAGTTTATGCTCTAGGGAGAGACGGTACTTAAAACTCAAAACATCGAGAAATGCAATGAAATTTTTGATTTTTGAGCTTTCAAAATATTGAAAAATATACAGGGTGTTCCTAAAAATGTTGATATTTTTGTAATTTCCGGTTTAACCGGAAGCGTTTTGTTTACCGAAAATAGTGTCAAATAATAGATATTCATGGGATTGATACATATATCCGTTTTCAACTTTTCATTTTTATTACAGAAAAAATGAGAAGTTTTAGAAATTTTGACATTCAAAGAATCATAACTCCGAATCCGCTCGGGCGATTTTAATAAAAATTTAGAGTTCGATAAAGAGTTACGTTGTCTATAACATATCCAAATCTGTATAATTCGGCCAGACCGGTTTTTAAGAAAATCCATTTTAAAATTTTGACATTTTTTTGCCCCTTAAAGGTAGGCAATTTTGAAACAACTTTAAAAATCGACTTGATTAGGACGAAAGCCCTACATTTTGGCTGTACAATGCCATTTTTAAATTTTTATAATAATAATTACCGACCAAGTTATAAGGGAAAAACCACAAAATGAGACAATCGTTCTATTGGACGCCATTTTGAATTTAAAAATTTGAAATTTTTTTTTTCATTTGGGGCTCAAATGTACTATCTTATAGCTAAATAAAAATGAATTTGGCCCAAATCAAAATCGCTTGTGTTAAGGAGGGGGGCCACATCTTGACATTTTGGTTCAAAAAATCGAAAAATTTTTTTTTTCATTTTTGGAATCAGGAGGACACAAAACGGCGAGAAATGTAATAAAATTTTTTTTTTAATTTTTCTCGAAAATTTTTTTTAAAAGAAAAGGGTAAAAGTTAAAATAGTTACCGTAAGTCCGTACAATCGCTTGAATCTTGATTATCATTTTTACTATCTTGACTATTATCTGCACTACTTTCCAACATATCCCATTTACTTGTAGTCATAGCTTGCGCTTCGACTTGTTGAGGGTCGACAGTTTCCCATTTAGATAAAATAAAACCTGACAATTGACTTGGTGCAGCTAGTTTATCATCTCGCCCATTATTAGTATCTTGAATTTCAAAACCATCAATATCTAAATCGGCTACAGGAGAAGGGCTTTTTAATTTTTGTTTGAGCGCACTTTTCAATAGCACAGCACCATCCATCGGCAAATCTTCATCAATTTCTAATTGATCTTGTAACGGATTACCATCCCAATTTTGTTCTATTATCGCATGCTCAAATTTAGGTTCCTTAAAAAATAATTTTTTAATTTTTCCAAGTTTAAAAAAACAAATACTAACCTCAACTTTTAAACCTAAGAAGCTATTGTGCAGTTTATTCATAAAGTCTTTTGGATAAATAGAATCTTCCCAAGCTTTTAAAGTTCTTAAAACTCGAACTTTGAATCCTTCGGCTTGAAGTCGTCCTTCTAAACGATCGTGAGTGAATCGAATTTGTTTCATTATTTCGATTAATCTAACTTCAAAACTGGAAAATTTTTTATAACATTAAATAGAATTTATATTTAAGTATAACGTACGCTCTTCGATAAAATGAAGCTTTGTTAACTTTAACACCACAATTGTGCAAAATGTCCGATATAAGGTAAAGTCGAGCAATTTTTTTCGTTACAGCAGTCGACTCGTTGGATAAAGCTTCTAATATACAATCGGCAACTTCATCTGCTGCATCACTATGTTCTATACAAAACACCATAACTTCCCCAATTCGCTTATTTTCTGGCGTTAAATTTCTTATTAAATCTTCTAAACGATCTCTTTGTCTACAGCCAATTAAAGTTACTAAAATGCGTTTAATTAAAAAGTTGAAACTTACGTAGTAGATAATGAACCTTTAGTAGATTCCCTCGCTTCGTCTTCTAATATTAATTCGTCTGGCATACCGGATGTGTAACTATTCATTAAGGGTGGCTTCCAAGCAGATCCACCTTAAAAAATTGCATCAATCTTAATCCTATCATAAACAGGGTTGGAATAAATCGTGACTTTTATAAAACAATAAAAAAAGTCGGACTTTTTGAATTAATTCACTTTTTTGAATTAATTCAAATTTTTGAATTAATAAAAATTTTTGAATTGATTAAGATTTTTGAATTAATTAAGATTTTTGAATTAATTAAAATTTTTGAATTTATTAGGATTTTCGAATTAATTAAAATTTTTGAATTAATTAAAATTTATAAATTCAAATTTTTGGATTAATTCAAATTCTTTAGAATTAATTCAAATTTTTGAAGAAAACTTTTATTGTGTAGTCAACATTAAATACCTCCTACTGAAAACTGAAATGAGTTATTGTTATTCAGAAGAACTGATGAATGATGATACACCTTTCTTGAGATTTTAACGTCAAATTGAGGTCAAGTAAATTCAATTTGGATTTTGGAATTATAAAAATTGATATTGTGTGATTTAATTCGTCACTATTTTGAAAAATTCATTTGAATTAATTCACAAATTCATTCTCATTGTTAAATTCAGTGAATTAATTCGTGAATTCAAATGAATTTTTCAAAATAGCGATGAAGTAAATCACGAATTAATTCACTGAATTATACCATGAGGATTAATTCAAATGAATTTTTCAAAATAGAGATCAATTAAATCACAAATTAATTCACTCAATTAAACCATGAGAGTTCAAATGAATTTTTCAAAATAGTGATGGATTAAATCACACAGATTCAATTTCTAATTTGACTTAAATCACACAATTTCAAACTCCAAATTGAATTTATTTGACCTCAATGTTAACGTTATTAGAAAATCTCAAGAAGGGTGTAAGTATTATCAGTTCATTAAAATTGAAAATTCTCGCAATTGAAATTGTGTGATTTAATTCATCACTATTTTGAAAAATTCATTTGAATTAATTCACAAATTCATTCTCATTGTTTAATTCAGTGAAATTAATTCGTGAATTAATTCAATTGCATTTTTCAAAATAGTGATGAATTTAATTACGAATTAATTTAATTCACTGAATTAAACCATTAAAAATGAATTTTTCAAAATAGTGATAAATTAAATCACACAATTTCAATAATTCCAAAATTCAAATTGAATATATTTGACCTCAATGTTAACGTTATTAAAAAATCTCAAGAAGGACGTATCATCAGTTCTTTAAAATTCCCGAAGTTGGTTCAAATTCATTCTCATTGTTTAATTCAGGGAATTAATTCAAATGAATTTTTCAAAATATGTAGTGATAAATTAAATCACACAATTTCAATTTCTATAATTCCAAAATCCAAATTGAATTTACTTGACCTCAATGTTAACGTTATTAGAACATCTCAAGAAGGGCGTATTATCAGTTCTTTAAAATTCAAAATTCCCGAAGTTGATTCAAATTCATTCTCATTGTTTAATTCAGGGAATTAATTCAAATGAATTTTTCAAAATAGCGATGAATTAAATCAAGAATTAATTCACTGAATTAAACTATGAGAATTAATTCAAATTAATTTTTCAAAATAGTGATAAATTAAATCACACAATTTCAATTTCTATAATTCCAAAATCCAAATTGAATTTACTTGACCTCAATGTTAACGTTATTAGAAAATCTCAAGAAGGGCGTATCATCAGTTCTTTAAAATTCAAAATTCCCGAAGCTGATTCAAATTCATTCTCATTGTTTAATTCAGGGAATTAATTCAAATGAATTTTTCAAAATAGTGATGAATTAAATTAAGAATTAATTCACTGAATTAAACTATGAGAATTAATTCAAATGAATTTTTCAAAATAGTGATAAATTAAATCACACAATTTCAATTTCTATAATTCCAAAATCCAAATTGAATTTACTTCACCTCAATGTTAACGTTATTAGAAAATCTCAAGAAGGGCGTATCATCAGTTCTTTAAAATTCCCGAAGTTGGTTCAAATTCATTCTCATTGTTTAATTCAGGGAATTAATTCAAATGAATTTTTCAAAATATGTAGTGATAAATTAAATCACACAATTTCAATTTCTATAATTCCAAAATCCAAATTGAATTTACTTGGCCTCAATGTTAACGTTATTAGAAAATCTCAAGAAGGGCGTATCATCAGTTCTTTAAAATTCAAAATTCCCGAAGCTGATTCAAATTCATTCTCATTGTTTAATTCAGGGAATTAATTCAAATGAATTTTTCAAAATAGTGATGAATTAAATTAAGAATTAATTCACTGAATTAAACTATGAGAATTAATTCAAATGAATTTTTCAAAATAGTGATAAATTAAATCACACAATTTCAATTTCTATAATTCCAAAATCCAAATTGAATTTACTTCACCTCAATGTTAACGTTATTAGAAAATCTCAAGAAGGGCGTATCATCAGTTCTTTAAAATTCAAAATTCCCAAAGTTGATTCAAATTCATTCTCATTGTTTAATTCAGGGAATTCAAATGAATTTTTCAAAATAGTGATGAATTAAATCAAGAATTAATTCACTGAATTAAACTATGAGAATTAATTCAAATGAATTTTTCAAAATAGTGATAAATTAAATCACACAATTTCAATTTCTATAATTCCAAAATCCAAATTGAATTTACTTGACCTCAATGTTAACGTTATTAGAAAATCTCAAGAAGGGCGTATCATCAGTTCTTTAAAATTCAAAATTCCCGAAGCTGATTCAAATTCATTCTCATTGTTTAATTCAGGGAATTAATTCAAATGAATTTTTCAAAATAGTGATGAATTAAATTAAGAATTAATTCACTGAATTAAACTATGAGAATTAATTCAAATGAATTTTTCAAAATAGTGATAAATTAAATCACACAATTTCAATTTATATAATTCCAAAATCCAAATTGAATTTACTTGACCTCAATGTTAACGTTATTAGAACATCTCAAGAAGGGTGTATTATCAGTTCTTTAAAATTCAAAATTCCCGAAGTTGATTCAAATTCATTCTCATTGTTTAATTCAGGGAATTAATTCAAATGAATTTTTCAAAATAGTGATGAATTAAATCAAGAATTAATTCACTGAATTAAACTATGAGAATTAATTCAAATGAATTTTTCAAAATAGTGATAAATTAAATCACACAATTTCAATTTCTATAATTCCAAAATCCAAATTGAATTTACTTGAACTCAATGTTAACGTTATTAGAAAATATCAAGAAGGGTGTATCATCAGTTCTTGAAAATTCTCGAAATTGAAATTCTGTGACTTAATTCATCACTATTTTGAAAAATTCATTTGAATTAATTCTCATGGTTTAATTCAGTGAATTAATTCGTGAATTAATTCATATGAATTTTTCAAAATAGTGATGAATTAAATCACACAATTTCAATTTCTATAAAATCCAAATCCAAATTGAATTTACTTGATCCATTAATTGAATTAAACCATGAGAATTAATTCGTGCAAACCCTGATCACAAATTTACCTTTATTACCTTTAAACATCCTAAACTCCTTTGTCGACCACTCTTTTTGAGCATCCCCATGCATGATGGAGTAAAGCTTCCAGCGATAGTAAATGTGGGTAGGACTTTGGTTTTCAAATAAAAATCTGCTGGGGATGATTTAATTAATTATTAGTTCGAGTTAAATATTTGGGTTGGTACAAGTTACCTGAATAAAGGGTTATTAATTTCCCTATTCATTATCATAGCTTCAAACATCGGCCCTTCTCTTATAACAAATTCGACCATACGATGAATAAGCATCAATAGGTTCCTAAAAATTAATTTTCTACTTGTAAAACAGCCTTTCTCAAATTAAGGGTACAAAAACCATTTAAGCTGAATAAAATTTTTTTTGAGACGTACAAAGGTGTAGAATTTTTGAGAAAAACTGTTTTAAATAATTTAAGCCATATTTTATATGTTTTTTTTTTTTAAATAATTCGTACAAGTAGAATGCGACTAAATGAATAAATTAAAACATGTTTACCTATCAGTCGGTATAACCACTTTAACCACGGCATGACATAAAATCTGTAAAATACAAAGTGACATCATAACAATGATTTAAAAAATTTTTTTTTTATTAAAAATGGTCACTTTCACACAATTTTAATAAAACCCATTAATAACTCGTACGATGGAAGCTTATAAAGAGCCCCGATTAAATTCTCACCTGATTCAACTCTTCGGCTGTTGTAGGTAAGATATCTTTATCTTTAGGCAACGGTTGAGCATTAAAAGGTAAACCAGACGGTGGTGGTGGTAGAGACAATTCCAAAAGGCTCGGAGGAATGTAAATTGGATGAGGAGGAATAATAACAGACTTCCCCCATCCTAACTTCATTTCATAACCAACCACATCTTTACCTATATTAAAACCTTTAATTTTAATTTATTAATTAACCAATTTAGTTACCATTTAAATTTCTAAGAGCTCGTTCACCATCTTTGCGACTCATATAAGCTACAAATCCACAATTGCGACCACGAGCTTTCTCCTCATCCGATCTCGGCCACATAATTTTAATACTAGCCAAAGGGCCAAAACGTCCAAACACTTCCATCAACTGTTGCTCAGTTATCTAAAAGTTTATTCAAGTAAAAGTGTTTTGAGCAAAATAATCTTCACCTTAGGATTTAAGTTTCCCAAATATAAATTAGTAGTTGTCGGATCACCATTATCAAAAGAACCTAAATCTCCACTTCTCATAAATAAATCAAGCTCCGATTCGATTGGAGTACGCACCACACCTTTATATTTATGTCGTTCTTCTCTTTCTTCTTGTATTCTAAAATAAAGTTTGAATTACACAATTTTAAGTTTGGCTTTTAAACGTACTGTCTTAATTCTTCTTTAAACGACTCCAAGTTGCTTTTTCCAGAAGGTTTCTTTTTACCCAACCTTTCTGGTTTTTTATCGACCGCTAACATTCGTGCATAAGCTTGAGCTCTTTCGGCCGATGTTAAAAGTTCTTGTGAAGCCGAAATTCGTGATTGAGGTTTGTATAATTTTCCTTTATCTTTAGTATCTTCTTCTAAAATTTAAATACTATTATTGAGGTTTTTAAATTATTAAAACGTACTTCTAGCTCCGGCATCATACGTTCCTGCTTTGACCCAAACTTTTGAACCATTCACAGGGGCTTCTTGAAAAGTTTCGACAAACTCTTGAAACACCTACAACGAACTTGTAGTTGCTAAAGTGGTTTTAAATTAACGTGGTACTTACGTGAGCAGCGGCTCGTTCTTCTTCTTTTTTTCGTTGTTCTTCCAACTCTTTTTTCGATAAGGTTCGTTTACCCATGGCTCCGATGGAAAATGCTTTTAGTTTTTGCTCGGGTATATGCTGGAAAATAATAAAGAGTTAGAAGAGGCAAATTACTCGATGTGTTGAAAACTTGTACTTTTATTTTATCCGACATTTTGTTGGTTGTTGATTAGATTAGTGCTTAATTGGAGTTTTTATTCGTTTCATTAAAATTTAGTTAACAAATTTATTACTAAACTACCATAATAACACATATTTTTTACAAAATTATTTACTAGCGAAAGTCTGATTGGTTATGGACGACAGCGCGGTCGATTTGTCGGTAAAGTAGAGCTCTAAATTATAAAGACACATTTACGATGTTTTTAAGGTTCGATTTAAAATTATTTTGTATTTTAAATGTATAAACAAGCGCCTAGGTTGGTTTTAGGCTTTAAAATTTGAATTTTTAATAATTTAAAAGTTGTCGGTAAAGTAGAGCTCTAAATTATAAAGTCACGTTTACGATGTTTAAAGTTAGATTTAAAATTATTTTTTGTATTTAAAATGTGTAAAGAAGGGCCTAGGTTGGTTTTTGGCTTTAAAATTTGAATTTTTAATAATTTAAAAGTTTAGATGACAGCGCTGTCAATTTGTCGGTAAAGTAGAGCTCTAAATTTTAAAGTCACATTTACGATGTTTAAGGTTAAATTGTTTATTTAAAATGTGTAAACAAGCGCCTAGGTTGGTTTTTGGCTATAAATTTTAATTTTTAATAATTTAAAAGTTATTAAAAATATTTTTGTTATGTAAAGATGGTTTTATATATTTTCACATGAGATAGAAAGAGATGGAGTAAGTGTTAGCTGTCAAAGGGTTATCTGCAAGGTAGTGACCTTTATTTACAACAGGTGTGAACTGTGTAGGTGTAAACGTACCCATTAGTAAAATAAAAAGGTGGAAGGTCGGAAACCTTTACAAAGTTTTTTAATTTCCAGCCATCTAAGTAAAAATTAAAAAAAAATCGTATAAATTACGAATTAAAATGTAATGGAAGTTAAGTTAAAATTAATAGTTTAACATGGAAATGGAGCAACACATAAAAGTGGAAATACATAATGATAAAAACAGAAGTAATACCAACAACATGTGTCTCACAGTTGAATTGTGTGTTGTCTGTGGAGATAGAGCGTCTGGACGACATTACGGAGCGATTAGTTGCGAAGGCTGCAAGGGCTTTTTCAAAAGATCAATTCGTAAACAACTAGGTTATCAATGTCGCGGGGCTAAAAATTGCGAAGTTACCAAACATCACAGAAACCGATGTCAATATTGTCGACTTCAAAAATGTTTAGCGTGCGGCATGCGCAGCGATTGTAAGTTTAAATCAAAACCAAAGTTTCACAATTCATCGATCTTTATTGCAGCCGTTCAACACGAACGTAAACCAATTGTCGATAAAAAAGAATTTAGTAACAATCCCGCTAGTGCTTCATTTAACTCGAGCGGCGTTAATAAAATTTTTATAAGAAAAGATTTATCGACCGAATCTTTCAGCTCTTGCGAATTAGCTCTTCCATTTTTTAATAAACGTTTAGGTAACCTATAAATAATCGACTTACTTCTTTAATTAATTAAAATTGTAATAGGTAATAATGTTTCCGACCTTCCGTATTACACGTCACCGAGTCAAATGAGTGTTGAAGACGATGCTTCGATGGATAGTTCGAACGCAGGTATCGGCGATTTGTCAGATGTAATTACAAGTGCGAGAGATAAACAAACGATTTCAAAGGCGTTGGATACGATGGCTCGAGTACAGTGTCTTAACGGTGGTGATTATTCTTTAACCGGTGAAGAAAATATGTTCGAATTTGATGGACCCGTTTTACAAGACCATCACATAACGTTTAATTTACAAATACCAGGACCAGTACCGCCTTATTTAAACGTACATTACATATGCGAAAGTGGTTCTCGTTTATTATTTTTATCTATTCATTGGGCGAGGAGTATACCTGCATTTCAACTTTTAAGGTAAATTTGTTTTAATTAAAGTTATTTTATTTGAGTTTATGTTTTTTTAGTTCGGATACGCAAGTTTCATTGTTGAGAGGTTGCTGGGCCGAATTATTTACACTCGGTTTGGCACAGTGTTCTCACACGTTATCGCTTTCAACAATTTTATCTTTTTTAATAAGTCACCTACATACGTCTATTGCTCAAGATAAAATTTCGGCTGTTAAAGTTAAACAAATAACCGATCATATAGTTAAATTGCAAGACTTTGTAACTACCGTTAATCGAATGCACATCGACGAGCACGAATACGCTTACTTAAAAGCTATCACTTTGTTTTCACCCGATCAACCGGGTTTAATGTTAAGAAAACAAATTGAGAAGTTTCAAGAGAAATCGTTTCAAGCGTTGAAAAATTATATAATTAGTAGTTTTCCAGATGATACCGATAGATTTCCTAGGTTAGTATCGACAGTTGATTTAAACGTTGTTTATTTATTATTTTCGTTGTAGACTGTTACTTCGTCTTCCCTCCCTACGTGCCTTAGAACCACAAATATTAGAGGAGTTATTTTTTGCTGGTTTAATTGGCCAAGTTCAAATTGATAGCGTTATTCCTTACATTCTTCGAATGGGCAATGGAATTACAGGTATAAAAAGTTTGTATTTTACTATTTCACTAATCAAATCGACAGGGTGATTCAGCCGTTGTTCAAGGAATACTAACAAAATTTTTTTCCTAGGTAGTTATGACTATCCTCTATGCTATGAAACTAAAAAAGTGCGAATAAATTGTACAGAGTGTTCATTAAAGCGACCCAAAGTTACTCACTTTCAAATGACCATAACTCGTTATTTTCAAATGGAACACTCTGTATATTTTTGAAAATTTAGTATCTACATTTTACCAAGAATCCAAATATGTAAAAATATACAGGGTGTTCCATTTGAAAATTACGAGTTATAGTCATTTGCAAATAAATTATAGTCGTTTGAAAATGAGTAACTTTGGGTCGCTTTAATGAACAGCCTGTACAATTTATTCGAACTTTTTTAATTTCAACGCATAGAGAATGGTCATAGCTACTTAGGAAAAAAATTTTGTAATTATTCCTTGAATAACGGCTTTAGTGCAATTTTATAAAGCAACGCGTGTTGCGGGCATTTTTTCAGAGAAAAAAAATTAATAACTTTGCAATACCGACGTGAAATTAAAAAAATTTAAAATGACCCTGTAGGCGACTTAATGCCAAGTCAAAATATAGAAATATATACAGGGTGCTCCATTTGAAAATAACGAGTTATAGTCATTTGAAAATGAGTAACTTTGGGTCGCTTTAATGAACACCCTGTACAATTTATTCGAACTTTTTTAATTTCAACGCATAGAGAATGGTCATAGCTACTTAGGAAAAAAATTTTGTAATTATTCCTTGAATAACGGCTTTAGTGCAATTTTATAAAGCAACGCGTGTTGCGGGCATTTTTTCAGAGAAAAAAAAATAATAACTTGGCAATACCGACGTGAAATTCAAAAAATTTAATATGACCCTGTAGGCGACTTAATGCCAAGTCAAAATATAGAAATATATACAGGGTGCTCCATTTGAAAATAACGAGTTACAGTCATTTGAAAATGAGTAACTTTGGGTCGCTTTAATGAACACCCTGTACAATTTATTCGAACTTTTTTAATTTCAACGCACAGAGAATGGTCATAGCTATTTAGGAAACAAATTTTGTAATTATTCCTTGAATAACGGCTTTAGTACAATTTAGGAGACTTAATGCCAAGTCAAAATATAGAAATATATACAGGGTGCTCTATTTGAAAATAACGAGTTATAGTCATTTGAAAAGGAGTAACTTTGGGTCGCTTTAATGAACACCCTGTACAATTTATTCGAACTTTTTTAATTTCAACGCATAGAGAATGGTCATAGCTACTTAATGTAGGCGACTTAATGCCAAGTCAAAATATAGAAATATGTACAGGGTGCTCTATTTGAAAATAACGAGTTATAGTCATTTGAAAATGAGTAACTTTGGACCGCTTTAATGAACACCCTGTGCAATTTAATCGAATTTTTTTAATTTCAACGCATAGAGCATAGTCATAACTACCTAGGAAAAAAATTTCGTAATTATTCCGTGACGAACGGCTTTAGTACAATTTAAAAAGCAACGCGTGTTGCTGGCATTGTTTTAGAGAAAAAAATTAATAACTTGGCAACACCGCCAGAAAATTTAAAAAAATTAATATAGCCATGTAGGCGAATTAATTCCAAGTCGACATATAGAAAAATATACAGGGTGTTCCATTTAAAAAAATTTAAAATTATGTCGCGGAGCAGTAATACAACACCCTGTAGAGATGAAAATAATTTTAAGTTATGCTCCTTAAGGAGTTGAATAACTTTTGTATTTAAATGTATGCCTTATTTCAAACGGTTAAGGAGCTATCGAAGACGGTCGCTTCGATGAATCACCCTGTATAGTAAACTTACAATCTGGAGTATTTGCTCACTAATTTAAATTTGGTTAAATTATACTTTTTTCTTTTTGTAGGTGTTTTTGGTAGACAACTTAAATCTGAAAGTGCCGACGAATTTGTTATGTAAGTTATGGAAGCACATAAACAAGAAAGAGTAGATTTTATAGCAAAAATTTTTAATTTAAATATTAGTAAGATAAGTTTTAAAGTTTATTATGTGTGTTTGTAATGCTTAAGTTGTACCTGTTATAAAAATTCTTAACCTGGCGTCAAACTATCCTCAAATAATTATTTATAAATCTAATAAAAAATTTGCACTTCAGATGTTACCAATAATGGGCTATTTATTACTTAATTTAACTGCTAAACTTAAAGGTTTTTGTTGACACCAGGTGTAATACGTATTATAATATTTTTAAACTTTACCACAATTTATAAGAAGTGTACTGTGTCTAGTGCTCAACTTATTTTATTTTTTAATTTAATTCGGTGATCCCCAATACCTAATTGAAAAGAAATTCTTTTCCTTACTTTAGGGGCTACACGCATCCTTATTGTGATTTACACTGATATAAATGATAATTATTTACACAAGTTGCGTAATAGAGTTCATTACAACACTAGTTTTGTAATATTGACATTATATGATGGAAGTAGATGAAATTAATTTACTCTCAGTTCAAAAAGAAAAATATACAGGGTGTCCCGGAATAATTATGTCACGCGTATTAAATATTACGCAATTTTATTTCTCAATTTTTTGATTTTTTTGCAATTTTTTTTTTGCAATTTTTATTTATTATTTATCTTTTATAACCTTTGGTGTACGTGACCGTCAGCACTCGCGATCTTGCTGAATAACACATTCCCGATTTATTACAATATTGCCTGTAATTGTGCAATCCTTTATTCTAATTATTGGTTAATGACTTAATAAAATTACGTAATATTTAATACGCGTGACAATACCGAGAAACGCCCACAGTGGTTTCCTGGGACCAAAATAGGACATTTGCTCCTCTTGAAAGTATGTGAAAAAACTCACCCCTACCAAGTTACAGGTTGTCAAAGTTGGGATTAAAATTTAGAAAAATCACTTTATCTCCAAAAGTACTGCAAATATTTTAATGATTTTTATACAGTAGACATGTCTTATCGGTGATTTTCAAAAGTATATTGATTCAATTGTTATACACTGTTACTATTATCGTTATTGATTTTCAATTTTTCTCAAAAACTGTTGGTTTTAGAAGAAAAATGTAAGAGACACAAAATGTTTATTTTAAAATTCCCCATAAAATTTAACGAATTTAATATTTTTATTAGCAAAAGTATTTTAGAGGTTTAAAGTTAGCGCCACCCTCTGAAGGGATAGTTCTAGTGGTGCGATTCTTATGCAATTTGTACCACAAAATGACTTTTATAAAATATGCCCACTGTGTAAAAATCATTAAAATATTTGCAGCACTTTAGGAGACAAAGCGATTTTTCTAAATTTTAACTCCAACTTTGAGAACCTGTAACTTTGTAGGGGTGAGTTTTTTCGTATAATTTCGAGAGGAGCAAATGTCTTATTTTGGTCCCAGGAAACCACTGTAGGCGTTTGTCGGTGTTATTCAGGGACACCCTGTATATTTATAATTTTGATACATGAAGCCATCAGGCTTTATGACATTTTCTGAATTATTGTACTGACACAGACATTTTTATTTTGCTTTAATTGTGTTTTATATAAAAAAAATTGTGTTTTTATAAGACGAGTTGTCACAATTGCTACTGCAAATCCGTTGGTATGGGTTGAAAGCCTTTCTAGAGAAAAGCAATTTGAATTAAGAGGCGGGTAAGTTTTAGACATTCCGCTCGTAACCGTTAGCGACTTTAATATCCGGTTGATATCGCTAATAGTCATAATTTCTGATAGGGCAAGGTTCAAAGAAGGCAATGACATATTTGAATATAGCAAATACGAGCCTAATTAGTGAGAAAAGTTCAGTTGAACTTGGTGAAATGGATGTTGTTTTTACCCAACATCGGTTATTTTTTTTAAATTGCACCAAGTTCAATTGGACTTTTTTCACTAATTGGGCTCTTATTTCCTATATTCAAATATGTCATTGCCTTCTTTGAACCTTACCCTATCAGGAATTATGACTATTCGTGATACCAATCGGATATTAAAGTCCCTAAAGGTTACGAGCGGAATGTCTAAATATCAACTTTCCCGCCCATCAGGGCGGTAACCGTTAACGACTTTAATATCCTGATGACATCACTAATAGTCATAATTTCTGATAGGGTAAGGTTCAAAGAAGGCAATGACATATTTGAATATAGCAAATACGAGCCTAATTAGTGAGAAAAGTTCAGTTGAACTTGGTGAAATGGATGTTGTTTTTACCCAACATCGGTTATTTTTTTTAAATTGCACCAAGTTCAATTGGACTTTTTTCACTAATTGGGCTCTTATTTCCTATATTCAAATATGTCATTGCCTTCTTTGAACCTTACCCTATCAGGAATTATGACTATTGGTGATACCAACCGGATATTAAAGTCCCTAAAGGTTACGAGCGGAATGTCTAAATATCAACTTTCCCGCCCATTAGGGCGGTAACGGTTAACGACTTTAATATCCTGATGACATCACTAATAGTCATAATTTCTGATAGGGCAAGGTTCAAAGAAGGCAATGACATATTTGAATATAGCAAATACGAGCCTAATTAGTGAGAAAAGTTCAGTTGAACTTGGTGAAATGGATGTTGTTTTTACCCAACATCGGTTATTTTTTTTAAATTGCACCAAGTTCAATTGGACTTTTTTCACTAATTGGGCTCTTATTTCCTATATTCAAATATGTCATTGCCTTCTTTGAACCTTACCTTATGAGGAATTATGACTATTAGTGATATCAATCGGATATTGAAGTCGCTAACGGATACGAGCGGAATGTCTAAATATCAACTTTGAAAATTATGAGTTGTTATTTTGTGACTTTTCTAATTTCCTATTTTGAATAACTGTTTCTAATTTTTTCCGTTTAAAGCAAAAAAAGATTTTAATTATATGTAGTTTAGTACTTTTAAGTACGAAGCAATTTATAAAATGGTGACACCCGGTGTAAAATATTTTTGTTTTAGTGGTAGTTTATTTATATGTAATAAAAATGTTTTTTTTTAAATTGTACGATTTTTACTTTCTTTTAATTAATTGGAAAGAAGGTAGAAAAATTTTTTATACAGTGTGTCCCCGGATGGGGTTGCCAATAGGTGAAAAATCCGAAGACACACTGTATACTGGGTGATTCAAAAATTTCGGATTTCTTAAGAGGTTTATTGGGGACTATTAATTGGTGTGAAAAATTCCTCAACATCCGACATTTTTAATTCGCCTATAATATTAGAAATAAGAGCACATCACTAGTGGCGTAACGACATAGATTAAAGCATTTTAAATACAAAAACCAAAAATTAAAAGTTGTTACATCACTATAAACACTTAAAGTTAAGTTACACAATTTTGATGGTTGAAGAAATTTGTCTTGCTATGTGATAATATAGGTCTGTGCCTTTATAACATTTTGTAACTTTCTAATTGTACATTAAACTATAAATTGTATTTTTCAAATAGATATAAAATAGTGTTTTTATACGTAAACTTTGTAATAAATCATAAAAATGTGGTTTATTTTATTTTTATGTGTTTAGCCTTGTTTTTGTACGTTCAAGATAACACTTATCAGTTAACTCGTGACCGCCTAGTTGTTCACAAGAAAATTCATCACTCGTCGAATTACATGGTTACAATTAATTTAATCCTTTAAATTCATTAAAAATACAAAAATGCGTTACTCGTATTCATATTCTTTAGCTTACACATTTTTTTACACCCTATCCGCGGTTTTATTGTATGTGGGTAAGTTTCATTTTCAAATCATGTGATCGACTCAACTAAAAAAATTTTTTATTAGTGCTTTATTATGTGCTTTCTGGAAGAGGAGAACACCTAAGTTTCGGATGGTGAGTTTTAAGTAAATTAGAATTAATTAAAAATTAAGATTCGATTAGGTTTTTGGAAAATACTTCGCCTTATATGTGGGCTCTCGTCGGAGTAGGGTTAGCTGTTTCTCTATCTGTTGTCGGTGCTGCAGCGTGAGTTTAAACTTCGATTTTAAAATAAATAGGTGCTTAATTTAACTCGTTTAGAGGTATACACACAACGGGTGTTAGCATTCTTGGAGGTGGTGTTAAAGCTCCGAGGATTAAAACTAAAAATTTAATTTCTATTATTTTTTGTGAAGCTGTCGCTATTTATGGATTAATTACTGCTATAGTATTATGTGGTAACCTCGGTGTAAGTCACTCGTACTTGTTTTAACTCGTTTTAACTTATTTGTGTTCGTTGTAGCAATTTACTATTGCTAAAGTTCAAGCAGATCCAGCTTTATTTGATAAAAATTGGATGACCGGTTATGTTATTTTTGGTTCGGGCCTTACTGTTGGATTTGTCAACTTGTTTTGTGGTATGGCAGTCGGAATCGTTGGCTCTGGTGCTGCAATTGCAGATGCCGCTAATCCATCTTTATTCGTTAAAGTCTTGATTATTGAAATTTTTGGTAGTGCTATTGGTCTCTTCGGTTTAATAGTAGCTATCTATATGGTAATTACAAAACTAATTTCAAATTTTAAAATATTAATTGTATTTTTTAAAGACTTCAAAAGCTTCGAGTATGGGAGACAGCTAAAAAAATCTATTTTCTACTCACAACTCGTCTAAAATACTAATAGGAGCGTTATTTAACTTAAAAGAGGTCGTTTAAAGAAAAAGTTCATTTAAACAACATGTAGGTAGTACAACATTTTTTTGAATCACCCTGTATATTAGTTTTTTTGAGTATTATTTTATTTGTTAAATTTAAACAGTGATTAAAATTAAATGTAAAGTTTAAAATGTTAATAAATATTTGTTATAATTAATAACTTTTGAATTTTGAAAATGTCAAAATTTTTGACATCTACTCCACCGACCTTTATTCATTACAGAAAATTCGGGGGTGAAAAATTGTTAAGTTTTTAGAAGTATTATTTTATTCGTTTAATTTAAACAGTGATTAAAACTAAATGTTAATTAATAATTTTTGAATTTTGAAAATGTCAAAATTTTTGACATCTACGTTACCGACCTTACTAATTACATAAAATTGGGGGATGAATTTGGAGTATTATGTTATTTGTTAAATTTAAACAGTGATTAAAATTAAATGTTAATTATTATAATTAATAATGTTTGAATTTTGGTAATGTCAAAATTTTGAAATCTACTTTACCGACTTTATTCATTACAAAACATTGGTGGGTGAAAAATTGTACCACTCCTAAGGTAATTTCACGTGATTCAAAAGAAGATTTGATTTCGGTACCACTAAAATACTCAATAGACCTTTAATAAATTTAAAAAGATGCAGGCTTTGTTAGGAAAAATCTTTGTAGGAACGGCCGTTTCTGTAATAACAGTTTTAAGTGAGTATTGATTTTGAAAAATTAACCTTTTTTCTAATTTTTGCAAATTTTTAGCACTTTATCATGTTTTAACTGGAAAGGGCGAACGTGTTAGTGTTGGATGGTATGTTTACCCCTTAAAATCACCCTTACGTAGTTTAAATTTGTAATCTTTAGGTTCCTCGAAGAAACTTCACCTCATATGTGGGCTACCATCGGCATAGGTTTATCTGTGGCACTTTCAATTGTTGGAGCAGCCGCGTAAGTAACTTAACTTCTTATAAATACAATAAAGCTTAAATTTTATTTGCAGAGGAATTCATACTACAGGAGTCAGCATAATCGGTGGTGGTGTTAAAGCTCCTCGTATCAAAACTAAAAACTTAATTTCAGTTATTTTTTGCGAAGCTGTTGCTATTTATGGTCTTATTACTGCCATTGTATTATCCGGATACTTGGATGTGAGTAATTTTAAACAATTTTATTAACATAATTTGAGGTTAGACACTTCATCGTGAACTAAAACCTTCTTTAACACTGAAATGTTGGTTAATTCATTACCTTTTTAACTTTTTACAATCCAAGAAAAAGTTGTAAGCGAGAAAAAAAAATAATAAAAATTTATACAGAAATATATACAGGGTGTCCAAAAATAAAAAAAAATAAAAATGTGGTTATTTTGGGCGCATATTTGCAAATTTGAACCAAATTCATTTCTACTTGGCTATAAGATAGTACATGTAAGTCGCAATTGAAAAATAAAATTTCAAATTATTTTATTCAAAATGGCGGCCAATAGAACGATTGTCCCATTTTGTGGTTTTTCCCTTATGGCCGTTAATTATTATTATAAAAATTTCAAAACGGCATTGTACAGCCAAAATATAGGTCTTTCGTCCTAAACAAGTCGATTTTCAAAATTGTTTATAAATTGCCTACCTTTAAGGGGCCAAAGTAGGTCAAAATTTTGAAATGGATTTTCTCAAAATTACCTCTGTCATATTTTTTCTTTTTTGGATATGTTACAGATAACGCAATCCTCTATCGAAATATAAATTTTTATCAAAATCGCTAGAGCCGTTTTGGAGTAATGATTTTTTGAATGTCAAAACTTCAAAAATAGCTAATTTCTTTTCCAATAGAAATAAAAACTTGAAAATGGATATATGTATCAATCCCATGAATATCTATTATTTGACACTATATTCGGTTAACAAAACGCTTCCGGTTAAACCGGAAATGATAAAAATATCAATATTTTTTGGAACATCCTGTATATTTTTAAATATTTTGAAAGCTTGTAAAATTAGCTATTACACGATACCAAATACTTTATATTTTGACTTCCGGTTTAACCGGAAATGGAATCAAATTTCTTAAATTAAATGGAACACCCTGTATATTTTTTAATATTTTGAAAGCCCATAAAATTAGCTTCCTGAACATATCAAATAGAGTATTTGCAAGTAGAGCAAATGATGAATGTTAGTAAAAATATTAAGCCATTGTATGCTTTTACATACAAAATCTTTTTATTTTAAATTATTTAATTCGCTATTTTTGATTTTAGAAAATTAATAAATTTTAACTTTCAGGACTTTTCCATGAAAATAATTGAGACCAAAGAAGATGTTAAAAGCAAGAATTGGATGGCCGGATATTTAATGTTTGGAGCTGGAATAGGCGTTGGTTTAGTTAATTTATTTTGTGGCATAGCAGTAGGAATTGTTGGATCAGGTGCTGCTTTAGCCGACGCCGCAAATTCTGCTTTGTTTGTAAAAATTTTAATCATCGAAATTTTTGGAAGCGCTATCGGTCTTTTTGGATTAATCGTTGGAATATACATGGTAATATTTTTAATTACAAATGATACTTATAATTGACGCATTTTTTTTTAAATAGGTGTCCAAAGTAACTATGGGAAACAAAGTTTAATTTCGTATTTTTTTTATTTTCTTTAGTGTAAAAAAATATTAGCTTCCACTCTTATTTTTATTGTACATATCTATTGAAATATTACTAGCATAGTATTGGATCGTATGATTTAAACTAAGTACGATTAAAATATATGTAAATAAATAACTCGAATTAGAATAGTAATAAACTCAAAATTAGTTATATTTTGTGGAAGCTTATTAATGTTGGTGGTTGCAAACGCGATAAATTAAAAATTTATGCCGTAAACACATTTTTTAGTTTGCAAATTAGTGAATAATTTGATCTGATGCTTTTGTGAATTGTAATCACAATTTGACTGTATTTCGTTAAATTTATTTTCACCAAATATAAATGTTGTTTCAATATGTTATTTTTTATTTGTACTAGAATTAAATGTGGTACTCTTTTAATTAGAACCTTTTTATTTTGTTGCAAAATTCACACTTTCGTAAAAATTTACAAGGTGTACGTATAAAAAATAAAAAATTAAGTTAAGACACGCTCTGTGTAATTGAAAATATTTTTTTTACAATTTAGTTGTCTCGAGAAAATAATTTTAAAGTGAATTCAAGTTATTAGGTTTTGAATTTGGCGCGGTTGAAGTTAGTTAAAGCGTAGGTTGGTGGCGCTAGGTTCGCGTTAAAAGCGTCAAATATTAGTAAATGCACGTTCCTCCGTTTTTGTTTGTCGTTTTGTTGGAGTTATTTTCAATGCGGGTGTGCCATATAATATTTTTGGTAATTTGTTTAAAGAACATTGAACTTTGTTATTAATGGAATTTAATATATTATCGGGGTAAAGTTATAAGTGAGGGTTTTATTAATAAAAATTGAAAATGAACGGGAAGTTGTTTGGTGTTTTCACGTTATTTGTTTAGTTAGAAGAATCAACCGTCCATTTAACTGGTGTTTTAAAAAAATTTTTCTACGATAATTATTTATTTATAAATTAAATAGTGCTGTGCTTTGTGCCTTTTTAATTGAAAGTTAAAATTTTACAAAAATGGAGAAAATTAGGACGGATATAAAATTTTTGTTAGTTGTAAATTTGTTAGTTTTGTTTAAATTTACATACTCTTTTAGTGATTATGAAAATGAAAATTATACAGGTGTGTATTTAAAATTTTAATTTTATTTTATTAATTCGACCTGAGAACTTTTCTCTAGTTATTTGATGTCAAAATCAAAACCATTTAAACAAACAACTGTTGCTTTGTTATTCAAACAAAAATAATTTCTATCAATTTAATTCATTTACAAGGGATTTTTAAATTATTTTCATTCAATTTAAAAACTTTTAATTGAATTTTTTTTAAATTATTAAAATATTTAGTCAATCTTGGGCGGTTCCAAATGACGCATTGTATAGGTGTCATAGGTGTATAAAAGTACAGTCATACATTTCTTGGTACTAAATCAGAATAGCGACGTGTAAGCAAGCGCCAACTTCATTTTAATAAAGGAATTTATAGATAAAACTATTTTTTTAAATTCCACGCAATGTTGGAATTTCAAAAGCAAAAGTTCACGTTACCTATCAACTTATTTCTTTAAAAAATTGTTTAGAAAACCTTGGTTTTATCATTAATTATTTCATAATCACAAATGATTCATTGAACCGCTTTATAATAGGAAGGAAATTCTTTTTTGGGAATTTCTATAAAAAATCATTCATCAAACTTCGACGTTCCTAAAACTTTTCTTATTTTTCCTCGATTATATCATTTGTGACGCCTTTTTTATTATCGCGGTTTATGATATGATTCACTATTTATCACGTTACACTTCATTAATAAACGATTTATACAGATCAAGGAAATAATTGTAATAAATAACTGGTCCTTCGAGCCGGATTTTATTATAATTGTCCCCTCTCGTTAACCATTAGCGGTTTATGGCGTTAGTTCCTCTTCTATTCCAATTTCTGATAGCTTGTTGTTCTTTTTGTTTCTATACCCCCATATGTAGAAGCTGTTTTGCTCTGAAATCCTTCAAAAACTGTGAATATAATTGGAAATATCAACACTTGTATTGAGAAAACTAACAATTTGTCTCAATACTAGTAGATACGACCAGATATGTTCTCTGTCTAGCGACCCTTCGTGTGTTTTAAATAGAAACAACCAACAAACCCTACCTACGTCTACGGCCTAATTTAGAGACTGTTTTGCTCTGAAATCCTTCAAAAATTGTGAATCTAATTGGAAATATCAACACTTGTATTGAGAAAACTAACAATTTGTCTCAATACTAGTAGATACGACCAGATATGTTCTCTGTCTAGCAACCCTTAGTCAGTTTTAAATAGAAACAAACCCTACCCTCATAGGAGATGGGACAATGTCTAACTCTTCTCTTGGTGCAAAAACCTCCTGACCACTCTCGTTGGTTTTAAAAAGCCTTAAACCCTTCACGTTAACGGTTTGTGGCGTTAGTTCCTCGTCTATTCCCATTTCTGATAGCTTGTTCCCTTTGTGTCTACGGCCTAATTTAGAGACTGTTTTGCTCTGAAATCCTTCAAAAATTGTGAATCTAATTGGAAATATCAACACTTGTATTGAGAAAACTAACAATTTGTCTCAATACTAGTAGATACGACCAGATATGTTCTCTGTCTAGCGACCCTTCGTGTGTTTTAAATAGAAACAACCAACAAACCCTACCTACGTCTACGGCCTAATTTAGAGACTGTTTTGCTCTGAAATCCTTCAAAAATTGTGAATCTAATTGGAAATATCAACACTTGTATTGAGAAAACTAACAATTTGTCTCAATACTAGTAGATACGACCAGATATGTTCTCTGTCTAGCAACCCTTAGTCAGTTTTAAATAGAAACAAACCCTACCCTCATAGGAGATGGGACAATGTCTAACTCTTCTCTTGGTGCAAAAACCTCCTGACCACTCTCGTTGGTTTTAAAAAGCCTTAAACCCTTCACGTTAACGGTTTGTGGCGTTAGTTCCTCGTCTATTCCCATTTCTGATAGCTTGTTCCCTTTGTGTCTACGGCCTAATTTAGAGACTGTTTTGCTCTGAAATCCTTCAAAAATTGTGAATCTAATTGGAAATATCAACACTTGTATTGAGAAAACTAACAATTTGTCTCAATACTAGTAGATACGACCAGATATGTTCTCTGTCTAGCAACCCTTCGTCAGTTTTAAATAGAAACAAACCTTACCCTCATAGGATGTGGGACAATATCTAATTCTTCTCTTACACTCTTAACGTTCACGGTTTATGGCGTTAGTTCCTCGTCTATTCCCATTTCTGATAGCTTGTTCCCTTTGTGTCTACGGCCTAATTTAGAGACTGTTTTGCTCTGAAATCCTTCAAAAATTGTGAATCTAATTGGAAATATCAACACTTGTATTGAGAAAACTAACAATTTGTCTCAATACTAGTAGATACGACCAGATATGTTCTCTGTCTAGCAACCCTTAGTCAGTTTTAAATAGAAACAAACCCTACCCTCATAGGAGATGGGACAATGTCTAACTCTTCTCTTGGTGCAAAAACCTCCTGACCACTCTCGTTGGTTTTAAAAAGCCTTAAACCCTTCACGTTAACGGTTTGTGGCGTTAGTTCCTCGTCTATTCCCATTTCTGATAGCTTGTTCCCTTTGTGTCTACGGCCTAATTTAGAGACTGTTTTGCTCTGAAATCCTTCAAAAATTGTGAATCTAATTGGAAATATCAACACTTGTATTGAGAAAACTAACAATTTGTCTCAATACTAGTAGATACGACCAGATATGTTCTCTGTCTAGCAACCCTTCGTCAGTTTTAAATAGAAACAAACCTTACCCTCATAGGATGTGGGACAATATCTAATTCTTCTCTTACACTCTTAACGTTCACGGTTTATGGCGTTAGTTCCTCGTCTATTCCCATTTCTGATAGCTTGTTCCCTTTGTGTCTACGGCCTAATTTAGAGACTGTTTTGCTCTGAAATCCTTCAAAAATTGTGAATCTAATTGGAAATATCAACACTTGTATTGAGAAAACTAACAATTTGTCTCAATACTAGTAGATACGACCAGATATGTTCTCTGTCTAGCAACCCTTAGTCAGTTTTAAATAGAAACAAACCCTACCCTTATAGGAGATGGAGCATTATCTACCTCTTCTCTTGGTGCAAAAACCTCGTGACCACTCTCGTTGGTTTTAAAAAGCCTTAAACCCTTCACGTTAACGGTTTGTGGCGTTAGTTCCTCGTCTATTCCCATTTCTGATAGCTTGTTCCCTTTGTGTCTACGGCCTAATTTAGAGACTGTTTTGCTCTGAAATCCTTCAAAAATTGTGAATCTAATTGGAAATATCAACACTTGTATTGAGAAAACTAACAATTTGTCTCAATACTAGTAGATACGACCAGATATGTTCTCTGTCTAGCAACCCTTCGTCAGTTTTAAATAGAAACAAACCTTACCCTCATAGGATATGGGACAATATCTAACTCTTCTCTTACACTCTTAACGTTCACGGTTTATGGCGTTAGTTCCTCGTCTATTCCCATTTCTGATAGCTTGTTCCCTTTGTGTCTACGGCCTAATTTAGAGACTGTTTTGCTCTGAAATCCTTCAAAAATTGTGAATCTAATTGGAAATATCAACACTTGTATTGAGAAAACTAACAATTTGTCTCAATACTAGTAGATACGACCAGATATGTTCTCTGTCTAGCGACCCTTCGTGTGTTTTAAATAGAAACAACCAACAAACCCTACCTACGTCTACGGCCTAATTTAGAGACTGTTTTGCTCTGAAATCCTTCAAAAATTGTGAATCTAATTGGAAATATCAACACTTGTATTGAGAAAACTAACAATTTGTCTCAATACTAGTAGATACGACCAGATATGTTCTCTGTCTAGCAACCCTTAGTCAGTTTTAAATAGAAACAAACCCTACACTCATAGGAGATGGGACAATGTCTAACTCTTCTCTTGGTGCAAAAACCTCCTGACCACTCTCGTTGGTTTTAAAAAGCCTTAAACCCTTCACGTTAACGGTTTGTGGCGTTAGTTCCTCGTCTATTCCCATTTCTGATAGCTTGTTCCCTTTGTGTCTACGGCCTAATTTAGAGACTGTTTTGCTCTGAAATCCTTCAAAAATTGTGAATCTAATTGGAAATATCAACACTTGTATTGAGAAAACTAACAACTTGTCTCAATACTAGTAGATACGACCAGATATGTTCTCTGTCTAGCAACCCTTAGTCAGTTTTAAATAGAAACAAACCCTACCCTCATAGGATATGGGACAATATCTAACTCTTCTCTTACACTCTTAACGTTCACGGTTGATGGCGTTAGTTCCTCGTTTATTCCCATTTCTGATAGCTTGTTCCCTTTGTGTCTACGGCCTAATTTAGAGACTGTTTTGCTCTGAAATCCTTCAAAAATTGTGAATCTAATTGGAAATATCAACACTTGTATTGAGAAAACTAACAATTTGTCTCAATACTAGTAGATACGACCAGATATGTTCTCTGTCTAGCAACCCTTAGTCAGTTTTAAATAGAAACAAACCCTACCCTTATAGGAGATGGAGCATTATCTACCTCTTCTCTTGGTGCAAAAACCTCGTGACCACTCTCGTTGGTTTTAAAAAGCCTTAAACCCTTCACGTTAACGGTTTGTGGCGTTAGTTCCTCGTCTATTCCCATTTCTGATAGCTTGTTCCCTTTGTGTCTACGGCCTAATTTAGAGACTGTTTTGCTCTGAAATCCTTCAAAAATTGTGAATCTAATTGGAAATA
Organism: Malthinus seriepunctatus; assembly: GCA_963924605.1. Taxonomy (NCBI): domain Eukaryota; kingdom Metazoa; phylum Arthropoda; class Insecta; order Coleoptera; family Cantharidae; genus Malthinus; species Malthinus seriepunctatus. The sequence continues at coordinate 3,338,974 of OZ004605.1, forward strand.
TCAACACTTGTATTGAGAAAACTAACAATTTGTCTCAATACTAGTAGATACGACCAGATATGTTCTCTGTCTAGCAACCCTTCGTCAGTTTTAAATAGAAACAAACCTTACCCTCATAGGATATGGGACAATATCTAACTCTTCTCTTACACTCTTAACGTTCACGGTTTATGGCGTTAGTTCCTCGTCTATTCCCATTTCTGATAGCTTGTTCCCTTTGTGTCTACGGCCTAATTTAGAGACTGTTTTGCTCTGAAATCCTTCAAAAATTGTGAATCTAATTGGAAATATCAACACTTGTATTGAGAAAACTAACAATTTGTCTCAATACTAGTAGATACGACCAGATATGTTCTCTGTCTAGCGACCCTTCGTGTGTTTTAAATAGAAACAACCAACAAACCCTACCTACGTCTACGGCCTAATTTAGAGACTGTTTTGCTCTGAAATCCTTCAAAAATTGTGAATCTAATTGGAAATATCAACACTTGTATTGAGAAAACTAACAATTTGTCTCAATACTAGTAGATACGACCAGATATGTTCTCTGTCTAGCAACCCTTAGTCAGTTTTAAATAGAAACAAACCCTACCCTCATAGGAGATGGGACAATGTCTAACTCTTCTCTTGGTGCAAAAACCTCCTGACCACTCTCGTTGGTTTTAAAAAGCCTTAAACCCTTCACGTTAACGGTTTGTGGCGTTAGTTCCTCGTCTATTCCCATTTCTGATAGCTTGTTCCCTTTGTGTCTACGGCCTAATTTAGAGACTGTTTTGCTCTGAAATCCTTCAAAAATTGTGAATCTAATTGGAAATATCAACACTTGTATTGAGAAAACTAACAACTTGTCTCAATACTAGTAGATACGACCAGATATGTTCTCTGTCTAGCAACCCTTAGTCAGTTTTAAATAGAAACAAACCCTACCCTCATAGGAGATGGGACAATGTCTAACTCTTCTCTTGGTGCAAAAACCTCCTGACCACTCTCGTTGGTTTTAAAAAGCCTTAAACCCTTCACGTTAACGGTTTGTGGCGTTAGTTCCTCGTCTATTCCCATTTCTGATAGCTTGTTCCCTTTGTGTCTACGGCCTAATTTAGAGACTGTTTTGCTCTGAAATCCTTCAAAAATTGTGAATCTAATTGGAAATATCAACACTTGTATTGAGAAAACTAACAATTTGTCTCAATACTAGTAGATACGACCAGATATGTTCTCTGTCTAGCAACCCTTAGTCAGTTTTAAATAGAAACAAACCCTACCCTCATAGGAGATGGGACAATATCTAACTCTTATCTTGGTGCAAAAACCTCCTGACCACTCTCGTTGGTTTTAAAAAGCCTTAAACCCTTCACGTTAACGGTTTATGGCGTTAGTTCCTCGTCTATTCCCATTTCTGATAGCTTGTTCCCTTTGTGTCTACGGCCTAATTTAGAGACTGTTTTGCTCTGAAATCCTTCAAAAATTGTGAATCTAATTGGAAATATCAACACTTGTATTGAGAAAACTAACAATTTGTCTCAATACTAGTAGATACGACCAGATATGTTCTCTGTCTAGCAACCCTTCGTCAGTTTTAAATAGAAACAAACCCTACCCTCATAGGAGATGGGATAATATCTAACTCTTCTCTTGGTGCAAAAACCTCCTGATCACTCTCGTTAGTTTTAAAAAGCCTTACACCCTTCACGTAAACGGTTTATGGCGTTAGTTCCTCGTCTATTCCCATTTCTGATAGAGTGTTCCCTTTATGTCTACGGCCTCATGTAGAGACTGTTTTGCTCTTAAATCTTTCAAAAATTGTGAATCTAATTGGAAATATCAACACTTGTATTGAGAAAACTAACAATTTGTCTCAATACTAGTAGATACGACCAGATATGTCCTCTGTCTAGCGACCCTTCGTGTGTTGTTAATAGAAACAACAAACAAACCCTACCCTTATAGGGGATGGAGCGTTATCTAACTCTTCTCTTGGTGAAAAAACCTCTTGACCACTCTCGTCAGTTTTAAAAGTCTTACACCCTTCACGTTAACCGTTAACGGTTTATGGCGTTAGTTCCTCGTCTATTCCCATTTCTGATAGAGTGTTCCCTTTGTGTCTACGGCGGTCTACGGCCTCATGTAGAGACTGTTTTGCTCTTAAATCTTTCAAAAATTGTGAATGTAATTGGAAATATCAACACTTGTATTGAGAAAACTAACAATTTGTCTCAATACTAGTAGATACGACCAGATATGTTCTCTGTCTATCCTCTTGGATACAAAAACCCTAACTTTTTGTGTCTATGGCTCCATGTAGAGACTGTTTTGCTCTTAAATCTTTCAAAAATATTGTTAATCTAATTGGAAATATCAACACTTGTATTGAGAAAACTCACAATTTGTCTGAATACTAGTAGATACGACCAGATCTGTGTAGCAACCCTTCGTCAGTTTTAAATATAAACAAACCCTACTCTTATAGTAGATGGAGCACTATCTTACTCTTCTCTTGGTGCAAAAAGCTCTTGACCATTGCCAGTTATAATACGCCTTACATTGGAAGACAAAGAGTACATTTTTATTGATCCAAAACCTTCAAAAATTAAGTGACCTGACAATATTAGCTAAGTTTTGGAACCTAGAGGAAAGATAAGATTTTTTGAAGGTTTCTACTTGCAACTTGGCATAACATCCCTATATTAAAGTGTAATAATACCAACAGCTGGCTACCCCACTGCAAACTGTCCGCAAGTCCAGATTTGGACCAGCAACTTCTGGTAAGCGTTGGTTAAGATTACCACCCACCTTATGGTGTTTTATGACAGAAAAAATCCACCCTCAATGGGTTTACTCAAAATTTAAGTCTCAGTTTTTTAACCAGGACTACAATCTACCTGTAGTCTGCGGTGAAATCGTTCTTATTTGTGACTCATCCAAATTTATTAGTCATTTTATAGTTGCATTTTTCTACTAAGACACGTCTCATTGATTTGAAAAGTGAATGAAATAAGAAAAATGTGATTAATTACATAAATTTTCCAGTGAATCAGGAAAACAGCTTATCTAAGATAAACTCTCATTGTGATAAATGTTAGGTTTGCTCTCGAGATTATTTTACTAATAAAAGTATTTTATTTACACATGAAAACATTTAATTTAACTAAAGTAGTAATTCGATCTCCCAGCAAGCCCTATAACAGTTTGTAAATTAAATCAGCGCTTCTTAAACTATACGGGGTAGCCTAAATACATTACAACGAAGGAGAAAGCTACAAAAATTCATTTTAATGTTTTAGAACCACCCCTATACTTGCAACAATCCTCGTGTAAACAGCTAATGAAGCCATGTTTTAAAATTGTATTTGGTTTCGCTCCAATACTTCTAAACACTTGTCACTCTCTTAGCAATCTAATACTTCAAAGTTCAAACCTTTCCTTTGTTTATGGTAATTGTATAGTTTATATTGGAGAACACCCTTTTAAAGACCATACTTGTGTTTAAATTTGTAGGGAGTGCCTCTCGCAATGGGCTCCTGTTGATCTTCAATCGTCTGTTCTGTTTGGCCCAATGCAGGTCGTTCTCTACCTACAGCTATTCTTTGGCGACTCTTCTAATCATCTCACATTCATCTTCAATTCTTATATTCTTGAATTAGTCCATATAGTGGTCGATGCTCACATTTCTTTCGAACTGGAAGGGAGAAGGTTCCAAAGCAGTTATCCTCTGTAACTGCTCTTCATTCATTTTATTCTCTGGATCATCTCACACTTCCTTGATTTTCAATAGCCTTTTCCAGTCATTAATGTTTTTGGCATTTCAGTGGTGTAGATTATGAGGGATTAAAAATTTGCCCAATGATGTGAACTAATAACGCGAAGGATGGTTTTGATCGTCAGTTAGTTCTGCATGTGATCAGCGGTCATATGTCAACGATCAAGATAGTTGCCTAGTGTGCTTTAGATTATGAGAGCTGAGGGCAAATTAAAATTAATTGCATTTGTGTTATTAAGGAATTGGGTTGCAAGAAGTCGGGTAAGCCAGCTTCGATCCATTGTTTAGTGCAGTTGTCTTGGACTCGGTAGCTGTATCGTCTTAATTTGATCCCCCGAATTATCTCAAACTAATTAATCGCAGTTGGTGCTTGCAGTTGTTGCGATTAATAAACAATTGGGTTGATCAAGCTCAAACATACAAAAGACCAATGTCTATGTTCATAACCCTACTCGTATTTATGTTCTTAGGAATTCAAGCTTGCCAGCGAGTCATAGAATGTTCCTGAGAAGTTTGCTTTTCACTTCTTCAGGCGTCAATTGAGTCCACCCAAAGTGTTTCTTCTTCTGTTTGATCTCCGCTTCACAGAGTCTGCATATGTCCTCCAGTCCCAGTTTCTTGAGGTGGTACCTCACTGGGCAGTGTCCAGTAAATAGAGCCGTGATGTGTCTGATTTCGTTCTTTGATAATAGAAGAAGCTTTTTAGCATTCGTAGTTGAGTACTCAATGAATTTCTTCGACTGTCTTTGTCCTGGTGCGTTGTTCCAGTGAGAATTTTTGTTCTCAGTTTCCCATTTTTGGATCTCCGCCCTTTTATGTGTTCTAGATAGTTCACAGAATGGTTCGGATCCAATCGGGAGGACTTTTGAATTCCTCCTTGAGGAATTCTCTCGTGACCCGGCACCCAATTAAGGGCAACTTTGTTGTCCCTTGATAGAGTTTTGAAGAATTGTCCGCATTGCCAAGTGGATAAAGACTCAAAGCCATTAACTTTGGGTGTCTTTATTGCAGTTTGACTGTCGGACATTATGTAGACTTTTTTGTCCTTTAAATTCCTTCGTAGGCATTCTCAGGCACATAGATCTATTGCAAGAGTTTATTCAGCTTGCATAATTGTGGGGTGGGTTCCTAAGGCTATTGATGCGCTATATTTTGGGCCATATATGCCTATATTCCTGTTCAGTTTTAGATTGAAGGAGTTTGGTTGCAGTTGTTTTTGACTCCTAGCCGTGTTGCGGTCCTGAATGACTGTAGCTGTAGTTGGGGTTGTGCCCCGATTATCCAACTAATTATGTTGATTTTTTGTGAGTGGGGGTTAATAAAAAAATAAATTTGTAGGTGATATGTACAATACACAGATGGAAACAGTTGATCATAGATATCCCAACAGTTCGACCAACGCTTACTCTCGATTATCTGTAAACGACATTGGAATGAAAGATAATCATAAACCCGAATTTCAAGATTGTGCTAATTATAAGCCATTTGTTAAAGAAGAACAAGAACGTGGGACATTCGTCGTACAAGTAATAACAATGTTATAATTTAATTTTTTTTTGTTAATTTTTAATTTGTTAGGTTGCGGCTGTTGATAACGATCCCAAAGAATCGGGAGGTACTATAAGTTATAAAATTATAACAAGAGAAGGCGATCGTACGTATTTTAATGTAAATTCGACTACGGGTGTTGTAACAACAAGCGTCCTATTTGATCGAGATGAACCTAGTAGGCAAAAAGAGTTGTACCTTACAGTAACAGCTACCGATAACGGAAGGCCCGTTTTAGCCGACGTTTGTACTTTCAAAGTAACAATCGAAGATGTAAACGATAACGATCCTGTTTTCGATCAAACTGTAATTAAACCATCATTTTGTGTAACAAATTTTGAAATTGAGATTTTTAGAATTACAAAGAGCAAGTTTCGGAAGATTTAAAAGAAGGTGGGGAGGTTATGCGGGTGTTTGCCTACGATTACGATGATGGAGAAAATTCACGTTTGATGTATAATTTATCTGCTAAAAATGATTATTCCGAAAATATTAAAGACTATTTTAACATCGATTCTAAAACTGGAGTTATTTATTTAAAAAAGTCGTTGTTTCGAGTAAGTTGTAAAAGTTTTGTTTTTGTTGTAATTCTAAAAATAATTTTTCTGTAGTTGAAAGGTCATGTTTTTCATATGGACGTTCATGTTAGTGATCATGGTGAACCGTCGCACTCTGGTATGGCTAATTTGGATATCGAAGTGGTGGATTCTCGAAAGAAGACACCTACTTTTACACAATACCCACAAGAAGCCATTATTTTAAAAGAAAATTACAGCGATTACGAAAGCAGAATTGCCGTATTTAAAGCAAAGTAAGTTTAAATTAAATGCTTCAATTAGCGTATAATTTAAAAATTATTTTTTTCAAACGAGGTTAAGTTTATTTATATGCAATAGTTTTAATTAAATTGAAATAACATAAATATTATTTATCGGAAGTCTTATGATAACATAAGATTAACTATAATTAATTTGAATTATTAATGTAAATGTTCATTAACTTTTAAATTACGATTGACATGTCAGTGGTGTAGATAAGTAGGATTTTTTTTCAATTGCCCGATGATGTGAACTATTTACGCGAAGGAGGGTCTTGATCTTCAGTTAGTTCTGCATGTGATCAGCGGTCATATGTCAACGATCAAAACAGTTGCCTAATGTGCTTTAGATTATGAGAGCTGAGGGCAAATTAAAATTACATTTTCACTTAAATCCACCGTGTCCACTGCCAATAGTTGGGAGCGTCAACTGTGTGGCGCCCTCGAAAAGCTGACCCATTCTTACCTATTCTATTATTGTTCGTTTCCGGGTCGTGACCCATTGATAACCCTTCTTCCGTATATGAATGATTCGTTTACAGGGATTAAATTTTCAAAATTTTCCTTCTTAGGTCGAACATAGATCAAACTGGACTTCAATTTGAGCTCTTGAAAGGGAGAACAACGCAAACGAATAAAGATCAGCATTTTAAACTAACACAAGAGGATGAGGAAGAAGCTTATATAACGTTAGGTCGTTCTTTAGATTATGAGACGGTGACGGAATATCAATTAACGGTGCGTGCGACAAATAAAGAACTTGCGACAACAGTAACTATCGACATTAAAGTAGAAGATGTTAACGACGAAATTCCAACTTTCATAGAATCGGTTACCGGTAGTGTGTTAGAAAATGAACTCAAGGGCGCTCCAGTAATGCAAGTTAGAGCTATAGATAAAGATGGCACGTCGGCAAATAACATTGTTAGTTACGAACTGTTAAATTATAACGATTTATTTGAAATAGATGAGAAAACAGGAAAAATAATTACCCTTCAAAGGTTTGATAGAGAAATAGTAGATTTTTATAACGTTATGATTAAAGCTAAAGATAATTCACCCAGTGCAATACTTAAAAGTAAAGTCGAACCTAATTCAGCTAGTCAAACGTTTAGAATAACAATCGAAGATCGTAACGATAACAAACCACAATTTACAAACACAACCTATGTTGCCGATAACGTATTAGAAACAACCGATAAGGGTAAAGATATAATCGAAGTTAAAGCTCTCGATAAAGATATAGCGTCTCTTATAATCTACAGTATTATTGATGGTAACACAGGTGAAGCCTTTTATATGGAAAATACAACCGGTAGGCTTAAAGTTAACAACCAATTAGATTTTGAAAAAATTGAACAATACACACTAACGGTTCAAGCTAGTGACGGAATATACTCAGATTCCGCTAAAGTAATTATTAATATCGGTAACGTAAACGACGAACTACCAATTTTTGATGCTTACGCCAAAAATATAAGCATAAGCGAAGAAAAATTAATAGAAGGTTGCATTTTAAACCTTCAAGCTTACGACCCGGATATTAAAGATCGCAACGCTCCACAAAATATTGTTTACCGTATCGGGGAGAATCAAAAACATTTTTTAAGTATTACCGATTCTGGTTGTGTATCACTAATTAAGGTAAATTAAATCTACAACTTTTTAAACGAGAGTTAATTTTTGAAATTTCAGGCGTTAGACAGAGATAGACCTAATGGTTTCCCCAAATACCAAGCGTACGTTTACGCTTATGATGATAGCGGCGGTCCAAATTCACAACTTAGTACAGCCGAATTTAATATATACTTAGACGATATTAACGATAACGCTCCATTTTTAAATGTCGTAAGTTTAATAAAACACGCTAAAACTTTTTCAAAGAAATTTTTCCCTAGACCGAAGTTGTTTGGTACGAAAGAGAAGATCCAGGCGATATAATAACTTTAACAGCGGACGATTACGACGGTCCCGATAATGGACAACCATTTACCTACGCAATTGCCGACGAAGCGTCTCTCGATATACGAGAAAAATTTTCCATACACGCAAACATTTTGCATGCGCAAGTGCCTTTCGATAGAGAGGAACAAAAATATTACATGGTTCCAATCGCTGTAACCGATAGTGGAAAACCGGAAACTTTAACTAAAACAAGCTTTATGAAAGTTATAATCGGAGACGTCAACGATAACGCTGCCAAACCGGGCCACAGTCAAATTTTCGTCTACAGTTACAAGGTAAGTTTAACTTGATAACCGCCGATTACGATTAATCATTATCGTTTCATCATTTTGAACGTTTCAGCACTAAACGATTACGATTAATCTTAATCGTTTCAGCATTAAACGGTTACGATTAATCATAATCATTTCATCACTTAAACGATTACGATTAATCATAATCGTTTCAGTACTAAACGATTACGATTAATTATAATCGCTTTATCTCTAAACAATAACGATTAATCATAATCGTTTCAGCACTATCATAATTATAATCGTTTCTGCACTAAACCATTACGATTAATTATAATCGCTTCATCTCTATAATCGATAACGATTGATTATAATCGTTTCAGCACCAAACGAATACGATACTTTATAATCGTCGATTAATCGTTTCACCAATAAACCAATATGCGTAATCATAATCGCTTCATTACTATAAACTATAACGATTAATCATAATTGTTTCAGCACTAGACGATTACGATTAATCATAATCGTTTCATCACTTCAACGATTACGATTAGTCCTATTCGTTTCTGCACTAATCCATTACGATGAAACATAATCGCTTCATCTCTATAAACGATAACGATTAATCATAATCTTTTCAGCACCAAACGAATTCAATAATTATTCATAATCGTCAATTACTCGTTTCAGCATTAAACGATTATGATTAATCATAATTAATTCATCACTTAAATAATTACGATAATCGTTTCAGCACAATCAACGATTATGATTATTTATAATCTGTTCAGCACTAAACGATTACGGTTAATCGTAAGTTACGATTATTCACTGTAAAAGATTACGATTACGTATAATCATAATCTTTTCAGCACCATAAACAATTACGAGTTAATGATTACGATTAATCATAATCGTTTCAGCACTAAAGCATTACTATTAATCATAATCGTTTGAACACTAAACCATTACGATTAATCGTATACACTTCATCACTATAAACGATGACGATTAATCATATACACTTCATCACTATAAACGATAACGATTAATCATAATCGTTTCAGCACTAAACGATTAATCATAATTGTTTCAGCACTATAAACGATAACGATTAATCATTATCGTTTCAGCACTATAAGGTTACGATAATCGTTGATTAATAATAGGATTAATGGTAATCCTTTCAGCATTACACGATTAATAATCGTAATCGTTATCGTTACGATTTATCACTATAAACGATTACGATTAATCGTAATCATATCGGCACTTAACGATTATGATTAATCATAATGGTTTTATCGCTATAAACGATTATTATTAATCATAATCGTTTTAGCACTAAACGATTTCGCGTTATCCGTAATCGTTACGATTACGATTAATCATAATCGTTACAGCAGTAAATGATTATGACTAATCATAATGGTTTCATCACTATAAACGATTACGATTAATCATAATCGCGTCATCTCTTAACTATTACGATTAATCATTTCATCAGTATAAACAATCTTTATCTCTCTAATTAAAGGGTCAATCTCCAAATGTTCAAATTGGACGTGTGTACGTAGACGATTTAGACGATTGGGATTTACCGGATAAACGTTTTAATTGGGAATCTTACCCAAACGACTTTTTTGATTTGAATACTGATAACGGCACTATAACAATTAAAAATGGAACACCCGAAGGAATATATAAACTCAGCTTTATTGTAACCGAAAGTTCGCCACCTCTTGTCGAAACACACGAAGTTGACGCTTCTGTTGAAGTAACTGTTAAACATATACCGGAAGAAGCTGTTAAAAAATCTGGTTCTGTGAGAATTGCTGGTGTAACGGTTGAAGAATTTATTGAAAAATTACCAGAATACGTAAGTTTGCCCAAGGTTTTTTGAAATTATTTAATCTCATTTGTTTTAGAATGGATTGAGTCGTAAAGATATGTTTCAAATACAAATGGCAAAAATTGTTAATACGTCGAAGGAAAACGTAGATGTTTTTACGGTTTTAGTGTCGCCTTCTAATAGCTCATACATCGATGTTAGATTTTCTGCTCATGGATCACCTTATTATTTTCCGGAAAATTTAAACGCAAAAGTCTCAGATCATCAAGGAGAGGTAAAAATTAAATTTTAACGTTGTATCTTTATTTTATTGTTTTTTTTGTAGTTGGAAAGACTGATAGGAGGCAAATTTATTTTAATCAGTATTAATGAATGTTTATTGGAACCGATATGTCCGGATCACAGTTCGTGTAATAACAAATTAAATATAAACGATTCACCTGCTGTCGTTTATACAAATCAAACTTCTTTTGTTGGTGTTAATGCTGTCGTTGAAGCAATTTGCGAGTGTTTATTACCCGTCGAATCTATTCACCCACCAAGCGAAGAATGCGATTCGATGGGTGTTACGTTCGTTGGAAACGGATGGGCGCTTTACCCAACTTTTGAAGCTTGTAACAATTCAGATATTCACTTAGAAATTCTTCCACAAAATTTAAATGGTTTAGTATTCTACGTAGGACCGTTCGACGCAAGTCCAAAACCAATCATTAGAGGTAATTATTTATCACAAAATGGCGCCCGAGCTTTTTTTTTTTTTTTTGTGTTTTTAATTACTTTATTTAATTTAAATTAAGTATTTATTTATAATTAATATTATAAATATTTGAATTGAAAGTCGGATACGCTGTTTTATTTTATTTTTATAAAATGGCGCCCGAGCTTTTTTTTTTTTTATTTTTTTTTGTTTTTTAATAATTTTATTTAATAAGTATTTAGTTATAATTAATATTAATTTTTTTAAATTTAGATTTCATGTCTTTGGAATTGAAAGATGGATACGCTGTTTTATTAGTTGATTTTGGAACAGGAACAGCTTTAATTAAATCAAAAGAAAAATTAACCACCGACGTTAGTCACAGTATTAATATTTTATTACATCCCGATGTAAGTAAAAAAATTTTTAATTATTTTTTAATTTTAATTGCGTATTTTAGGAAATTCAATTAATCGTTAATGATTGTCATCAAAGTTCGTGTATGGCGTTAGGAAAACCTCCTGGAAGCAACTCGTTGTTAAACGTAAATGGGCCGTTACAGATTGGTGGTTTGAAATCAAACTTGAAGCCTATAGCTGAAATTTTGGATTGGAGTTTGATTCCGACTCATAAAGGTTTCGTCGGTTGGATTCATAATTTCACTTTCAACGGACAACGATACAATTTGGGAACACCTGGCGATTATTATAAAGCTTTACCCGAATGTAATCACGTTGTGGCAAAAGCAGTTTCTTTCGGAATTGATTCCAACTTTTTGGTTGCTATTTTGGTTTGTGTGGCGATACTTTCGATTTTGTTGTTGGCAGTTGTGGTTCATAAACGGAAGCAAGATAATTGGAATGAGAAGGATTCGGATGATATTTGTGAAAATATTATTAATTATGAAGATGAAGGTGGTGGCGAGGTGGATACTGGTTTTGATATGTCTGTTTTGAGGCGGGAGCATATGGAAGATAAGGCTCCTACTAATGAGAGTTTGTATAAACAAGGAGCTGAAGTGCCTGATATAAGTGGCTTTTTAGACGGTAAAAAAGATGTTTGTGATCGTGATCCTACCAATATGCCTTATGACGATGTTAGATATTATGCTTACGAAGGTGATGGGAATAGTACCGGTTCTTTATCGTCTTTAGCGTCTTGTACTGACGAAGGAGATTTGAAGTTCAACTATTTATCTAATTTCGGTCCACGTTTCCGGAAACTAGCGGATATGTACGGAGAAGACCCTAGTGATGAAGATAGTCAGGACGGTGGTGAAGAATCGTGGTGCTAAAAATAAATTTAAATTAATGGAAAGTACTTAAAAGGTATTTTGTTCGACCAAAGAAGTCTTTTTTTTGTTTTTGGCTGAAGTTTAAATCGAGCAATAGAGAGACTGATAAATGAAATTTTTAAACAATCGAATGATGAATAGCGAAATTATTTTAATTGTTGTATTTTTTATTCGATTAACAAAGGTTGAGAAACATTAAGTAATCATTATTACTATTTTTGTACGTTTTATATTTACGATGTTGCTTAAGTTTTTTGTGCGTAAAGTAACATTTAAATTGAAGTTATGTAAGATAAAAAGAAAGGAGTAACGTTTATTGTTAATATTTAAGTTACTGTATTTAAATTGGAAGTTGAAAATAGAAAACAATTGTGCCTTTTAGGTGTTGCGCAATATTTTTCCGCTAAATATATTTTTTAATTAAACTATTACAAAAAAAGCTGTGATATAATAATCGAATACATCGTTAAGAAACAAGAAAGAGTAAAAAATTGTATTTTATTAATTGTCAACGCCACAAGTGCTCAAAAGATAAACTCAAAACAATTGTGATTAACTATAGTAACAAATTTAAATTATTCACAGCTACCAATAATTTAACGTTATTTAATAATGATCCGAGTGATAGTATTTTGGCTTGCAAAAAGATGTTAAGTTTTTATTTAGAATTTAATAGGTTATTTTTGTGATGGTACGGCAGCCCTTAAAATTTATATTTGCCTCGACTATTATTTTTTATTTGATCTCGTTCGAGAAATAAATATAAGTTAATTTTATTACATAAATCAACTATGTATTTAAGTATTCATTCCATAATGTGTTATTTTTTTTAAATCTTTGTATATATTTGCATATAAGAAAAAGTATTACGAAAATTAATTACAGAGTGATTTCAATTGCGCCTCATATTAACAAAATTATATTTTGGTATCACTCTGTATACATACAGTGCACCTCAAAGTCTCTCCCTGTCATAACTTTGTACAAATTGCCTTAAAATCCAAACAAAGTAGAACTAAAACTTTTTAACATTAACGGTTTCCAACGAATGGGCGGGAAAGTTGATATTTAGACATTCCGCTTGTATCCGTTAACGACTTTAATATCCGGTTGATATCGCAAATAATCACAATTCCTAATAGGGTAAGGTTCAAAGAAGGCAATGACATATTTACATATAGAAAATAAGAGCCTAATTAGTGAGAAAAGTCCAATTGAACTTGGTGTAATTTAATTAATGTGTAAACATCCTTTGTTTTTGTTTTTTTAATTACACCAAGTTCATAATGTGATTCTCACTAATTTGGCTCTTATTTCCTATATACAAATACGTCATTGCCTTCTTTGAACCTTACCCTATTAGGAATTGTGATTATTTGCGATATCAACCGGATATTAAAGTCGCTAACGGTTACGAGCGGAATGTCTATCAACTTTCCCGCCCATTCCTTACAAACCGCTCTCTTAATCTTTTCTTGAAAAATTATTCAAAAGGTTAAGATGGGGAGACTTCAGACGCGCATTGTAAATACATACATACATTATGTTAATTGTATTTATAATTATATTAGCTTTATAGAATTGTCAAATTTGCACTTAGGAGTAAGATGTTAATTGTCACTGAGTGTATTAAAAATTAATTTAATAGAAAGAATTATTTTCGCAATTAAAAAAATGTAGCGCCCTCCTAAATTGTCTTCCACAAAGAAACACCTTTTTTAAATTTGCGCTTGTCAATTTTTAAAAAATCTTTAGAGGTTTTAACGTTCTTTCTGTTTAATTGACCCTTAAACAAAAATCTTAATTGGGTAATTCGTCATATTGCTCACTGCCATTATATAAACACTGACTTAACATGTATAGTAAATATTTTCAATAAATTATTAAATGTAAAAAGCATTTTTATTTTAATCCTTTGCATACCAGCAGGGGTCCAAACGGACCTCAGCTATCGATATTCAGTAATATTATGATCGATTCTTATTTTCTGGAGCTTTAGGAAGAGTCTAAGTCCAACTAGAAATACGTTTGAAATTTTTAAATTCAAAATGTTGGCAACTGTAACCATCGCTCCATTTCTGGGTGTTCTGTTTGCCAGTAATTATGAAAATTTAAGTCCCCGAGCTCGGGCGCCAAAATGTATTACGATACCTACCATCTCTCTAGGCTGCTTATACAAAACACTTTGCAAGCAGCTTGATGGGTCGAATTTTTCAAATAAAACTATTAAACTCAAAACGTTTAATATTTAGATATTGTGAGAACAGCTTAGGTATTTTCCCAACATAGCCTTTTTGGAAAAATATAGTTCGACAGGGGATTCAAGGGATACTTATTAAAAGGGCCCAGTGCCGTTGAAAATTATTAATCTATTTCAAGAATAATTTTTAGTACCTTTGGTTATTTTTGTGTTGGTATTGCAATACCAACACAAAATAATATTTTTAGTACCTTTGGTTATATTTGTGTTGGTATTGCAATACCAACACAAAATAATATTTTTAGTACCTTTGGTTATTTTTGTGTTGATATTGCAATACCAACACAAAATATTATTTGTAGTACCTTTGGTTATTTTTGTGTTGGTATTGCAATACCAATACAAAATAATATTTTTAGTACCTTTGGTTATTTTTGTGTTGGTATTGCAATACCAACACAACACAATGAATTATTAAATGTAAAAAGCATTTTTATTTTATTCCTTTGCATACCAGCAGGGGTCCAAACGGACCTCGGCTATCGATATTCAGTAATATTATGATCGATTCTTATTTTCTGGAGCGTTAGGAAGAGTCTAAGTCCAACTAGAAATACTTTTGAAATTTATAAATTCAAAATGGTGGCAACTGGGCTGCTTATACATAACACTTTGCAAGCAGCTTGATGGGTCGATTTTTTCAAATAAAACTATTAAACTCAAAACGTTTAATATTTAGATATTGTGAGAACAGCTTAGGTATTTTCCCAACATAGCTTTTTTGGAAAAATATAGTTCGACAGGGGATTCAAGGGATACTTATTAAAAGGGCCCAGTGCCGTTGAAAATTATTAATCTATTTCAAGAATAACTTTTAGTACCTTTGGTTATTTTTGTGTTGGTATTGCAATACCAACACAAAATAATATTTTTAGTACCTTTGGTTATTTTTGTGTTGGTATTGCAATACCAACACAAAATAATATTTTTAGTACCTTTGGTTATTTTTGTGTTGATATTGCAATACCAACACAAAATATTATTTGTAGTACCTTTGGTTATTTTTGTGTTGGTATTGCAATACCAATACAAAATAATATTTTTAGTACCTTTGGTTATTTTTGTGTTGGTATTGCAATACCAACACAACACAATGAATTATTAAATGTAAAAAGCATTTTTATTTTATTCCTTTGCATACCAGCAGGGGTCCAAACGGACCTCGGCTATCGATATTCAGTAATATTATGATCGATTCTTATTTTCTGGAGCGTTAGGAAGAGTCTAAGTCCAACTAGAAATACTTTTGAAATTTATAAATTCAAAATGGTGGCAACTGGGCTGCTTATACATAACACTTTGCAAGCAGCTTGATGGGTCGATTTTTTCAAATAAAACTATTAAACTCAAAACGTTTAATATTTAGATATTGTGAGAACAGCTTAGGTATTTTCCCAACATAGCCTTTTTGGAAAAATATAGTTCGACAGGGGATTCAAGGGATACTTATTAAAAGGGCCCAGTGCCGTTGAAAATTATTAATCTATTTCAAGAATAATTTTTAGTACCTTTGGTTATTTTTGTGTTGGTATTGCAATACCAACACAAAATAATATTTTTAGTACCTTTGGTTATTTTTGTGTTGGTATTGCAATACCAACACAAAATAATATTTTTAGTACCTTTGGTTATTTTTGTGTTGATATTGCAATACCAACACAAAATATTATTTGTAGTACCTTTGGTTATTTTTGTGTTGGTATTGCAATACCAATACAAAATAATATTTTTAGTACCTTTGGTTATTTTTGTGTTGGTATTGCAATACCAACACAACACAATGAATTATTAAATGTAAAAAGCATTTTTATTTTATTCCTTTGCATACCAGCAGGGGTCCAAACGGACCTCGGCTATCGATATTCAGTAATATTATGATCGATTCTTATTTTCTGGAGCGTTAGGAAGAGTCTAAGTCCAACTAGAAATACTTTTGAAATTTATAAATTCAAAATGGTGGCAACTGGGCTGCTTATACATAACACTTTGCAAGCAGCTTGATGGGTCGATTTTTTCAAATAAAACTATTAAACTCAAAACGTTTAATATTTAGATATTGTGAGAACAGCTTAGGTATTTTCCCAACATAGCCTTTTTGGAAAAATATAGTTCGACAGGGGATTCAAGGGATACTTATTAAAAGGGCCCAGTGCCGTTGAAAATTATTAATCTATTTCAAGAATAATTTTTAGTACCTTTGGTTATTTTTGTGTTGGTATTGCAATACCAACACAAAATAATATTTTTAGTACCTTTGGTTATTTTTGTGTTGGTATTGCAATACCAACACAAAATAATATTTTTAGTACCTTTGGTTATTTTTGTGTTGATATTGCAATACCAACACAAAATATTATTTGTAGTACCTTTGGTTATTTTTGTGTTGGTATTGCAATACCAATACAAAATAATATTTTTAGTACCTTTGGTTATTTTTGTGTTGGTATTGCAATACCAACACAACACAATGAATTATTAAATGTAAAAAGCATTTTTATTTTATTCCTTTGCATACCAGCAGGGGTCCAAACGGACCTCGGCTATCGATATTCAGTAATATTATGATCGATTCTTATTTTCTGGAGCTTTAGGAAGAGTCCAAGTCCAACTAGAAATACTTTTGAAATTTATAAATTCAAAATGGTGGCAACTGTAACCATCGCTCCATTTCTGGGTGTTCTGTTTGCCAGTAATTATGAAAATTTAAGTCCCCGAGCTCGGGCGCCAAAATGTATTACGATACCTACCATCTCTCTAGGCTGCTTATACATAACACTTTGCAAGCAGCTTGATGGGTCGAATTTTTCAAATAAAACTATTAAACTCAAAACGTTTAATATTTAGATATTGTGAGAACAGCTTAGGTATTTTCCCAACATAGCCTTTTTGGAAAAATATAGTTCGACAGGGGATTCAAGGGATACTTATTAAAAGGGCCCAGTGCCGTTGAAAATTATTAATCTATTTCAAGAATAATTTTTAGTACCTTTGGTTATTTTTGTGTTGGTATTGCAATATCAACACAAAATAATATTTGTAGTACCTTTGGTTATTTTTGTGTTGGTATTGCAATACCAATACAAAATAATATTTTTAGTACCTTTGGTTATTTTTGTGTTGGTATTGCAATACCAACACAACACAATGAATTATTAAATGTAAAAAGCATTTTTATTTTATTCCTTTGCATACCAGCAGGGGTCCAAACGGACCTTAGCTATCGATATTCAGTAATATTATGATCGATTCTTATTTTCTGGAGCTCTAGGAAGAGTCTAAGTCCAACTAGAAATGCTTTTGAAATTTTTAAATTCAAAATGGTGGCAACTGTAACCATCGCTCCATTTCTGGGTTTTCTGTTAGCCAGTAATTATGAAAATTTAAATCCCTGAGCTCGGGCGTCAAAATGTATCCCGATACCTACCATCTCTCTAGGCTGCTTATACATAACACTTTGCAAGCAACTTTATGGGTAGATTTTTTCTAATAAAACTATTTAAACTCAAAACATTTAATTTTTTGAAATTGTGAGAATTAATAGCTTAAGTATTTTCCCAACATAGCTTTTTTGGAAAAATATATTTCGACAGGGGATTCAAGGGATACTTTTGCAATTTTACATTAAAAATAGCGGCAACTGTAACCATCGGTCCATTTCGTGGTTTTCTGTTTCCCAGTAGTTATGAAAATTTAAGTCCCCGAGCTTGGGCGCCAAAATGTAAACCTATACCTACCCACTCTCTAGGCTGCTTATAAGTAACACTTTGCAAGCAACTTTATAGGTAGATTTTTTGAAATAAAACTATTTGAACACAAACGTTAAATTTTAGAAATTGTGAGAATAGCTTAGGTATTTTCCCAACTTGGCCTTTTTGGAATAATATAGTTTGACAGAGGATTCAAGGGATACTTTTGCAATTTTACATTCAAAATAGCGGCAACTGGAACCATCGGTCCATTTCGTGGTTTTCTGTTTCCCAGTAGTTATGAAAATTTAAGTCCCCAGGCTTGGGCGCCAAAATGTATCCCTATACCTACCCACTCTCTAGGCTGCTTATACGTAACACTTTGCAAGCAACTTTATAGGTAGATTGTTTTAAATAAAACAATTTATTTGAACTCAAACATTTAATTTTTAGAAATTGTGAAAACTGTGTAAGTATTTTCCCTACATAGCCTTTTTGAAAAAATATAGTATGACAGGTACTTTTGTAGCTACTAATACTAACAAATTAATAAATCGAAGAAAACTCAATGTTACTCATTTAACCACACATTTCCAAGGGCTTCCGTTGCTGTTGCACGTCGAGTTTGGTTTGGTTCCAACAACGAAAGTAAGAACTCTTCACAGTTAATTGCGTCAGTTTCGTTCAAACTAAGGAATTTCGTAAATATTTTTTTAAGGCTTCTTTTGTATTGTGGAATTTTATCACGACATCGTAAAACTCCTGTTAAAAGATCAAAGTTAGTACACTTTTTGCAAGGTATTAAAAATATTACCATCTTTATTAAAGATTTCCAGAGATTTTAGTCCTTTTAAAGCAACCTCTTTTGGTATATCTCCAACTATATTGGTGATCAATGAGACGTGATGTTCGTTAGCAGAAACTTTTTTTAGATCTTGAGGCAGGAATAAATATTGTCCCATCAGTAGCTCGTACGTTATGCAAGCTACAGACCATAAGTCGGCAGGAAATGAGTACAGTTCGTTTATTAGCACTTCAAAAGCACGATACTGAACTGTCGATATCAAATTCATTTTTCGATCGGTCTAAAATGAAAAATTACAAATTTGTACTTTTTGCTCAATTAAGCACTTACATCTCTGGAAGCGTTTCCTAAATCAGCTATTTTTACTTTCATATTTGGATTCATAAGAGCCGGTTCGCATGACTCCATTTCTTCTTTCGGCTTAATCACTTTTTTTGCAAGTCGCTCTTTAAATGTACCGCGTGGAACTGAATTATAAAATTGTCTTACATGGCCAATAGCAACAGAATTAGTGTCAGTTCTTGTATGCTTTACATCACCAATATCGTTTTTGTCACCATCTCCGACGTACTGGATTGCGCTTACTATAAAATAAAAAAAATTAATCCGGTTTGTGCCAACAATATCGATTTAAATTCTTTAGGACTGTCGAATTTTTATGATTTTTTTTTGTGCTGGTACAATTGATTACACATGACTAGTGTGCCAAATTTGAGAAAAATCCCTCCACTAACAAAAAAGTTATGACAAAATATTATTAAACTTAAAAGTTATGTAACTTCACTGATACTGAGATTTCGAAAAAGCGATATTTTTATAAGTAGATTCATCTCCTGAATTTTTTGTTTATAACGAAATTGAAAAAAAATAATGGTCAATGCATAATAACATAATTGGCGCCCGAGCTTTAAAAAGAAATTTACCATATGAATGTGGAAGTTTGACGCCAAATTGATGAAACTGATTAACTTCTTGAACTAGGTTGTTCACATAGGCTTGTCCAACTTCAATTAGGATATTGTCAGGTTTCAAATCGGTATGAATAATACGACATTTCTCGTGGAGGTACGTAAGTCCTAAAAGTACCTAAAAAACTTTTTGTAAAACACCGTGGTTAAACCGAAAATTAAATTACCTGTCGAATTATATTTTTTACGACTTTCACTTCAAATCCGCGATAATGGGTGTTTACAAGTAGATCGACTAATGATGGTCCGAGAACTTCCAACGAAAGACATACGTGGACCTTATTGTTCTGATGAGTAACTAAACTGTCTTTTATATGCACGATTTTCTGAAAACCAGGATGTTTAGGTTCTGTGTATGAAATATGCTTCAGTAAGGCTATTTCGTCAAAAGCGCAATAGCGCATCGCCTGGCCCGATTTGCAAATTTTAAGCGCCACATAGTCTTCATCGCTAAAATTAATTTAAAATTATATTTTTCGTTAATTGTGAGTGTAAGGATTGTTTTCATTCAATATAAGTGCAACTTGTACTCATTAGCAGGGTCGGATTTAGACTTGATAAGACCCTAAGCTATTTGAGATTGAGATATGGAACCCTTTATAAGTCTAGATATTATATGTCAGTGCCAAATATGATTTTAGGATACCTAGAAGACCCTTTTGGGCCTCCCAAGAAAGTGGGGCCCTAAGCTATAGCTTGTGTAGCTTATACGTACAGTCAGCCTCACAATTATTGGCCACCTTGGCTATACGCCAGGGTGTTTATTAGTCAAAAACGACAAAAGGACAGAAGGGGAGGTTGTTGATTTACTGCTGGTTGGCAAAATAAAGTTACCCCTCAATTTAAGTAGGGAGTGTTATGATGGTTTCGTCCACAATGCTTGCTAGGCTTATAGCCAGGGTGGCTATTAATTGTGAGGCTGACTGTACATCCGGCACCGCTCATTAGCAAAAGTGAGTCGATGAGAGCACATAATTCGATAGGGCTAACTTATGATTTATGATGATAAGAACTTTTTTAATCAATTTACGACAAGTATACTCACATAGTATCCTTACATAACCAGACAGATGAAAAACACCCATGGCCCAGTTTACGTATAGCTTTGAATTTATCATTAAGGCCAAAAGTTTGATTTACGTAAAGGGGCATGTAAACTTCTTCCCCATTACAGTTGTAATCTGCAAGATTTTCGCGTTTATAAATGGGGTCGTTTTCCACAATTTTTCTCAGCTCTTCGATATGTAATTCTGCAGGTTGTCTTAAGTAATTGCTACAAATAATTAAAAGGTTAAAAAAAAGAAAATGAGAATTACTTTTTCTTACAGTCCCAATAAGGTTGGAGCTGATGGAACTTTTCTGATCTGCACCTGCACGTTAGAGCAAGTTTGCGAAATTGACTCGTTGCCATCTCTTGAAATCGCAAAAATATCTGATGAAGTGTCCGATTCGAAGCTGCTGGTAGTAGCTACACTGCTATCAAAAGTAGAATCAGAAGTAATTGTTTCTTTGGACATCGTTCAACAATTAGAAAAAGTAAATTATTGAGAAAAAATACCACTTATCCCACACAGAGACAAATGCCTATAATGGCGCGGCTTGCAACTGATTTGCAAAGGTTCGTTTGTTTTAGTGGTTAGAGAAAGTCGATTCTGATTGGTCGAAACTTTTAATCTTCCCATTTCCGTTTCTTTTGGCAAAATTTGAATTTTATAAAGAATTCTCAAGTAAAAGAGCATAACTGCCAAACTTTTTTATTTACAATTAAAAAACAAATTCAATAAATTGTTATTGAAGGCCATAAAGGAATTCAAATTACAGTGCTCTTGTTTCAAGTCGATAAAATCAATCATTTTTGAGAAAAATGCATTTAAAGTATTGCGAAATTGTCTTAAAAAGTACCCTTTTTGACCCAGAATTTTATTTTTGTGATAGGATTTTAATTAATTATTGTTTAAATATATATTTTTTAAGTAATCTCCATTAAAAAAAAATAAAGTCAAATTTACACGAAAAAATTTATTTACCTACGCCACTGACTTTAGAGAAATTTTGAAAAGTATCATTCGAAAGGTGTTTATTTATTTAAATAGACAATGAGGCTTTACAAGTACTATTTTTTATAATTTTAAATTGCATTTTTGTCGAGTTACCATTAGTACTCAATTGGTACCCTATAGCTTTAGTGAAGATGCGCTTGCGCTACTGTTTCTGCTATTTTCGACTGCTTTAGTCGCAAGTGTGTTCGTTGCAGCATTATTTTGTGTTTTAATAGTTGAAATAGTGTTATATAATACCAAATTTTTGATCAAGAGATAGTACTGTCATCAAATATATAAAAATGGTAAGTATTTTGAAATTAAACTTGACAAATATTAATTAATGGGGCACTGCGAACCATTGTTATGGTTCCAAGGTTAGTACCTAATAACAAGAGTTCGCGCCAAATTTATTTATGATTGTTGCAAGTTCAAAAATATTGTTTTAAAAAGGGAGGGTGGTAGTTTTTCAAAAAAGTATGTACATTACTCTATAAAATCAAAAAATTAACTCTTCACCCCAAAATTACTCGTTCTAAAACGAGCGTTTCCTTTAATTTTATTCCTAACCTCAAACTTACATTTTGACATAAATAAGCCCCTAATGAGAGCAGAAAAGTCGTAAAAGAGCCTAAACTTAGCCTCAAATATTGCTCAATTTTTTTTTACTGAAAATTAAACATTTTGGGTGGGTATAGGACAGTGGCATCTTTCAAAATAGTTATTTTTGATTATCTGGTTGGAAATTGGTAGCCTTATTAGGTTTATAATTCAACAAATAAGTTAATAATTAAAATTTTGGGCAAAATTAATTTAATTAAAAGGACCCAGTGCCGTTGAAAATTATTAATCTATTTCAAGAATAATTTTTAGTACCTTTGGTTATTTTTGTGTTGATATTGCAATACCAACAAAATATTTTTAGTATCTTTGGTTATTTTTAGTACCTTTGGTTATTTTTGTGTTGGTATTGCAATACCAACACAAAATAATATTTTTAGTACCTTTCGTTATTTTTGTGTTGGTATTGCAATACCAACACAAAAATAACAAATGCCACTAGATTAATAACAGTTTTATGTGTCATTCGTGTTCCTTTGTTTCATTTTTTATTTGTTAGACGACACATCAAGTAGGTACTTACCTAATGGTAATTAAAAAAAAATAGTGAAGAAGTGAAGTACTGTTTGTGCGTCTCTTAATACGCAAGTGCGCGGTTCTTAAACTTCCTAAACTCATTTAACAGGTCGCTGTGGTTTGAGCCTGCGCCAACGCCAAAAAACTTCCATCTTAAAGGCAATTCAAGTTAGAAGTTTGCAGCAACTGTTGTATTTGTATTAAACATTTACCCAAAATGGAGGAGCGCCCTTCAACTCCAAGCTCTAACACGGTAAGAATTAAAAAGAATTAGTTAACTGTTGGAATTAATTTTTTTAACAGCTCTTAGAAGACATAACAAATGAAACCTTTGAAATACCTACCTTCGAAGTCAAACTTGAGGATAATGGACTTTACGAGGTTAAACTTTAACTCTTTAATCGAATTTTTAAATTCTAATCATAAATTATTTTAGTGTCACCTGTTCGATGTACTAGAAGACGAGGTCGAAGTTCAACTGCTGAACGGGTAACTTTTTTGAAATTGTTAGGGTTGAGGGTGAACAAAGTTCACACTGAGGCTCTTTATTTGGGCCCATTGTGCTAGCAACTCATCCTGTCCCTTCAGTCCTGAACCCATCCCAACCTTTTGGGCAAACGTCTTAAAGGCTACCTAATAGGAACTAAGTTTTTTCCCATCACCTATTTCACTTCCCTCGCTTCCTTGATGACCTTTGAGGCAGTAGAGTTTAATTATTCAACTACTTTTTAATTTATTCCTTAGAGTAATCATCAGTGCACCATATACCAAACTACGCTATTCAAGGAAGATCGCTTTGAATACTCCGCTCGAACCAGGTGATATTGTTGAAGTTTTAGTAGAAAAGGATGAAGAAGGTTCTGCTTCTGGATGGTATCGAGCTACCATAACAGTAAGTACCTTATTATGTCCGAAACTGTTTTTGTTTAAAAAATACCATTGTAGTCGGCAAAAGGTAGTAAATGTGTCACAAAACTAATCGATGACGAAAATGACAAAATTAAAAAAGTAGTCATCGTAGAAGTTGATAAAGTACGCCCTCTTCGAAACGATCCACCAGTTGACAAGGACTCTTTCATAAAGTTCTATCGAAACGTTACCGAAAACTTTCAGGAATGGTACAAAAATCCCGAATTGCACACTATGTTGTGCAAGTGCATCAAAGCTATCGTAGTGCGATACCATTGTTTAACGTCGTCGCTAATGATCATCTCCGATGATAATAAATCAAAATTGGTCATGGATGTGTTAGAAGACATCCATCAAAAATTTGCAACCGACAATTGCGGTATTCTGGAAAGAATTGATTACGCTAATAAGTTTCTCGAAGAAATCGGCATAATTCGGTAAAAACGAGTCGATTTAAGTCGGAAAACTTTTCTAATTGTAATTTATGTTGACAGATACGCCGAAGAGTTCACGGTTGATTCCAAATATGTAGGACATGCTTTAGGCCCTCTGGGACAAAACATTCGTGATGCCCAAAAAGTTGAAGGAGTTCGATACGTACACTTTCTAAACGATACAGGAACATTTCAAATATTCGGAGATGTAAGACCATTACTTTGCAACACACTACAGGAGTAATTTCTAAGGTTAATTTTTGTTTTAGAACGAGGAC
Source organism: Malthinus seriepunctatus (assembly GCA_963924605.1). NCBI lineage: Eukaryota > Metazoa > Arthropoda > Insecta > Coleoptera > Cantharidae > Malthinus > Malthinus seriepunctatus. The sequence continues at coordinate 3,363,656 of OZ004605.1, forward strand.
GCTGTTAAAGAAGCTCGAGACTTCATAGATTATCGCAAATCGATCATAAGGTTTCCAGCTCGCTTTGCTGCTCAAATGATCGGAACTGGTGGGGCTTTAATTCAAGAAGCTGCCAACGTGTGTGATGCGGTAATTTTTTATTAAACTCCCCAACGATTTAAATTGTTTTACATATTTTTGTAGAGGATGTCAATTTTAAGTCGAACGACTAAAGATGACAAATATACTGATATCGAAGTAACTGGTTCTTTAAAAAGCATCGAAATGGCAGAATGGCTACTTAGCACCCGTTTGACACATTTAGAAGTAATTTTATTGTCTTTATATACGTTGAAGATATTGTTTAATAAATTATTTTATAGGAGAAGGAGATAGAGCTTGAATTACAACAAGGGTTGAACAAAACGTTTATGGCTCTTATACAACCAATCGTAGCATCCAAAAAACTGCCTACATCATCACCAACGGCTAATACCGAAATCCACAATTCTCCTATACAGGCTAATACATCTACCAGAGGTCTTACCCGCGGCATTAGACGTAGTCGAGAAGGAGGTCGTAGTTTAGGACGAATTTACGGTATAGGGCAAGATTATAGTACACAACTAAGCCGTAGTTTTAAACGAGGTCCTGGTCGTGGTTTAAGACGAGGCCGTGGAATTGAACGAACTCGTGCACCTCCGCGTAGACGTGGTGGCTTTGGACGGGTCCTATCAACGCCTTTATTAGATGACGCTGCAAGTGAAACTTTATCTCATTCCTCAGAAACTCACACTGAAACAAGTAGTGCAGCAGAGGAGCAAACTACTCAAGTAGTTCGTGATTCATCACCTTCGCCATCCGAAGAAAGTCCTCATTCTAACGATGTTGATAATGTCATCAATGACATCGTGATATCAGATAATGATGACTTAGAACAAGTCATCAAAGATTTTGATATAAAAAGTAACGCTTCATCAGAAACAGAACAAATCATCGAAGATTTTGATATAAAAAGTAACGCTTCATCAGAAACTTATGAGGAAATTTACAATCCCTCATCAGAAAATGAAAATGAAGACTTGGTAATAATATCCGACAATTTTTATGTCGATTGCTTTGACGGTGTATCTTCAAATGGTTTAGAAACACAATCATTATCTGACAATTCAAAGAGTGTTTCCATTAGTGATTCAGTTCCATTATACAACGTCTCACAAGCTGTTTCTTGCGTCACCAACCCTAACTTATCGGCAGTAGCATTAATAACATCAGCAGTGGCTACAAGTGTGTGCTATGAATATGTAGTTTCTATGGCCACGAATATACAAGTTTCCAGTTATGAAACGGCTTCCAAAGGCGATGTCATAGGCGAAGAAACAGTACAAGCATTGAAGGAGTCGCTCGAAACAGCAACAGAGCAACAAGCTCATGGAAAATCCACTCCAGTTGACAGTAACATCAAAGGTGACGAATTTGACGAAAAACTTGCTCAAGCATTAAAGGAGTCGCTCGAAATAGCAATTGAGCAAGAAGCTGATGGAAAATCCACTCCAGATTACAGTAACATCAATGGTGACGAGTTGGGCGAAGAAATAGCACAATCATTGAAGGAATCGTTGGAAACATCAACTGAGCAAGAACCTCATGGAAAATCCACTCCACTTCCCAGTAACATAAAAGGTAATTATTTATCCTATAAGCTCTATTTTGGATTATGTACTTACGATGTATTGTTATTTATAGGTAACTCAAACATAGATGGATCTGGTGATGCCAAAAAATCAAATAAACGTGCAACTAAAAAAACAGTAAAGAAAAAGGTCGGCTTTGTTGACGTTCAAGAAATTCCAACTGAGCAACAAGCTGATGGAAAATCCACACGAGTTCACAGTAACATCAAAGGTGACGAGTTGGGCGAAGAAACAGCACAAGTATTGAAGGAGTCGCTCGAAACAGCAACAGAGCAACAAGCTCATGGAAAATCCACTCCAGTGGACAGTAATATCAGAGGTGACGAATTTGACGAAAAATTTGCGCAAGCTTTGAAGGAGTCGCTCGAAATAGCAACTGAGCAACAAGCTGATGGAAAATCCACTCCAGTTGACAGTAACATCAAAGGTGAGGAGTTTGACGAAAAAATTGCACATGCATTGAAGGAGTCGCTTGAAATAGCAATTGAGCAACAAGCTGATGGAAAATCCACTCCAGTTGACAGTAACATCAAAGGTGACGAGTTTGACGAAAAAATTGCACATGCATTGAAGGAGTCGCTCGAAATAGCAATTGAGCAAGAAGCTGATGGAAAATTCACTCCACTTCCTAGTAACATAAAAGGTAATTATTTAGCCTATAAACTCTAATTTGGATTACGTACTTACGATGTATTGTCATTTTTAGGTAATTCAAACATTTATGGTTCTGGTGTAGCCAAAAAATCAAAGAGACGCGCAAATAAAAAGTCATTAAAGAAAAAGGTCGGCTTTGTTGACTTTGTTCAAGAAATTCCAACTCAGCAACAAGCTGATGGAAAATCCACTCCAATTCACAGTAACATCAATGGTGACGAGTTGGGCAAAGAAAAAGCACAAGCATTGAAGGAGTCGCTCGAATCAGCAACAGAGCAACAAGCTGATGGAAAATCCACTCCAGTTGACAGTAACATCAGAGGTGACCAATTTGATGAAAAATTTGCACAAGCATTGAAGGAGTCGCTCGAAACAGCAACTGAGCAACAAGCTGATAGAAAATCCACTCCAGTGGACAGTATCATCAGAGGTGACGAATTTGACGAAAAATTTGCACAAGCTTTGAAGGAGTCGCTCGAAACAGCAATAGAGCAACAAGCTGATGGAAAATCCACTCCAGTTGACAGTAACATCAAAGGTGAGGAGTTTGACGAAAAAATTGCACATGCATTGAAGGAGTCGCTTGAAATAGCAATTGAGCAACAAGCTGATGGAAAATTCACTCTGCTTCCCAGTAACATAAAAGGTAATTATTTAGCCTATAAGCTCTAATTTGGATTAGGGACTTACGATGTATTGTCATTTTTAGGTAATTCAAACATTTATGGTTCTGGTGAAGCCAAAAAATCGAAGAAACGCGCAACTAAAAAGTCACTAAAGAAAAAGGTCGGCTTTGCTGACGTTCAAGAAATTCCAACTGAGCAACAAGCTGATGGAAAATTCACTCCAGTTGACAGTAACATCAAAGGTGACGAGTTGGGCGAAGAAATAGCACAAGCAATGAAGGAGTCGCTCGAAACAGCAACAGAGCATCAAGCTCATGGAAAATCCACTCCAGTTGACAGTAACATCAGAGGTGACGAATTTGATGAAAAATTTGCACAAGCATTGAAGGAGTCGCTCGAAACAGCAACTGAGCAACAAGCTGATGGAAAATCCACTCCAGATTACAGTAACATCAAAGGTGACGAGTTGGGCGAAGAAATAGCACAAGCATTGAAGGAGTCGCTCGAAACAGCAACAGAGCAACAAGCTCATGGAAAATCCACTCCAGTTGACAGTAACATCAGAGGTGACGAATTTGATGAAAAATTTGCACAAGCATTGAAGGAGTCGCTCGAAACAGCAACTGAGCAACAAGCTGATGGAAAATCCTCTCCAGATTACAGTAACATCAATGGTGACGAGTTGGGCGAAGAAATAGCACAATCATTGAAGGAATCGTTGGAAACATCAACTGAGCAAGGAGCTCATGGAAAATCCACTCCACTTCCCAGTAACATAAAAAGTAATTATTTAGTCTATAAGCTCTATTTTGGATTACGTACTTATGGATGTATTGTTATTTTTAGGTAACTCAAACATTGATGGATCTGGTGATGCCAAAAAATCAACAAAAAAAGCCGCAACTAAAAAGGTCGACTTTCTTAACGTTCAAGAAATTTCACGTAAACCATATGTTGATAGTTACAAAAATCTTCAACCTCAAGTGGTCCCTAGCTGTGAAATTAGTGAATTATTAATTTCCAAGGAAAGTTTAGAAGAACAGTTTATTACTGAAGATTTAGAAAAGCCTGGTGATGTAGCTATTACGTCTCCAAATGGTATAGTTGATACCTATTCAAACGCGTTGATTGAAGAGAAAGAAAACGTTGCCCCAAGTCCGTCTTTTAACATTCTTGAACTAGCAAAATTGACTGCGTTATTAGCTGTAACCACAATACCTGTTTATATGACTGCTAGTGCTCAGCGAGAAACTTCATATATCATCCCAAAACAAACTGGCATTAAAGGACAGTACATCAGGCAGACTATAAACAGTAAAGATTTGAAAGCTGGGGATACTTATGTACTTCCTGGGAGTATTCATGATTCCTCTCAACATGTGACTCCTAGTATTCCACAGAACTCTCCATTTACTATCTTAGAAGATATTACTAATGACTTAGACTTCACTCCGACGAAAAGTAGTCAACATTTGGAACTTGGCGATACTAACACGCTTCTTAATAGTTTCGATGATTCTTTGGAATTTGAAGTCCAACGTGAAAATGATGCAAGTTCTACTGAGGAACATGCAGAAAATGTTGGTGCATTGTTAGACAATAAAGAGTGTGATAATAAAAGGTACGATGCTTCTGATAAAGAGTTACCATTAAAGATTGAACATCCTACTGAAAAACAAGTTGATGACCCTGACAAAACTATTGCATTGGAAAATAAAAGTGCTCAGAAGAAATCTTCTAATAGAGACGTATCGTCAATTGCAAACGTTTCTACTGAAAAACAAGCAGAGAATGGAAAAAGTGCGCCATCAAAAGCAAATGATTCTACTAAGAAACAATTACAAGATATTGATGGAATTAAAAGTTCCGAAAAAAAATCTTCTGAAAGTTCCAGTAAAAACGTACCACCAACTGAAAAGGTTTCTACTAAGAAGCAAGTAGAAGATGCTGGAAAAAGTTCTAAATGTAAATCTTCTAAAGGTTCTAATAAAGACGTACAAGCAAATGTAAAAGTTTCTAAAAAGAAGCAAGTAGAAGATTCTGGAAAAAGTAAATCTTCTCAAGATTCCAATGAAGACTTAACATCCAATGGAAAAGTTTCTACCAAGAAACAATCACAAAATACTGACAGAATAGTTATATTAGGAACTAAAAGTTCTGATAAAGAATCTTCTCAATGTTCTAATAAAGACGTAGCATCGAATGAAAAAGTTTCTACTAAGAAGCAATCACAAGATTCTGATAAAACTAAAAGTTCTGAGAAAAAATCTTCTGGAGGTTCCAATAAAGACGTAGTATCGAATGAAAAAGTTTCTACTAAGAAACAATCACATGATTCTGATAAAACTAATACTTCTGAGAAAAAATCTTCTAAAGGTTCCAATAAAGACGTAGCATCCAATGAAAAAGTTTCTACTAAGGAACAATCAGAAGATTCTAATGGAACTGAAAGTTCCGAGAAAAAAACTACTAAAGGTTCAAATAAAAATGTAACATCAAATGCAAAAGTTGCTACTAAAAAACAATCAAAAGATTCTTATAGAACTAAAGGTTCTGAGAAAAAATCTTCTGAAAGTTGCAATAAAAACCTAGCATCAAATGCAAAAGTTTCTACTAAGAAACAGTCACAAGATTCGAATAGAATAGTTATATTGGGAACTAAAAGTTCTGAAGAGAAGTCTTCTGAAGCTTCCAATCAAGACGTAGCATCAAATGCAGAAGTTTCTATTAAAAACCCAGCAGAAGATTCTAATACAAATGTTGCATTGGGAACTAAAAGTTCTAAGAAAAGATCTTCGGAAGGTTCCAAGGTACCTCCAAATGAAAAAGTTTCTGCTACGAAACATGTAGAAGATTCTCCAACAAATTTTGAATTGGGACGTAAAATTACTGGGCAAAGATTATCTGAAGGTTCCGGTAAAGACGTACCATCAAATGCAAACGATTCTGGCCTCAAAATAACGCCATTGGATACTAAATGTTCTAAAAAAAAGTCTTCAGAAGGTTCCAGTGGAGATGTGCCATCAAATACAAGCGTTCCTATTAAGAAACAAAATTATAGAATAGTTATATTGGGAATTAAAAGTTCTGAAAAGAAGTCTTCTGAAAATCAAGGCGTAGCATCAAATGCAGAAGTTTCTATTAAAAACCCAGCAGAAGATTCTAATACAAATGTTGCATTGGGAACTAAAAGTTCTAGCAAGAAATCTTCGGAAGGTTCCAAGGTACCTCCAAATGGGAAAGTTTCTGCTACGAAACAAGTAGAAGATTCTCCAACAAACTGTGAATTTGGACGTAAAATTGCTGGGACAAGATTATCTGAAGATTCCGATAAAAACGTACCATCAAATGTAAATGATTCTGCTAAGAAAGCTGGCAATATAACACCATTGGATACTAAATGTTCTGAGAAAAAGTCTTCCGAAGGTTCTAATAAAAACTCAAAAGTTTCTACTAAGAAACAATCACAAAATTCGAATAGAATAGTTATATTGGGAACTAAACGCTCTGAAGAGAAGTCTTCCGAAGCTTCCAATCAAGATGTAGCATCAAATGCAAAAGTTTCTATTAAAAAACCAGCAGAAGATTCTAATACAAATGTTGCATTGGGAACTAAAAGATCTAGGAAAAAATCTTCGGCAGGTTCCAATGTACTTCCAAGTGGAAAAGTTTCTACTACGAAACAAATAGAAGATTCTGTAACAAATGTTAAATTGGAACCTAAAAGTTCTGGGAGAAGATTATCTGAAGGTTCCGATAAAGACGTACCATCAAACGCAAACGCAAACGGTTCTGCTGGCAAAATAACGCCATTGGGTGCTAAATGTTCTGAGAAAAAGTCTTCAGAAGGTTCTAGTGGAGATATGCCTTCAAATGCAAGCGTTCCCATTAAGAAACAAGCAGAAGATTCCGGTAGTTGTGTTTTATTGAAAACCGGAAGTTCTGAGAAGAAAAAATGCAGTCGAGACTTATTTCCAACTTCTCGAGACGGCATACCTTTTTCCTTTGGAAATGAAGTTTCTGTTAAGGACTGTAAGGTCTACAATGGCGATTTACTACCAAAGTCTAGTAAATCTGATGACTTAGGTGTGGAAAGTTTTGCGACGGAACTCTCACTGAGTTCTAGTGAAGAGTCTGCAGGAACAAGCACAGAGAGTTCAAATAGAGCAACATCAGATACTGAAGGCTGGATACTTATGTCGCGACGTTCCAAGTACTCGAACATACCTGTTCTAGCTGCTAAAACGCCTATTAATAAAGGTTTGTCATCAGGTTCTACACCAACTGGTGATAAAGGAAAAAGTGTTAAAGACGCCAGAAAAAAGAGTGCCGATAGTTCCAAAAATGTAAAACCAAAAAATTCTACAAACAAACGTGTTTAATTGTTGTAACAATTCTTACTTTGCTTATTTTTTAATAACATTTATTTCTTTTCAGTTCATATTTTTGTCAATTAGTCGTAAGTTGTTTGTTGTTTAATGTTTTCTCATGCAATGTTTTCTAAATTGTATTTAAATCATAAATAGATATTTCAGTTCTAATTTTGAAATTATTTTATTAATAAAAAATTTGAATGTGACCAGTCTAGTTTTTTATAAGTCGCTGGGAGATGTGCAGTTTTTTATAGCTCGCTGGAAGATTAAAAATCGTTTTGAAATTTCATAAATACAGAGCACTACTATGCCAATTTCGACTAGTTTTACGAAACAAACATAGATGGCGCTACAAAAATACTTGTAGAAGTAATAATTTTTTAAAATTAGAAAAGATGCAATTAAAAACTTTTTGGTATCAACAGACACAAAATCAATTTTCTTTTGATAGATCGAATATTGGATTAATCGATTATTTCAGTAATCGAATAATCGATTTTTTTTGTTCACTGTTTCCATAGCAGTAGTATTAATCGATTTCTCACTCAACATTCGATTGTCTTAAAAACTTCGATTGCTTCTATTAATCGCACAATTTTTAAATCGAACAATCAATTATTTGAACAATCGATTAATCGAACAATCTTTTAATCGGACAATGAAATAATCAAACTATCAATTCACAGATCAATTAATTAATCCATACAATTGATTAATGATTGAATCGAGTAATTAAGAAAGCGATTAATTCAACAATCGATTAATTGAACAATCTTTTAATCTGACAATCGATTATTTGAACAATTGATTAACTGAATAATAGATTATTTGAACTATTGATTAATAGAACAATTGATTATTCGAACAATCGAAACAATCGATATAATCGATTAATCTTTGAATCGAGTAATTGAACAATCGATTTACCGAACAATTAAATAATGGGATATTAATCGTATATTTTAAAAACTTAATCAAACATCATTAACCGATTGTTTACCCAGCCTTAATCGTAACAACCGATTTTTAAAATAATCGATTATCGATTGTTAAAAAGAATCGCTCAGCTCTTTATTGTCGATTATTTTTTCAAAAAATTCTATACTGTGGATTCATAAAAGTTGTGAATTTGATTGTATATCATAAAATTTTGTTAATTATGATTAATCGGATTAATTCAATTAATTCGGATTAGTCGACTGAAAAGCAAGAAAAGGATGGTCAGCTTTAATCGATTGTCTGAATTAATCGAATGTTTGATTGATTTATTGTTAGATAAATCGAATTTTCAATTAATGGATTGTTCGATTATTCGATTACTAATGTGTGATTAACAGAATGTTTAAATAATTGCTGCCACGATTAATCGATTAATGATTATTCGATTAATTGGCTATTTTTGTATAGGTAGAAAAACTTGTATTTGATTAAACGGTCATTAATTAATTGTACGATTAAGGATTGTTTTATTAACCGATTTGATTAACTGAATGTTAAATTACAGGATGGTGTGATCCAAACTATCAATTTTACGTTTAAATGTTATTCGATTAATCATTTTTGTACAGGTAGAACAACATGTATTTGATTAAACGATCATTAATTAATTGTACGATAAAAGATTGTTTCATTAACCGATTATTTGATTAATCGATTGTCCGATTAATTGATTGTCCGATTAATCGATTATTCGATTAACTGATCGTTAAATTACAAGATGGTGTGATCCAAACTATCAATTCTTCGTTTAAATGTGATTCGATTAATCATTTTTGTGTAGGTAGAACATGTATTTGATTAAACGATCATTAATTATTTGTACGATTAAGGATGATTGTTTCATTAACCGATTGTTCGAATAATCGATTGTCTGATTAATCGATTATTCGATTAACTGATTGTTAAATTACAAAATGTTGTGATTCCAACTATCAATTCTTCGTTTAAATGTGATTCGATTAATTATTTTTGTGTAGGCAGAACAACATGTATTTGATTAAAGGCTCATTAATTAATTGTAGGAAATTACAAGATGGTGTGATCCAAACAATCAATTTTTTGTTTAAATTTGATTCGATTAATCATTTTTGTACAGGTAGAACAACATGTATTTTATTAAATGGTCATTAATTAATTGTACCATTAAAGATTGTTTCATTAACCGATTAGTCGATTAATCGATTGTCAGATTAATCGATTATTCGATTAACTGAATGTTAAATTACAAGATGGTGTGATCGAAACTATCAATTCTTCGTTTAAATGTGATTCGATAAATCATTTTTGTGTAGGTAGAACAACATGTATTTGATTATTATTTATTTCATTATGTCTGTATGTATATGTATGTATATTTAGGTCATTAATTAATTGTACGATTAAGGATTGTTTCATTAACCGATTGCTCAATTAATCGATTGTCCGATTAATCTATTATTCGATTAACTGAATGTTAAATCACAAGATGGTGTGATCGAAACTATCAATTCTTCGTTTAAATGTGATTCGATTAATCATTTTTGTGTAGGTAAAACATGTATTTGATTAAAGGTCATTAATTAATTGTACGATTAAGGATTGTTTTATTAACCGATTGCTCAATTAATCGATTGTCCGATTAATCGATTATTCGATTAACTGAATGTTAAATTACAAGATGGTGTGATCGAAACTATCAATTCTTCGTTTAAATGTGATTCGATTAATCATTTTTGTGTAGGTAAAACATGTATTTGATTAAAGGTCATTAATTAATTGTACGATTAAGGATTGTTTCATTAACCGATTGTTCGTTTAATCGATTGTCCGATTAATCGATTATTCGATTAACTGAATGTTAAATTACAAGATGTTGTGATCCGAACAGTCAATTCTTCGTTTAAATATCATTCGATTAATTAATTAATAGTGATTCGTTTAAACAGTCGATTTTTCGATTATGATCGCCTAATCGATGGTTTTGGATTTTTTGGAAATTTAACAATCGCTTTATCAAATCAAGTCTAATTTGTATCTGGATTATAGGAAGTCCCGTGCAACTACATCAAGATTAAACGTCTTTTTGTTTAATTTTCATTTAAAGTCCTTAAAACCCATGAACGCCCAGCGATCTCTAATCACTTTGTACTTTTGATGACCGTTTGCAAATTTTGCCATTTTTTATTTCTCCGAAATACAAAATTTTGGAATTTTGTGCTTGGGTGTTAATGGGTTTTAAGATGTAAGGTGAGTCGAAAACGTTTTCAGTTACTATTATTTGGGTTTATTCTTCAGTTGGTAGAGTGTAGATTTTTAGAGGGAAAGTTGATTTGAATTTTTTTGCGGGATTAGTAATGGTTTAAAATAACAATTATTTTATGTGTAAACAATTGAGCGATACGGAAGCAATAATTAGAAGGTTATCAGGAGATTATTGGTGGGATTTAGTTTCGTCATAAAGAAAAGTTAATTGGCCGAGGAGGTGGGTTAGTGAAATTCGTACTATGGGTCGATAATAAATGTTACTCATGGAATTTGGTCTGTTAGCGCATGTTACTTTTGAATCATATTAATTATTAGATATACAAACTAATATATTAACGAGAACAGTTTTAATTTAAAAGAATATCAGACAGGTAAGCGTTAGGTTAATTTTCTATTGTTATTTTTATTCAAAATTGTCCGATTGGGCGTTTTTTATTATTCGTACAATATTAAATCGATGTCTAGTCGTTATTTATTTAAAATTTTATTTTTCAAATCGATTTGTCACCTTCCGAATTGCAAGTTTATAAACAATTAAATACCAAAGTGTATTACAGAATTCGAAAATAAAGCAAAGTTCAAGTACAATTTTTTCTAAATTTAACCCACGTACTCGACCGAGTTAGACCTAAATTTTGGATTGTTTTTAAATATCTAATCTTAAATCTTTGGTTGAAAAATTGAAAAATTCGCAAAATTTTTCACACAATGACATTTCCAAACTAGATTTAGTCAGTTATCGGTTTGAAAATAAATTTTTAAATTTGTACACAAAGTAATTTTAGTTTTGACCTTTAGACTTAATACGCAACTAGCGTTTTTTTTTAATTTTCCGCACTTTTCATTCATTTCAATTGTCATTATTATTTTTTTTCGGATGCTTATATCACAATGGACTTTGTTTGTTACATTTAAAATTAATTTAGTTTATTGTGTCAACAAGAACTGCCTTTGCGACGTTAATTTAAATTTTGTGACCCCGAGGCTCCCTTTGCAAAAAAGGTGACCGTTTGAAATTTTTGAATTTTCCGAAGGGGGCGCGACACCATCAGACGAAACTGTTTGTTCTCTTTTTTAAAAATTAGCGTCAGGGGTGTAATTAGATTTAAATATTTATAAATAAATCGATTAATGTAATTTGCGCTATATTATTTATAAGTGTTTACAAAAATAGTTTAATTTGCACAACATTGATAAAAAATTGTTAAATATTTTATGTTTTCCATTTTTTATAACAGCTATTGAATTATTAATACACTTTTGTTTTGTTATTAACGTACAATCACCACAAATATTTATTTATTTAAATTAAATTCTCACTTTCGCTTTAAACTTTGTATTAATTTTCGCAATGTCAGAATGTAGGGAAAGAATTTAAAAAAATGACACTTTGTAATTATGACCTTAGTTTCTTTATTTATAATAATTATTAATACATTTAATAAGTGAGATTATTTTATTTTAAATAGTAGACTTTAATTGGAGTGTTTAAGGTTTCAATTTAATTCAATTGATGCACTTTGTACTTCAGTAGTGAAAGTTTAACTTTTGCATTCATTTTATTTATTTATTTTTTATTTTATAGTAATTTGAAATACAAAAGGGTTTTTAATCTCTTTTACGCCCCTATTTGGCTATAAAACATGTCAATTTTAACCTCGTTTCTTTAATTAGATATTTAACCTTTTACTTTTTTGTCTACCTCGTATACTTTGAACAAAGCCAATAAAAAAAATTATTTCTTGACTCTTAGCCCCCCCCCCTCTCAGTCCAAAACTGCAAATAAAATCTTAGAAAAAGTCTTTATGTTTGTAAGTTAAATTTGAAGGTTGAATTTATTATTAATTATTATATTATATTATTTTTCAAATATTAATATTTAGGGCGTTCTTCAGCAAATTTTGACCTAAAGTATATCAACTTGACTATAGGTTAGTAGGTTAGCCCTAATTAAATTGACATTTTTTAAAATCCGTAAATTCAAAATAGCGGACCATACAACGCCCATTTTGTGGTTTTTCCCTAATACCTTCGCCGGTAATTATTATTGAAAATTTTTAAAACGGCATTGTACAGCCAAAATATAGGGCTTTCGTCCTAATCTAACCGATTTGTAAAATTTTTTCAAAATTGCCTACCTTTAAGGGGCCTAAATAGATCAAAATTTTGAAATGGATTTTCTCAAAAATTCCCATAAGAATTTTTTTCATTTTTGCATATGTTACAAACTACGTAATTTTCTATCGAACTCTATTTTTTTATTAACTTCTACAAAGCGGAACTGGAATTATGAATTTTTGAATGTAAAAATTTCAAAAATGTCTCATATTTTTTGTAAGAAAAATGAAAACTTGCAAATTGACAAATGTATCAATCACGTGAACATCTATTATTTGACACTTTTCGGTTAACTAAACACTTCCGGTTAAACCGGAAATTACAGAAATATCAAACATTTTTAGCAACACCCTGTATATTTTTAAATACTTTGAAAGCTCATATAATTAGCTGTTACACGATACCAAACACTTTATATTTTGACTTCCGGTTTAACTCGAAATGAAAACAATTTTTTAAACTTAAATGTAACACCCTGTATATTTTTTAGTATTTTAAAAGCTCGTAAAATTAGATTTCTGATCATGTAAGGTAATATATATTTTGAACTTCAATTTAGGCCGAATTTTAAAATAAAAGAGTATAATTACCTACAACTGTTAACCATTTTATACACAAATCGACGCCTCCATGACAAAACGACCACGCGCCAAAATTTTTTTAAATGAGTTATTGATGCCATTTGAAAGCTTAGGTTAAACGCCATAGATTGAATTGACGGGCATTATGTCAAAAATTCCAGTAAAGCGTAGTTTTCGTTTTTAAATCGCAAATTTGTATTTACTACAAATGTAGTCAATAGCATTTGTTGCATTTGTGTCATGGAAGCGTCGAAATATTCAAACAAACCGCCGTAGTTCGCGCGGTGCTAGTTCGAAACCAGCTACCGACTTATTTTTTTTACTTTTTATTATTTATTATTAAAATACAAAATTATACAATATGTATTTTGTTTTCAGGGTATTATGAACCATAGATCTACAAGAATTTTATCAACTAGTACAGCTTTGAAACGTTTGCTGGCACTTCGCAAACATCAAACTACCATCTTCTTTAATGAAGATTTTAGAGAATCTTAAATTTTTTATTTGATTTTTAATTTGTTATTAATATTATTTTAAAATGGCCACTTTTGATAATTTATCTATTGGCACTAAAATGCTCACTGCCGGTACTTCAGCTTGTTTTGCAGATTTTATTACTTTTCCATTAGATACTGCTAAAGTACGCTTACAGGTTTGTAGAATAACGATAAAAGAGACATTTTTTATTTCGATTAAAATTTTAGATCCAAGGAGAGTCGAGGGCCGTTGTTCAAAATGGTACCGTTGCGTTGTTAAGGAGCGGGACCCAATATGGATTGTATGGTACCATAACTAATATGATACGCCAAGAAGGACCAAGGTAGTTTTTTGTTATTTAACCTATTAATATGAAAATTTGTAAGTAATGGGCTACGTTTTGGTTTATAAATAAACGGTTAATAGTCGGTAGGGGATGAATATTGGTATGAGGTATGATAAGATTTAATTGCAGGAGTCTATACAATGGGCTTTCGGCCGGTCTTCAACGGCAGATGTGTTTTGCTTCTGTAAGAATAGGCTTCTACGACACCTTCAAGGCTTTCTACCAACAACTAATAGACGGTACGCTTACTGGTAGCTTTGCTACTAGTAATCGATCGTTGATTATAAAATCATTATAGAATTTAGACGCACTCATCGTATTAATATAATTAAATAAGAGTGTTTTCATTTTATCTCATTTATTCCCTTGCTTTCTAAAGTGCGTTCTAGCTATATTCTAGCGATAATTATCGATATTTCGATACTTATCGATATATCGATAATTATTCATAACATCATAACTATCGATACCGATATATCGATAATTATTCATAACTATCGATATACCGAATATATCGATAATTATCCATAACTATCGATAAGTATCATTAATTATCTTTATTTAGAAGGTAAAGGGCAAACTTAAAACTTTAAACATTTGAGTGGAACGCACTGTAGTTGGCATATAAAAATGAGTTTTGCATAACTTGATTTTTAATTTGAAAGATAGATTTTAATTAATTTTTTTTATTTAGGTAATAACAGATCTGGAAGTTTAAATATTGCTGCTCGCGTCGGTGCCGGTATTACTACCGGAGGCCTAGCTGTACTTTTTGCTCAACCAACAGATGTCGTTAAAGTTCGTTTTCAAGCTTCTATTAATGCTGTCGCTTCTTCAGCTCGTTATTCGTCTACTATTCAAGCGTACAAGTCGATTGCTAAAAAGGAAGGGTTACAAGGACTTTGGAGAGGTTGGTACTATTTCAAGGGTATTGGAAAAAATATACCGGGTGTTTTTAGGTACTTTTCCCAATGTAACCCGGAATGCTATAGTTAATGTATCGGAAATAGTTTGCTACGATATTATTAAAGACACGTTTATAAATTATGATTTAATGAAAGATGGTATTCCACTTCACGTAGCTTCTGCAGCTGTTGCTGGTAAGTACTTATCGATAATCGAATCGATTAATCATAAACCGATTAATCCATTATTTGAATAATTTATTATTCGTATAATCGATTACTCGAAAAACAATTAATTGAATATTGAAATAATTGAACAATCGAATCATCAATTAATAATCTAATAGTCATTAATCGAATAATCGAATAATCATATAATCGAATTATCGAATAATCGGATAATCGAATAATCGAATTATCGAATAATTGAATAATCGAATAATCGAATAATCGAGTAATGGAATGATCGAATAATCGAATAATCGAAAAATCGTATAATCGATTACTTGATTATTATTTATAAAACTCTACTTGTACTCTCTTTAAGAACCCCCTTGTATGATAAGAATAAGTGCATTTTTGTATTTTAGGATTATGCACAACGATAGTGGCGTCTCCAGTGGATGTTGTTAAAACTCGTTATATGAACGCTTCCAAAGGCCAATATAAAAGTGCCGTAGACTGTGCGGTCCGTATGTTCCTTCAAGAGGGTGGAAAATCATTTTATAAAGGGTAAAAATAATTGATAATAATTTTTAATTTTTACATTTTGTTTCCTTTTAGTTTTATTCCGTCGTTCTGTCGCTTATTAAGTTGGAATTTAGTCATGTGGGTTACTTACGAACAAATGAAAATTTATGTTACCAAAAATGTTTCTGCGCACAATTAAAATTGTTTTATCTGTTTAAGTTCTCTTTTAGTGATTGTTTAATACATATCGATGATTATTTTTTGTATACCGGGTGGTTACGAAAATCGAGCCGCTTGTTTATTAAGATTTCAAATTGAAATACTTTAATCTATAAATTGCGATTTTTTGACATTAAAAGTTTCTTATGCTGGGGATTATTTCCGGTAAGAATCGAAGTGCTAGAAAGTAAGTACTGTCAAAAAATTGCAATTTGTGTGTATGAAATATCAATTATTTAGCGGTTGTTTGGTTTTTAGGCCACCCGGTATAGTAAGGACCTAAGACATCTATTATAATTGTCGCAATAATTAAATTTAGTCTAGATTATAGATTATAGACTGTGATAACAACTTACTAAGATGAGTGAGTTGTTCCAAAAATTATAAAAAATATGTATTTTTTGAAAAAAATATACTTTAATTATGTTTGTGTGCATTTTATTAATTTTTTAGTTTTTAGTGTTAAAATTAGTTAATCAAGAGCTTTATAAGAAGGTGTTGGCTTATTACTAGCTATGGATTTGTTTTTGTTTTAACTTTTTTGTAATCTGAGCTCCAATTCAAAACAAAAATTACAATTTTTTTTATTCAAGATGGCGGCCAATAGAGCGATTGTCCCATTTTGTGGTTTTTCCGTTATAACTTGGCCGGTAATTATTATTATAAAAATTTAAAAAAGGCAAAGTATAGCCGAAATATAAGGCTTTCGTCCTAATACAATCGATTTTTAAAATTGTTTCAAAATTGCCTACTTTTAAGAGGTCAAAATAGGGCAAAATTTTGCAATGGATTTTCTGAAAATTGCCTCTGTGATATATTTTCTTTTTTGAATATGTTACAGACAACGTAAATCTCTATCGAACTCTGCTTTTTTATTAACTTCTACTGAGCAGGACCGGAGTTATGATTTTTTGAATGTCAAAATTTCAAAAATTTGTTAATTCTTTTGTAATAAAAATGAAAACTTGAAAATTTATAAATGTATTAATAGTATAAATATCTATTATTTGACACTATTTTCTGTTACCGAACGCTTCCGGTTAAACCGGCAATTATAAAAATATAAATTTTTTTAGAAATACCCTGTATATTTTGAAATATTTTGAAAGCTCATACAATTAGCTTTCTGATGATATAAAACAATATATACTTTGAACTACAATTTAGGAGTGTTGTGATAGCTTTATATGAAATATTTGAAAATGTTTAAATAGAGAAAGATGTTTAGCATACGATTAGATCAAGTTGATGATATTTTATTACGTTTATGAATATGTTATAAGATATAAATTTACTACGGAATGTAAAGTTTTGTAAATCTGGTTTTTTCTAAACGAAACATGTCTTTGGAGAGGGCCATTGAACCAAAATTAATTTTTCGAACAGGAAGCTTTCGAAAATATTCTAACGGCTCATTATCTCTATTTTAAGATTGATAGTTGAAGATTTTGAAGAATTAAAGTTTTGAAATTTTGTGTTGCTCTATGTGTGGTGCAAAATATAATTTCTCGTATGACTATTTTGAGTACCTATAAAAGGATGATTTATGTGGGGTTTGTTTAAAATCGATGGATAATTAAATGTATAGTCTGGTTTTGTTTGAAAATAACGACCTAGAAGGAACGACTTATTCCACGTAAAAGCACGGACGACTTGACTTACCGATTCTTATAGACATAAAAAACGCAACAAGCCATATAAAATAGCTTTAGTTGACCTTAAGCGCCAATCTTTAACCGAGAGTTCATCATCTTATTTTTTGTTTAACTTCGCTTAACACATTAGGACTAAAACACTTTTGTTTTCTATGACAGCCCATCACGTTTCGTAACTTATCCTCGGGCAAAATTTCTTGATTATCCTCCTCATTCGTCATTTTTGAGATGGGTATATTCAAAATAGAAGTGGACGAGCGTTTAAAAATTATTCCTAGAATTTAGCTCTAACAAACCAAAGAAACAGACTAAAATTTTTGTTAAGAGAAAAAAAATAATTTTTATTTAGTACAAATATTTGAGTCAAGGATAAGTCGGATGCTTGTAAATGCAGCAAGTACCTATATAAGACAATAAAAGTAAAGAAGAATATAGCCGGTTTAAATTATACACCTTACAACTTTGTGTTAAGCTATTTATGTTGCTAACGCATATTTCTTTATGTCTGCTTCATGTAATAAACAAATTATAAAGTAGGTACGCTCATTTTTAAATTTGCTACGCTTCGTTTTATATTTACAATTAATAACGCAAAATATAGACCTAATTTATCTCATCCTTACAATTACATTTACTTTCAAACAAAAAATGCCATTTTGTGCTATTTTCGTATTAAAGCAATTGCGTACAAAATAATACCACAAACAAGTAAAAATAAAACAAATTTTACTCTCCATACCAAGCAGAAACGCTTTGTTTTAATTTTATTTATTTTTTTGGCGCAGTCGGTTGGATTAAAAATAACTAAAAAAGCTCTTATGTAGCCTTAATAGAACAGCTAGCTTTACGAACTTTGAACTATTTCAAAATATAAAAGATATTTATAAAAATTTTCTAATTTCTGCTTTAACCAGAAGCCTTTTGTTAACCGAAAATAGTGTTGAATAATAGAGATGTTCGATTTTTGAAATTTTTACTTTCAAAAAATCATAACTCCGGTCCTGAAAATTTCTAATTAACGAAACGTGCGGCATTCGATAGAGAACTGATATGTTTATAACATATCCAAAAATGAGAAAGACGAGCATAGCCGATTTTGAGAAAATTAAAAAAGCAATTAAAAAAATTGATTAAATTAAAACGAAAGCATTACATTTTGACTATACAATACCGTTTTGAGATTTTTAAATAAACTAATTCGTCCCTCTTAATGAAACTTTCTTCAGAAGTTTTTTTTTTAAATAATCCTTATCTACTTGCTTACCACCTACGATAGTCAATCTTCTAATAGGACACACAGGAATGGCGAGGGGAAGTTTAAATGTGAAAAAATCAACATTTTTCGTTTAAAAATTGAAATCTTCGTAACCTCTAAAATGCAAGAGCTCAAATTTTACAGTTACCTAAGACACGCCTCTAGGTATCCCATTCCAAAATTTCAAACCGACCGACCGCCGTCGAATTTTTTTATAGGTTTCGATTGGTCAAAAAATTAAAACCGGCTAATCGACGCAAAAATTTGTATTCAGGTACTGTGGGGTAGCCCCATAAACGCCCCGGTCTTAGTTTGCAAAACCTCGAAAGATGAGCGCTCGGCGGCCGAATCAAAATTCCCAAAAAACTTCCTCGGATTTTAAAAAACCGTACAGCAAAGTTTGGAATTATCGTCTTAGCCGCACGTCAGACGTATTTGGCTATCGTCTCACGCAAAATTCAAACCGATTTTTTCAGCCGTCCTGCCGGAGTAGCTTCCACAGGAATTTCGGTAACCCAAAAAATTGTTTGTCGATTTTAAATTCTTGATAAATTCCGTCTCTAAAAACGCCCGTTACAATACCCACTCCAAGGAGGGAGTTACATAAAATAATTATCGCGACAAGACGCTTAGCACCTTTTCTATGGCACTAACGACTTAGGACCAGGCTCGAAAATTACCTCACACTTTCCTCTACGACTGGTCGCGAGATAATTTCTACAACTTCCATACAGAGGGCGCTGCGATTTTTAAAAAAAGTGTCTATTTTTACAACAATTTGGTGATAGCGGGAGATGCGGAAGCTAACGGCGTCCGTCCTGTGCCCTGTTCTCAGACGTGAAGAGTCCGATTTCGTTCGATGAGCCGCAGGGAATTTTTTGGGGCATCCATAGGAAAACTAAAACCGGCTAATAGACGCCACAATTTGGATTCAGGTACTGTGGAGTAGCCCCATAAACGCCCCGGTCTTAGTTTTGCAAAACCTCGAAAGATGAGCGCTCGGCGGCCGAATCACAATTTCCAAAAAACTTCCTCGGATTTTAAAAAATCGTACAGCAAAAAGTAGCTGTCTTGCCGGACTAGCTTACACAGGAATTTTGGCGTAACCCAAAAAATTGTTTTTCGATTTTAAATTCCTGATAAATTCCGTCTCTAAAGACGCCCGTTACAATACCCACTCCACGGAGGGAGTTACATAAAATAATTCTCACGGCAAGACGCTCAGCACCTTTTCTATGGCACTAATGACTTTAGGACTAGGATCGAAAATTACCTCACACTTTCCTCTACGACTGGTCGGGAGATAATTTCTACGACTTCCATACAGAGGGCGCTGCGAATTTTAAAAAAAAGTGTCGATTTTTACAACAATTTGGGGATAGCGGGAGATGCGGAGGCTAACGGCGTCCGTCCTGTGCCCTGTTCTCAGACGTGGAGAGTCCGATTTCGTTCGATGAGCCGCTGGGAATTTTTTGGGCATCCATTGGACGTTTCTTCATAGGTCTTAATAATAATTGCCGGGTAAGTTATAAGGAAAAAAACATGACAAGGGAGAATTTTTATATTGGCCGCCATTTTGAATTTAAAAATTTGAAAATTAATTCAAGTTGAAGATAAAATAATAAAGGAAATATAACGCTTTACAACTTTTTTTCTGAAGATTTTTGCTGAGGGCTGAGGTGCTAGAGGCAAGACTTTGACGAAAAATGTAATGCAAAATGTTTTTTTCATAAATAACCGATTTTTGTGGGTGGATATCTCGAAAAATATAGAATGGAGAAAAAATGAATACAATCAGTTTTGTATGAAATTTGATAACCTTTCATTTCGCTAAGAATAGTTTTTTCCCTATGATCCACCGTTTTCGAGATATAAGTGAAAACTCAAAAAATGGAACCTTTCTACCTCCTCTCCCATCCTTGAGCCATATAACTAAGAGCAGGGATTTTTAATATTTTTCAAATTCAAATTCCACCCTTTTACATGTCCTCTATAACCCACTTTTGTTGACTTGAATATTTAGCCCCTTGTAATCGATTTTTGAATTTGTTCAAAACTGCCAACTTTTAAGGGGCTAATTTTTTTGAAATTTTGAAATGGATTTTCTCAAAATCAGCTTCATTTGTTGTTTTCAATTTTGGATATGTTATAGACATTGTAGTTGTAAATCGAACGACTTTAGTATAATTTTAAAAATTTTTGCAGGTCCGGAGTTATAATTTTTTGAAAACTTCAAAAATCGATTATTTTTTTTGTATTTAAAATAAAATTTGAAAGTTGGCAAATGTAACAATTTTATTTGTTACTATTTTGAAACTTGATAAAGTGAGCTTTATTACATACGAAAAGTGATGTTATGTCAAAATTAAAGTTTTTGTGCATAAGTACCTTGAAGTATAGAAAAAACGCGAATATCGAAATAGTTAAATAATATTCTTGAGAAAACCATCATCTTAATATAAGAAGTTAGCGGTTAGGGGGGGGTATATCCGGTACTATAGAACAAAATGCCCATGGGCCTCTACTTGGTAGTTAGTTTGTGCGCGTCTTTGTTTTGAATATCTGTAAGACTCCCCAAGCTTTTAAGATGCATCTTACAACCGGCACTTTGTCCAGTATTTTAATAGTACTGTTTACCATTTCGTCCACTAATAGTAAGTTTAATTTAATTTATTAAAGAATTTTTTTTTGAATTATTTCAAATTAACATTGTTCTACTCGCTTGGTAATTTAATAAAAATATTACGAACGACGATAACAAGATCTAAGGTCAATGGAATAAAATTGTTTGTCGATTAAAGTTTTATTTATTTTATAATTATAAATAAATTTTTTTAACTATGTAATAGTTGGAAAAGTAACGGAAACTACTATAGACGAAAATTATTATTCTAAGCGCGTATTGGCGGTTAAGTATCTTCTATTGTATATTTCTATGGCCTTATAAATAAAAAAAAGTAATGTTTAACGGACATACTGTACTTCCTGTAAAAAAAGATTTTTTTAAATAAATTACAAAATTCCGAACACTAATTTTCTTTAAGAGTAACGAACTGAATTTTTATTAATCGAGAAATTTTATTGCGTTGGTCAAGATTTTGCCCTTCAAAAAAACGAGTAACAATCAGGTTTTTAATTTTTTTAGCTCAAAGAATAACAACAATTCAATTAGATGGTGTTCAATATTTTATAAGTAGAATGAATCCGTATTCGCCCGAATTAAATTTCTTTTTGGCGTATCAGTATTGTCGCTCGTTAGGTTTACAATTAGTATCGTTCGAAACAAAAGAAAAAGCCGAATCGATTACACAATATTTAATAAACGCCGGTTACGAGCAATTTGATTTTTGGACTTCTGGAAATAAGCTGGGTACTCAAATGCTCTTATGGATGAATACTGGTTCCCAATTTAACGCCACTTTTAATAATATGAAAAAAAGAGCCAACGATACCGCCACTTTCGATATTCCTACTGGAAATACGAGTCCGCAGAGAACAGCTCGTGAAAAGTAAAATTTTTTGAATTTTTTTTCAATTTTTTGAATTTTTTGAATTTTTTTTTGAATATTTTGAATTTTTTTTTGAATTTTTTGAATTTGTTTTTGAATTTTTTGAATTTTTTTAGCGGTGATAACGATTTGACAAATAGTTGCGTAGCTATGAAAGGACCAACTTTAGAATGGGACGTCGACGATTGTACCTCCATTAAGGACTTCATATGCGAACAAACTCGATGTTATTATTATAATTATGGTTCCATACCGGTATCCTCTGCACAGGGGTAAGAAGGTGAGCCCATTCGATACCACACCTAGCGTTGTTTTTTTTTAATTTTTCTTAAAACTTTACTAATTCAACCGAGAGCTGTAAATTAAAGCATAATTCTAATTCTAATTTACCAGCCTTCCAATTACTATAATTACTTTTGCCTAATAATAATCTTACATAAGACATAATTTTTCCAAATTGCTTCCTCGACTTCTCTTAGCAAAATTATTTTACAATTTACAGCTCTTATTTAGTTGGCATTGCGTATACTCATAATTTGCTATTAAATGCTCTTATAATTATTATAACCTAGGTGATTGGTTTCACGGTGGATGGGTTATACTAATTTCTTACTAAAAACACGTTCCTTCATATCCTAATTCAAAACGATTTCAGAAACAAACAAAGCACAACACCACCCCCATCCCCATACACGTCACCATCGTCAACAACAACACAAACTCAAAAATACGTTCCTATTGGCATTAATGAGTTAGTAAATAAACTAAATTTAACGACCAAACAAGTAACCGATGACGTGGACGTAAATACAGTTTTACCCACACAAAATGAAGACGCCGAAGTAGAATTAGGAACCAACGGTCCTTATGACACTTTTCACTCCAACGTCGAATTACAAGACGATCCTGCTGCAATGGTAGATTACAATGCTCACGAAGAAAATTACGCATCTACACTTGAACCAGAAACGGTCACGACTTTTGGACGCTCTTCACGTCATTCGCATTTTTAAGTACTCGGATTTTAATATTATTGTAATTGTAAAAAGCAGTAGCGACCTAAAGAGACTCAAAAAACTAAAGTCATTTACATCAGTACGTCAGTATTAATCGCATTTAAATTTTGCCTTCCAAACAAGGAACCACCGTCAGCAGTATTTATTTTAACCACTCACAACGAACAAACTGATGCAAATGACATTTAATTTGAGTCTTCTATTTTATGCTCACTACTGATCTCGAGTGCCCTTTTTTGTATCAGTAATAATAATAGCATTAACTGAAACTTAAATAAAGCTTTTTTTAAATACAAAAGATTTGACTTGATTCAACATTGTATTACTATTATGGCGCAGTCGGTTGAAATACATTAAAATAAAAAAATTATACGATTACACTTAAAGCTCGTACTATGCTTACACCGATATCTGATAACATTTTCGTATTCATTATCTGGAAAAAAAATACTTCAAATAGGCATACTTCAAAAAGCAAAACTTACTTGTCCATTGTCACCACAACAATAAGAACATTCTAATGTGTACGACTGTTGAATTCCAAAATCTCTCCACATTACAACTCGTCCAGTTCCTTCTTTATCTTTTTGGATTTTGTACTTGCAAGAGTTGAAACGGAAATGCGGATTAAAGGTTTGCAAAACCCGAGGTAAAACCTAAAAACATTTTTTTAAATGACCGCTTTTATTTTTAATTAAATAGAAAATGTAGGGATTTAAATTCTTTTTCCGCGACCCCCTCCTTAATTTTAATATCCGAAAGGGAAAAATTGGGCATAAAGTAGTACTAACTTTAAGTTTTGTTTTGTTTTGTGTGGCATTTTTGCGTTTTTTCAACCCTTCATAACTACATACCGTGCTGTGATTTTAAAATCGAACGTAGGGATTTAAATTCTTTTTCCGCGATCCCCTCCTTAATTTTAATATTCGAAAGGGAAAAATTGGGCATAAAGTAGTACTAACTAAACTTTTGTTTTGTTTTGTTTGCCATTTTTGCGTTTTTTCAACCATTCATAACTACATACCGTGCGGTGTGATTTTGAAATCGTACGTGGGGATTTAAATTCTATTTCCGCGACCCCTTCCTTAATTTTAATATCCGAAAGGGAAAAATTGGGCAAAAGTAATACTACCTAAAGTTTTGTTTTGTTTCGTTTGCCATTTTTGCGTTTTTTCAATCCTTTATAACTACATACCGTGCGGTGATTTTAAAATCGAACGTAGGGATTTAAATTCTTTTTCCGCGACCCCCTCCTTAATTTTAATATTCGAAAGGGAAAAATTGGGCATAAAGTAGTACTAACTAAAGCTTTGTTTTGTTTTGTTTGTCATTTTTGCGTGTTTTCAACCCTTCATAACTACATACCGTGCGGTGATTTTAAAATCGAACGCAGGGATTTAAATTCTTTTTCCGCGACCCCTTCCTTAATTTTAATATCCGAAAGGGAAAAATTGGGCATAAAGTAGTACTAACTGAAGTTTTGTTTTGTTTTGTTTGTCATTTTTGCGTGTTTTCAACCCTTCATAACTACATACCGTGCGGTGATTTTAAAATCGAACGCAGGGATTTAAATTCTTTTTCCGCGACCCCTTCCTTAATTTTAATATCCGAAAGGGAAAAATTGGGCATAAAGTAGTACTAACTGAAGTTTTGTTTTGTTTTGTTTGCCATTTTTGCGTTTTTTCAACCCTTCATAACTACATACCGTGCGGTGATTTTAAAATCGAACGCAGGGATTTAAATTCTTTTTCCGCGACCCCCTCCTTAATTTTAATATCCGAAAGGGAAAAATTGGGCATAAAGTAGTACTAACTGAAGTTTTGTTTTGTTTCGTTTGCCATTTTTGCGTTTTTTCAATCCTTTATAACTACATACCGTGCGGTGATTTTAAAATCGAACGTAGGGATTTAAATTCTTTTTCCGCGACCCCCTCCTTAATTTTAATATTCGAAAGGGAAAAATTGGGCATAAAGTAGTACTAACTAAAGCTTTGTTTTGTTTTGTTTGTCATTTTTGCGTGTTTTCAACCCTTCATAACTACATACCGTGCGGTGATTTTAAAATCGAACGCAGGGATTTAAATTCTTTTTCCGCGACCCCCTCCTTAATTTTAATATCCGAAAGGGAAAAATTGGGCATAAAGTAGTACTAACTGAAGTTTTGTTTTGTTTTGTTTGCCATTTTTGCGTTTTTTCAACCCTTCATAACTACATACCGTGCGGTGATTTTAAAATCGAACGCAGGGATTTAAATTCTTTTTCCGCGACCCCCTCCTTAATTTTAATATCCGACAGGGAAAAATTGGGCATAAAGTAGTACTAACTGAAGTTTTGTTTTGTTTTGTTTGCCATTTTTGCGTTTTTTCAACCCTTCATAACTACATACCGTGCGGTGATTTTAAAATCGAACGCAGGGATTTAAATTCTTTTTCCGCGACCCCCTCCTTAATTTTAATATCCGAAAGGGAAAAATTGGGCATAAAGTAGTACTAACTGAAGTTTTGTTTTGTTTTGTTTGCCATTTTTGCGTTTTTTCAACCCTTCATAACTACATACCGTGCTGTGATTTTAAAATCGAACGTAGGGATTTAAATTCTTTTTCCGCGATCCCCTCCTTAATTTTAATATTCGAAAGGGAAAAATTGGGCATAAAGTAGTACTAACTAAACTTTTGTTTTGTTTTGTTTGCCATTTTTGCGTTTTTTCAACCATTCATAACTACATACCGTGCGGTGTGATTTTGAAATCGTACGTGGGGATTTAAATTCTATTTCCGCGACCCCTTCCTTAATTTTAATATCCGAAAGGGAAAAATTGGGCAAAAGTAATACTACCTAAAGTTTTGTTTTGTTTCGTTTGCCATTTTTGCGTTTTTTCAATCCTTTATAACTACATACCGTGCGGTGATTTTAAAATCGAACGTAGGGATTTAAATTCTTTTTCCGCGACCCCCTCCTTAATTTTAATATTCGAAAGGGAAAAATTGGGCATAAAGTAGTACTAACTAAAGCTTTGTTTTGTTTTGTTTGTCATTTTTGCGTGTTTTCAACCCTTCATAACTACATACCGTGCGGTGATTTTAAAATCGAACGCAGGGATTTAAATTCTTTTTCCGCGACCCCTTCCTTAATTTTAATATCCGAAAGGGAAAAATTGGGCATAAAGTAGTACTAACTGAAGTTTTGTTTTGTTTTGTTTGTCATTTTTGCGTGTTTTCAACCCTTCATAACTACATACCGTGCGGTGATTTTAAAATCGAACGCAGGGATTTAAATTCTTTTTCCGCGACCCCTTCCTTAATTTTAATATCCGAAAGGGAAAAATTGGGCATAAAGTAGTACTAACTGAAGTTTTGTTTTGTTTTGTTTGCCATTTTTGCGTTTTTTCAACCCTTCATAACTACATACCGTGCGGTGATTTTAAAATCGAACGCAGGGATTTAAATTCTTTTTCCGCGACCCCCTCCTTAATTTTAATATCCGAAAGGGAAAAATTGGGCATAAAGTAGTACTAACTGAAGTTTTGTTTTGTTTCGTTTGCCATTTTTGCGTTTTTTCAATCCTTTATAACTACATACCGTGCGGTGATTTTAAAATCGAACGTAGGGATTTAAATTCTTTTTCCGCGACCCCCTCCTTAATTTTAATATTCGAAAGGGAAAAATTGGGCATAAAGTAGTACTAACTAAAGCTTTGTTTTGTTTTGTTTGTCATTTTTGCGTGTTTTCAACCCTTCATAACTACATACCGTGCGGTGATTTTAAAATCGAACGCAGGGATTTAAATTCTTTTTCCGCGACCCCCTCCTTAATTTTAATATCCGAAAGGGAAAAATTGGGCATAAAGTAGTACTAACTGAAGTTTTGTTTTGTTTTGTTTGCCATTTTTGCGTTTTTTCAACCCTTCATAACTACATACCGTGCGGTGATTTTAAAATCGAACGCAGGGATTTAAATTCTTTTTCCGCGACCCCCTCCTTAATTTTAATATCCGACAGGGAAAAATTGGGCATAAAGTAGTACTAACTGAAGTTTTGTTTTGTTTTGTTTGCCATTTTTGCGTTTTTTCAACCCTTCATAACTACATACCGTGCGGTGATTTTAAAATCGAACGCAGGGATTTAAATTCTTTTTCCGCGACCCCCTCCTTAATTTTAATATCCGAAAGGGAAAAATTGGGCATAAAGTAGTACTAACTGAAGTTTTGTTTTGTTTTGTTTGCCATTTTTGCGTTTTTTCAACCCTTCATAACTACATACCGTGCTGTGATTTTAAAATCGAACGTAGGGATTTAAATTCTTTTTCCGCGACCCCCTCCTTAATTTTAATATCCGACAGGGAAAAATTGGGCATAAAGTAGTACTAACTGAAGTTTTGTTTTGTTTTGTTTGCCATTTTTGCGTTTTTTCAACCCTTCATAACTACATACCGTGCGGTGATTTTAAAATCGAACGCAGGGATTTAAATTCTTTTTCCGCGACCCCCTCCTTAATTTTAATATCCGAAAGGGAAAAATTGGGCATAAAGTAGTACTAACTAAAGTTTTGTTTTGTTTTGTTTGCCATTTTTGCGTTTTTTCAACCCTTCATAACTACATACCGTGCTGTGATTTTAAAATCGAACGTAGGGATTTAAATTCTTTTTCCGCGACCCCCTCCTTAATTTTAATATTCGAAAGGGAAAAATTGGGCAAAAGTAGTACTACCTAAAGTTTTGTTTTGTTTTGTTTGCCATTTTTGCGTTGTTTCAACCCTTCATAACACTACATACCGTGCGGTGATTTTAAAATCGAACGCAGGGATTTAAATTCTTTTTCCGCGACCCCTTCCTTAATTTTAATATCCGAAAGGGAAAAATTGGGCATAAAGTAGTACTAACTGAAGTTTTGTTTTGTTTTGTTTGCCATTTTTGCGTTTTTTCAACCCTTCATAACTACATACCGTGCGGTGATTTTAAAATCGAACGCAGGGATTTAAATTCTTTTTCCGCGACCCCCTCCTTAATTTTAATATCCGAAAGGGAAAAATTGGGCATAAAGTAGTACTAACTGAAGTTTTGTTTTGTTTCGTTTGCCATTTTTGCGTTTTTTCAATCTTTTATAACTACATACCGTGCGGTGATTTTAAAATCGAACGTAGGGATTTAAATTCTTTTTCCGCGACCCCCTCCTTAATTTTAATATTCGAAAGGGAAAAATTGGGCATAAAGTAGTACTAACTAAAGCTTTGTTTTGTTTTGTTTGTCATTTTTGCGTGTTTTCAACCCTTCATAACTACATACCGTGCGGTGATTTTAAAATCGAACGCAGGGATTTAAATTCTTTTTCCGCGACCCCCTCCTTAATTTTAATATCCGAAAGGGAAAAATTGGGCATAAAGTAGTACTAACTGAAGTTTTGTTTTGTTTTGTTTGCCATTTTTGCGTTTTTTCAACCCTTCATAACTACATACCGTGCGGTGATTTTAAAATCGAACGCAGGGATTTAAATTCTTTTTCCGCGACCCCCTCCTTAATTTTAATATCCGACAGGGAAAAATTGGGCATAAAGTAGTACTAACTGAAGTTTTGTTTTGTTTTGTTTGCCATTTTTGCGTTTTTTCAACCCTTCATAACTACATACCGTGCGGTGATTTTAAAATCGAACGCAGGGATTTAAATTCTTTTTCCGCGACCCCCTCCTTAATTTTAATATCCGAAAGGGAAAAATTGGGCATAAAGTAGTACTAACTGAAGTTTTGTTTTGTTTTGTTTGCCATTTTTGCGTTTTTTCAACCCTTCATAACTACATACCGTGCTGTGATTTTAAAATCGAACGTAGGGATTTAAATTCTTTTTCCGCGACCCCCTCCTTAATTTTAATATTCGAAAGGGAAAAATTGGGCAAAAGTAGTACTACCTAAAGTTTTGTTTTGTTTTGTTTGCCATTTTTGCGTTGTTTCAACCCTTCATAACACTACATACCGTGCGGTGATTTTAAAATCGTACGTGGGGATTTAAATTCTTTTTCCGTGACCCCCTCCTTAATTTTAATATTCGAAAGGGAAAATTGGGCGTAACTTTAGTTAGTACTACAAGTTTTGTTTTTTAATGGATGAATCACGAAAATTATTAATCGATAGCCTTTAAACTACCCCATTTAAAAATTTCTCTAATAGTAACGTGCTCTAGGTCCTTTGGACTTTTGTTTAAATTTTTTTCTAACGCCATGCGCATTTTTCTTATTCAAAATGTAGCTATCAAAGTCAAAAAACGATTTGAGCCAATACTCAAAAAGCCCCAATTTCAACAAGTTCAAATATCAAAATTTTTACCTTGAACGATTCTTTGTAATCTTCGGTCTGTCTGTCTCTTTTAGCCCAACTTAATTTTGGATTACATCCGTACAGGAAGAAAAATTTTTTTCTACTATGACCATGGATGTCTATGTAAGCAGATATAGGTTGATTGAATTTGTGTTTAGCGTAAAGAAGTAACATCTAAAGGAAAAATTAAATTTTTTGCAATTTTTAAATTAACAGTTATTTACTTTTGTGTAGTAAATTTCTGGATAAGTTGATGGGTTTGGTTTGGACCAACACCGATTTAAATCCGAACCTGTGAGTCCACAACGTGCGCTGAAATTATTTTTAATAACTTTATAGTATTTTTACATTATTTTAACAACTATTGAGTCATATAGAAGCCTCCATTAATTCAAATTAATTCCATAAGAAAATTGAGGAGTTTTGGAAAATATGGGTCAATAGTCGAGTGTTGTGCACCAACTTTTGGCACGTTCAAAAATTACATAAAGACTTTTTTACAAAATTTTTGGAAAAAAACCAAGTACCAGAATCGCAACGTTTCCAAAACTCCTTAATTAAAATTACCCTTACTTTCCATAAATAACACCCTCGGGATTTAGCATTGGAATAATTTTAAAAATGTATCGTTCTCTAGCTTTAATTGCGTGTTCGTCTGTGCTATTTAAAAGGAATTTTATTATTCCTTCCATTATCCAAGATGCGTTTGTTTCGCCAGGATGAACTCGTGCCGTTATAAATACCAAAGGGCGGTTCTAAAGGAAAAAATGTTATAAGGGAAGTTTAAATCAATCAGCTTACGTGAATAGATGTCGAATTATCGAAAGCTTCTGTTATTGTTAATAAAGGAACTTCATTTTTTCCATTCACTGTGTAACAAAGATGATCAATCCGTAGGTAAATTTTTGGGGTAGTTTGTAAACTTAACGGTAATAAGACGTTCTAAAAGTGAGGTTGGAATTATTAATTTTGAAATGCAAATAGTTAATTATACCATGAGTCGAGTATAGGTGTATGGGTAATGATAAGCTATGTAAACGTAATCATTCGTAAAGGAGAATTTAATAGAAAATGATAAAGTTCTGTACTGAGTAATTCCACTTTCATCGGTGTAATGATTTCCATGATAGATTATTTTTTCTCCACCACATCTCCAACCTATTGAGAAAAACTCACAAGTAAAGAGAAAACTTATTTTTATTAGTGCTACCAATTTTATTGCTCTTATAGTCCGCCGTAGAGAATAAAACTGGTTGCATTCCATAGTTGTGCTGACTATTAATTTTAATAAAATTATTTATATTAAAAGTGTATAATATTCCAGCTATCATATTGTTGACTTGAAAATAAAACCATTGATGCCCAACGTTACTTTGCGTATCAGAACTTAGCACCAAATCATATTCGAGTTCTTCAATCTAAAAAACAAATTGAAGATTCTTACTCTATTCGACCGTTCGTACTACGTAAACGTGAGGTTTTTCTTTAATTTCCACACTTTAATCCACGACCTGGCCGTAGTCCAGGGTCCAAAATTTGAGTAAAAAGATCTTTTTTAGATATCCCGATCGATGCCTTTAGTCTAGTCAACGAAGGGTTTGACATGGGAAAGGGTAGACATTTTTCTTCAGGCATGTATTTAGAGTAGTTAAGAAGTAAAAATATTAAAAGTCCCCAATCCTAGCTATATGGCTAAGGGAGGGAGGGAAGAAGAGGATGGATAGGTCCCGTTTTTGGAGTTCTCGCTTATATCTCAATAACGGTGGATCTTAGGAAAAAATTTGTTGTTAAAAATGAAAGCTTATCAAATTTTCTACAAGATTGTTTCTATTCAATTTTTCTGTATTCCTTATAGTTTTTGAGATATCCACTCACAAAAATCGTCCATGTTCTCTAACCCCTTTTTTGAGCGTTCGTTGACTGGACTATGCATTTTTAACTTGGGCAAAATCACCGACCTTACAAAACTACAGCTAGGTACAGGACTATAGCTTGCCTGGAAACACGAGCAACAATATTTGAAAAAAAATACCTGCGTTACTTTTCTCAAATTTCCACATTCAAATCTAGATTCAAACCTCAGACTATTTGATTCATTTCCATTATATAAGCCTGTGGTACTATTAGGAAATTCAAATAAATTAGGACTGAGCAAACAAAAAGTTTTTAAATATTATTAAATATTTCATGTGTACAAACTCACTTTGGAATATGAGGAAAAGAAAAATCCTCTTGATGAAGTTGGTCTAAATCATAAATAATTCTGGATTCGAATTGATTTTCTACGGTTCCTTTAAGGCATTGTAGTTTATAAACTAAATTGTCCCTAAAAATTAAACGGTTTAAATTAAAAATGCATTTTTAAATAAATTCTGTTGAACGCACACAGAAAATAAGTTTGTAGAAGTGTTTAGAAAGTGTTGATACGATTCTGGTTCTAACATAAGAGCGTCTGGATATGCGTGTTGATTTATTTTAGAAGATCTAAATACACGATCTTCGATAGTATGCGAATTTAAGTTTTTAAATATTTTAATTGTGTGCTCATTTTCAAATTGAGCATCTAGTAATTCTTTGAAGGAATTATTTGTTCTAAAAACGCTTAAGTTCAGAAATAAAGTTTTAAAATGTTTCTAATGTTTACTCGGTTATGTTATCTGTATAGTCGTCTGATTTCATTTGAATCTTGTTTTTAAGGCAATTATCGTGGTTACCTATGTCATCTTCTTCATCTTCGCTATCTTCGCTATCGACTTCTCCGTCACTCTCTTCAGAAATATTTTCATTTTCTAAAATTTCATTATTTAAAAATAAATTTATTCAATTTATAAGTTTTTACCATCAGTTTCAACGTTTTCCGGCAAAAATAAGTTTAAATTTAGTTGACTCGATGGTAAACAAACTTTTTCAAAGGATCTATTTAGGATTGTATACGCTTTAATCGTTCCCATTCGATTTTGACATGATTCCTGTTTTTCATTTTTTGTAAAGTAATGAAACAGCTTATTATAATTTTCTTCATTTGATAAATATTTTGAACCGTGCACTAAAATAAAGTTAGGTACGTAATAAAAAGCAATTGGTGAGCCTAATGCCTAAAGTAAGGATGGTACGTAAATTATATATGAAGTCTATTGAGAAACAGGATATTGAGTCAGCTAACGTCAAGTCAAGAATCTTGAACAAGTATAACGCAACGGATCCTCTAGATAACGTTGTGTAAAAATATTTAGCCTAAAGCCTAAAGTAAGGAAGATGCGTAAATTCTATATCAAGTCTATTGAAAAACAGTAAATTGAGTCAGGTAACGCCAAGTCGAGTATCGTTATCTCAAGTATAGTGCAACATATCCTCTAGATAAGGTTGTGTAAATATATTTAGCCTAAAGCTAAAGGGAGGAAAGTACGTAAATTATATATGAAGTCTATTGAGAAAAGGTATATTGAGTCAGCTAACGTCAAGTCAAGAATCTTGAACAAGTATAACGCAACGGATCCTCTAGATAACGTTGTGTAAAAATATTTAGCCTAAAGCCTAAAGTAAGGAAGATACGTAAATTCCCTATCAAGGTTATTGAAAAAAAGTAAATTGAGTCAGGTAACGCCAAATCAAGTATCGTTATCTCAAGTATAGTGCAACGTATCCTCTAGATAAGGTTGTGTAAATATATTTAGCCTAAAGCCTAAAGTGAGGACAAGAATCATCTTGAACAAATATAACGGATCGTATCCTCTTGATAACGTTGTGTAAAAATATTTAGCCTAAAGTAAGCAAGGTACGTAAATTCCAACTCAAGCCTACTGAAAACAGTAAATTTAGTTAGGCAACGTCAAGTCAAGTATCGTTATCTCAAGTATAGTACAACGTATCCTCTAGATAAGGTGAGGACAAGAATCTTGAATAAGTATGTCGAATCGTATCCTCTAGATGACTCTGTGTCAAAATATTTAGCCTAAAGTAAGCAAGGTACGTAAATTCCAACTCAAGTCTACTGAAAACATTAAATTTAGTTAGATAACGTCAAGTATCTTTATCTCAAGTATAGTGCAACGTTTCCTCTAGATATGGTTGTGTAAATATATTTAGCCTAAAGCCTAAAGGGAGGAAGGTATGTAAATTATATATGGAGTCTATTGAAAAACAGTAAATTGAGTCAGGTAACGTCAAGTCAAGTAACGTTATTTCAAGTATAGTGCAACGTTTCCTCTAGATATGGTTGTGTAAATATATTTAGCCTAAAGCCTAAAGGGAGGAAGGTATGTAAATTATATATGGAGTCTATTGAAAAACAGTAAATTGAGTCAGGTAACGTCAAGTCAAGTAACGTTATCTCAAGTATAGTGCAACGTTTCCTCTAGATATGGTTGTGTAAATATATTTAGTCTAAAGCCTAAAGTGAGGAAGGTATGTAAATTATATATGGAGTCTATTGAAAAACAGTAAATTGAGTCAGGTAACGTCAAGTCAAGTAACATTATCTCAAGTATAGTGCAACGTTTCCTCTAGATATGGTTGTGTAAATATATTTAGCCTAAAGTCTAAAGGGAGGAAGGTATGTAAATTATATATGGAGTCTATTGAAAAACAGTAAATTGAGTCAGGTAACGTCAAGTCAAGTAACGTTATCTCAAGTATAGTGCAACGTTTCCTCTAGATATGGTTGTGTAAATATATTTAGCCTAAAGCCTAAAGTGAGGAAGGTATGTAAATTATATATGGAGTCTATTGAAAAACAGTAAATTGAGTCAGGTAACGTCAAGTCAAGTAACGTTATCTCAAGTATAGTGCAACGTTTCCTCTAGATATGGTTGTGTAAATATATTTAGCCTAAAGCCTAAAGGGAGGAAGGTATGTAAATTATATATGGAGTCTATTGAAAAACAGTAAATTGAGTCAGGTAACGTCAAGTCAAGTAACGTTATCTCAAGTATAGTGCAACGTTTCCTCTAGATATGGTTGTGTAAATATATTTAGCCTAAAGCCTAAAGGGAGGAAGGTATGTAAATTATATATGGAGTCTATTGAAAAACAGTAAATTGAGTCAGGTAACGTCAAGTCAAGTAACGTTATCTCAAGTATAGTGCAACGTTTCCTCTAGATATGGTTGTGTAAATATATTTAGCCTAAAGCCTAAAGGGAGGAAGGTATGTAAATTATATATGGAGTCTATTGAAAAACAGTAAATTGAGTCAGGTAACGTCAAGTCAAGTAACATTATCTCAAGTATAGTGCAACGTTTCCTCTAGATATGGTTGTGTAAATATATTTAGCCTAAAGCCTAAAGTGAGGAAGGTATGTAAATTATATATGGAGTCTATTGAAAAACAGTAAATTGAGTCAGGTAACGTCAAGTCAAGTAACGTTATCTCAAGTATAGTGCAACGTTTCCTCTAGATATGGTTGTGTAAATATATTTAGCCTAAAGCCTAAAGGGAGGAAGGTATGTAAATTATATATGGAGTTTATTGAAAAACAGTAAATTGAGTCAGGTAACGTCAAGTCAAGTAACGTTATCTCAAGTATAGTGCAACGTTTCCTCTAGATATGGTTGTGTAAATATATTTAGCCTAAAGCCTAAAGGGAGGAAGGTATGTAAATTATATATGGAGTCTATTGAAAAACAGTAAATTGAGTCAGGTAACGTCAAGTCAAGTAACGTTATCTCAAGTATAGTGCAACGTTTCCTCTAGATATGGTTGTGTAAATATATTTAGCCTAAAGCCTAAAGGGAGGAAGGTATGTAAATTATATATGGAGTCTATTGAAAAACAGTAAATTGAGTCAGGTAACGTCAAGTCAAGTAACGTTATCGCAAGTATAGTGCAACGTTTCCTCTAGATATGGTTGTGTAAATATATTTAGCCTAAAGCCTAAAGGGAGGAAGGTATGTAAATTATATATGGAGTCTATTGAAAAACAGTAAATTGAGTCAGGTAAGGTCAAGTCAAGTAACGTTATCTCAAGTATAGTGCAACGTTTCTTCTAGATATGGTTGTGTAAATATATTTAGCCTAAAGCCTAAAGGGAGGAAGGTATGTAAATTATATATGGAGTCTATTGAAAAACAGTAAATTGAGTCAGGTAACGTCAAGTCAAGTAACGTTATCTCAAGTATAGTGCAACGTTTCCTCTAGATATGGTTGTGTAAATATATTTAGCCTAAAGCCTAAAGTGAGGAAGGTATGTAAATTATATATGGAGTCTATTGAAAAACAGTAAATTGAGTCAGGTAACGTCAAGTCAAGTAACGTTATCTCAAGTATAGTGCAACGTTTCCTCTAGATATGGTTGTGTAAATATATTTAGCCTAAAGCCTAAAGGGAGGAAGGTATGTAAATTATATATGGAGTCTATTGAAAAACAGTAAATTGAGTCAGGTAACGTCAAGTCAAGTAACGTTATTGCAAGTATAGTGCAACGTTTCCTCTAGATATGGTTGTGTAATTATATTTAGCCTAAAGCCTAAAGGGAGGAAGGTATGTAAATTATATATGGAGTCTATTGAAAAACAGTAAATTGAGTCAGGTAAGGTCAAGTCAAGTAACGTTATCTCAAGTATAGTGCAACGTTTCCTCTAGATATGGTTGTGTAAATATATTTAGCCTAAAGCCTAAAGTGAGGAAGGTATGTAAATTATATATGGAGTCTATTGAAAAACAGTAAATTGAGTCAGGTAACGTCAAGTCAAGTAACGTTATCTCAAGTATAGTGCAACGTTTCCTCTAGATATGGTTGTGTAAATATATTTAGCCTAAAGCCTAAAGGGAGGAAGGTATGTAAATTATATATGGAGTCTATTGAAAAACAGTAAATTGAGTCAGGTAACGTCAAGTCAAGTAACGTTATCTCAAGTATAGTGCAACGTTTCCTCTAGATATGGTTGTGTAAATATATTTAGCCTAAAGCCTAAAGGGAGGAAGGTATGTAAATTATATATGGAGTCTATTGAAAAACAGTAAATTGAGTCAGGTAACGTCAAGTCAAGTAACGTTATCTCAAGTATAGTGCAACGTTTCCTCTAGATATGGTTGTGTAAATATATTTAGCCTAAAGCCTAAAGGGAGGAAGGTATGTAAATTATATATGGAGTCTATTGAAAAACAGTAAATTGAGTCAGGTAACGTCAAGTCAAGTAACGTTATCTCAAGTATAGTGCAACGTTTCCTCTAGATATGGTTGTGTAAATATATTTAGCCTAAAGCCTAAAGTGAGGAAGGTATGTAAATTATATATGGAGTCTATTGAAAAACAGTAAATTGAGTCAGGTAACGTCAAGTCAAGTAACGTTATCTCAAGTATAGTGCAACGTTTCCTCTAGATATGGTTGTGTAAATATATTTAGCCTAAAGCCTAAAGGGAGGAAGGTATGTAAATTATATATGGAGTCTATTGAAAAACAGTAAATTGAGTCAGGTAACGTCAAGTCAAGTAACGTTATCTCAAGTATAGTGCAACGTTTCCTCTAGATATGGTTGTGTAAATATATTTAGCCTAAAGCCTAAAGGGAGGAAGGTATGTAAATTATATATGGAGTCTATTGAAAAACAGTAAATTGAGTCAGGTAACGTCAAGTCAAGTAACGTTATCTCAAGTATAGTGCAACGTTTCCTCTAGATATGGTTGTGTAAATATATTTAGCCTAAAGCCTAAAGGGAGGAAGGTATGTAAATTATATATGGAGTCTATTGAAAAACAGTAAATTGAGTCAGGTAACGTCAAGTCAAGTAACGTTATCTCAAGTATAGTGCAACGTTTCCTCTAGATATGGTTGTGTAAATATATTTAGCCTAAAGCCTAAAGTGAGGAAGGTATGTAAATTATATATGGAGTCTATTGAAAAACAGTAAATTGAGTCAGGTAACGTCAAGTCAAGTAACGTTATCTCAAGTATAGTGCAACGTTTCCTCTAGATATGGTTGTGTAAATATATTTAGCCTAAAGCCTAAAGGGAGGAAGGTATGTAAATTATATATGGAGTCTATTGAAAAACAGTAAATTGAGTCAGGTAACGTCAAGTCAAGTAACGTTATCTCAAGTATAGTGCAACGTTTCCTCTAGATATGGTTGTGTAAATATATTTAGCCTAAAGCCTAAAGGGAGGAAGGTATGTAAATTATATATGGAGTCTATTGAAAAACAGTAAATTGAGTCAGGTAACGTCAAGTCAAGTAACGTTATCTCAAGTATAGTGCAACGTTTCCTCTAGATATGGTTGTGTAAATATATTTAGCCTAAAGCCTAAAGGGAGGAAGGTATGTAAATTATATATGGAGTCTATTGAAAAACAGTAAATTGAGTCAGGTAACGTCAAGTCAAGTAACATTATCTCAAGTATAGTGCAACGTTTCCTCTAGATATGGTTGTGTAAATATATTTAGCCTAAAGCCTAAAGTGAGGAAGGTATGTAAATTATATATGGAGTCTATTGAAAAACAGTAAATTGAGTCAGGTAACGTCAAGTCAAGTAACGTTATCTCAAGTATAGTGCAACGTTTCCTCTAGATATGGTTGTGTAAATATATTTAGCCTAAAGCCTAAAGGGAGGAAGGTATGTAAATTATATATGGAGTTTATTGAAAAACAGTAAATTGAGTCAGGTAACGTCAAGTCAAGTAACGTTATCTCAAGTATAGTGCAACGTTTCCTCTAGATATGGTTGTGTAAATATATTTAGCCTAAAGCCTAAAGGGAGGAAGGTATGTAAATTATATATGGAGTCTATTGAAAAACAGTAAATTGAGTCAGGTAACGTCAAGTCAAGTAACGTTATCTCAAGTATAGTGCAACGTTTCCTCTAGATATGGTTGTGTAAATATATTTAGCCTAAAGCCTAAAGGGAGGAAGGTATGTAAATTATATATGGAGTCTATTGAAAAACAGTAAATTGAGTCAGGTAACGTCAAGTCAAGTAACGTTATCGCAAGTATAGTGCAACGTTTCCTCTAGATATGGTTGTGTAAATATATTTAGCCTAAAGCCTAAAGGGAGGAAGGTATGTAAATTATATATGGAGTCTATTGAAAAACAGTAAATTGAGTCAGGTAAGGTCAAGTCAAGTAACGTTATCTCAAGTATAGTGCAACGTTTCTTCTAGATATGGTTGTGTAAATATATTTAGCCTAAAGCCTAAAGGGAGGAAGGTATGTAAATTATATATGGAGTCTATTGAAAAACAGTAAATTGAGTCAGGTAACGTCAAGTCAAGTAACGTTATCTCAAGTATAGTGCAACGTTTCCTCTAGATATGGTTGTGTAAATATATTTAGCCTAAAGCCTAAAGTGAGGAAGGTATGTAAATTATATATGGAGTCTATTGAAAAACAGTAAATTGAGTCAGGTAACGTCAAGTCAAGTAACGTTATCTCAAGTATAGTGCAACGTTTCCTCTAGATATGGTTGTGTAAATATATTTAGCCTAAAGCCTAAAGGGAGGAAGGTATGTAAATTATATATGGAGTCTATTGAAAAACAGTAAATTGAGTCAGGTAACGTCAAGTCAAGTAACGTTATTGCAAGTATAGTGCAACGTTTCCTCTAGATATGGTTGTGTAATTATATTTAGCCTAAAGCCTAAAGGGAGGAAGGTATGTAAATTATATATGGAGTCTATTGAAAAACAGTAAATTGAGTCAGGTAAGGTCAAGTCAAGTAACGTTATCTCAAGTATAGTGCAACGTTTCCTCTAGATATGGTTGTGTAAATATATTTAGCCTAAAGCCTAAAGGGAGGAAGGTATGTAAATTATATATGGAGTCTATTGAAAAACAGTAAATTGAGTCAGGTAACGTCAAGTCAAGTAACGTTATCTCAAGTATAGTGCAACGTTTCCTCTAGATATGGTTGTGTAAATATATTTAGCCTAAAGCCTAAAGTGAGGAAGGTATGTAAATTATATATGGAGTCTATTGAAAAACAGTAAATTGAGTCAGGTAACGTCAAGTCAAGTAACCTTATCTCAAGTATAGTGCAACGTTTCCTCTAGATATGGTTGTGTAAATATATTTAGCCTAAAGCCTAAAGGGAGGAAGGTATGTAAATTATATATGGAGTCTATTGAAAAACAGTAAATTGAGGTAACGTCAAGTCAAGTAACGTTATCTCAAGTATAGTGCAACGTTTCCTCTAGATATGGTTGTGTAAATATATTTAGCCTAAAGCCTAAAGGGAGGAAGGTATGTAAATTATATATGGAGTCTATTGAAAAACAGTAAATTGAGTCAGGTAAGGTCAAGTCAAGTAACGTTATCTCAAGTATAGTGCAACGTTTCCTCTAGATATGGTTGTGTAAATATATTTAGCCTAAAGGGAGGTAGGTACGAAAATTATATACCTATGAAGTATATTGAGAAACGGTATATTGAGTCAGGTAACGTCAAGTCAAGAATCTTGAACAAGTATAATGCAATGGATCCTCTAGATGAGGTTGTGTAAAAATATTTAGCCTAAAGCCTAAAGTAAGGAAGGTACGTTAATTCCATATCAAGTCTATTGAAAAACGATAAATTGAGTCAGGTAACGGTAACGTAACGTTACCTAATGTATCCTATTAATAACGTTGTGTAAAAATATTTAGTCTAAAGCCTAAAGTGAAGAAATTCTATATCAAGCCTATTCAGAAACTTAAATTGAGTCAGGTAACGTCTAGTCAAGTACCGTTATAATGTAACGTAACCTATAAGTAACGTTATGTAAAGCCAATAAGTCTCAAGCCTAAAATAAGAAAGGTGAGTAAATTGTCTCTGATAGTGATATGAGGCATCGATGAGTCAAACGATTTATCGTAAGCGTTGGAAGAGTAAGTAAAACTGTGACATTTAAAAAGGTAAAAAGTCGTGACATTTTTTGGCTAAAAAATGTAACCTTTGTATAACATACCTGTTTTAGTAATTCGGTACAAAATAGTCATTAAAGTCCTTTTATTAATATATTTCTTCCCATTATAATTAGCTAAATCAAGTACAAGATTAAATATTTTTTCATTTTGACTCATGCAATTGCAAGCCGAAGCTAAAAAAAATTTTTAAATCGTTTATTTTTGAAAATATAAAATTTACCATTTCTCGTCATCAATTTTAAAATGACTGTAATCGCAAATAATTTTTGAGTTACTTTACAAAAATAACAAAGGCTGTCGTAAAATTGTTTCGAAGCCAAAATTTCACTGTTACGTTCTGGAAAAGTAAAAATTACGTAAAATAATTTTAATAGGTCACTTACTTGTAAAGTTAATTGCCTTTAACAACCAAATTAAATTGGCAACTAAAATTTTATTTTTGGGTAATAAGTTAACCAAGTGACCGATAAATCGAACGGTGTTAGTGGTGACTGAAAGGTTACCTGAAAAATATAAATAAATAGTATTTAAACAAATAATTGTTTTTTGAATTACGTTTTGTAATTTCTTGCGTGGAAATAATAATTTTCAAAAGTTTGTTGTGGACATCGAAGAAAACTTCTTGATATAGGCTATTATTTGAAAATTTGTTGTGGATTAAGTACATACTCTCGACTATTGTATTGAAATAGTGAGGGATGATGAAAATCTCTTTAATTGCATTCTTATCTCCGTCGTTGTTTTTTAATAAAAGTTTATGTAAAATTTCAATTGTGTATAAACAAATTTGAAAATCTTCCGTTTCCTGGTAAAAATTTGCGTTAGTAACTAATTTTGATGGTTTATTAAAGTAACTTATAATCTACAAAACACATGGAAATGCTGGCAGTTTTCCAATAAAAACTAAACAGTGGTTGCACTTTGGTAGTGTTTTGCTTGTACGGGAGCTATGCTATAATTAATTAATGCTTCTCAAATTGTCGACCTACACCTTGAAAGGTTACACTTAACATGAGATATTAACAAAACATCACATGATTTTTAAATAAATTCAAAAAGTTGGAACACTAACTTTACAAGATCGTTTTTGATTAGCAATAAGTCTGTTTTTCAAGCTATTTTTTTGATATTTCTACAAAAGTGCCAAAATTTAACATGCCAAGTTTATGTAAACAACAGGTGATTGTTTTTCTTATTAAAAAATAAATATTAATAAATCTTACCCCAATAATTTGTATCAAATGAATTAGTAGGTTTTTTTGACTACAAATATAATTTGTCGCCACCTCCATATTTTGCCTATTTTCTGAAAAACGTTCAAACTGTATTTTAAAAAACTTTCATTTTTTTCACATTTCTTACCTAAAGTATCACAATTATCACAACACAACAATACAGTCAAATCAGACAAAATTTTTGAATTATCTACATCTGTATCATCTTCAGTACAGATTTTTTCAATTTCGTTACATTTGGATTTAAGTACTTTAATATCTACACAGAACAACGACATTAGTTAGTCTTGCACTTCAGCCTAAATATTTTTCATATCGCTATTTAATAAATTGTTAACGGGAGTTAACTGGGGTTTGGTACACAATTTACCAGTAATCGTTGTTTTAATCGAATAATCGATGATTATTAAAAATTTTAAATTAATCGATTTTTCTATTAATTGATTGTTTATTATCAGATGGTTTAAATAATCGATTAAGCTACGATTTTTCGATCGGTGTTTAATTAATCGATTATTTGATAAAACGATATTGAAACTCTTTTATTAATCGTTTCTAGGATCTAGTAATCACTAATCATTTGATTAAACGGTTACTTGATTAATATTATTGTACGATTAACGGTTGTTTGATCTAAATCTAAAATTAGGATTTAGGATCTAGATCTAGGATTTAGATCTAGTAATCATTAATAATTTGATTAAACGATTACTTTTTAAATATTATTGTACGATTAACGGTTGTTTGATCTAGATCTAGGATTTTAATATTGGATCTAGGACCTAAATCTATGATCTGGATCTACATCTAGGATGCATAATTTAGATCTAGGTTATAGGATCTATATTTAGGATACAGAATCTAGATCTAGGATTTAGACGTAGGATCTGGACTAGGATCTAGTAATCATTAAATAATAGTTTTAAAACTTTGGATAAAAAATGATATTAAGTATGCTCTGTCTCAAATTAATTCATTTTGGATTTTTGTAATCAAAAGTCATAAAAATGGATTACGGCGTTACATAAGTAACACATACAGGCAGACTATATCTGTTCTTTTTGGATTTTGAACTCTAAACGATTTCATACGTTAAGAAATTAGGTATATCTTGATATTGATCTAGGATCTAGTAATCATTAATAATTTGATCAAACGATTACTTTTTAAATATTATTGTACGATTAACGGTTGTTTGATCTAGATCTAGGATTTTGATATTGGATCTAGTTCTTAGATCTATGATCTGGATCTAGATCTATGATCTGGATCTAGATCTACGATACAGGCTTTAGACAAAGAATATAGGATCTTGATCTATGATTTAGATCTAGGATCTGGACTAGGATCTAGTAATTATTAAATAATAGTTTTAAAACTTTGGACAAAAAATGATATTAAGTATGCTCTGTCTCAAATTAATTCATTTTGGATTTTTGTAATCAAAAGT
Source organism: Malthinus seriepunctatus (assembly GCA_963924605.1). Classification (NCBI taxonomy): domain Eukaryota; kingdom Metazoa; phylum Arthropoda; class Insecta; order Coleoptera; family Cantharidae; genus Malthinus; species Malthinus seriepunctatus. Next base: position 3,406,817 of record OZ004605.1, read on the forward strand.
CATAAAAATGGATTACGGCGTTACATAAGTAACACATACAGGCAGACTATATCTGTTCTTTTTGGATTTTGAACTCTAAACGATTTCATACGTTAAGAAATTAGGTATATCTTGATATTGATCTAGGATCTAGTAATCATTAATAATTTGATCAAACGATTACTTTTTAAATATTATTGTACGATTAACGGTTGTTTGATCTAGATCTAGGATTTTGATATTGGATCTAGTTCTTAGATCTATGATCTGGATCTAGATCTATGATCTGGATCTAGATCTATGATCTGGATCTAGATCTACGATACAGGCTTTAGACAAAGAATATAGGATCTTGATCTATGATTTAGATCTAGGATCTGGACTAGGATCTAGTAATTATTAAATAATAGTTTTAAAACTTTGGACAAAAAATGATATTAAGTATGCTCTGTCTCAAATTAATTCATTTTGGATTTTTGTAATCAAAAGTCATAAAAATGGATTACGGCGTTACATAAGTAACACATACAGGCAGACTATATCTGTTCTTTTTGGATTTTGAACTCTAAACGATTTCATACGTCTAGATATTCGATATATCTTGTTATTGATCTAGGATCTAGTAATCATTAATAATTTGATTAAACGATTACTTTTTAAATATTATTGTACGATTAACGGTTGTATGATCTAGATCTAGGATTTTGATATTGGATCTAGTTCCTAGATCTAAGATCTGGATCTAGATCTACGATACAGGCTTTAGACAAATAATATAGGATCTAGATCTATGATTTAGACCTAGGATCTGGACTAGGATCCTAGTAATCATTAAATAATAGTTTTAAAACTTTGGATAAAAAATGATATTAAGTATGCTCTATCTCAAATTAATTCGTTTTGGATTTTTGAAATCAAAAGTCATCAAAAATGGTTTACATAGGGTCAAATTACATCTATACTTTTTGCATTTTAGAACTCCAAACGATTTTATACGTCGATAAATTAGATAAATAAAGAAGAAAGCTTGTCTGTAGTAGTCAGACTCGCCTTCGGCTCGTTTGTCAAATTTTTATACTCGTAAAAAAAGTGACTTTTCTAAAAAGAAATTTAAAAAAATAGATTTTAGAATTTAAAAATTTTTCTTTTGAACTAATTTTGATCTAAAAGCGATATGTAAGCTTAGATACACGAACGGTGTAAGTTAGTAAACATAAAAATACATTTCTGATATAAACAAAAATAAATTCTTGAATAAAAGTTAAAATAAATAAACAATAACTCGTTAAACATGCAAAAGTAATTTATAAATAGGTACTTTACTGTCATTTGTTAAACTTTTAGCTACCGACATTGTGTTGAGCTACTAAAAATAATACGCTTGTACTCAACAAGTTGTTCAAAAACTTACTAAAATGTAACATTTCAAGTAGGTATACCTAGTGTAAATTTATTTGGCATCATTCGTGTAGTTTCAGATTAAAATAGTAATTCCGCTTAGTCCGCCATCTGGTGAATTTAATTTCGTCAAGAAGAAGGATTTATTACTTCCATCTTTAATTTTATTTTCAACAATAAAAATATTTTTCCTTACAAAAATATACCTTAGTAATGGAAAATATTACTGTTCTTTAGTACAGTTCAGCCACTATTAAATGAACATTATTTAAAATTTTTAAATTCAAAATGGCGGCCAATCAAATCATCGTACTATTTCGTGATTTCTCGCTTATAATTAATAACTTTAGCTGGGATTTATTATTATGCAAATTAGAAATGGCAGTGCGTAGCCAAATTACAAAGCTTTAGTTCTAATTTACCAATTTTTGAAAATGTTTCAAAATTGGTTAAAATGTTCAAAACGGTATTTCTCAAAATAAGCTCCATCTATTGTTTTCAATTTTGGATATGTTATAACTATTGTGATTCTTAAACGAACGGCGCTTGTTTTATTTGTTAATTTTTTTCAGGACCGGAGTTCTAATTTTTGAAAGTCAAAATTTCAAAAATCAATAATTTCTTTTGTAGTTAAAGTGAAAAGTTGAAATTTGGCAAATGGGTTAATTCTATAAATATCTATTATTTGAGACTATTTTGGGTTAAGAAAGCGCTTCATAATAGATGATACTAAACACTTTATATTTTGACTTGCGGTTTATGATTGATTGCTTATAAGACTGCATGACCTGACAATCATCGGTTCGAATCACGCTAACCTCTACTTTCTTTTGTTATTAGTTTTTAAAAACAAGTATTTCGTACTACTTTTAGTTATTTTTACAATAACGATTTTTAGTCGCTACTTTATAAAATATGAAGATGTTTACAGCACGTCAAAAAATAGAAAAAATAGTAGACGAAAATGCACACTGCCAACTTCTTCACAGATAAGCTAAACTCATCTCAAACCGTGCTAAAGGGCTGACTACTTTGAGTGAAATTGTAAGCTCTTGAAATCAACAGTCAACCTGTTGGTTCGTCCTGTGACGGTTTTACGTAATAAGTGTGTCAATGAGGGAGCATTTTCCATTCATTTTAAAATATTGAAAGTTGTAACTTAGTTAGGTAGGGGAGACTGGGGCATTTTCTCTCAAAAAAAAAATTACTAAGTAAATAACTAAGGCAATACTGCGATTTATAGGAATCAAACAAATCAATCAAAACTACCGAAGTGTTAAGCACGCATTGCTTCTTAAATTTTATGCAACTGATTGAAGGCGACTATGGTCGCCAAAGACATTTTAGCCAGTTTATAATTTTTTTTAAAGGACCCCGCACAATTCTTATGGGAAATGGCCCTCGGTGAATTTTCCTAAAAATTTCGTATGTTGTAGTATTTGACCTACCGAACAAAAGTCTCCATGGCCACAAAGCCCTAAACCTTAGTGTTCGTGTTGAAGATACTGAAAGTACTGATAATCTTGTCACACACAATTGTGATTTTTTGAATTTTATACATAACGATCACATTCACACAATTCTTATAAGAAATGGCCCTCGGTAAATTTTTCTAAAAATTTAGTACGTTATGGTGTTTGACCTACTGAACAAAAGTCTCCATGGCCACAAAGCCCTAAACCTTAGTGTTCGTGTTGAAGATACTGAAAGTACTGATAATCTTGTCACACACAATTGTGATTTTTTGAATTTTATACATAACGATCACATTCACACAATTCTTATAAGAAATGGCCCTCGGTGAATTTTTCTAAAAAATTAGTACGTTATGGTGTTTGACCTACCGAACAAAAGTCTCCATGGCCACAAAGCCCTAAACCCAATATTTTTCGTGTTGCGGAGGCTTCAAGTGCTGAATAATGTTGTCACACACCTGTGGTTGGATTTAATTATGGCTGGAAAAGTTTGATATAATTGTTATCTTTGTAATGTTTTAGTAAGAATGCCTGGAATAGACGACATTGATAATAGGCTGGATATTGCAATAAAAAGGCGTGAAGATAATAATCTTCCAAACCTATATTTAGAAAATGACACAAGAGTATGTTTGAATCGCAATCAGGGTATTGAAAGAGAATTAACGGATATTGAAGAAAATTCCATGTGTCTCCGATTAAATATGTAAAGCAGCGAGGCAACCGAACTTGAATTTTTAAAATAAAATTCAAAAAATCACAGTTGTGTGTGACAACATTATTCAGCACTTGAAACCTCCGCAACACGAAAAATATTAGGTTTAGGGCTTTGTGGCCATGGAGACTTTTGTTCAGTAGGTCAAACACCACAACATACTAAATTTTTAGAAAAATTCACCGAGGGCCATTTCTTATACGTATTGTGTGTGACAAGATTATCAGTAGTTTAAGCCTCCACAACACGAACAATATTAGGTTTAGGGCTTCGTGGCCATAGAGACTTTTGTTCAGTAGGTCAAATACTACAATATACTAAATTTTTAGGAAAATTCACCGAGGGCCATTTCCCATAAGAATTGTGCGGGGTCCTTTGTTTTTAACATGTTTGTAATTTCCGATTTAACCGGAAGCGTTTTGTTAACCGAAAATAATGTCAAAAAATAGATATTCATGGGATTGATAAACATATCCAATTTCCAGTTTTCATTTTTATTACAAAATAAATTAGAGATCTTTAATGTTACTAGGGCAATTTAAACATAATACAGTAATAAAAAAAGTTATGGCGTTAAATTTTAAGATTTCACCAACCCTAAACATTTATGCACCCCCACTAAATTAATATAAAACTCAAAATTGCGAGAAAACGGCCAATAATATTAGAAAATGTTAATAGGGTAATTTACACATATTAGAGTAATAAAAAAAGTTATGGAGTTACAATTTTTTGAATTGATTCCTCGCTTATTTCTTGGTGAAACATTATTAAATAATTGATAAACATCAAAAATATTTAAAAATAAAAAAAAAAAAAATTTTAAATTTAAGAAATTAAAAAACATTTAGTTTTGTTTCACAAAATATTTTATTACAAATAAAAATATCGTAACAATTGTTTCGGCCGTCGTCTACGTTGATCTGTCGTAGTTCGACGCTACTATCAAGTCATACCAATCCAATAAATTGCAACTAGAGGCGCTAGTACATCAGGGAACAATGGAAACTGTAATAACATGTTTTACACTGGAGTAATGTCATCATACTGTCACTGTCTATTTGACAACGACAAAATTAAAGCTACATTCAGAAAACAGCGACTGTACCCCCTCCTCTCATAGAGTACGAGATGTATTTAACTGTGCTGTGATTGGTGTCGCAAATGTCAATATGAAATTTGCACCCGTCACAACAAAATGTCTAATTGACTATCGGTAAAATAAATTCCTATGTTCCCTGAAGTGGAGCCATCTACCTTATTTTCACAGCATATGTCATCGCACGATTTTGAGCGATTGGTATGACTTGATAGTAGCGTAAAACTACGACAGATCAACGCAGACGACGGTTTCGGCTTATGCAGCCTTTTTCAAACAGAGTTTTAAAACATGTTTGCCTAAAAACTATGCCTTCCCCTATGCTGTCCCTAATTTTCAAACCTTTTTTATCAGCGGTTTGCGTAAAAACTACTTGCATTTTAATCTACCCTCTTTTACCATTGATTTTCACAAATTGTTCAATATTAAGATCTTCGGCCACTTAAGCTAGAAGAGCGGGGGGATAATTATTTTAAGATAGTGTAGGAACCCCCTTCCCCTATACGTTTCCCAATTTTCATTCCTTTTGTATCAGCGGTTTGCGTAAAAACTACTGACATTTCAATCAACCCTCTTTTTCCCTTGATTTTCACAAATTGTTCTTTTTTTATATCTTCTGCCACTTAAGTTAGAAGAGCTGAAGGGGAATTATTTTAATGTAATGCAGGAGCACCCTTCCCCAATCCTTTCCCTAATTTTCAAACCTTTTGTATCAGCGGTTTACTGATGTACTACTACTTACATTTCAATCTACCTAGTTTTTCCCTAGATTTTCTCAAATTGTTCTATATTAAGATGTTCTGCCATTTAAGCTAGAAGAGTGGGGGGATAATTATTTTAAGATAGTGTAGGAACATCCTTCCCCTATACTTTTCCCTATTTTAAAACCTCTTGTATTAACGGTTTGTGTAAAAACTACATTTCATTCTACCCTCTTTTTCCCTTGATTTTCACAAATTGTTCTTTTTTAGATCTTCTGCCACTTAAGCTAGAAGAGCGGGGGGATAATTATTTTAAGATAGTGTAGCAACACCCTTCCCCAATGCTTTCCCTAATTTTCAAACCTTTTGTACCAGCGGTTTGCGTAAAAACTGTTTACATTTAAATCTACCCTCTTTTTCCTTTGATTTTCACTAATTGTTCGATTTTAAGATTATCTGCCACGTAAGCTAGAAGACCGGGGTGACAAATATTTTCAGATAATGTAGGAACACTCTTTCCCTGCACGGTCCCCAATATTCAAACCTTTTGTGTCAGCGGTTTGCATAAAAACTACATTTCAATCCACCCTCTTTTTCCCTAGATTTTCACAAATTGTTCAATATTAAAAAATTTTGCCACTTAAGCTAGAAGAGCGGGGGGATAATTATTTGCAGATAGTGTAGGAACACACTTCCCCTATATGTTTCCCAATTTTCAAACCTTTTGTATAAGCGGTTTGCCTAAAAACTACATTTCAATCTACCCTCTTTTTCCCTTGATTTTCACTAATTGTTCAACTTTAAAATTTTCTGCCACTTAAACTAGAAGAGCGGGAGGGGCAATTATTTTAAGGTAGTGTAGGAGCACTCTTCCCCTATGCTTTCACCAATTATCAAACCTATTGTATCAGCGGTTTGCATAAAAACTACTTACATTTTCAATCTACCCTCTTTTTCCCTTGATTTTCACTAATTGTTCAATTTTAAGATTTTCTGCCACGTAAGCTAGAAGAGCGGGGGGATAAATATTTTAAGATTATGTAGGAACACCCTTTCCCTATACCAGCTCCAATTTTCAAACCTTTTGTATCAGCGGTTTGCGTAAAAACTACTGACATTTCAATCTACCCTCTTTTTCCCTAGATTTTCACAAATTATTCAAATTTAAAATTTTCTGCCACTTAAACTAGAAGAGCGGGAGGGGCAATTAGTTTAAGGTAGTGTAGAAGCACCCTTCCCCTATGCTGTCCCTAATTTTCAACCCTTTTTTATCAGCGGTTTGCGTAAAAACTACTTACATTTTAATCTACCCTCTTTTTCCATTGATTTTCCCAAATTTTTCAATATTAAGATCTTCTGCCATTTAAGCTAGAAGAGCGGGGGTATAATTATTTTAAGATAGTGTAGGAACACCCTTCCCCTATACTTTTCCCAATTTTAAAACCTCTTGTATCAGCGGTTTGCGTAAAAACTACATTTCATTCTACCCTCTTTTTCCCTTGATTTTCACAAATTGTTCTTCCTTTAGATCTTCTGCCACTTATGCTAGAAGAGCTGGAGGGGAATTATTTTACGGTAATGCAGGAGCACCTTTCCCCAATGCTTTCCTTAATTTTCAAACCTTTTTTGTGTAAAGCTTATGTTACTTAGCTCAAAAATTACTGCAGGTTGTTGGAAAACAGTTTTTCTTTACTAAAAATTTTGTTTTTTGCACTAGACAAGCGAAGCACGTTACCCCCGCAGCGCAATAACACGAACTTTTGACGAAAATTTTGAAAAGTCCGAATGTGCCCCGCGTCCGAACCTGCCCCAGTTTCCCCTACTTTATTTTTTGTTCTCAAAGTCCGTCTTATTGAACATTTCACTTTTAGTCCACAAGAAGCTTTAAACCTAAAAAGCTAACTAAGAATTGCAGAAAACACTTTGTCTATTGTGTATACATTGTGTATAAATCTACACCTAAATCATGGAGTACCTCAAGGTTCTGCACTTGGACCTGTCGTATTTATAGTAATGATTACTATGATTGGTGATGTTACAGAGGGTTTCATTTCGGGAGGAAAAGGTTTCTATTGTTAAATGTATACATAAATCACGAAGTACCTCAGGGTCCTATACTTGAACCTGTCTTATTTATAGTAATGATTAGTGATGTTATAGACTATAGAGGGTTTCATTTCGGGAGTAAAAAGTGTTTATTGTTAAATGTATACCTAAATCATGGAGTACTTCAGGGTTCTGTACATGGACCTATCTTATTTATAGTAATGATTAGTGATGTTATTATAAACTATAGAGAGTTTCATTTCGGGAGTAAAAAGTGCCTATTGTTAAATGTTTACCTAAATCATGGAGTACTTCAGGGTTCTGTACTTGGACCTGCCTTATTTATAGTAATGATTACCGATGTTATAGACTATAGAGTCTGTACTTGGACCTGTTTTATTTATAGTAATGATTAGTGATGCTATAGACTATACAGAGTTTCATTTCGGGAGTAAAAAGAGTCTATTGTTAAATGTATACCTAAATCATGGAGTACTTCAGGGTTCCATACTTGAACCTGTCGTATTTAGAGTAATATTTTGTGATTCTATAGACTATAGATGGTTTCATTTCGGGAGTAAAAAGAGCCTATTGTTAAATGTATACCTAAATCATGGAGTACTTCAGGGTTCTATACTTGAACCTGTCGTATTTAGAGTAATATTTTGTGGTTCTATAGACTATAGAGGGTTTCATTTCGAGAATAAAAGTGGCTATTGTTAAATGTATACTTAAATCACGAAGTACCTCAGGGTTCTGTGTTTGGTCCTGTTTTATTTATAGTAATGATTTGTGATGTTTTAGACTTTTAGAGGGTACTATTTTAATAAATAAGAGTCGTAATAAAATTTAACTAATTTTAAAATTTATTTTACACAAATAAGATTGCTAGAATAGTACAGTGCTATTTAAATACTGATATCAATTTCTAAATTCTAACAAGTTTGTCATTTAAATAGAAGAACTATCTAATTGCGAAAATTTCTACTTAAATTATTTTATTATATACATGTAAATATAATTTATGTGTTTAAACATATAACTAATATATACATATATATTTACCTAATTAATCAGTTCTCGTACAATCTATTTAGGAATAGAATAACTATTTGATAAAAATTTTTTATATGTACAAAAAATTTTTTTTTCAAAAGGGCGGGGGGTAATAATAAATAAATAATACGAAAAACAACTACTTACTTTCTAAGTTTGCAACAGTTATTCGAACAATTAATTTTCAACAATTTCAGCTATAGCAATCTTATTGAATATTTTTGACATGTACACAGATATAGGGAAAATTCTATAAGGGGTGTTCGACAAATTGTTACCAATCGTACATTTGTTAGTTTAAAAAACAGTAGGTACTTATTTACATTTCGATAAAAATTCTTATTAAATCTATTAAACTATAATAATAGTCAACTACCCTTAAACATATATTTACAAAGCTTTATTTTTCCTTCTACATTAGCGACTAATTTAAAATGGAAAAGTGTAGGAATACACGGTCAGTCTTACAGTTTTATGTATACTGTAATTTAATTAGAAGAACTATTTTTGAATACAATTTTTCTTTAAATTTCATTATCGTGACAAAATTGAAGTTTATTTGAATCGCTATGTCTTAAAAGATTTAACGGCCTCGAATTTACAATTATATATTTGATACATCCTTCGTAACCCTTATAATAGGACGATGGCAAACCTGGTGGAGGAGAAGGCATTCCACCTAAAAAAAGAAAATTAGAAAAACAATCAATTAATAACCAATACGAACCTATCCATAATTTTGAATTTGTGCTCAATAAAATGGCGCCATTGTTTGAAATTCCCGTTATGGGAGTTTCACCATCTACAGAAATGGAGCCCATTTTCTTCCTTCTTTTAATTTCTAACGTGTGCCATTCTCCGTCGTTAATTTTAGTTTTAGCTCTAATTGCCCAAAAATTTTGTTGTTTGCCAAGATTATAACTAATTTCTGGATAACCATCCACAATTGCTATTGCAAAATAATCTTCTCCTAAACTGCGACTTTTACTTCTCCATAAAACCAGCCCATCGGACATCGACGTTCGAAGTCGAAATTCGTAACGATTTTTACGTTCGCCTTTTCTTCTAAAAGTATTAAAAAAAATTATTTTTAAATCAAGAGCACGCTTTCTTGTTGTTACGTGGGCCATAACTCAAGTCACCATTGCAAAACTGAATAACTGTTCTGAAATTGTTAGAAATAGGTTCGCAATTTTTAATAATAAACGGGCAAGTTATAAGGGAAAATTCGTCCGATTTCGCCCTAGACTAGCGACTTATCGTTTGATTAAATGTTTTGTACAAAAGAGTGCCATAACTGGATTTCAGCTCTGAGAGACCACACCAGAAAGATCGTTCAATTGGCCACGTTCACCAGACTCTAGTTTTAGTCTGATCTCTCAAAGTGGGTGACAGAACAGGTCAGCTAAAGATCCTGAACTTTTTAAAGCTAGAACTGTTTGAAAACTTTTACGTTTGACTTCCAGACACCATTCGAGGTGGTTATTCAGGACCGCAACACGGCTAGAAGTCAATCAATACAACTAGAATCAAAATCATATATCTGGTATTCAGATGGATTTACAACTGAACAGGGAACATGTATAGGCATACACGGCCCAAAATAGAGAGCATCAATAGCTTTAGGAACCTACCCCACAATTATGCAAGCAGAAACTCTTCCAATAGATCTATGTGACCGAGAATGCCTACGAAGGAATTTAAAGGGAAAGAACGTCTACATAATGTCTGACAACCGAGCTGCGATAAAGGCACTCAGAGCCAATAGCTTTGAGTCTTTATCCTCTTGGAAATGCAGACAATCCTTCAAAACTCTGGTAAGGGACAATAAAGTTGCCCTTCATTGGATGCCAGGTTACGAGGGAATTGAAGGAAACGAAATAGCTGATGAATTAGCTAGAACAGGCTCAAAAGCCCTCCCGATTAAACCCGAACCATTCTGTGGACTATCTAGAACACATAGAAGGGTGGAGATCTAAAAATGGGAAACTGAGAACAAAAATTCTCACTGGAACAACGCACCAGGACAAAGTAAGTCGAAGAAATTCATTGAGTATTCGACCACGAATGCTAAAAAGCTTTTTATTATCATCAACGAAATCATCATCAGACTCATCACGGGTCTGTTTACTGGACACTACTCAGTGAGGCACCGGAGGCACCGTTAGCAAGACTGAATTCCTGAGAACATAAATACGAGTAGGGTTATGAACAAAAGATCAACACTGATCGCAGTTCTGTAAGGCTTAGAAGCCAATCGACCCTTGAGTACAATACAATATAATAGTCTGATCTGAAGGAGCTGGTGGAGATAATCCAGCAGCTCAATGACATATTCGCACAGAAATTTGACCTCTACAGTTATTGAATTTTCCAGTGGTAACGTGACGTATGCTCCATCCAGTACAACCCATTCTTTTTAATAACCGACCGTTTTATATCTTATTTGACAAAATAAACAGTTATAACGGTGCCAGTTATTTATTATAAATTGAACGGTTAAGAATGGGTTTTAAATTAATTAAGTTATTTTAGGTTAGTTTCGTACCCTAAAAAGTCATAAAAATTATTATCTTCTAATTCGTAATCATCTTCTTCGTCGTTATCATAATCTGCATATAAATTTTCCAAATTTTCTTCTTCTGGTAAAACGTCGTCATCTTGATCGTCGATTATGTAGTTTGAAGTGATTGTATAATTATCGCTAATTAGTATATTAAGTTAGTATTCGTTAGTTTTAAGAAAAGAAATGAACAAACCTTTTATGCCCTCTATTTTTATACTGTAGGTAAGTACCTCCGTTAAATTTAATCGAGGAATTTTCATCTTTAGCTAAAAATTAAAATTTTTCAAAAAAATTATAAAATACTTATTGTGCCACATGGTGTCACTGTGGCTTCACGCAACTGACCCGTGAGACCACTGTGGCACCATAGAAATTCAAAATTGAAATACATACAAATTTCGCAATGTTTCCCTTCATAATTAGAGTGGCACTGGCAAATGTAATTGCCCAAGTCTGGTATGCATAAACCATTATTTAAACAAGGACTTTTTGTTGGCGAACAAGGTGGACCGTTGTAAATTCCAACGTCGAAAGCGCATTTTCGAACTTGTACGTAATCTAAAGAACAGTCTCCAATTTTTCCAGAAATTGGAAGTTGTTGTCCATTTACAATAATTTTCTGAATAGCGCCTTTAAATCCTTTAGAAATTCCCGATAAACGATGGGTTTCTTGCCAGGACCTACAAAAGAAAAATAATTTAGATGTAATTTTAATTGAAAAATTGTTCTTACATAACGGATCCTATGTAAAACGGTTGCTCTAAGTTCAATTCTGTCAACGGCGGGCCCGAATATCCTCGTATAACTGTACTATTATCTAATTGTAGTAGCCCTTCACGTTCCTTGCGAAAAAGGCGTACCCAATGCCATTTTCCCAAAGTTATAATATCGTTTGACCTAAAAAATATTTTTTTAAAAATACAGTGTGTTTCACGGAAAGCGTTGGTTAGACGTTTTGGAGCTTCGAATGGTACAATCGCTCTGAATACTTAAATTCCTATCTATTCCTAAATAATATTATTCCTAAATATAGTATTCCATTTAAAATAAAAAAGTTGGTATTCCTTCCGGTTTAACTGGAAGTGATGTGATTTTGAAAATATTTTTAATGAATAAATCGGTATCCAATATGTGGTAATTGAAGTTTTCAGATCGATCGTACTATTCAAAGATACAATCAGTGGTGTGTTGTAAGCAACCAGTTATAATATAACACGAACGTTGAGTCTTTTTTCTTTATTTAACAGAATGCAACAGATATATATCCAGCTTCGTTCAACGACTCAACGTTGACGTTACAAATAACCGGTTGCTTACAACACGCCACTGATTATGTCTAACCTTGTCTTTTTCGTGAAATAGCCTGTATAAAAAATTTTATTTGGACTTACGTTATGTTAGCAATTCCACTTCCTAGATTAAATCTAAATTGTACATAACCATTTACGAGATTTAAAGAAATAAAATCGCCACGTCCATTCTTCATTTGACCGTTGTAAAAAATGAGGCCATTTAAAGATTTACTTAAAAATGTAACTTCTATGGAAAAACTTTTGGCTATTTTATCTAAACGAGGCAGTTCGATGAAGCTAGATCCTTTAAATTCGGGAGTTATTAAATCTACTTCAGTGTTAACTGAAAAAAAATTGATTAATTGGAGGTCGGAGTGAAAGTAAAAAGTTACCAATATCACAAGTATCTCCAGCACGACCTGGTGGACATTTACAAAAATATTTTCCCGTACTTAAAGAAGTGCAAGTTGATCCGATTTTGCAAGGATTCGAAAGGCAAGGATCGATTAAAGCTTCGCAAAAGTTTCCAGTAAATAGTGACGAACATTCGCATCTGTATAATTCCGAGTCTATAGGATAACAAACTCCTCCATTTTGACAAGGGACGCTCGAACAAGGACTTTCTCCACACTCGTGAACACCGTCGACGTTAATTACCAATTCGTCCCTATTTTCGTGCAATTCGACGCTACGACGTCCAATTTTAAATTTTCTTATACATCCTTGAAATCCTTGATCGGTTCCGATGTTATCGTATACTCTAATTAGAAAGAATTAATTTTTTTAATTGGGTTTTATTTTAGTTTAATTCACCTGGAATAATTAGTGGGTGTGTAACCGACGAATGCGTCATCAAGAAGATCAAGTGCTCTTAAAGAGCCTTTAGATTGTCCCGCAATATCCTCATTGTCATCAAATCTCAACATTCCATCTCTGTGGTATCTTTTAATTACTACTTTATGAAATTTTTTAATTTCTACTTTATCTAGAGACGATATAATCACAGCTCCGTTTCCTAGGTTATATCTGAATTGGACGTATCCGTTTACAATAGCTAGAGATACAAAATCTCCCAATCCGTCAGTTTTTTGTTGATTGTATAATATGATTCCATTGTTGGAGTACGTTTTAAATTCAATTTCTAAACTAAGTTTATGATATGCTTTTAAGGGTTTTAATCGTACGTAAGATCTGCCGTCGAAAGCTGGTATTTCGTATTGCTTTACAATTATGTCGGTTTCGCATAGAATTCCTGTAGTATTTTCGTTACAAACACACGCAAATGTTGATGAAGGAAGATCGATACACGTACTACTACGATAACAAGGAGACGAACTACATGCACTAAATTCTTCATTCATATCTGCTATAATAGACGAAATTAAGTTTTTTTGAACCACCTTCTCCATCCCAATCTTACCTATGCATTCTTGGCGATCTGGAGATTCGGAATAATCGTCTAGGCAAGTACACGCACCCTCCACACAGCTACTAAACTTGATAACACAATCAGAATCGTCAGAACAAAGATCGCCTAGTAGAGCTGTTACTACTCGAACGGTAGCGGGTGTCGGCCTATACGCAGCAGCATAATTTCGTCCTAAATACACCAACTCTTAATTTTCTCATTTATTTATTTATTTTAAATTACAGGTTAGTATAGAATACACTTAAACTTATTTTACTAATAAATCCTCACCACGAGTATAAAAGCTATCAAATCCAGAAACTGAAAGTTCATTTTCAACAGATGATTTGCTTTCCCCATCGGGACCTGCCGAATAAGGAGGCCCTTTTACCGGCCTTAACGGTCTATTTCTTTCATAGTAATATCTTAAATCTGGAACTAAAAGATGTCGAGTCGATTTGGAAAGAGGAGAATTCGATTCATCCGGTTGGGTAAATTGCAACGGCGTATAACGCCTCACCGGCCAATCGGTACCAGGAAACATATCCTCTGCAAACAAAAAATATAATTTCTGAAAAACTAACTTTATCCCAATACCCTTGCACGTTCCAAACGCTTGCACAACTATATCCTTCTGTAATCGACAAGCAACCAAACGAAGTTGACAAGCTGACGTATAAGTTTGTCCATCGCTACCACAAACGATCTAAAAACAATAAATTAACAACACCTGTTTAACAGGGTATCCCCGAAAACGCCTACAGTGGTTTCTTGGGATCAAAATTCGCCATTTTCTCCTCTTGCAATTATATGAAAAATCGCACCCTTAAAAAGTTATAGGTTCTCAAAGTTGGGATTAAAATCTAAAAAAATCCTGCCAATATTTTAATAATTTTTTATAAAGTAGGCATATCTTGTAAAAGTCACCCTGTAGTAGAAATTGCATGAAAATGGCACTACTAAAACTACCTCTTCAGCGGGTGCGCTAACTTTGAACCCCTAAAATACTAGTTTTTGCTAAACCTGAACTTTGAGAACCTATAACTTTTTGATATAATTTCAAGACGAAAAATGTTCTATTTTTGTACTGTAGACGTTTGTCGATGTTATTCGGGGACACCCTATATAATTCTAGCTAATTACTTGATCATCATTTTCTTCTGCTGTACATTCGGAGTGACATTCACAAATCGCAAGTCCACCTCTTTCGATACAATTAGCTCCAAAATGACATGTTAACTCACGACAAGTAGTAGACGGTAAAGCAGTTAAGTCGACTTCAAAAATTAACAATTAAAACAAATTTAAAACAAAAACAAGTCGTTACCAGGCACACATCCGTTAGGACCTAAAATTTTATTATGGCTCGTACACACGGTACATTTTTGACCTTGAATGCCAGGCCTGCATACACATCGACCGGTCATTTGTTCGCAATCTTCTCTAACAGAACCAAACGACGAGCAACCACAAGCTGAAGAAATTAAATATAGCCCAGTGAACGAACGCTCAAAAAAGGGTGTAGAAGACATGGAAGAGGGTGGAAGTTCTTCAAAAATGTGGTTTTTGGAGGTAAAAATACTAAAAGTCGACGGTCCTAGTTATTTGGTGGAAAGGTCTCGTTTTAACGGTTTTCGCTTATAACTTGAAAACGGTTGGCCCTAGGGAAAAAATTATTCTTAGTAAAATGAAAGCTTATCAAATTTTCTACAAGATTGTTAAATTTATTTTTTCTCTATTCCATTTTGCTATCAATAATTTTTTTCTTAGAACCCACCGTTTTTGAGATATAATCGAAAACCCCAAAAACGAGACCTTTCCAGTTTTAGTATTTTAACCTCCAAACATATTCTCGAAAAAAATCCATCTTCTTTCATGTCCGCTAATAAGCGAAATATTGAAAATTATTCCTTACGTATGCAACCCAAATGTCCCGAAGATATTTTTGGAAGTCCCCAATAACCAGGTAAACATCTATCACATTTTTCACCTCCGACTCCTGGTCTACAACTGCATTGATGTGTTTCGGGATCACAAGTATCCGAATAAGATCCTAACTTGTTACATCCACATAACGACGGACAACCGGCAAAATCGCTACCTTGGGCAGGTGTTTTACCATCTGGACAACACCCGAACCAACTATCTTCGCAACTTTTTTGTTGGAATATTCTTTGATCTAGAGTTTTGCATTATTAAATTTATATTTTGGTTTTTGTTTTTAATACCTTTGTGACAACACCTAGCAAAGCGAGTTGTTTGATGACAGTAACTACCCGATGGGCAATCTTTTCTATTAGGTCCGTTTCCGCAGTCTAATTCACTTCCCGAAAGTGCATCCACTAACGGTTTTTCACCGTTACACGGCTTGACTTCCATGCCTATCCAATAAATAATCATTAGATCATTACTCGAGAAGTTTGGCGAAATTATTTTTTAATTAGTAGTAGGGAATGTGGCAAACCTTGGCATAGATCGAGGGGACGTAATCGTAGCTCCTCTTGTCGTTGACAAGCTTCCATCTTCATGGCGCAGAGGGATGAGTATAGTCGTAAGTCGGAAGCGCAGAC
Source organism: Malthinus seriepunctatus (assembly GCA_963924605.1). Classification (NCBI taxonomy): domain Eukaryota; kingdom Metazoa; phylum Arthropoda; class Insecta; order Coleoptera; family Cantharidae; genus Malthinus; species Malthinus seriepunctatus. Next base: position 3,423,122 of record OZ004605.1, read on the forward strand.
GGGTTTGGAGGTGGCTAGAAGAGCTGCACTGGCACAGTCGAATTGGCAGGTACAGCGTGGAAAGTTGTCCGGGCCCAATTCGCAAGTAGCTTCGAAGTCGCAGTGGATATCTCGACAGGCCTCACGTTCTGCGGCGCTCAGCTCGGCTTCCGTCAAACTGGTGGGTCGAATTGGAGTAGCAGGAGTGGAGTCAGCTTCCGTTTCGCCATTAGACAGGACCGCGGACGAGGATAGAGTTGCTGGAGAGGATGTTAGTTCGTTGTTAATTTGTTTCATTAGTCGGTTGCTTAGCAAAGGGAGTGGTATTAGACGTACAAAACAAGAACATGATGAAAAATTGTGGACTTACTAAGAGCTCCGGTTACTGGAAATCTTTCGCTGCAGTTTCCATAAAATAAAACATTTAGAGATTGTTTGCGATCGATACGAGCGCAAGACGCTTTTTGTAATTCGCATTCGTTTACAAAAGTTGACATATTTGATGCACAAACTGGTTCTTCTTTAGCTCCTTCGCAATCAGTTGGACAAACACAATCTCCAGCCTCGCAGTGAGCACCGTGTTTACATTCAACTCCTTGACATAAATCTATAAAATATACGTAATTATAGTTTATTCTTGCGAAAATTTAAAAAAATAGTTTTTTTACCGCAGTTTCCTTTATATGCCAACAACACATATTGTTTCGTTTTACAGGAAGAAATACGTAACTCACATTCGTTCTTATAAGTTACGCCGTCTGTTCCACAAACAGCGCCATCCATAAGCTGTAGAAACAAATGCATTTAACTATCATTTCGTACTCGTAATATTAGAACAAGTTCCGAATATCAATACAAATTTCGTACGTGTTTAAATTTTAAATTGTTGTATTAACGTTACGTTAATACATTTTATCAAACCGAATCGAAGCCATCAAAAGCGATCGGATTCGATTACGTCTGTGATCGAACAACTGGACACTGGACTTCCCGACTTTTGGGTAATAAAAAAAATATTAAAGTAATAATTGTCACTTACCGTCTTATCTTCGCAAAACTGAGGGCAAACGCAACGACCTTCCGTAGCGCCGTTACTTTCGCAAGTAGCGTAAAATTCGCATTTCTTATTTTCGCATCCGTCTAAAAATGAAAATTTAATAAGGTACTTTTAATAAAATATAAAGCGCTCTTACTGCACGAGCCGTCGTAAAGTACTCTAATTTTGCGGTGATGTTTGCACGCTTCTAATCTGAGTTTACATTCGTTTCCGTAAGAAATTCCGTCAGAGCCGCAAACCGGTTCAAATTCGGCAGGACATAACGGACATTCGCAGGAAGGGACGCCGGCTCGTTCTACACACGTGGCGCCGTATTTACATTCGTGATTACTACAAGGACCCATCTCTCCACATACTCCCGCGTAAGCTATTTCTATGCTCGTACGAGCTATGCATGCGGATCTTTTTAATTCGCATTCCGAAGAATAAGTTCGTCCGTCTTTGGAACAGACCGGTCGCATTACCGGTTCGCATTTTGGTGAACATTCGCATCTCGCTATTCCAAACTTATTTATAGAACATTCTTCTCCTAATGTACAGCGAACGCTTACGCACGGGTTCACTCCTACGCACAGAAAGGTAATTGAAAGAAGACTTTAAATTTAGAATTTAAAATAAATTGCGCCTACCTGAACTGCATTTTCCCCGATATATTATGTGGATATTTTTACGTGATCTACAAGTTTCTTGTCTTAATGTACATTCGTTGGAATAGGTCTTTCCGTCTGAACCGCATACCGGAATAAACTCTAACGGACACGTATCCCCACATCGACATATAGGGTTTCGATTTTCGTCGAGTTGACAAATTTCTGGCTCCGGGCAACTTACTCCGGTGCAAGGATCTATAATTATTTTTCAATGTAAAAACCTAAATTTAACTAAATAGTTAAACTAACCGCATTTTCCACGAAATTTAATGGTTATGTTTGAACTTGTCGTACAAGCTGCTTTGTTTAACGAACATTTATCTACGTAATCGACTCCGTCAGAACCACAAACGGGCAGTGAAGCCGAATGATCTCCATAACTCGGACACTTTTCTAGACATTGACAGCTCGCTTCACGACCATCCGGAGATGGCACACATCTCGCGCCAAATCCACATTGTTTATCACGACATGGATCACTTAATTCTGAAAAAAAAAGATTATTTTATCCATTGTCAAAATATTAATTTTTTTTGAATTTTTTGTATTTTAATAAGTTAACCGACATTTTGCTTGTTTCGGAATAGTTTTAAAATGCCTTCAAATGACGAGGCGCTTATTAAAAAAGTTTTATAAACACTTTTTCTCCATAAACTTTTCATCCACTGCAGGAATATTGATGTCATTTTTGTCATACGTTACATTTCGGTATAAGGTCAAAATAAAAAAAGCATTTTTACTACTTAAAATTTGTACAGGGTGAGGCAAAATCAAGTATCCATTTTCAATCAAGTCGTATTACATCTTTACAATGAGCCCTTCTAACCCCTGATTTTGTTAAATCCATGAAAGTTTCGCATTACCCGGCGCCGCAACAGTTAAGCTAGTTAAGCTTAATCGCATGGGAAAAAATCCACACTTTTAATTTAAAAATTGATATCTTGGTAACGTCTGAAATGCAAGAGCTCAAATTTTACAGCTACTTAAAACACACTCCTAGGTATTTTCTTTTAAATTTTCAAACCAATCGAAGCCATCAAATTCTTTTTATAGGTTTCGATTTGCCAAAAAGTTGAAATCCTTCAATCGATGTAAAAATTGAGAGTAGTGTAGTCTCGAGTAGACCTATAAATGTCCCGGTGTTAGTTTTGAAAAATCTACAAAAATGGCCAAAACAAAATTACCAGAAATCGTCCTCAGATTTTGAAAAATCGCACAGCAAACTGTAGAAAATCGAGGGGCTAGTTGCAAACCTTAGGACGTTCGACCGTCCCTGGCATAAAATTCGGACGGATCCCTTTGACGGTTCCCGCGTTTAAGAACTCTCCAGAATTTCGGCGTAACACCACATTCTTTTTAATGTTATTTGAATTTTGGAATGGGCGTCTCTAGGAGGTTTAGATCGTCATTCTGGTATCGGTTCCTCGATATTTCCCATATCCGCTCTACAGAAGGGGGACCATCGTAGTGAGACCTTGTTTATGGCACCGATAGCCTTTGGATCGCGCTGGAAAGTTACCTCGCACTTTCCTTTACGACCGTCCGCGACATAATTTCTACTACTTCCATACAGAGGGCGCTGCCATTTTTCAAAAAAGTGCCCATTTTTAGCCATAATTTAAGGATACCGGAAAAACGCGGAAGCTCACGGTGTCTGCCCTGCTCTCATATGGAGAGGAACAGCTTTTGCTCGATGAACCGCCGGGAATTTTTCGGGGCATCTATAGGGCGCCTCAAATTTGGAAAGACGCAGTCGGATAAATGAGAAATTCAAAAAAATCATAGGGAACATGGGGGTGAGTGTGTTTAAATTTTTACGTCTCATTATCTCTATTCGACTGAGTCTCCGTCGTCGACCTTTTAGTGTTATAATAATAGACAATAAATAAACACGCCTGGTGTTTGAAATAAATAGACGTTCTATTGTAAACGCTGTTAAAATGAATGCTGGTAGAATAACCTTGAAAGGAAAAGAGACCCCAATGGGTCTTGGCGTTTTTTATGGGAATAAATCGTGGGGAATGTTGCCTATTTGCTATCGCGTTGGGGTTTTCGCAAGGCAGCTATCGAAATTGGGCTGCTACAATGTTGCATATCAATGAATGGCATTTTTCGATTGATAATTTAATTTAATTTCCTCTCTGAAACGGATACTTGATTCTGCCGAACCCTGTAAGTTTGCTGGTGTGTAATTTTCCAAAAGCACCCTGTAATGATAAAATAAAGTCATGTGGGACAGTTTTAGGATAAGTAAAAATTGTTCTAAAGAGTGGGTGATATTTTATAAAAAAACCAGTACTAAGCGAGATCGCTCACTGCTCCATTAATTCTAGGACACACTGACATGGCGATACTGTTGATTTATGGTGATAATTTGCTAATACAGATGTCTTTGTGACTGATCAGGTGACAACAGGAGTATAATTTGGGTTCCATCCATTAAGTAGCTGCCTGAACGATTGGAACTCCCTCACCAAGACTGGACGATGTTCCGGGGATGATTTGGCGGTCAGAAGTCTCATCCTAAAGGCGGAGACACACGCACAGGCTTTTACTCCGGCTTGACCTGTGCAGGGCAAAACTGCGCAGACAAGTCGGAGTAAAGGCCTATGCGCGTGTCTCCATCTTGTTGCGTCTTTGATGGCGTTTCCATGGAACCATTTACAGCAACTTTGGATATGCTCTGGTGTAGCATTAACGCTGATTTTAAGACCATTGACGGTTATTGGAAGGCTTTCTGCTGCATAGTCGCCATTTTGCAAATTCTTAACTTCTGGTGCTACCTGGCATGTTGTTCGGTTGGTAAAAAGGGGTTTATCAGTGAACGTTTAATAAAAAAATAAAATTTTGGAATTAAAAAGGGATTTTTGTTTGTCAACGTGTTTGTATAATATAAGGTTAAAAATCGAGGCTCGAAATGTTTAGTTCACGAGTTGCATGCTTAAACAGTATCGACTTTAACCCTCGAAAAAATGTTTATTTTTGACCAGGGGTAAAGGTCGAATAAAGTTTATTGGGAGTTTTGAAATAACGAAGATGAATTAAGTTTTCTTTTTAATTTGTTTAACGTCATAGCAAGTAGGAAATTAATATGGGGTTTATATAAGTAATTCCTTTGGAACTATCCGTATAGGAGAAACATTTCCTTTCTAAATAAACATGTAGAATGTTACCACGGCGCGGCGTAACCCTACTCACCCTTGGGAAACACGTAACAACTTAGAGTAGGTTTATGCCCGGCTATAACGCACATAAGTAGTATTATAAAATTACATATAAAATGCATTTTAGTTGTTGACATATGGCACTAACTGAGCAATAAAGCTGTAAAATTAGTAAAATTTAAAAAAAAAGTCAACGGCAGGTAAAAGAGGCTTTGGCAAATATTTAACTTTGGTTTTAGTCTACATAAATTTGTGTAACCCCAAGTTAGATATAGCGTTTAATAACAAACAGTAGATAAAGAGAAGACGGAAAACGGACGGCTCGACGCGAGCGTAGACAAGTTATTACTCCCATTATAAACTAATTAAGATTAGGGTCTTATCGACGTTATTTAGGAGAAATAGATGGAGTAAGACCAAATTAGTAATAAGGCACGATGAGAGGTGAAGTTCTCGAGAGCTCTTTGTAACTACAATCGTACTTAAACCCTACACATACAATATACCCCTTCTCTACCTCTCTCACCCATATCGACACAAACGACAAAACTCATTATACACATAGAACTTGAGGCTTTCTACCTCCAATATTTACATACATACAAAGTTTAGCTTTACTAAGTTTCAATCTATACATATATTTTCTTAAACCCAAAATGAAACGAATATAGGTACGAGAGTAAGAAGGAACAAAAGCAATTTAGGAAATTTTGATTATAAACTTTCGACTAACTTATGTCATTTTACGTCACAACTAAAATCAAAAAAAAAGAAAAAAAAACTTTCTTTTTCGTTTCAAATAAATCACTTTCGAGACACTAATCTTTCTCTTCATAAAAAGATTCCTTTTTGATTTTATTACTTGTGTACCAAATTTCGATAAGTGATTGATTCGAAATTGATTTAAAATTGCCTTTCGGGTTGTTATTAAAAATAGCGATGGAATTAAAATGCCTCTTTTTAAAAAAAACGACAAATAAATATAAAACGCGTGTTAGGTTAATTAAAAATTGTTATTAAAAGAATAAAGCTTTTACTAAAGCGTATGGTAAAAGGTTTTCCGCTTTTCTTTTTTACGAAGTAATACGATCGATTACGAGATACTGCGAACGCACGAACCGTACACGGGTCGGATAGCCACTGAGGAAACTGAGGAAAACCACTTGGTTCTTCGTTCAAAAGCAACCTGCACCCTACAGTAGTACAGGTATCAAGCAGAGCAAGCGCCATATTGATTTTAAGTTCACGATAGATTCATCAGAGTATACAGTATTAAGGGTAGGTGTTTCGACGACACCTATTCTTACTTTGGTCTGATAAATTGGCATAATTTGCTACAGACCACCACTTTGAGTATCTCATATATCTTACTTCCCTTATTCCTCCTTACACCTTAAGACTCGTCGATTGTTTTCACCATCAATTTCCAACTTTTAATCGATATAAATCTTAATTCAAAATTTCTACATTCAACTTCAATCATTTCTCTTTATAAGACACAAAATTTACATACGAGACCACATGTCATGTCAACAACTATCTTTACACACAAAATAAGTTAAATTCCGAGTTCTAAACTTACAAGATTCAAATTTATGTTCCTCCACTCGTTCCGACAATAATAAAAATATTTTAATTAAATTTTCCTTCGTTTTAACTTAAAAACTTAAACTTTCCAAAACTGTCATCTAATAGTAACAATTTAATTTAAAATTAAGACTTTTCAAAAAAGTATATTTTTAAGAATGCAATATGGACGCTAAACGATCCAGCTATAATTAAAGTAACATTTGTTCTCTTCTCTTTAAATCTCGACTAAATTATCATTCACTTTTTTTAACACCTTCAAACAATTAACCGACAATTAAAAAAAACACAATTAACTTTCAAATTGTAACACTTCCCCTAAGAGCCCTAAGACATTTAAGTTATAAAGATTACACATCTATAAATTACCTCCTAAGCTAACTGCTTAACAACCCGCACGGTTGGAATTTCCGTGGATAATTGTTCGTGGGGTTAACCCCTTAAGCCCCTCGTTGAGCGCCAAAGATAAGACCAGACATGTGCTTGGAAGCTCCAGAGATAATTGTCCGTACGGTTGAAGTCTTAAAGCTCCATGTTGGGCGCCAAAGATAAAGCCAAACATGTGGTTGGAATTTCCGGGGATAATTGTTCGTGGGGTTGAACTCTTAAAGACCAACTTTGGCGCAAAAGTAAGACCAAACACGTGGTGAGAATTTCGAGGGATAATTGTCCGCAAGGTTGAACTCCTAAAGCTCCACGGTGGGCGCAAAGGTAAGACCAAACAAGTGGTTGGAATTTCCAGCGATAATTTTCAGCGGGATTAAACTCTTAAAGCCCCACTTTGGGCGCCAAAGATAAGACCAAACATGTGGTTGGAATTTCCAGGGACAATTATATTCGCCGGGTTAAACTCTTGAAACCCCACGTTGGGCGCAAAGGTAAGACTAAACATGTGATTGGAATTTTTAGGGATAATTGTTTGCAGGATTGAACTCTTAAAACCCCACGTTGGGCGCCAAAGATAAGACTAAGGTCGTTGGAATTTCCAGGCATAATTTTTCGCAGGGTTGAGCTCTTAAAACCACACGTTGGGCACAATGGTAAGACCAATCATTCCCTGGATAATTGTTCGCGTAGTTGAACTCTTAAAGCCCCACGATGGGTGCCAAAGATAAGAGCAAACAAGTAGTTGGAATTTCCAGCGATAATTGTCTGCGGAGTTTAACTTTTAAAACACCACGATGAGCGCCAAAGTAAAGACTAAACGTGCGATTGGAATTTCCAAAGATAATTCTCCGCGGGGTTGAACTCTTAAAGCCCCACCTTAAGCGCCAAAAATAAGACCAAACCTGTGATTGGAATTTCCAGGGATAATTGTCCGCAGGGTTGAAGTCTTAAAGCCCCACGTTGGGCTCCAAAGAGAAGACCAAATATGTGAATGGAATTTTCAGGGATAATTGTCCTCAGGGTTGAAGTCTGAAAGCCCCACGTTGGGCGCTAAGATAAAACCAATCATGTGGTTGGAATTTCCAAGGATAATTGTCCGCGGGGTTAAACTCTTAAGGCCTCGCGTTGGGCGCCAAAGATGAGACCAAACATGTGGTTGGAGTTTCCTGGGATAATTTTCCGCAGGGTTGAAATCTTAAAGCTCCACATTGGGTGCTAAGATAAGGTCAATAATGTGGTAGGAATTTCCAGGGATAATTGTCCGCGGGGTTGAACTCTTAAGGCCTCACGTTGGGCGCCAAAGATGAGATCAAACATGTGGTTGGAATTTCGTGGGATCATTATTCGGGTGATGTGGTCTAATGCTTAGCGTTGAGCACCAAATGTAACTCCAAAACATTAGATCTTATACAACATCGCTTTAGCGGAAGACAGGGCAGGGCCTAGTTTAAATTACATAGAAAAAAGTCGACTACTAATGCACCAGTCCTCTCCTAAGATGGCGTATAACCGATGCGGACTTTATTCTTCAGAACGCATAATTACTCTCAGCTGCAACTGTTGCGATAATTTTTATTAACTTATCCTCATACGAGAAGATTGACTGTCAAGGTATAACAGACAAACAGAGCTACATAATTAATTGACAGCTAGGCTGATCGACGAACTTTATAGTAGTAAGCAACTCGACAGGTCGATTATCTACGTTTTTAAATAAAAAACGAAAAAAGGAAAGAATTAAAACTTTCAAGATAAACACATACAAACTTTTCCACATGACAATTTTTCATATTTTTATAAATATAGGGGTAATTAAGACAGGAGCGAATTTAAGAAAAATTATGGTAAAAGTTCTTTTAAAGAAAACTTTAATTTTTAATGTTAAATAGTAAGCAGGACCAAAAAACGTTAATATATAGTGTGTTCAAAACAGTCGAGTAACTCAAGGGGTTTCCCAGGCTCCACAAAATTTTGAGCCGGGTCCTGTTGCTCTCAATTAAAGGTCAGCTTTGGAACCTAGGTCCGTTACTGCGTTGGCGCTTGACGCTGGGGCTTTCGAAAGCCTTTTGAGTGTATACCGATTCCGTTTTAGTTGCAAACTTTATTGCTTTTAAGTCAAGTACAGGGACAGGGACTCTATAGAGAGGATAGAAGCCAGGGATGTACAGTCAGCCTCACAATTAGTGGCCACTCTGACTATACGTTTAGCACGAATTGTGGAAGTAACCATCATACTTAAATTGAGGGGTAACTTTATTTTGCGAGCAAGTAGTAAATCAATAACCTCCCCTTCTGTCCTTTTGTCGTTGTTGGCTAATAACCATCCTGGCGTATAGTCAGGGTGGCCAATAATTGTGAGGCTGACTGTACTCTGTCTATAGGGGGCTTTTGTTTCTGAGAGCAATAAAGTTCACAACTAATACAGAATGGGTTAGGAAATTCAAATCTCACTTTTCGGCTTACATTTGGCGCCCAACGTGGGGCTTTTCAAAGTCCATCGTTCTTGCATATTCCAACCCCGCGTTTGGTTTTATAATAGTGCTTCGGGGTTCACAATTGGAAAATGAATTGTATCGTGAGTTTTATAAAGATATAAATAAATAAAGATAAAAGTAGATGTAAATTAAGCAATAAAATAGCTTAAAATTTTTGCTAGTAAAAATATTCTCCCTTTTGTATAATAAAATATAACATGAAAAACAAATATAAAAATGTAATTAAAGGAGTATTTTTAATGTATACGTTTTTAACTTACAACTTGTTTTTTATCCATTAAGAATAAAAGACAAGTTTTATTCGTAAAGCGGGAATGTTATAAAACTTTTAACTAAGCAAGTTTAAAAAGTGAGCCGAGGGTGTGTAAATTGTTATCTTTTAATTTTAGTTCTTCGTGCTTTAGTACCTATCATCAATCATAGCCTACCGAAATAAAATCGAGAGGTGGTTTGAGGGTAGGTGACATGTAGCTCAAAAATTTAGAAGAACATAGATTGGTGTCGAAAAATACATTAAAAACCCAGATAACAACAAAGTGGTAGAACGTGTAATGAAAGAACAGAAAATAAAAACGACAACCAACGCAGTAACACAAAAAATCGTTTTCCAGATATTACGTATATTTTAAAAGGAATTTCGGAGTTTGCCGATGTGGCTGTGCAAAATTAGAAACACAGTAGGTGACGTATAGGAAGTAACGTTTTCTCAGACCCCATTCACATACAAACATAACCCCAATAAATACGGTCGCTTGCTCATAACCAATTTTCAAAACTACCACTTTTTTTTCCTACAAATAAAAATAAATTCGATACCTAAATTTAAAACATTTAAAGCGTTTAACCCTTTACATAATAAATTTAAATTACCTCTCAATTTTTAACTCAATTAACTCACTCATTTTCATTTATACTACGAATAAAAATTTTATAACTTAAACAAACCAACACCTTTACGTAAATATAACGTTTCTAATTCATTTAATAATATAATACCCCAATTATAATATATTTTTTTAAATGTTTGCCCCTCCACCAACCTCACATCCCTTACAGATAATTTAAATTTTGTAACTCATACAAATTAAGATTAACGAAGTGGTTTTGGAGGACATGGAAGAGGGTAGACTTTATTTATTCAGTAATGTGTTTCGATGTAAAAGTACTAAAAGTCCCAGGTCATAGCCAAATCCCTCCCTTAAAGGTGAGAGAATGTGAAAAGATTTTTTCCCCCGTTTTTGGAGTTTTTGCTTATATCTCAAAAACGGTAGGTCCAAGAGAAAAACTATCTTTAGCGAAATGAAAGCTTATTAAATTTTCTACAAGATTATTTTTAATTATTTTTTCTCTATTTTTTATAGTTTTCGAGATATCTGCTTTCGAAAATAGTTAATGTATAAAAAAAACTTTTTATTACTCCCACTTTCTCTTGAAAAGTAAGACTCGAGCACCATGATACTATTGGCTTTTCTAAAGAAAATTTTTCTAATTTTTGCTTATAAAATTTCTCCTTTCCCTTTAATATATATTTTTCTTTGTAGTAGTCACAGGTATATGGTAAAAAATTCTTTGTTTATTATAAAAAAGTTTTCCTAACTTGTAAACAACTCTCAACTACTTCAAAACGTAATAGGGAATAAAACGAAAGTTTCAAAGGAAGTTTCTTGTTTTTCAATATAATGAAGGTTATAGGAAAAAAATTTTATTGCAAAGCTCTGCTAAATTAGAAGAATTATTAAAAAAGTACAATTCTTAACTTTTAATCTCGCAATTTAATTTCATTTCAAAATACACCGTTAAAATCAATAAAACTTGGAAGACTAATTTTTGTAATTTCCGTAGGGTAGTGCTTCTCAATCATTTTACTCCCGCGGCACTCTTTCCTACAAAAGAAATTCTACACGTAGAAAAAAAAATTAAAACTGAAATTAATGAGAACATCTAACCGATTAATAATTTCGAGGTACACCATTTGAGAAATACTGTCTTAAGGAGTAGTGTAAAGATGATTTCACTTTTAATAAAAATTATAGAGCAGAAAATTATCTATCGAAACACATTAAAACGTTTGTCGTAGCTAGCATAATTAATTTATTACAATTAATCAAAGTTGAAAAATTATAATAAGTCGAATTCTACAACTCACCGTGCCTCTTGAGGCTCTAGTTCCTTAAGAAGTAGTCTGACGGTAATTTTATGTCTAATGAAAATTGTCTATTGAAATCTGTCAAAATGTTTGATCTAGCTGTTATAATTAATTTAAAAAAAATTAATCAAAATTAAAAAATTAAAAAATTTAAAACAAGTAGAATTCTACAATTTACTGTGCCTTTCGAGGCTTTAGTTCCTTAAGGAGTTGCCTGACGGCAATTTTACTTCTAGAGCAGAAAATTATCTATTTAAATATATAAAAATATTTGTTCTAGCTGTCATAGTTAATAAGAAAATTAATTATAATGAAAAAATTAAAAATAAGTAGAATTCTACAACTTGCTTTCCTCTCGAGGCTTTAGTTCCTTAAGGAGTTGTCTGACGGTAATTTTACTTCTTTTAAAAATTACAGAGCAGAAAATTATCTATAGAAATCTGTTAAAATTTTTGTTCTATCTGTCATAATTAATTTATGAAAAATATCAAACAAAGAAAAAATTAAATCTAATTAAAAAATTAGAAATAAGTAGAATTCTACTACTTACTGTGCCTCTCGAGGCTTTAGCTCTTTAAAAAGTAGTCTGATGGTAATTTTACTTCCAATAAAAATTTCAGAGCAGAAAATTACCTACTAAAATCTGTAAAAATATTTGTTCTAGCTGTCATAATTAATTTATGAAAAATAATCAAAATTAAAAAATTAGAAATAAGTAGAATTCTACTACTTACTGTGCCTCTCGAGGCTTTAGCTCTTTAAAAAGTAGTCTGATTGTAATTTTACTTCTAATAAAAATTACAGAGCAGAAAATTACCTATTAAAATCTGTAAAAATATTTGTTCTAGCTGTCATAATTAATTTATGAAAAATAATCAAAATTAAAAAATTAGAAATAAGTAGAATTCTACTACTTACTGTGCCTCTAGAGGCTTTAGCTCTTTAAAAAGTAGTCTGATGGTAATTTTACTTCTAATAAAAATTACAGAGGAGAAAATTACCTATTAAAGTCTGTAAAAATATTTGTTGTAGCTGTCATAATTAATTTATGAAAAATAATCAAAATTAAAAAATTAGAAATAAGTAGAATTCTACTACTTACTGTGCCTCTCGAGGCTTTAGCTCTTTGAGAAGTAGTCTGACGGTAATTTTACTTCTAATAAAAATTACAGAGCAGAAAATTACCTATTAAAATCTGTAAAAATATTTGTTCTAGCTGTCATAATTAATTTATGAAAATTATTCAAAATTAAGAAAGTAAAAATAAGTAGAATTCTACTACTTACTGTGCCTCTAGAGGCTTTAGCTCTTTAAAAAGTAGTCTGATGGTAATTTTACCTTCAATAAAAATTACAGAGCAGAAAATTACCTATTAATATCTGTAAAAATATTTGTTCTAGCTGTCATAATTAATTTATGAAAAATAATCAAAATTAAAAAATTAGAAATAAGTAGAATTCTACTACTTACTGTGCCTCTCGAGGCTTTAGCTCTTTAAAAAGTAGTCTGATTGTAATTTTACTTCTTTTAAAAATTACAGAGCAGAAAATTATCTATAGAAATCTGTTAAAATTTTTGTTCTATCTGTCATAATTAATTTCTGAAAAATAATCAAAATTAAAAAATTAGAAATAAGTAGAATTCTACTACTTACTGTGCCTCTCGAGGCTTTAGCTCTTTAAAAAGTAGTCTGATGGTAATTTTACTTCCAATAAAAATTTCAGAGCAGAAAATTACCTATTAAAATCTGTAAAAATATTTGTTCTAGCTGTCATAATTAATTTATGAAAATTATTCAAAATTAAGAAAGTAAAAATAAGTAGAATTCTACTACTTACTGTGCCTCTAGAGGCTTTAGCTCTTTAAAAAGTAGTCTGATGGTAATTTTACCTTCAATAAAAATTACAGAGCAGAAAATTACCTATTAATATCTGTAAAAATATTTGTTCTAGCTGTCATAATTAATTTATGAAAAATAATCAAAATTAAAAAATTAGAAATAAGTAGAATTCTACTACTTACTGTGCCTCTCGAGGCTTTAGCTCTTTAAAAAGTAGTCTGATTGTAATTTTACTTCTAATAAAAATTACAGAGCAGAAAATTACCTATTAAAATCTGTAAAAATATTTGTTCTAGCTGTCATAATTAATTTATGAAAAATAATCAAAATTAAAAAATTAGAAATAAGTAGAATTCTACTACTTACTGTGCCTCTCGAGGCTTTAGCTCTTTAAAAAGTAGTCTGATTGTAATTTTACTTCTAATAAAAATTACAGAGCAGAAAATTACCTATTAAAATCTGTAAAAATATTTGTTCTAGCTGTCATAATTAATTTATGAAAATTAATCAAAATTAAAAAAGTAAAAATAAGTAGAATTTTACAACTTACTGTGCCTCTCAAGGCTCTACCTCTTTAAGCAGTCGCCTGACGACAATTTTACCTCAAATAAAAATTATAGACCACAAAATTCTCTATCGAAACACATCCGTAAAAATATTTAGGCTCTATTTGGAGAAAAAAATATATTTGTGTTTCTTTATTCGTCCCTGTGTCTTCCTCTTTATTTAGGTATTTCTACCAGTGTTTAGATGGCCCCGGTCTGTACAACAGACTCTAAGGGTCGGTACTTTGAGACTCGGTTAGAAACCTGTTTAACCATTTTAACCAACCCTAACCAAGAATTAATTTAACCTAATCAATGATTTGGATAGAAAAAGAATTTTTGGCTTCGCGTCTGAAGCATTGTCTACATGTAGCAAGTTGTGCGGTTGTTAAAAAGATGTCGTTTTGAGATTGTATCTGGTACTTTTATAAGAAAAAAGAAAAGTGGAAATTTAAATTCTTAAAGATAATGAAAATATAAATTTAAAAATGAAGGTAAATGTTATGAATTAAAACGGTACTCGAAAGTACAAAGGACTTGGAGTTTGGAGTCGAGCAAATAAATAAATTAATAAAGCTCGGATTGAGTTTAAAATGGTTTATAAAAAGAGGGTTAGTTGTCGTGGAATACAAGTAGGAAGGTATGAAATTGAAAAATACTTGTAAGCTTTAAGTGAGTCTGTAAAAGTTGGGCAATTATTTTTTATAAAATGGAACCTTCTCGATAATGACGCGTGAGTTCTTTTACCATCGCTTCTGGTGATTGGCTCTAAAAGTAAAAGCGACTCGAAACGATCCAAGTACCTGCTATAAGCTTTGAGCTACATGTCGAACAAAAGTATATCGAGAAGGACAAAAGCTAAACATTTTTCAATTTTACACAAACGCCTTCGACAACAATGAAACGATCTTAATATTCACTAAAGAACCTAACAGATTGAATGGAGACAAAAGAAATATTGTTGCCCACGTAATTATTTTTAGTCGATCTTAAAAAGTTAAGCATTTTACGAAAAACGTAAACAACTCCTCATTTTCTCCGAGGTAATAAGAAAAATGTTTTACTCATTTAAATTTTCCTTTTAAACTTACAATCGTATTTTTAAATTAACTTTTGATACTTTTTTTATCCTTTAAAATCTCTCTCAAATAACAAATAATGTCTAACCAAAGTGTAACGGATATAAGAATTAAGACGAATAAGAAAATAACTAGTAATATAACGGCGGTGAATCGAAGTAGGTCCAATCATATGATGAAAAACGTTTTGACACTCATCCCATGAGTTTTCAAGAGATAACGCCTTCAAAATATGTGGCTTTCTCATTTCCCTCGAGACACAACAAACCCGATTTCTAGACTCGCACATCTTTAACGGGATAGTTACTGCCTAGGATGATCCTATAAAAATATTATCTCGTTATAAGACGTATAAAATAAAGAATGTCTAACAGATAACTTACGTACAACCTATTTTCTTTTAATAACCTTTTATTTATGTATATTAGGTTCTTTCTTATTATTTTCGCCTATTAAATACCTTGCTCGAAGGTGCTCGGTTCTACTATGCTTACCTCGTCGCCCATTAAGTAAGAATCAGTCTCAAATAAATCCTTCCTAACATGCACAGATGGACCCATGGCAGTGGGTCCGTTTAGACCCCACTGTATTATTACGAAGGTCGTTTGGCCAAACTGTATACATCTAGTGTATTGTGCATTAACGGGGGTTGGTTAAAATTATACGCTCTTGAAAGAAATATTATCTTTGAAATGATAGGGTCTTTTTGGAATAATTAAAGCGTTTTAAAGGGTTGTATTTTTATATGATAATTTTAATCTTCACATTTTATAAAATTCGTGAGTGGTAGGCATAGCTACAAAATGTATAAATAAAAATTGAATTATTTGTAAAACAAGTATTTTGTATGTTTTAAAAGTATTTTTACTTGTGTTAATCAATAAATCTATAAAATGATGTTGCGGCACATCTGCTTCTACCTATTTGTGGTCGACCGTAATAAAAATCAAAAATTTTAACTTTTACTGAAAACATAAAACGTTTTAAGAATTACTATGAGTAAAAAGCTATTTTATATCAATTTATTAAATTAAAAGAGGTAAAAATGTGCTTTTTATCAAACGTCCAAAAAAAGACTTTTTAAAGTTGTACTTTTACATCCACGAAGGTAAAAGTGAACTTTTATTTCCTAGGACACAAAAGTAAATTCTTATATTTAATAACTAACAATAATAAGTTTGAAGAAAATAATGTTTTATTAGAAGTAAAAGCAACATTCAATGGCTCGTCACTAGGCTCGTCTGTCAAACATACGGCTTTGTCAAAAAAGTGACCCTTTTATTTCTTATAGAACAATATATTGTTATTTATTAAACGAAAAATAAAAGAAAAAAATTTTTGTATTTATAAAACTCGTGAACTTTATTTAAGGCGATTGCAATAACCAGAAACTTAGCCATAAAGACATAAAAGTTTCAAATCCCTTAGGTTTGCTCACCCATTTCGTACTACTAAGTTATATACTACAAATGAATACTTTAACTTTGTACATCAGTTCTTAACTTTCACAAGTAAAAATTTACTTGGATGTGAATCTAAAGCTTGAGAGTCTTAAGTAATAACAACTTTTGATTCTTTTAAAATAAATAAATCCCCAATATTTACGACTAAATTACATTCCAGCTGTAATTAGTTAGCTATCTTTGTACAAAAATCCTTAATTTGTTCTAACTAAATTGTACTTCAATCAATAATCGATTCGAGTACGATTAAACAGAATATCGATAATTTTGTTTCAAGTTTGATTTAAGTACTCTACTACACATAGTAGCGCAATGCACATCAAACATTCAACGTCCCTTAGATATTCTGATAATTTTTTGATTAGTGTCGATTAAACCTACGATAAAATTAAATATTTACGCTTCTTTTATTTATTGAATTATTTATTGTGGCTTGAGTACTTCTAACAAACATTTGTTCAATTAAGATAATCATTAAGACATTATACGATAAAATTACTAATTTAAACTACTTTAGCCACAATACACTTTTTTCTAAATATTTCAAAAAAGCCTTTTTCTTGAACAAGTATTCTGGATTTTCAGATTATTATTGCAACAAACGTTTCTTGAATTAGGCCTATTCTTAGATAGGATTTTATGGGATGAAATTGTAAATTCAAACTATTTTAGCCAAAGCACAGTTTTTTTCTAAATTATTTTAAACGAAACTTTTGTGTTGTAATAAGTATTCTGGATTTTACGATTATTTTAGTAACAAACGATTGTTGAATTAGGCCCATCCTTAAGATTATATGCGATGAAATTGTAAATTCTAACTATTTTAGCCAAACACCGACATTTTACATAATTTTTGAAAACTTTCCTGTTGTAATAAGTATTCTGGATTTTCAGATTATTTTTGCAAAAAACGTTTGTTGAATTAGGCCCACCCTTAAGATTTTATGGGATGAAATTGCTAATTCAAATTATTTTAGCCAAAGCACAGTTTTTCAAAATTATTTTAAAGAAAACTTTTGTGTTGTAACTAATTGTGGATTTTACGATTATTTTAGTAACAAACGATTGTTGAATTAGGCCCATCCTTAAGATTTTATGGGATGAAATTGCAAATTCAAAATATTTTAGCCAAACATAGACATTTTGCATAATTTTTGAAAACTTTCCTGTTGTAATAAATATTCTGGATTTTCAGATTATTTTTGCAACAAACGATTGTTGAATTAGACCCAGCTTAAGATTTGATGGGATAAAATTGCTAATTCAAATTATTTTAGCCAAAGCACAGTTTTTCAAAATTCTTTTAAAGAAAACTTTTGTTTTGTAACAAGTATTGTGGATTTTACGATTATTTTAGTCACAAACGATTACTGAATTAGGCCCATCCTTAAGATTATATGCGATGAAATTGTAAATTCAAACTATTTTAGCCAAACACCGACATTTTACATAATTTTTGAAAACTTTCCTGTTGTAATAAGTATTCTGGATTTTCAGATTATTTTTGCAACAAACGATTGTTGAATTAGGCCCAGCCTTAAGATTTGATGGGATAAAATTGCTAATTCAAATTATTTTAGCCAAAGCACAGTTTTTCAAAATTCTTTTAAAGAAAACTTTTGTTTTGTAACTAGTATTGTGGATTTTACGATTATTTTAGTCACAAACGATTACTGAATTAGGCCCATCCTTATGATTATATGCGATGAAATTGTAAATTCAAACTATTTTAGCCAAACACCGACATTTTACATAATTTTTGAAAACTTTCCTGTTGTAATAAGTATTCTGGATTTTCAGATTATTTTTGCAACAAACGTTAGTTGAATTAGGCCCAGCCTTAAGATTTGATGGGATAAAATTGTAAATTCAAATTATTTTAGCCAAAGCACAGTTTTTCAAAATTCTTTTAAAGAAAACTTTTGTTTTGTAACAAGTATTGTGGATTTTACGATTATTTTAGTCACAAACGATTACTGAATTAGGCCCATCCTTAAGATTATATGCGATGAAATTGTAAATTCAAACTATTTTAGCCAAACACCGACATTTTACATAATTTTTGAAAACTTTCCTGTTGTAATAAGTATTCTGGATTTTCAGATTATTTTTGTAATAAACGATTGTTGAATTAGGCCCAGCCTTAAGATTTGATGGGATAAAATTGCTAATTCAAATTATTTTAGCCAAAGCACAGTTTTTCAAAATTCTTTTAAAGAAAACTTTTGTTTTGTAACAAGTATTGTGGATTTTACGATTATTTTAGTCACAAACGATTACTGAATTAGGCCCATCCTTAAGATTATATGCGATGAAATTGTAAATTCAAACTATTTTAGCCAAACACCGACATTTTACATAATTTTTGAAAACTTTCCTGTTGTAATAAGTATTCTGGATTTTCAGATTATTTTTGCAACAAACGATTGTTGAATTAGGCCCAGCCTTAAGATTTGATGGGATAAAATTGCTAATTCAAATTATTTTAGCCAAAGCACAGTTTTTCAAAATTCTTTTAAAGAAAACTTTTGTTTTGTAACTAGTATTGTGGATTTTACGATTATTTTAGTCACAAACGATTACTGAATTAGGCCCATCCTTATGATTATATGCGATGAAATTGTAAATTCAAACTATTTTAGCCAAACACCGACATTTTACATAATTTTTGAAAACTTTCCTGTTGTAATAAGTATTCTGGATTTTCAGATTATTTTTGCAACAAACGTTAGTTGAATTAGGCCCAGCCTTAAGATTTGATGGGATAAAATTGTAAATTCAAATTATTTTAGCCAAAGCACAGTTTTTCAAAATTCTTTTAAAGAAAACTTTTGTTTTGTAACAAGTATTGTGGATTTTACGATTATTTTAGTCACAAACGATTACTGAATTAGGCCCATCCTTAAGATTATATGCGATGAAATTGTAAATTCAAACTATTTTAGCCAAACACCGACATTTTACATAATTTTTGAAAACTTTCCTGTTGTAATAAGTATTCTGGATTTTCAGATTATTTTTGCAACAAACGATTGTTGAATTAGACCCAGCCTTAAGATTTGATGGGATAAAATTGCTAATTCAAATTATTTTAGCCAAAGCACAGTTTTTCAAAATTCTTTTAAAGAAAACTTTTGTTTTGTAACAAGTATTGTGGATTTTACGATTATTTTAGTCACAAACGATTACTGAATTAGGCCCATCCTTAAGATTATATGCGATGAAATTGTAAATTCAAACTATTTTAGCCAAACACCGACATTTTACATAATTTTTGAAAACTTTCCTGTTGTAATAAGTATTCTGGATTTTCAGATTATTTTTGTAATAAACGATTGTTGAATTAGGCCCAGCCTTAAGATTTGATGGGATAAAATTGCTAATTCAAATTATTTTAGCCAAAGCACAGTTTTTCAAAATTCTTTTAAAGAAAACTTTTGTTTTGTAACAAGTATTGTGGATTTTACGATTATTTTAGTAACAAACGATTACTGAATTAGGCCCATCCTTAAGATTATATGCGATGAAATTGTAAATTCAAACTATTTTAGCCAAACACCGACATTTTACATAATTTTTGAAAACTTTCCTGTTGTAATAAGTATTCTGGATTTTCAGATTATTTTTGCAACAAACGATTGTTGAATTAGGCCCAGCCTTAAGATTTGATGGAATAAAATTGTAAATTCAAATTATTTTAGCCAAAGCACAGTTTTTCAAAATTCTTTTAAAGAAAACTTTTGTTTTGTAACAAGTATTGTGGATTTTACGATTATTTTAGTCACAAACGATTACTGAATTAGGCCCATCCTTAAGATTATATGCGATGAAATTGTAAATTCAAACTATTTTAGCCAAACACCGACATTTTACATAATTTTTGAAAACTTTCCTGTTATAATAAGTATTCTGGATTTTCAGATTATTTTTGCAACAAACGATTGTTGAATTAGGCCCAGCCTTAAGATTTGATGGGATAAAATTGCTAATTCAAATTATTTTAGCCAAAGCACAGTTTTTCAAAATTCTTTTAAAGAAAACTTTTGTTTTGTAACAAGTATTGTGGATTTTACGATTATTTTAGTCACAAACGATTACTGAATTAGGCCCATCCTTAAGATTATATGCGATGAAATTGTAAATTCAAACTATTTTAGCCAAACACCGACATTTTACATAATTTTTGAAAACTTTCCTGTTGTAATAAGTATTCTGGATTTTCAGATTATTTTTGCAACAAACGATTGTTGAATTAGGCCCAGCCTTAAGATTTGATGGGATAAAATTGCTAATTCAAATTATTTTAGCCAAAGCACAGTTTTTCAAAATTCTTTTAAAGAAAACTTTTGTTTTGTAACAAGTATTGTGGATTTTACGATTATTTTAGTCACAAACGATTACTGAATTAGGCCATCCTTAAGATTATATGCGATGAAATTGTAAATTCAAACTATTTTGGCCAAACACCGACATTTTACATAATTTTTGAAAACTTTCCTGTTGTAATAAGTATTCTGGATTTTCAGATTATTTTTGCAACAAACGATTGTTGAATTAGGCCCAGCCTTAAGATTTGATGGAATAAAATTGCTAATTCAAATTATTTTAGCCAAAGCACAGTTTTTCAAAATTCTTTTAAAGAAAACTTTTGTTTTGTAACTAGTATTGTGGATTTTACGATTATTTTAGTCACAAACGATTACTGAATTAGGCCCATCCTTAAGATTATATGCGATGAAATTGTAAATTCAAACTATTTTAGCCAAACACCGACATTTTACATAATTTTTGAAAACTTTCCTGTTGTAATAAGTATTCTGGATTTTCAGATTATTTTTATAACATACGTTTGTTGAATTAGGCTCTTG
This sequence comes from Malthinus seriepunctatus, assembly GCA_963924605.1. Lineage (NCBI taxonomy): Eukaryota > Metazoa > Arthropoda > Insecta > Coleoptera > Cantharidae > Malthinus > Malthinus seriepunctatus. The sequence goes on from OZ004605.1 coordinate 3,444,382, forward strand.
CTTAAGATTTTATGGGGTGAAATTGCAAATTCAAATTATTTTAGCCACTACATAGTTTTTCTAAATAATTCTAAAGAAAACTTTTCTGTTGTAATAAGTATTCTGGATTTTCAGATTATTTTTGTAATAAACGTTTATTGAATTAGGCCCATCCTTAAGATTTTATGTGATGAAATTGCAAATTCAAACTATTTTAGCTACCATAAAGTTTTTCTAAATTATGAGTAGGTATTTTTGTTGAATTAAGTATTCTGGATTTTCTAACATCTATTCTCATGTGATGTAATAAATTGAATTTTAAAAGTAAAGCCGATTTGCAAGGAAATATATTTTAAGTTAAAGAATAATTCAATATGTAGACAGTTATTTCTGAAATAAGTGCAAGACAATTACATTATATAATTTCGCTTACATTGTATTATGTAAATTAATTCTTACACTATCTCTTAGCTTTTTGTATCGAAGAGAATTCTGTATCGCGTGTTTTTCGAGTATAGTCTTTTATAAGGAGTAAAATGTCACGTTTTTTGGTGAGGTGCGAGCCTAAAGCGTGTCTGACAACTACTTTAACTTCTTTCTAGACGGTAGTTGTTAGACTCTCCTTTGGCTCGTCTGTCAAACTTAAAAACTCACAAAAAAAGTGACACACTCATTAGTCATTACAAAAAATATTTAAAATAAATTTAAATTTGTACTTACCACAGGCACCGTGATGTTTAATTGCGTTATTTTGACGAGCTTTACAAGAAGTAACTCTCAACTGGCACGGATTAAAATAAGTCTTTCCGTCCGTTCCACATACTGGATCTGAATTAGCTTTGCAGTGTGTAGGACATTGGCACGTAGCTTTAAAATCTGAACCTATTACGCAGTGAGCACCCCATGCACAAAACATTTTGTCACACGGTTCTGAAAAAGAAAAAACTAGTTAATTACTTTTATAAACAAATACAAAGTAAATTGATTTATAATTAAATCGTCATTTTAATGTTTAATCAACAAAGGACCTGGCGCTTTACATAATAAAGTTAAAGCGTAACATTTGTTTTTAAATTACTTAGGTAGCTGCTTAATTAAAGTGTTGATTTGACAATTCCACTACATAGAGGGGAAAAGGACAAACAATTTTAGAATTTCTCTTACTCGTTAGAGCTTATATATCTGACACATAATTTAACGAGGTTTCAAAATTAAAAATATACAGGGTGTTCTAGTTACAATAAAAAAATTTGTCTCATTTTGAACAAAATTGAATTTTTAACGCTCACAATTAATGGCCACTCTGATGCAACCATCATAACACCCTCTACTTAAATTGAGGGGTAACTTTATTTTGCCAACAAGTAGTAAATCAACAACCTCTCCTTCTGTTCTTTTGTCGTTGTTGGCTAACAATTACCCTAGCGTATAGCCAAAGTGGCCAATAATTGTGAGATTGACTGTACTTAGTTACGCCACTGTTCGAAAACGAAGAATTAATAAAATTAACATATTTTTGGTTTTGTTTAACTTGAACTTGGGTTGTTAACATATTAAACTTACAAATATGGAAATTTGTACTGGATTACGTTTGATGTCGTACCTCCATACTCTATATCTATAGCTTCATGTTAAACTAATCAAGATCTGCATACCATTTAGTTACATAAATTTGTACTGAGCTTGAATCATTTGAGTAAGTAAAGGATATGGGAATAAATTTTATTATTAGAATTATGCAGTCTGACTTATTTGCATTTCAAATATTTTTTTGTTCCACGTTAAAGCATATTTTGATATAATCTCATGTTAGGCACCAAGTTATTGTACTTAGGGTTAAAAGGAAAAGTTGGCTACAAATTTAAATTTATTAAAATTCCTACAACAAAATAACTTAACGTTATCCTTTTTTTAATGGTTTTATTTGTCAACATGAAGTTTTATGTGCTTTATCACTCATAAAAAGACAACGATTCATGACACTCGGTTGCTTAGTTTTAGCTTTAAAAACTATGTACAAAAATTAATACCCGGCTCGTTTATCATTCGCACGCTATGTTTCTACAATGACAGTTTATATGAATGGAATTTCATATAGTAAATATTAAAAAAAAAAAATTAAAAAAAAAATCAGCCTCTTTCTTAAAAAGGAAGCTCCCACAATAGAATGAAAGAATTCAATCTTGATTTAACTTTTATTTTTTTAAGTTAAGGATTGAAAGTACTTTTCATCACAAACCGATCTATTTTTACTTCAAAACACAATTCGAACATCAAATTTAAATCGAAAAACTCTTATGTTCAAACAAACCGATTTGGTGTTGATGAAAATTGAACGCAAAACACGCTGCTGAGTTTAATACTCCTTCAATTCAAATTGTCAAACTGAAACAAAAATGTCAAAGTAAAACAAAACATTCAAACCCTCTTTATATATTGTAGACAATACAAAATAACAAATAAATTTATTCTAATATTATTTGTCGAAAAATTGATACATCCGTATTATTCTTATACAAACGTATTCGAAATTTCCAAGCAGCTTTCACATCAAGTTTTACGTCTTCTGATTTTCAGTGTTTCCAAACACTTAATTTATAAAAAACAACGGATGTGATTCTGTCTCTGATACGGGAAAAATTAAAATCGTATTCGCGCTCTAGTATTTTTTATTAAAAATGACTAGACGTAATCCACCATTATCTGATTCTCCGTTTTTGTACCATCTGCGATGCCATGGTATAAATTTTTATCCGGCGTTTACACTTTCACTAGTGTAAATGTTTCCGACGTCAGCCGTTTAATTTCATTCTACGCGATAAATTAAAATTATTAATTTTAATTTAAATTTATTTTGGCCCTTCAGGCATCCCAAATATATTTTGTCATTATTTTAATTTTCCTTGTTAACGTCCTATAATTTTCATTTCTTTTTCCTAATTTTAAAACAATTTAAAATATTTTATATTTAAAATGCTTTTTAAAATTATTTATAATTTGCGTACCCCCTTGAAACTCATACCATTCGATGCCTCTTTTAAGCCCGCATCTATCGCCACCTACATAATTGCATAAAAAGCATTTATGATAGAGTTGGGTGATAATCGTAAAGATATGATTACGCAGCTCGTAAGATGTACGTTTCTACCTCGTAGGTAAATCGAAAGTCAAGTTCTGATTGGTGGTAAGAACTTTAGAATATTTAGAATATTTGACTTGCATTGATTTCAAGGGAGTCCGTGATCGTCCGTGTGCATCGACTGTGCATAGTGTGTTATTGTGTTACAGTGTGATCTTCTTGTGCTGCAGGTAGTTGATAGTCTGGTGTACCTGCACCAGCGGCTGGATCAAGCTGCAGTTGTAGGGTTTAAGCTGATCGCGTCTACTCCAATGCATAACCACAAGTAGCTTGTTCACGGTCTTTGACGTTTTGGCGGACCGTGTAGGACTAGAGTACAGTCTTGACCTTTTGGCCGACTGTCGATCATTTATAAGTGGGTGGCTTATTAGCTAACCACTTCTCAACGGTCTTTGAACTTTTTGACCGACCGTGTGGGACTTCTCAACCGTCTTTGGGCTTCTTGATCGACCGTGTGGGGCTTGATTACAGTTGTTGGCCGACTGTTGATCTGGATGAACGCTGGTCAAGCTTTCGTGCTAACCACGCGTCCCCATTTCCGTTCTCGGAACGAGTTCTTGTGAGTCGCTATTACGTGTTGCAATGTCCAACCAAAGAACGACTGACATCCGGAAGGACGTTTTATTTTATTTTGGTTTATAAAAGTAATCTTCGTTTTAATAACAGAAATTGTTATTTTTATTTTATTTAATAACATACATTGTTATTTTTATTTTATTAAATATTTTTTATTTGGGTAGAAAGTGTTTGTTGTTGCTTGTTCATCGCTCCGAATCCATCCCATCTACGACTCGAGTGACGTCGTAGGTATAATTAACACACTACGGTAATATATGTGTTACAGTTGGCGCCCAACGTGGGGCATTAAAGCTTCGAACACCTCCACCAACACCTGGTGCATTCTAACATTCTAGCATTCTTTGTGGAAAAACCACAAAATGGACAATCGTTCTATTGATCGCCATTTTGAATAAAAAAAATTAGTTTTTATTTGGGACTCAGATATACTATCTTAAGGCCAAGTAAAAATGACTTTTTCGCAAATTTTCAAAATTATTAAAAATGTAGAGAAAGGTAAAAAGTGAAAGTCATAAAATATGGTGAAAAAGATGAATCGAATGAGCTAATGAAGCATTTGAGATTTGGTAAAAGATTTTCTACACATAAAAAGTTTGAGCAAATTACATAAATATTTGAAGCTCAAAGCTCGTACTTAATAAATAATATAAATACGTAATGCACATAAATTGATTTTTTTACATATTTTACGATATTTCAATATTTGTAATGAGATCAAACAAAGTTGGTTTAGAAACTTTTAATTTACAAATATCGTGTCAAGCGAGAATTTCATTATTGATGCGCTTTTTATTGAAGACATTTTTGATTTTGAACTTTATTAAGTTGAAAGCTTTCTAATAATGTTTTTTTATATTTATATATTATTCAAAGAAAAAATGAAAAACCGCGCTTTTTAAAATTGAAAATTGTTGTAATATTTATATGACTTTACACTTGAAGGTTTATTTTTGTTTTTATTAAAGTAAACAAATAAAGAAAAATCTTTTTTTTTATTAGCGTATGACAGTAAAAAAATAGATAAAATTAAATAGAAAAATTTTTTTTCTACGATTGCAGTTATTCTCAAAGCACTTTACGCACTTTTACGTTGATGTATGTTACATCGTTTCTAGAAATACGACGTTTTATAGAATTGACGTCATTAGTCAATACATTTTGTATCGTTTTACCCATTCCCAAGCTTTCATCGATAACTTTAAAAAAATGTGCCCTTTTCGCTTAACTTTTCCATTTTTGTTTAGTTTTTAAAACGATTCTATTTAAACCTTTCAAAGTCTTCATTAATACACCTTTTCTGCATAAAATAATTTTCTTTATTTTCATTCAAGTCGCGAACTCGCAAGTCATAAATTTCTTCAATTTTCCCTTTTCGTATTTATGAAAATTGACAAAACAATTTTTGCTTTTTCATTTAACAAAAAACACAGCACAAAAACAGTACCCCATTTTTTCTTCAGTCAGTAATATAGTTTTTGTCATCCAAAATCAAAACATTTTCAAATTCTTACGGATTTGTAAGATTCTTTTGTGCTGGCACAAATTCCGTTGTAGAAAATTGAGAATAAATCTTTAAAAAGTAAACAGAAAGGTAAAAAAAAGTAAAATGTAAGTTAACTTTAAAGAAAACGAAAATATATCAAAGTGTCATCGTAAAAGTAATAAAAAAACAACGGATGAGGACATACCAGGAACTTTTTCGTGCGTATTCCCATTTTTGGTTAAACTGGAAGTAAAGTCTAAAGGATTGGGTATTATCAGATAGCTAATTTTACAAGCTTTCAAGTTATTGTAAAATATACAGGGTGTTTCATTAAAATTAAGAAAGGTGTTTCCATTTCCGGTTAAACTAGAAGTCAAAATGTTTGGTATCGTGTAACAGCTAATTTCTACAGGTTTTCTAAATGTTTGAAATTATATAGGGTGTTTGTAAAATTTTTAGATATTTTTGTAATTTCCGGTTTAACCGGAAGCGTTTTGTTAACCGAAAATAGTGTCAAATAATATACAGGGTGTATTACAAATAGCGCCAAATATTTGCATCACGCTATTCATCCTCAAAAACTAAACAAAAAATTCCAGTTCTAATTTGGTCTTAATCCAATATTTTTTTAAATATAAGCAATTAAAAGTTTTTAAATTTGGCAACAAACTGCAAGCGGAACAGCAGCAGCTTGACGAAAATCGTCAAAAATGACAACTGTCAGACTTCATTTACCTATCTAATTTTATTTTTTACAATCCACTGTTGCAACATTTTGCAAAATAATCCGTAGCAAAGACTTCACATTTTTTAAGTTTAAATTACAAGTAAACTAATTACCGAAACTGTAAAATTTTTATTCGGTTATTTATTTTAGTTGTTGAACTATGTATCACCGATACCATTGAAATAGATTTCTACGCCATAGTCAAAATAAAATTCAAACTACGACCATTAATAACACGCTCACCAATGGGTTTTAAGAAAACTGCTGCCAGAGTTTTTTGCTTGATTTTCGACGTAGAATTGCGCTATGTAAATATTTGGCGCTATTTAAAATACACCCTGTATATTCATTGATACTCTCTTTTTCCTTAAGGTTCTTAACACTCAAATTATTTTAAATATTATCTTTTACTCTTAACATAAGAGGATGGTAATCGGGGATTATCTACGATTTGACAAATGTTTTGTATTAACTATCGGCGAGAACGCAGGCCGAGTTGTGACTAACTTTTGACGAGGGCGAAGCCCGAGTAGTGTGGAGTCGTTATTTTTCCACTTTCTTTTTCTTTAAGGTTTTTAAAACTTCCCCTATTTCATTTCATATCTTGCAACACTTACTCAAAGGGGGTGTTAATCGGGGATTACCCACGATCTGACCGTTGGTTAATCTTTATAATAGAGCACGGTGTAAGATTAGCAAGGTGCCCAACGAGATATGCTCGTAAGCAGTGCGAAATTGTTACAGTCTGTCCGCAAAGTGCAACTGCGAGGTCGAGAGTGAGATAGACTACGCTACCCGTATTGCTTAGTATATTAGCATTGAATCTTATCACTTATATCTTGGCAGTTAGATGTACGATCTTATAGCCAAACAAAAATAATTATTGTCTAAATTTGCTAAAATGCGCCCAAAATAATCACAGACAATTAAAAAAAACAATAATTTTTCTCGATAAAGTTAAAATCACTCTGTATAGAGGGGAAAATTTTAAAAATTGCATTTAGGTAGAAAATTAGGAAATTCTCTTTTAAAATAATTTTTTGACATTAGGATAAAAGGAAGCTTTTGAAGTAAGGTGTTTTGGTTACTCGCAAGGTAATGGTAAACTAGCAAGAATAATTTCCATCTTGCCGTTTCTTTTGTAAAAATAATTTTTGTTGGAATTGTAGGAAACGACTTGTATTTTTTTAATAAATAAATGACTTCAGCTGGAGTAACTATACCATAATAATAGTTAAGGTAAAATGTTGCTTAGTGTAAGTTATGTGAAATTTGGTCTGGAAACTTTTAAAGTAGAACGGAGTAAAGTAAACATATACGGAAATATAAATGAATTTTGATAAAGCACAAGCAGAATATAAGAACAAAGAAATGTAGAATAGAGAAACATAATTTGTAACTCTTGAAAGGGTGATGGGGATTAAACTGTGACTTTATATTTATTTAGGTACCTACTATACCTACTATTTTTGTTTAGTTACGCATACTTACCTATATGAAAATGTAAAAAAAATTTAAATATATCTTTGAAATGTCAAAATCAATGAAAGCATTTTTTTTAAAAGTCACGAAGTGACATTTACAAGTGATATTTGTCTGCTTGTATCTATCTATATTTTAAATTCGTATTCATAGCTTAGTACACAGTTGACATGATAGCTGTTGTCATTTTGTCTGAATTTGCTCGTTTGCGACATGAAGCTTAAAGGAATAAATTAGCAAGATAAATTGTATTATAATTTAAGACTTTTTAAACGTTAATAAAAAAAATAAAATCGATTCGAGTCCAACTAATTAAACTAAAAATCTCTCAACAATCCTCAAAACATATGTAACAGACGTGATAGACGAATGCTATTAGTTTGCCACGACTAAAATGAAGTGTTTTACATCACGAAATGTTTCACCAGGATAACAAGCTACCGTTATTTTGATGTTTTAAAACAAAAAAAACTACCAATAAAAATAAAAATATAAAAACCACTTAACTCAAATACGCTTAAATCAAACCATTTTCCGTTAATGACTTTCCGTTTCTTATTGAGTAAATACTGAATAAAGCCTAATTACTTTATAAAGTAGATTATGCTTTAAAAGCTTTCCAAAACTTTTCTCCCATCAATTTTTATTTTCCTACTATTAACTTATATAGTGATTTATGTTTTCTACTAAATAATCTAATTCGATACTAACCAGAAACCCTTTTTTAATGTAATTCTACTCTCGGCAATTTTAACTTAAATAAATTAATTTTTGTTCCAACTCAAATCCACTTTCTAATACTATTTATTCCACAATAAACATTTTTATTTTACGTAATGGCCGAATTTTTGCTGCGCGCATGCGTATCAACACCAGTGTGGACCCGTGTGGCAATGATAATAAGTGTATTTTGATTTTTTTTAAACTTTTGTTATTTCATTTTCACCCTTCTTGAATTTCGTTTATTATACTATCACTGTCAGTGTTTATTTCTACTATTAATGCGATTTATACGTAAAATGATACTGCGCTTTTGGTTAATAGAATAAAATTCAGCTCATAGTTTACTGGAACCATGAAGGGTAATTTTGTCCCTTGAAAATAAAAAGCATTCAATGGGGGCTCCTGTACACCCCTTTTAAAGCGTCTACACACGGAAAATACCTCAGCGACGTTGCATTTTTTGTTAATAAATGGAATGCAGCGACACAAAACAAGGCTTTACAGCGTCCAGCGTAAAATGGCAATCAGAATATGCTGCTCATACAGGACGGTATCCGCGGAGGTAGCCTTCGCCCTGGCAGGCATGATACCTATAGACCACAAACTGAAGGAGAGGGCTATGACGTGGAAGAGCAGTATAACGAAGAAGGAAACCAGGGCCCCCACAATAGCAAACTGGCAAAGATCCTGGGACGCTACTACCAAAGGGCTATGGACAAAGAAACTCATCCCAGACGTGGGGAAGTGGTTAAGCAGAGCACACGGGGATATTACCTACCATCTAGCGCAGGCCTTTACCGGCCATGGCAACTTCGCCATCTATCTCCATGGAATCACAAAGACAGAGGATGACACCTGCGCGTACTGCCATAACAGAGACGACGCAGAACACACAATCTTCAACTGCACCCGGTGGGAGGTAGAAAGAAAAGAGATGGTACAGAAAGTCGGAAGTGTATTAAATCCGTACAATTTAGCCGAAAAAATCCTTAGTAATCATGCAAACTGGGAAATAGTCCATAACACACTCAACCTAATAATGTCGACTAAGGACAAGGACGAAGAGCAAGAAAAAATTAAGCGACGCGAGCGCGAACTGTGACCGCATGTAACGCGCCAACAGTGTATGTCCCTGTGTATGAAACTAATTTATTTTGTGCGCGTACTACCAACTGCTAACACTTGGAAACAACAGAAGGGGAGGCACGCGCAGCCTGAGCTCGTTACGTAAAAGATTATATATGTGCAGGCTATCTACGCGATAGGACTCGAAAATGGACGCGAAAACGAAGTCCTTGTGGACGGGATCCTGCCGAGTCCCGCGACCGGAGGACTCCCGTACAGGCGAAATGCCGGGGACCAACGACGGTCAACCGCGTCGGTCTTCGAGTCCCTAAACCACTTTTATTTTATTTATAACATCTTTTAAAAAATAAATCTAGTCATCTCTCTTTTACCGGCAGTACCTGATGTAATGCGCAAGCGGACCCAGGTACTGTACGATGGTCCCTCGAGGAGGAGTTTTGTAGTCAGTACAAATCTGACACTACCGATCCAGTGCGGACTGCTGGCGGTGTCTTTCGCCGTGAAGATTTTTCTCCTACCTCCGTAAAAAAAATGGAATGTCACTCGGCACATAATAGTTTACTGGAACCATATAGAGTAATTTTGTCTGATGAGACCAAAGAAATATTAGAAGGGGCTCTGCACACTCCCTTATTTCAAACTCTGACATTTGCCTTACTTTCCCGTAAAAAGATATGATATTAGTGATATTGATCGTATTTCGTCGTGAAAAGTATTGCAACCCTAAATTTTAAGAGTGTTGAATCGATTTGTGACCATTTGGACCCCATCTGAGCAACTCCATGGGCTTAAAATCGCCATTTTCGTCTCTATAGTGCTATTAAAAACGATCTTTCAAAAATTTTAAAATCACACCAGTAAGGTTTTGTTTATCAATATTTTTTCATCGTACAGATTATTGTTCCAGTAAACTATCTACTAAGTTTTCATTAACCAAAAGTGCAGTAACATTTTACTGGACCCCTTTTAGAAGAAGGTTTTTACAACGCCAAGGAGGAAAAACGGTTTTGCACCCAAGGGATGCTCAAACGAATTTATTATGGTCATAGATCGATTCTGCAGTCCCGAAATATACGGATTCATCAAAAATACTGAAAAAAATAAAGGTAATTTCATAAAATGGAATGTATTTATATGTACGGGTCCGTTGGACCCGGCTGGTTTGCGACGCTGCTTTTTTTATTACATAGGGAAGGAGGATAATTAAATGTTAAATATTAGAAATAGGAAGTTAGAAAAAGTCACAAAATCAAGCCTACTTATAAATGATCAACAGTCGGATCAAAGTCAATACTGTAATCTAGTCCTACACAACAAGAGGAATGTACTGCGGTAGCTGCGATCAGCTTAAACCCTTAAACTACCCGCTTAAACTACCCGCAGCACAATAAGATCTCACTGACACAATAATACAAGCTGTACAGTTGACGTACACGGTTCTTTACGATTATCACTCAGCTACTAAATAAATGCTTTTTATGCGATTATGTAGGTGGCGACAGATGTGGGCTTAAAAGAGGCATCGAATGGTACAACTTTCGAGGGTTACGTTAATTATAAATAATTTTAAAAAGCATTTTAAATGATTTTAAAATTAGAAAAATTGAATGAAAATATTAGGGACGTAGAAACGTAAAATTAAAATGATGAAAAAATATATTTGGGATACCTGAAGGGCCAAAATAAATTAAAATTAAATTTTAATTTATCGGGTGGACTGAAATTAAACGGGCGACCTCGAGTACATTTACAGTATGTTAGGTTGTAAACGCCGGATAAAAATTGATACCATGGCATCGCAGATGGTACAAAAACGGAGGATCAGCTAGCTAGGTGTGAAAACGATGTTAATTTTTCCCGTATTAGAGGCAGAATCTTAAGGATTCGTAACACTCTGACACGTGTAGAAAAACGCATCGTTACAAGTGCGATTCGGCTCCGATGGACCCGGCTGGTACTGTATTAGTACTAATTCCGTACTAATGGTCTACCCTGTATAACTTTTTAGTAAGTAAAATTTTTTTTTAAAAGTCGAGGGAAAATTATAACAACTTTTAATATTTAATTATAAACAATTTTAATTAATTTTGTTTATGAAAAACAAAATTAGTTTAATGTACCGTTTAGTAAAATTTAAAAATGACTAAACGCAAAAAAAAACGAATTTATTAAATTATGTATAAATAAGTTACCTATTCATCTGTAAGAAATTTGATTTGCATAAAACCGAATATTTTTTAGGAAGTGCACAATCTGGAAAAAATTCATTTAAGCTTATTAGGGGCGAAGACGCACTTTTTCTTCCTACAATTTTTTTTAACTTATTTTCGAGCCCATTGATAATTGGAAATTCTTTAATTATTAAAAAATTAATTTTTGAAATAATTTAAATTCCAAAGAGTGTCATTTACACAACCGAATTGAAATGCAGCCATTCCAAGATTTTACTTGTCACGGAATAATTTCTTAAGCCTGTATTAGTAATGTAAACGAATTATGTTAGGATATTTTCTGTTATTTGGGAATTATGATTTAGATATATTCAAACGTGCTTATAATGTTTGTATTATTCGACTTATACAGGGTGAGTCTGAGCGATCGTCTATTAAGTATGATTTTTGAAACTATTTAGGCTAAAGTTACTATTGACGACATGCTCTATAAAGTAAAAATATTTTTAAAGTCTAGAGCATGACGTCATTAACAACTTACATCTGAAGAGTTTTCTTCTAAAATTAACACAGCTTCATTCAGACTCGTCACACTGTATAATTAGTATAAGATAGGAAGAAGGTGGTAAGATACCGTTTTTAGAATTTTTGCTTATATCTCCAACACGGTGCGGTGCGTCCTAGGGAAAAAAATATTTTTAGTAAAATGAAAGCTTATTAAATTTTCTACAAGTTCAATTTATGTTTGCTTTATTCCTTGTAGTTTTGAAGATATCCTCCCGCAAAAATGATTAATGTATGAAAACTCTTTACCAGTTGAAGATAAAATAATGAATGAAATTTAACGCTCTACAACTTCTTTTCTGAAGACTGCTAGACGGAAAAGTTTGAGGAAAAACATTTAACAGTTTAAGTTGTTTATAAAAAGTATCGATGTTTAACGTTTAGTATCGGTTAGAAAGAAGAGTTGGGATTGGATGGGACGTGTGAGTTTTTAAAAGGACGGTAACGTTATTAAAATAACTGGGTAAGAGTTTTATGTAGGTAAGATTAGAGTGGAGAGTTCTAAGAAAATAGAATTAAACGAATCGAATTGGTGGAATTGAATGGAAGTAGGAAAAATAAAAAGACGAACTGTTTGGTTTAAAAAAATGTGGAGTTTAGATAGAATTTTTGTTAATTTTAGCAATAAAAAATGAAAGGGTCGCGCATGAAAAGTTTGTTTTAGAAAAATATTTTTGTTTGAAGTTATTTTAAATATAAAAGTTTTTAGATGTCGTTTTGTAGAATGTAATATTAAAGGAATTTTGCATATGTTATTGTGATGGGTGATATGAAAGAAAATGCGAGCTAAGCAGTTACTTTGGTATTTCTCTTTTGCTAAATCTCGATGTAACATAATAATTCGGGTATGTTATAGCTCGGATAAGAACGCTTGCGAACCGTGACAACCCTAGTCAGACGCAAAGGATTAGGGTGGCAGATCACTTTGCGCCCACCACTAACATCCTTCTCGAACATCGTCGCTTTAAAACAAACATTTACTACCCTTAGACTTTAATAAACAACTTAATGAGGTATGACGGGGTGTCGAAGGTTTACGCGACTCACATTTAACTAAATTTGGAATAATTTATATAACGCTAACTCTTAAAAACGACCTCATTTAAGATTCTTCTCCCTTTATCCGAAATACCCCAAATTCCTAACATAACTTTCTCATTATACGAGTAATTTTTAAACAAAGAAATATAACCGACGCGACTCGACGCCGCGATTCACATCGAATAGGTGGTGGTGGGTGAACAGCATAATTATGATCGTCGGATGTCTCCCTGATGTTGATTGGAAAACTGCTGACTAATGGATCGAGGTAGCAGATGTTACAAAAATCAATGACATCGTTTGGTTTATATAAGCGCACTTACCTATAGAATTATTTAGAACAAAACAGTTTAATTAATCTCGTTACCAATAACGTCCCGAACTTTATTGTCACATAGAGGTACACTCACGTACCGTATTACGTACAACCTCTACAACATCCCATTCATACAAATAAACCAACTTAATAAAGGGTTAATGGCGCACGTTTAAATAACATGCAAATATTTTCTACACTCGACAAAAATTTTCATTTTTTGAAAATGTTACATTGAAAAAAAAAATTTTTTTAAATTGCATTTCTCGACGTTTTGAGTTACCCTGATTCCAAAAATACAAAAAAAATTTTTTGAAAATTTTGAAAATTCAAAATGTCGACCAATACAATTGTCCCTTGTTGTGGTTTTTCCCTTGTAACTTGTAAATGCAATTGAAAAAAAAAATTTTTAAATTGCATTTCTCGACGTTTTGAGTTCCCCTGATTCCAAAAATACAAAAAAAATGTTTTCAAAATTTTTAAAATTTAAAATGTCGACCAATGCAATTGTCCCTTATTATGGTTTTTCCCTTGTAACTTGGCTAGTAATTATTATTATAAAAATTTCAAAAAGGCGTTGTATAACCAAAATATAGGGCTTTCGTCTTAACTAAATTGATTTTTAAAGCTGTTTCAAAATTACCTACTTTCAAGGAGCCAAAATAGGTCAAAATTTTGAAATGGATTTTCTCAAAACGTCTTCTGCCATATTTTTTCATTTTTGAATATTTTATAGACAACGTAAATCTCTACCAAACTCTGCTTTCTTATTAACTTTCACCGAGCAGAACCGGAGTTACGATTTTTTTAAATGTTAAAATTTCTAAAATTTCTCATTTTGTAATAAAAATGTAAACTTTTAAATTGACAAAATGTGTATGACTGCTATGAGAAATTATTATTTAAGGTTGCGATTTAGTAGGCATATGCTATCGCAGTCGCACTCATTGCTTAGATGGACAACACTTGCTAATTTTAAAATGAAATACTGATTTGTTTATCAAATAGTTGCCGTAAAAGTCTCGGGGATGAGAATGATTCCAGCCTCAAATGAGAAGTATTTATATAAAAACCTGTAAAATGCATTAAAAAATGAAAAGCTATTTGTATTAATTTATTGCTACCTCATTTCTATAAAAAAATCACTAAAAAATTACTCATCACGTCATCACATACATACACATACAATACACATACATCACATACTCATGTCTTTAAGGGCAACTTCTATTAAAAGTAAGAGATAAAATTTATCTTTATAAGATTCAATGAAAATATACAAAGTAATACTGGTAGCGTAGTCTATCTCACTCTCGACCACGTAGTTGTACTTTGCGGACAGACTGTAACAACTTCACGATGCTACGAGCATATCTGGTTGTGCACCTTGCTAATCTTACACCGTGCTCTATTATAAAGATGAACCAACCGTCAGATCGTGGATAATCCCCGATTAACATCCCCTTTGAATTGAGTGTTGAGAGATACGAAATAAAGTAGGGAGAGTTTTCAAAAACTTAAAGAAAGCGAAAGTGAGAAAATAACGACTCCACACTACTCGGGCTTCGCCCTCGTCAAAAGTTAGTCACAACTCGGCCTGCGTTCTCGCCGATAGTTAGTACAAAACATTTGTCAAATCGTAGATAATCTCCGATTACCACCCTCTTCTATTAAAATAAGAGATAAAATTTATCTCCATAAGATTCAATAAAAATATACAAAGTAATACTGGTAGCGTAGTCTATCTCACTCTTGACCACGTAGTTGTACTTTGCGGACAGACTGTAACAATTTCGCGTTGCTACGAGCATATCTCGTTGGGCACCTTGCTAATCTTACAACGTGCTCTATTATAAAGATTAACCAACGGTCAGATCGTGGATAATCCCGATTAACATCCCCTTTGAATTGAGTGTTGAGAGATACGAAATAAAGTAGGGAGAGTTTTCAAAAACTTAAAGAAAGCGAAAGTGAGAAAATAACGACTCCACACTACTCGGGCTTCGCCCTCGTCAAAAGTTAGTCACAACTCGGCCTGCGTACTCGTCGATAGTTAGTACAAAACTATTGTCAAATCGTAGATAATCCCCGATTACCACCCCCTTCTATTAAAAGTAAGAGATAAAATTTATCTTTGGGTAATTCCACGTCAGATCGGCCACTTTTGACCCTTAGGTCTTCGGATTTTGACGAAATTTGGTGTGTCCGTTGGAAATATGTTCAAACTTAAATGTACAAAGTGGTTTTGCGAAAAAATTATTTTTGACCTATCTACGGTCAAATTAATTTTTGAACTATTTTGAAAACATGAATACTTCAATAATTTATAACTCGCGATCTAAAAGAGATATATTTCTGCAAAATACGCCTATTTAAAGCTAAAGGAACGTACTATTTATTATACTCATCACTTTTTTAATTTAACGCCTTTTTGGTAAAACTGTTCCAGTGTCAAATGTTCAAGTCGAAGTTTCCAAAATACACCCTCTGCGATTTTTGCAATTTTTTGATATGTTGAGCCCTTATGACTTATGTTTAAGTGAAAAGATTCAAAACCGTGGGCACTCGTCAACTCTTGATGCTACACAGCCTCAAGCCTCAGTGGGGGGTTTAGATTGAGGTGTGAGGGAGAAATTTTTATTTCCGTTCTTCTACAATACCTTGTAGCGTCAAGAGTTGACGAGTGCCCACGGTTTTGAATCTTTTCACTTAAACATAAGTCATAAGGGCTCAACATATCAAAAAATTGCAAAAATCGCAGAGGGTGTATTTTGGAAACTTCGACTTGAATATTTGACACTGGAACAGTTTGACCAAAAAGGCGTTAAATTAAAAAAGCGGTGCGTAAAATAAATAGTACGTTCCTTTAGCTTTAAATAGGCGTATTTTGAAGAAATATATCTCTTTTAGATCGCGAGTTATAAATTATTGAAGTATTCATGTTTTCAAAATAGTTCAAAAATTAATTTGACCGTAGATAGGTCAAAAATAATTTTTTCGCAAAACCACTTTGTACACTTAAGTTTGAACATATTTCCAACGGACACACCACATTTCGTCAAAATCCGAAGACCTAAGGGTCAAAAGTGGCCGATCTGACGTGGAATTACCCCTTTATAAGATTCAATGAAAATATACAAAGTAATACTGGTAGCGTAGTCTATCTCACTCTCGACCTCGTAGTTGCACTTTGCGGACAGACTGTAACAATTTCGCGTTGCTACGAGCATATCTCGTTGGGCACCTTGCTAATCTTACACCGTGCTTTATTATAAAGATTAACCAACGGTCAGATCGTGGATAATCCCGATTAACGTCCCCTTTGAATAAGTGTTGAGAGATACGAAATAAAGTAGGGGGAGTTTTCAAAAACTTAATGAAAAGGAAAGTGAGAAAATAACGACTCCACACTACTCGGGCTTTGCCCTCGCCAAAAGTGAGTCACAACTCGACCTGCGGCCTCGCCGATGCCTAGTACAACTACGTTTGTCTATTTTTATTTATTTTATAATTTTTTAAATTAAATTTTAATTAAAAAAAATACAATTACAAGATTTGAGGGGAACTCATCATTTACTCACCTCGAGAGTATCAAACAAAACCACACTTTAACTTCGTTGTACGGCGTACTTATAGTACTTATACATCTCTTATGTGTGAGATTAAAAAAAAACAATAGCGTAACCCCGGTTTCAAAAAGTAAACATCTGGTATATGGTCTAGTACGTGAGGGTTGATGGCGGCTTCAAGTGATTTTGTTAGATCCTACAGGCTGTCCGCTAAGCTTCCGAACGTGAGCACAATTTTGAGTGTCCCTTTTAAATTGTTCACCTTGATAGAAATCTTTTGTAAGAGAATTTCGTATCAATTATAACATGGACCGCCTTTAAAATGAACCAAAATGTAAAATGCTCGAGCTATTGTAACAGAAATCGCCTTAATTAGCAACGTTCTCATTAATTCTCTAGTTGGTAAAGTTTGCAAATTGCTGATATCAACCAGTAGCACTCTATTAAGTATCCTATTGTCACTTCAAAAGCTTATTAATTTTATAAAGTAATAAAAGAGTCAATTTTTAAGAATTTTAATATATTTTTTGTAACTTCGTGTATGTAATAATCCTTTCGGCGATTTGTGTAATTTTACAAATTTTCAACAGGCCAACGACTAACTTAATTAAAATTCATTTTCTCTTTGATGTGTTCTTCCTTTGTCGCTTTAAATCTACCAAAAGTTGGACCAAATAGCCTTATTTACCTGATGATAAAATTTTACTCAATTATCTTCTATATTTACAATAATAAACCAAAACAAATCACAATTAACTTGAAAATTTTAATACCTTTTTCAATCTGTTTTGTATAAAACTCGCATCAGCTTTTCCATACGTATTAAAGTTAATTTAGCAAAGTTTCAAAAATGTAAATAATAATTAACCTTCGCATGGGCAGATTTTTTTTTCTACTTAGTGGATATGAGTTACAAATGTAAAGATTTTTAAATAATTCCGCCGTTTTTACATCGATTTTGAAATGCTTGTGAGACAGTTCCCTGTATGTCCACATCCGTTGTTTTTTTCAAGTTTTCTTTAATAGTTGAAATATTTGTTTTAATACGCCAATTTTGAACGCGTCGTTACACTTAACAAATCATGGTATTAAAATGATAAAATCTATTCTATTAAGACATTAAGAAATTTGAAACGTACTCATAATTTAGGTTAGAAAAGTATTTCAGATGTCTTCGGTTGGACGTTTCTAAACATAACAATAATAACGACAAAGTACTCGAAAGAATGCCAGAAGACTCAAACAACGTAATATTCTTCGTGAGGAAAAACATTGAAAACGAAAAAATCTTTCCAATGCCTTTAATAAATTTCTGCCGACCATAAAAATTTTTCCTCAAAACAAAACCTTCTCAAAACCTAATTGTGTTTTCAAGAGCCTATTCGTTTGCCGCAAAGAAAACTACTCAGAAAACATTTTTCCGTAATCCCTTATGAGACCTTTAAAAACTAATTTCTTTAAAGGGTATATAAAATAAAAAAAAATTTTAAACCCGGAACTCAACCGATGTAAAAATATATCCTCGAGCTTTGAATTAAAATGAACAGAAGAATGCTAAGAAAAGTTCTACAACCGAGCGACCACTCGATGATCACAAACGCTTAGAAAACAACAGAAATCAATTTAACCTTAATAAAATGAAAATAAAACTAAGGCGGTTTTAAAAAATTATAATAAACAGAGCGAGTTTCGGTAGCGTACCTAACGAAGTTTATTAATAATTTTAAAACATTTTCAAGTATACAGGGTTATTCAAATTCGACCGGCAGCATGGAGATCTCGCTTATTTGAAGAGATAGAGAAACGGTTAAATTGGGGCAAAGTTGCGGAATTTTATGCCGACTAATAATCTAAAAAGAAAAGTGCCCTAGCTGCTTTTGTTTTTGAATTATTGACAAAAAAACAAAAAATTGATTTTCCGTTTTTTGACTTTATTTTCCTTATTATCAAAAATTTTTAAAATCTGACCGAACTTCTCCTAAGCCATTTGGTACTCTACACCCGATTCCGAAAACACATTTGATGTAAAACGTTTCGGTTTTCTGGAACCATCATCAACTTTAGTTTTTTAAATAGGCGCAATCTTTTGTTTTAGCACCATCTCCAGAACCTTTTTTGCTGATTTCAAAAATGTATATCACTTGAGCATTTATTTTTAAATTTTATACTCAAATAAGCTAATTTGTTAATAAAAAATGAGGATCAAGCTGCTCTAGAATTAAAACAAAAGCCGGTATAACAAAACATAAATGCATGCTTCGATTACGACTAATTTTATTTCTTTATTTGTGTTTATTACAAAAATAACTGAGTAAACAATGATATTAACGTACTTCATAGTTTAGGAAATAAAAACTTTAAAACTTGTTAAAGGTGTTTAAATTTCAAAATCTAGGGTTGTAATCGAAGCATGGATTTATGTTTTCTTATACCGGCTTTTGTTTTAGTTCTAAAGCAGCTTGATTCTCTATTTTTATTAACAAATTAGCTTATTTGAGTACAAAATTTAAAAATAAATACTCAAGTGATATACATTTTTGAAATCAGCAAAAAAGGTTCTATGAGATGGTGCTAAAACAAAAGATTGCGCCTATTTAAAAAACTAAAGTTGATGATGGTTCCAGAAAACCGAAACGTTTTACATCAAATGTGTTTTCGGGACCGGGTGTAGAATACAAAATGGCTTAGGAGAAGTTCGGTCAGATTTAAAAAATTTTTGATAATAAGGAAAATAAAGTGAAAAAACGGAAAATCAATTTTTTGCTTTTTTGTCAATAATTCAAAAACAAAAGCAGCTAGGGCACTTTTCTTTTTAGATTATTAGTTGGCATAAAATTCCGCAACTTTGCCTCAATTTAACCGTTTCTCTATCTCTTCAAATAAGCGAGATTCCCATGCTGCCGGTCGAATTTGAATAACCCTGTATAGGGTGTTTCGTTTTATATATTTTTTATTTGAAAAAAAAATTTTTAAATCATTTTCGACGTAACAAACCATCGAAAGTAGGTGATGGGATAGAGAGGCAGATAGACGAGCGAACAGGTAGAAAAGGTTTTTTTTTTTGAATTTGTGTCTCATTTGGGTGTTGTAATAGAAAAATAAAAAGTCGGTTAAGAGATTTTTTTTTAAAATGGGGAACATAAAGTAGAAGATGAAAACAAACTTAATAACTATACTCAACGACTCAACATTTCGAAAGGAATATAAAGGTGTGAAGTTATTATTATTTCCGGATAGGATGAAAAATCAATGATTTCACATTTTTATTTCGTTCCAGACGCTTTTTATATATCATCTTTTGAACATAAAGATTTACAATTTACACTATATACGGGGAAAATTTTGCTTAAAAATTCTTTAGTGAGAAAACAAAAAGAAAGTTGATAATATCGATTCTTTTATTTGTTACAAAATACGGATGTTTTGAAACTGGGAACACAAAGAAAATATAGAAACCGAAAAAATAACTGTCTACAAATTTTCTAGGCAGTTTAAAAGATTGCTTCAATAAAAATAAACAAATGTCTGTAGAAAACGGACTATTTTTTATTTCCTATGCTTTAGACCACAAAGAAACTTTCCTCTATTATTTTGAGAGTTACACCTGTGCATTTTCTTTTATCGACTTACTTTTTCAACTATCCACTATTGCCAAAAATCGCTTATTCAATGTTTGAAATTTTAAAGACTTTCGATTCGTTAAATAACAATAGGCTAAAATATATCAAGCCTACGACGGATATCGGTATACTTTTAAGAATAAAGGAAGTAGAATAAGATGAGATAAGCGATAGACCGAGTGGATTGAAGAGCGAATAAAGCGACGAGAACATTTGAAAGTTGGAGAAAAGACAATTACCACTAAAGGGGGATAATACTTAAAGAAACATATTCAACTTCCACCAAAAGCCTCCCTCACGTATCTTAATAAAACTAAATTTATTTATTTAACTTCTCTAATTATTAATTATTTCCTCAATTTTCATTTTCATCACTTACTACTAACCAATTCAAAAAATTATTTATAAACCCGTTAACTTTTTTTATTTTTAGGGGGACCTGTAACGAACCCGTTGGCGCATGACTTAGCGATTTTTTTGTTGAAAATAGTGTCACGCTTAAAAATATTACGCAAATTATTTAATGCAATTATTAAGTAGTACAAGAATTTAATGTACACAGAGTTTACAATGCGTGACTATTGTCAGGTATTGGAAGAATGTGAGATAAAGCATAAATTGTCAGTTTTAGCAATTTTAGTTGGCGCGTGTGCCAAGTTAATAAAAGGCCCCAAAGTAGGTTTTGAAGTTTTTATTATTCGAAAACGCGAGAAATAGTTCGAAATCAATTACATAAGAACTGAACATTTCAGATCGATCGTACTTGTGAATGGGATTACCTTCGGTAAAATTGGAAGTGCTAAAACTTTGCAACTAGTGTCAAAAAATTCTAATTTATGTGAACTTTAAGTGTACTAAATTAAAATTTGTTATTGTGTTAAATAAGTGTCCATTTAGGTGTTGTTCGGTTTGTGTGGCCACCCTATATTAAGAACATTAATAAAAGTTGTAAGTAGAAAAGTAAGGTTTTAAATTAGCTGTTTTTCGTTTATCTTTAATTAAGCTTTTTAATGTTAACAAATTTTATCTGAAAATCTAGACATTAAATATAATTAAAAGGCGAGTGTTAGAATTTTTAAGGATTTTGGGAAAAGAAAAGATTTGAAGTTTGGTGTAAAATATATTTTTGTTAAAAGTTGAATAAATCAAGATGAGTGTAAGTAAGAAGTTTATAAGTAGCAAGAAAATTTCTTAAAGAATAATTCGAGTTGGGTATTTGTCGTTCAGGTTCAGGTCAACCCCTTTCTTGTGATCTACTTCCTTCTAAAGCTTGCGAAACGGAAGAACATCGATAAATTACTAAACCTTAAAGTTGTAACAGTCTGATGTGATAGGTCTTGTTCGTTCGATATATAGAAGAAGTTATACGTGTGTTTAGTTGAGAAAAGTTTGTCCTTTATGTAATGGTATATTCAAATCACTTTTATATATCGATATAAAAAAGTTAAGCTACAGGTGCAAATTCTTTATAAAAGAAGCATTCGCGCTCTCGTCCTAGTCGCTAGGTTTCCGTAACATACTTGACTTTCAGATTTGTTTGAAAAGTTGATATTTTCCCACAGCTTGAGTCTCGAGTGTAAGGAAATTCACCTGCGTCTCTTGCACTCGAGATTTAGGAAGTTTGACTTTTGTGTTATGTAACAACCAATTAACCGTAGTAGACTACAAAGACACATTAAGATATTCTCGATAAAAAGTTATAAAGCGAGAAGCACTAAAACAGCCTGATTTATATCAAATACATGCTAAGAAAGTGTAATTTACTTGGCTAATTTAACATTAAATGTCAAAGGCAGACGGCGTTCGTCTGCGGCCAAACTTTGCGGGAGTATTTTATTCGTGACAGCCAATAAGAAAGCACCCTTGTTCTCGCATTCGGCAGTGCGTTTGTTCGAGTTTATACAGAAATCTTACTGATAAATTATGGAGAACTGCCGGATCAATATGTACTCTCTTTCGTCGAATAGCAACCGACTTACTTAACAGAAGTGTCGGATATAAGTTTAATTGAATGAATCGAAAATAGATTTAGAACAGAACTAACTTTATTTCCGATTCACTAACAATTCATAAATTCCTATATATTTCGATAACAGAACTGCCGCTTCTAAACAAACGCACGCAACCACCAAAATTCTAACAGCCAAATCCTCCAATTTAAATTAATCGCAAGTGCTTTAACCTTAGCATACAGAGTCTCCTCTTAGTCCCCAATCAAACAAAACCGTTTTCCTAATTTATTTAAAAAACTCCTACACCAAGTAGAACAGCTCAAGAACGGAGTGCTTCGGGTATAAATGAAAAACACGTTAAAATTAATAATAAAAAAAGTAGGGGTTTGAACCGACGATGGGTGTTACATACAGATAAACCGACTTTTTTATTTTTTGCGTTTTTAAACTCACAAAAATTGTGAATTACCTATAAATCGTAGACTTCTACCACCCTAATAGTATTGATATAATTATGAGTAAGATAGACACCTCTACATACGACAATAACATCCCCGATATGCAAATTTCAACTTATGCATAACGCCTACCGACAGTTTGAGTAATAACTAATAAGAATAAGCAATCATCACATCACTATGCAAATTTGTAGCATAATGTTGTTGCTTAGACAAAAGAAACAACTTTTGTAAAACGTTTCGTGATATTTACACAGTTATTATGACAGACGGTGCAGATTTACTGGAGCATTGAACCGAAAATTGGATTATATACTATGCAATTTGCACACAATTTCCTTACTTCCTTCCTTGCCCATCCCGAAATCAGGATGAGAAATAGCAGGAGTTAGACGTGCGACGAATTGCAATGCAGTTATCTTCCGGAAACTACTAACGGAACTTTTTCAAAAAATAAAAAAAATTAAATAAATTCGCGCATTAATTTAAAATTAGGCGTTTTTCAATCATAAAAAACAAAATAATCTAATCGAAATAAGTTTTCTTTTCTTACAAATAACTTTTAAATTACAAACTCTCCAACAGTCAATTCGAATAAACTAATCTACGAGAAGTGATGTAGTAGTCGAGCTTTTGTTTCTTCATTTAAAGTATCGACTTTTGATTTGCTAATAAACCCATTTCAACTTCCTACTTTATTAATAACAATTTCTACACAATTCAACTATACGCTCGTTTTTAATTCAGAATAAAAGTTTTTAACAGACTCACTATTCATCTTAAGACAAGCTTAAACTAATAAAAGTTTCCATAATGAAATTATTCCACACACGCATCCATCAGGGAATACGCTTTTTCAAATAGTATTAACACTATTAACTATACTAAATCAAAAAATATAAATTTTACGATGTACCTCGAATAAACATGGCTAACTGCACACATTAACAGATCCCATAAACACAAAGTCTTCGTAAAAGATCTCAATTTGCTACGGTTTAGTCCAAAACAGGTCGTCTTCAGAAGATGTCGATTTTCAAAAACGCTTCAATGGAACTGCCCCCTTTAAGGATTATTTTGGGTTGCACTTGGGAAATAGATTATTATTGACAACTTTTGTAACACAAACTTATAGATGATTGAATTTTGTATAATTTTCATCTGAAATAATTTTTTCTTACGTCAGCACTTTAGAAGATATCAAGCTACAAAGTAGAACTCACAAAAGCTTCAATGTAAATGCCCCTTTAAGGATTATTTTGCGTTGCACTTGAAAAATAGATTATTTTTGACAACTTTTATAACACAAACTTACAGATGATTGAATTTTGTATAATCTTCATCCGAAAAATTTTTTTCTTATGTTAGCACTCTAGAAGATATCAAGCTACAAAGTAGAACTCACAAAAGCTTCAATGGAAATGCCCCTTTAAGGATTATTTTGCGTTGCACTTGGGAAATAGATTATTTTTGACAACTTTTGTAACACAAACTTATAGATCATTGAATTTTGTATAATTTTCATCTGAAATAATTTTTTCTTACGTCAGCACTTTAGAAGATATCAAGCTACAAAGTAGAACTCACAAAAGCTTCAATGGAAATGCCCCTTTAAGGATTATTTTGCGTTGCATTTGAAAAATAGATTACTCTTGACAACTTTTGTAATTCAAACTTACAGATGATTGAATTTTGTATAATTTTCATCTGAAATAATTTTTTCTTACGTCAGCACTTTAGAAGATATCAAGCTACAAAGTAGAACTCACAAAAGCTTCAATGGAAATGCCCCTTTAAGGATTATTTTGCGTTGCATTTGAAAAATAGATTATTCTTGACAACTTTTGTAACTCAAACTTACAGATGATTGAATTTTGTATAATTTTCATCTGAAATAATTTTTTATTACGTCAGCACTTTAGAAGATATCAAGCTACAAAGTAGAACTCACAAAAGCTTCAATGGAAATGCCCCTTTAAGGATTATTTTGCGTTGCACTTGGGAAATAGATTATTTTTGACAACTTTTGTAACACAAACTTATAGATGATTGAATTTTGTATAATTTTCATCTGAAATAATTTTTTATTACGTCAGCACTTTAGAAGATATCAAGCTACAAAGTAGAACTCACAAAAGCTTCAATGGAAATGCCCCTTTAAGGATTATTTTGCGTTGCATTTGAAAAATAGATTATTCTTGACAACTTTTGTAACTCAAACTTACAGATGATTGAATTTTGTATAATTTTCATCTGAAATAATTTTTTCTTACGTAAGCACTTTAGAAGATATCAAGCTACAAAGTAGAACTCACAAAAGCTTCAATGGAAATGCCCCTTTAAGGATTATTTTGCGTTGCATTTGAAAAATAGATTATTCTTGACAACTTTTGTAACTCAAACTTACAGATGATTGAATTTTGTATAATTTTCATCTGAAATAATTTTTTCTTACGTCAGCACTTTAGAAGATATCAAGCTACAAAGTAGAACTCACAAAAGCTTCAATGGAAATGCCCCTTTAAGGATTATTTTGCGTTGCATTTGAAAAATAGATTATTCTTGACAACTTTTGTAACTCAAACTTACAGATGATTGAATTTTGTATAATTTTCATCTGAAATAATTTTTTCTTACGTCAGCACTTTAGAAGATATCAAGCTACAAAGTAGAACTCACAAAAGCTTCAATGGAAATGCCCCTTTAAGGATTATTTTGCGTTGCATTTGAAAAATAGATTATTCTTGACAACTTTTGTAACTCAAACTTACAGATGATTGAATTTTGTATAATTTTCATCTGAAATAATTTTTTCTTACGTCAGCACTTTAGAAGATATCAAGCTACAAAGTAGAACTCACAAAAGCTTCAATGGAAATGCCCCTTTAAGGATTATTTTGCGTTGCATTTGAAAAATAGATTATTCTTGACAACTTTTGTAACTCAAACTTACAGATGATTGAATTTTGTATAATTTTCATCTGAAATAATTTTTTATTACGTCAGCACTTTAGAAGATATCAAGCTACAAAGTAGAACTCACAAAAGCTTCAATGGAAATGCCCCTTTAAGGATTATTTTGCGTTGCACTTGGGAAATAGATTATTTTTGACAACTTTTGTAACACAAACTTATAGATGATTGAATTTTGTATAATTTTCATCTGAAATAATTTTTTATTACGTCAGCACTTTAGAAGATATCAAGCTACAAAGTAGAACTCACAAAAGCTTCAATGGAAATGCCCCTTTAAGGATTATTTTGCGTTGCATTTGAAAAATAGATTATTCTTGACAACTTTTGTAACTCAAACTTACAGATGATTGAATTTTGTATAATTTTCATCTGAAATAATTTTTTCTTACGTAAGCACTTTAGAAGATATCAAGCTACAAAGTAGAACTCACAAAAGCTTCAATGGAAATGCCCCTTTAAGGATTATTTTGCGTTGCATTTGAAAAATAGATTATTCTTGACAACTTTTGTAACTCAAACTTACAGATGATTGAATTTTGTATAATTTTCATCTGAAATAATTTTTTCTTACGTCAGCACTTTAGAAGATATCAAGCTACAAAGTAGAACTCACAAAAGCTTCAATGGAAATGCCCCTTTAAGGATTATTTTGCGTTGCATTTGAAAAATAGATTATTCTTGGAGACTTTTGTAACTCAAACTTACAGATGATTGAATTTTGTATAATTTTCATCTGAAATAATTTTTTCTTACGTCAGCACTTTAGAAGATATCAAGCTACAAAGTAGAACTCACAAAAGCTTCAATGGAAATGCCCCTTTAAGGATTATTTTGCGTTGCATTTGAAAAATAGATTATTCTTGACAACTTTTGTAACTCAAACTTACAGATGATTGAATTTTGTATAATTTTCATCTGAAATAATTTTTTCTTACGTCAGCACTTTAGAAGATATCAAGCTACAAAATAGAACTCACAAAAGCTTCAATGAATGTGCCCCTTTAAGGATTATTTTGCGTTGCACTTGGGAAATAGATTATTTTTGACAACTTTTGTAACACAAACTTATAGATGATTGAATTTTGTATAATTTTCATCTGAAATAATTTTTTATTACGTCAGCACTTTAGAAGATATCAAGCTACAAAGTAGAACTCACAAAAGCTTCAATTAAATGCCCCTTTAAGGATTATTTTGCGTTGCACTTGGGAAATAGATTATTTTTGACAACTTTTGTAACACAAACTTATAGATGATTGAATTTTGTATAATTTTCATCTGAAATAATTTTTTATTACGTCAGCACTTTAGAAGATATCAAGCTACAAAGTAGAACTCACAAAAGCTTCAATGGAAATGCCCCTTTAAGGATTATTTTGCGTTGGACTTGGGAAATAGATTATTTTTGACAACTTTTGTAACACAAACTTATAGATGATTGAATTTTGTATAATTTTCATCTGAAATAATTTTTTATTACGTCAGCACTTTAGAAGATATCAAGCTACAAAGTAGAACTCACAAAAGCTTCAATGGAAATGCCCCTTTAAGGATTATTTTGCGTTGCACTTGGGAAATAGATTATTTTTGACAACTTTTGTAACACAAACTTATAGATGATTGAATTTTGTATAATTTTCATCTGAAATAATTTTTTATTACGTCAGCACTTTAGAAGATAATCAAGCTACAAAGTAGAACTCACAAAAGCTTCAATGGAAATGCCCCTTTAAGGATTATTTTGCGTTGGACTTTAAATATAGATTATTTTTGACAACTTTTGTAACACAAACTTATAGACGATTGAATTTTGTATAATTTTCATCTGAAATAATTTTTTCTTACGTCAGCACTTTAGAAGATATCAAGCTACAAAGTAGAACTCACAAAAGCTTCAATGTAAATGCCCCTTTAAGGATTATTTTGCGTTGTACTTGGGAAATAGATTATTTTTGACAACTTTTGTAACACAAACTTATAGATGATTGAATTTTGTATAATTTTCATCTGAAATAAATTTTTATTACGTCAGCACTTTAGAAGATATCAAGCTACAAAGTAGAACTCACAAAAGCTTCAATGGAAATGCCCCTTTAAGGATTATTTTGCGTTGCACTTGGGAAATAGATTATTTTTGACAACTTTTGTAACACAAACTTATAGATGATTGAATTTTGTATAATTTTCATCTGAAATAATTTTTTATTACGTCAGCACTTTAGAAGATATCAAGCCACAAAGTAGAACTCACAAAAGCTTCAATGGAAACGCCCCTTTAGGGCCTATTTTGCGTTGCTTTTGGGAAATAGATTATTTTAAATAATTTTTTCTCACGTCAGCATTTCAGCAGATATCAGCCTAGAAACGATGCTTATGTACCAAAACTACAGGTATACTGTTATTTAGAAAAAACTTGAAATTTTTTGAAAAAAGTTTCTAATTTTATTGTTATAAAGAATTTTATAAAAAGAATTTTCTAAGGATTTTGAAGGAGTAATATAACAATAGGGGTAACTTTAATTATAGCACTTTTTAATTATAACCGATTGGTTCGAGTTTTATAAAAATATAAAAATATTGTTCTTCATAATACAATAGAAATTTTTAAGCATTAATTTACATTAGTAATTAATGATGTTCGTAGAGTCTCAGCTCTTAGTTGTATTCAATCGTTCTATAGAAATTGACTCGTTGATTCCATTAAAAAAGCTTAATAATAAAAATGAATTAATTTGAAGAGCAACCTTAAAAAGTTGCAAATTTTTATTATAAAATTGTAGGTAATTTAGAAAATATCGTTCGTTATTTTATTGTCGTTATTATATTGTAACAAAATGTTTGGAATTAAAAAAAATTTTTTTTTGCTTTTATAACTTTAGTTTTAATCAACTTTTATATTTAATCCAAACTCATCTTGCTAATGTCATTTTATGTGTAAAGATTTAATCTTATAAATTGATGTTTAAATAGCGTAATATAGCCTGTAGCGTACTAGTTAAAAACCACCAATAATTTCCAGCCTTTTTATGTTATATAACCTTATTACTTTGATCAATATTAGTACAAAAGAAATAGTAATAACAATAATTTTGAACCTATCTCGTGATTCTATATAATAAACGCGCTCTGAAAATTATTCTATTAAAAAACATTTATCAAAAACTCATGTTGGTTCATTCAAACCTCGTCATTTTAACACATATTATACTTTTTATTATCACGCCATACATAATATTTTATTAACTTAAATTAACAAAATTACAGATTTCCTAACAATAAAAATCTATTTCATTTAATCGCAAGTCCATTTTCCTAAATATGGCCTTTAATCGACAAATCCAGGTTATTAGCTCATAACATTCCCCTCTAACGCTCAGGTATTTGCTACGCCAGGCCTGTGCGCACTGCGCTAACAGGAGTCTATGGAGATCTAATCTAGAGTCTTATAATTTTTCACCGCGATCACTTACCAAAACAATAAAAACGTACGCCGCTGGATTTTTTGGTAAAATAATAGGTTTTATAATTTCCCATTTGGTTTTGGAAAGAAAATAATATTTTGTAATTTTTCGATTAGGCGCCGCTCCATTTCGGAGATATTCAACATTCCTAATTTTGGTATTTTAGACAGATTGAATTGCAATTATTTCAAAAATGGAAGGCCTAATCGAAAAATTACCAATTATTATTTTCGTTTCAAAACCAAATGGGGAATTAGAATTGGTATTATTTTCTCAAAAAATCCAGCGGCGTACGTCTTTATTTTTAAATTTCATTAGACTATTTAGTTTATTTTGAAACCTAAAAAGTTTAGTTCTCATGTTTCGTGATTTTAGCTTATTGTAGATAAAAATTAAATGAAAATTCAAATTGAAGACGGTTCTTTTAGAAAAAGTTGAAAGCTAAGAATTTAAATCCGAAGCTTATTTTAACTATTAATCGTTAAGGATGCGTATCTAATAGCCGTGATACGAAAGCACAGCAGAAATTCGAAAAGTGAAAGTCCTTAAAAGCCACTAATTTGTTACGTTCAGTCACGTGTAGTATTACGGTCAACTGATAAACAAAAAGTTTTTTGCAAATTTAAATAAAAAGAAATTATTTGGGTAAAATGAAATGAAAAAAGGAAGATTTTGATTAAACATTTTGTTAACCTATAGCAATAAAGTTAAAACGATTTTGTAAGACGTACATTTCACTAGATGACTTAATCCTATTTACCACCTGTCTGAAAATTTCTTAAATGGGATTGCACTTTATCCTATACTTCGCTGAAATGAACATATCAAAATAAATGAAATATCAAACGTTTCAATTTGAAATTTCAAATTAAATTGCTTTATTTCTAAAATTTGTTGTTCGTAATAGACGAGAAGTAATTTGTGAATGTGAGTTATGTAAACTGTTGTAAAGTACATAGGAAGTAAAATTAGCTTTTAGAATAGCATAACTTCGAGTCGAACAGTAGCCGGACACTTGACAAATCACAACAATTTGCCTGTATACCTAGATAAGTTTATCTCATTTTGTGAGCAGCTTTTGGTCCTGCTCTCGCCCGGGTAGCTCATTTCTCACAAGTAGCTTTTATACCGTAATAGCTATTTCAAGTAAAACCTACTGACATCTACTTAAGAACGTCCATTTACTTCCTTTTAAATTATTATTCATTAAAATTAAACTTAAATCCAAAAATTGAAACATTCCACTTAATCAAAAATTTCTCTTCTTGGCTTGTTTTAATACGCTTCAACGTCTCTCCCGAATATCACTGTAGCTGCTTAAATACATCAATTACGCCAATTTGACTTCTATTATAAATTAAAGAGGATACAATTTTCTCTCAGAAACATCCAACACGGTTGTTCCAACTGTCTTAATTAACCAGTACCAGTAGAACAAAAAAGATGAAGATTATTTTCATACGCTTTAGAGGTCTTTTACGAATGCCAATGTAACTCCTGAAAGGCTACAATTACGCTAATTTGGCCTCTATTATCAATTAAAGAAGATACAATTTTGTTTCAGAAACATCAGTACCAGCAGAACAAAAAAAGATGAACCAGTTGACTTAATTTCATATGCCTCAGAGGTCTCTTATGAATGTCAATGTAACTCCTGAAAGACTACAATTACGCCAATTTGGCCTCTATTATCAATTAAAGAGGATACAATTTTGTTTCAGAAATATCCAACCCGTTTGTTTAAACTGTATTAGTGAACTAGTACCAGTAGAACAAAAAAAAGAAGAACCAGTTGACTTATTTTTATACGCTTTTTACGTCTCCACGAATGTCACTGTACCTCCTCAAAAACTATAATTACACCAATTTGATTTCTATTATAAATTAAAGAGGGTAGAATTTTCTTTCAGAAACATCCAATACGTTCGTTCCCACTGTCTTAATTAATCAGTGCCAGTAGAACAAAAAAATAACTGTCAGTGGATTATTTTTATACGCTTTTTGGGTCTCCACGAATGTCACTGTACCTCCTCAAAAACTATAATTACACCAATTTGATTTCTATTATAAATTAAAGAGGGTAGAATTTTCTTTCAGAAACATCCAATACGTTCGTTCCAACTGTCTTAATTAATCAGTGCCAGTAGAACAAAAAAAGAACTATCAGTTTGATTATTTTTATACGCTTTTTACGTCTTCACGAATGTCACTGTACCTCCTCAAAAACTATAATTACACCAATTTGATTTCTATTATTAATTAAAGAGGGTAGAATTTTCTTTCAGAAACATCCAATACGTTCGTTCCGACTGTCTTAATTAATCAGTGCCAGTAGAACAAAAAAAGAACTATAAGTTTGATTATTTTTATACGCTTTTTAGGTCTCCACGAATGTCACTGTACCTCCTCAAAAACTATAATTACACCAATTTGATTTCTATTATTAATTAAAGACGGTAGAATTTTCTTTCAGAAACATCCAATACGTTCGTTCCAACTGTCTTAATTAATCAGTGCCAGTAGAACAAAAAAAGAACTATCAGTTTGATTATTTTTATACGCTTTTTACGTCTTCACGAATGTCACTGTACCTCCTCAAAAACTATAATTACACCAATTTGATTTCTATTATAAATTAAAGAGGGTAGAATTTTCTTTCAGAAACATCCAATACGTTCGTTCCAACTGTCTTAAGTAATCAGTGTCAGTAGAACAAAAAAAGAACTATCAGTTGATTATTTTTATACGCTTTTTACGTCTCCACGAATGTCACTGTACCTCCTCAAAAACTATAATTACACCAATTTGATTTCTATTATAAATTAAAGAGGGTAGAATTTTCTTTCAGAAACATCCAATACGTTCGTTCCAACTGTCTTAATTAATCAGTGCCAGTAGAATAAAAAAATAACTACCAGTTTGATTATTTTTATACCCTTTTTACGTCTCCACGAATGTCACTGTACCTCCTCAAAAACTATAATTACACCAATTTGATTTCTATTATAAATTAAAGAGGGTAGAATTTTCTTTCAGAAACATCCAATACGTTCGTTCCAACTGTCTTAATTAATCAGTGCCAGTAGAATAAAAAAATAACTACCAGTTTGATTATTTTTATACCCTTTTTACGTCTCCACGAATGTCACTGTACCTCCTCAAAAACTATAATTACACCAATTTGATTTCTATTATAAATTAAAGAGGGTAGAATTTTCTTTCAGAAACATCCAATACGTTCGTTCCAACTGTCTTAATTAATCAGTGCCAGTAGAATAAAAAAATAACTACCAGTTTGATTATTTTTATACGCTTTTTACGTCTCCACGAATGTCACTGTACCTCCTCAAAAACTATAATTACACCAATTTGATTTCTATTATAAATTAAAGAGGGTAGAATTTTCTTTCAGAAACATCCAATACGTTCGTTCCAACTGTCTTAAGTAATCAGTGTCAGTAGAACAAAAAAAGAACTATCAGTTGATTATTTTTATACGCTTTTTACGTCTCCACGAATGTCACTGTACCTCTTTAAAAACTATAATTACACCAATTTGATTTCTATTATAAATTAAAGAGGGTAGAATTTTCTTTCAGAAACATCCAATACGTTAAGTTCCAACTGTCTTAATTAATCAGTGCCAGTAGAACAAAAAAATAACTGTCAGTTTGATTATTTTTATACGCTTTTTACGTCTCTACGAATATCATTGTACCTCCTCAAAGGCTCTAATTACGCCAATTTGACCACGAGTGTATAAATTTGTTTAATAATTCTACTTCCATTTTAATAATAATTTTTCTTAGAATCACCACTCATTCATAGTTTGATAAGTCTTGAATTTGAGCGATAGTTGCTTTAAAAGTGTTGTGAATTCTGGGTGGCGAAGGCTCCCACGGGTCACGTTTAGTAGATATTATTTTTCAATTTGATTTTTAAAAAAATTTAGCGATTATAAAAGTACTTTATGGAGGATTTTGTTAATTTAAAGTAATTATTTTTAAATGTCACCTCTGGCTGATTGGAGAAATAATAAATTAGAAGGATTTTTTTTAATAAATTTTATATGCCGCTGTAGTAAGCTTTATTAGTGTATGAAAAATCGATTTTGTAAAAGGGTATATTAAAATAATTATAAGCAACAAGTTGAAGTTTTTACTAATTGTTGGTAAATTTGATATTAGTTACAGTGCATAACGTTAGATTTAGGTAAGAATTATAAAGAAATTATGTAACATGAAGCTTTTGGTAGTTAAAGGGAAAGTTGAAAAGCTGAAATTTTAGTTAAAGTTCATTATTTTGACATTTCCTCTCAATTTGAGATACTTGAGAACACCTGGTGAAAGCTCAAATCATAGTAAATGAAGATTGTTGAACACGGGATTTAGATGATTAGAATTCCCTCGTGTATTCTGTATAATACAAGTAATCGGTAGAAGTTCTAATTAACCACTAAGAATTTCAAGTATGCATGTGGCTGCCTTCATTTTACCACTTCAACAAATTATTACGATAAAGAGACAACAAATTCAATATTTACTAATTATTTTAATAAACTCTCGTAAGTACGACTTCTTTCAAAAGTCAACAATATTTTAAGTTTGAAAACGTTTTCTAAAGGAAATTTATTTTAAATGAAAATATGAAATATTATAAGGATTGAATATCAAGTTCGTTTTTTTTCTAAAATATTACTGTCATATCTTAGTTCTATTCTGACAAATAAAATTTGTCTTTTATAATTTTCAATTTTCTTCAACTTTTCTTATTTTTTCAATTTTAAATGAAGTCGAATTTTGTAATTAGACATTCATTTCAAAATTGTAGCTTTGTGGGTGATTTTGACAACTTATGGTGAGCGGAAGTGTCGCACTAGGTGCTGGTCACAGCGCGTGTTGTGGTAATGAATAGTCCCCGGAGCACCATCATGCAACCCCTGTTACTGACAACCGGCTATTTCTGTTTTGTTTTCCCTTTTCTATTTGTTGGTTTATCCCAAGATTTGTAAATTATTTTCACACAAAATTAACTATTTTTTTCCTCCTAAATATATAACACACACCTGTGCATCGATTGTAAAACTTCACCAAGTTACGATCCAAAAAAGTAGTTCAATCAAGATTAACGAACAAAAGAAACGAGGTTAGATAGAGTAAAGTGAATAAAACCCCAACGAAGCACACCATTTAAGTGCAAAGTGGGTGATTGATAATATGGAATAAGTTGATTGATTGAAATTTAGAAAATGTTTATTTCAACCCTAAGAATGTACTTAAAGATTTTTAAAAATAAATCTTCTTTTATTTAAAAAATAATATTTTATTAAACGCTCCTGCTTCAACATACGAACATGGCTTACCTATAAATCTAAAAGTATTATCTGTCTAGATTCTTATATGAGAAATCTCATGCTCTCATCGGACAGATCTTTAAACGGAACACCATTTTTAGATTTATTTTTTTACTCCGACCTATTTTGTTTTCTTCAGGATTACTACTCACTATGCAAACTTCTTAATCTCCAAAGAAGCTTACACCAACCTAAATAATGAATCTAATTGAGTCACAAATCCGAAAAATTGATTTTTTCAACTTCGAGCTATTTCTCTAAAACTGCCAAATTAGTTTTTCGACTGTACTTTGAAAATGGTACTCTTTAGAAAATTTTTTTTTACAAAAACGTTCAGAACGTTAAAAGAGCTATCAAACGATACTAAACTCGACTTTTTATCACATCGACGCTAGGCGTCGCGACGTTCAATTTTACATTTTTTATAAAGAAATATTGTTTTTTTTTTGCAGAAGACCTCTGTTCGTTTTGTCTAAATTTTAGAACTCTTTAGTTTGGTATCCGAATTAAAAAGACAACAATAGCCCTCTTTAACAAAATAAAAAGTTGAACGCCGCGACGCTTAGCGTCGATGTGATAAAATGTTGAGTTTGGTATCGTTTGATAGCTTTTTTAACCTCCTAAAAAATTTTCTTACAAATTTTTTTTCTAAAGTAAACCATTTTCAAACAACGGTAGAAAAAGTAAATTGCCAATTTTCAGTTCAATTGAATTGTTTTTGTTACGGTAATTATAATTAGTATCAATTGATGATGGTTATAATAATTTATTAAGTGTATTT
This sequence comes from Malthinus seriepunctatus, assembly GCA_963924605.1. Classification (NCBI taxonomy): domain Eukaryota; kingdom Metazoa; phylum Arthropoda; class Insecta; order Coleoptera; family Cantharidae; genus Malthinus; species Malthinus seriepunctatus. The sequence goes on from OZ004605.1 coordinate 3,479,842, forward strand.
ATTAATGCAGGTCCTAATGAAGTTGGTTGATCCCTACATAACTACATAAATAATTAAATACACTGGCTTCGCATACTCCGAATTGCATTCAACAGACTTTTTTAATCGTAAGCCGCTTTTAAAATCCCTCTCCTACCATACGCCAGCGTTTCCAACTTTTTAAAGAGCTATATACGCAACCTGTATAAGTGAGCTTTTTCTATCTACACAACAAAGGATTTTCTTAATCCTATACTGCTTTTAAAATCCGTCTCAGGCCATAAGCCAGAGCATTTCAAGATTTAAACAGCCGCAAGCATCAGTACGAAGTGTCATTTTTTAAGTTTCTATTGTTTTTCATTATAACTGACTGATTTCACGTACTTTCCACTTATCGTATCAGGTCACAAATCCATATTTCTTTTCTATAACATCCAAAGAGCCTTAAATATGCTCTACTAAGCACATTTTGCCTCCGCAGACTTCCAAAAGGTTAATTTAGATTTTTGTCTACCAAAACAGACGCGAGTGGTGGAAAGGTCTCGTTTTTAGGATTTTTGCTTATATCTCGAAAACGATGTGTCTTAGGGAAAAAATTATTCTTAGCGAAATGAAAGGAAATTTACTGCTCTACAACTTCTTTTTTAAAGAGTTTTAGCCGCCCTCGATTGCGAAGATGGGGACTGTGGTCTATTAGATATGGAATCTACGGACACGACAAAATCCTCAATCCTCAAAGCATTGGGGTTGGGGTTGGACTCCTGCGCCACCCGCCCATAAAACTCCCAGTAGGGCCACCCGATTGCGGGCCCTACGGGGAACGTCCACAAGGGCGCCTCTGGCAGTAGCAGGAAAGGAGTAGAGTGTCCGCCATTTCAAGCGTGACGTGAACTCGGCGGTCCGGTCAGCGTGCTTTATGCAACTGGCAGGTGCACACTCGTACCAGCGAGGTGTATGAAGTTGCTTATGTGCTCAAGCCCCATCTCGGGTGGAAGCGAGCAACAGGCGTGCATGTAGGTCTGCGTGGTAGGGCTTGTGGCTTGACCACTTGTCTAGCGCTAGTGTTCCGTAGAAGAGGGAGGGGGACGGAAAGGCTGGGTGGTAGGAGATGTACCCTACATACGCCTTAACCTAACCTAACCTAACCTCAAGGACACTCGAGTAAGCTCTTGACCGAAGGAGTTACTACGTAGGTCTTATAGAGCTACTGATCCCAGCCTCTGGGCAAAGGGAATGTTTATTCGCTCAATTAAACGATTTGGTAGTGGGTTGGTACCCACGCCGGTCGCCGTTGTATGGATGGGAGGGCTAGGCGATCGTTGCTGATAGGGGATGGTCGTCACCATGGTGATGGGGACTCTAACTCATCTTTAACCTAACCTAACCTAACGGTAGAATGCATAAGACCACCAGGGTGTTGTTCTTAGCTTCTGCTTGCTTAGCCTCTGCTTGGCGTAGAGTCAGGCATGTGTGAGGCTGGTGCACTAGTAGCACGTTATATTTATATAGCATGGTTGGTGGTAGGAGTCTGGTCCTGTACCGGGAGCGGAGTGGAAGTGGGGAGATATGGTCATTGGTTGACGGTGACCTATCTCTGGCCCTAACCTAACCTAACCTACGGACCAGATTTTCGACCGGGACAAGTTCTGTAAAATTCTGCCCTTGCACTCACGGACAAGGTGTTATGATTGTAAGGAGGTGCTGGAGGCTTACATTCGGTGCTACGGGAGGAGTGGGAGCCCACGGACTGACATGGCTAAGTCTGCCCACTCCAAATGGTGCTGGTACCGCTGCGGCTGTTGAAATGGTGCCTGCTGGTAAGTAGGGCGGCTCGTTGGCCATCCTCGACTGCGAAGACGGGGACTGTGGTCTATTAGATATGGAATCTACGAACACGCCAAAATCCTCGAGGAATGCTTTGGAGATGGATGCAAACCGCATCACTCCTAAATATAGATTTAATAGAAAGTTTCTAATTCTGCTGAATCCAACAGAGATCATCCAAGCAGATGTGCGGGTGTGTATTCACCAGAGCTCGCCCTCGAAAACAGTTTATCTCTGGGCTATTATGCTTCGGTTTTTCAAACCGAACTGATAGGTATATTAAACAGCGCTAATAAAATCCTAGATAGGAAAATACACAATAAAAAGATTTTGATATCATCGGATAGCAAAGCTGCTCTGCAAGCTCTAAACACTTGCAAGATAAAATCCGGCCTCTTTTTGGAGTGCGTGGAGAGCTGAACCAGATATCCAAAGACAATGTCCTTAGTCTTAGCTGGGTCAAAGGACATCAAGGAAATGAGGGTAACGAAAAAGCAGATGAGCTGGCTAAGATAGGGTCAAAAAGTCTTCCCTGTGGCCTTGAACCAATCATAAAACTAGCCCTAAAAACTGCCAATGTCCTCCTTAAGAATGATACTCATCTAATATACACTATAAGATGGGCAAATAATGCAAGTTGTAGCCAGAGCAAAAACTCCATACCAGCTCCCTCCAGAAAGCTTGCAAACTAAAAGCTGTTCCGAGTTAATCTATGAACAATTGCAGGGATACTCACGGGACACTGTCGGCTAAATAAGCATCTTCGCACACTGGGAATAGTAGATAATCCCAGATGTCAAGCATGTGATTACGAAGACGAGACTGCTGAACACGTGCTTTGTCAGTGTCCAGCTCTAACGTCTACAAGAGGATCCGTGTTGGGGGATTTCTGGCTCGACATGGCCAGAATAAACGCCACTCCTTCCGCCAGAGTTGTAGAGTGCATCCTAAAAGTGGGATGGCTTGGGACCTGATGGGTCTAGAGAGGCTGCTTTGGAGGATGTACAATGGGGCCAAACAAGTGACCTAAGTGGTAGGAGCTCCACTAATAATCCAGAATCCAGATCCGAAATAATTATTATTTCGGATGAACTCTTAATGTTCCAGAACGATTCCTTTAACTTGACATCGTTTATTAAAGAAATATTTGAACTAAATTTCTACTTTGGGTATATTTAACATTGTAGTAAAACATAATTTTGTTATTTATGTTTGAATTATTTGAATTGAAATGTAATAATTGTGCGATCATTGATCAATCATGCGATAATTTTGTTTGGTTTCTACGTAAATTATTAAAATGCTTGGTTAACAATTATTAACTCGACATTCCATTTTATTACATCGATTGTCACATAATATTTGTATATTCCTTTTGTTGCAAAACAACATGTGCAAAATAACCCTTAATTAGAAACAAATTAATTATATGTTTAAAAAATGTAGTTAGTGAATTTACGTGCGTATTATTGCTATAATCAATAAGAATATACAGGGTGATTCAGTTAAGCTGTTCACCTTAAAAATGAATAAGATTATCTACGAATTAGACGTGTGAATGGGCTCGAGGAATCACAAGGTGACTCCGTCAAAAAAAGGGGCAAATTAAAAATTTGTAGCACTTACAGTCGTATAACAATAATACAGTCATAGTTTACTTGAAAAGTAACTAGAATCATGAGTGTAAGTGTAAGTATTGGTGTTTAATTGAGTAAAAATTTGAATTTTTGCAGTCGATGAGGTTTGAAAGTTTTAAATTTGCCGCTAGAAATTCGTCGCCTTTAATGCGTGGAATGGTGGAATGGTTATATTCGGTTCTTTTAGGAGACTACGTGCACTTGTTTTACGATATGGAATTTTCTGGAATTTTGCGTATAACTGACGAATTTTTAACAGGCAAAAAGATAACAGTCGCAGATGGGGAAAGAATGTTACAAAGCGTGCAATTGTTGAAAATTCAGAACTTTATGTTGTTTCAAGTCCAAGACCACATCGTTCTTGGACAAGGAGATCCAAATTACTCCTTAGAGAAACTGGAGATCATTATACCGTATGCTAAACGAATTATACTCGGTGCTTTATGTATAAGAATTGCAATTATCATGGAACACCGTAAGTTTGATATTAAAATTTAATTATTTAAAAATCGATATAATTTTAGTATGTAAACAGCTGGTTTGTTACAAAAAAGTTACTAACAGCATGATAAATCGTTACATAATTTTATGTCGATATATTGAAGTGAATCAAAGTTTTACTATTGAACAAAGAAAACAAATCAAAGGTTTGAAAAATGTCATTTTACAGCGTTATCAAAGACTCATTCCGTAAGTGTTTAACTGTGATGTAATATATTTGTATTTTTATTTATACCCACCGATCTTTTATTGCACATACAATAATAAAATTCAATTGTTGCTACTAATTAGTTTATTATTACCAAACTGAATGCAAAATATTGAAATAGTGAAGCGGAAATACCAAAATTCAAAACTTCTTTCGATTGTCTCCACAGATATTCATTCTTTTCAAATCAAGACACTATTGGTGAAACAACTGACGCCCCATCAAGAATACATTGGCTTCATCGCAAATTGCCCTTCTATACAGAATAATCCACTCGCTGAACACGTTTTTTCCCAGATTGAGTTGGCTAGGCCGAAGGACGAGCAGTGACTAAACCAATGTTAAAACATCAGATGTGGTCATACCACATACCTCATTTTACTAGCTTTCAAAATATTAAAATAATATACAGAGTGTTTCATTTAATTTAAGAAAATTAACTCAATTTCCAATTATACCGAAAGTCAAAATACCTATAAAGTGCTTGGTATCGTATAACTACTAATTGTAAGAGATTTCAAAATATTCAAAAATATACTAAAATTTTTGATATTTTTGTAATTTCCGGTTTAACCGGAAGCGTTTTGTTAACCCAAAATAGTGTGAAATAATAGATATTTATGACATTGATACATTTATGAATTTTAAAATTTTAATTTTTATTACAATAGAAATGAGATTTTTGAAACTATTCATTTCAAAAAATCATAAATCCGGTCCTGTATTATACAGGTAACTAAAAAAGCAGAGTTCGATAGAGAATTGCGTTATCTATAACTTATCCAAAAATAAAAAGAACGCTCGAACCAGATTTTGAGAAAATCTGTATTAAAATTTTGACCTATTTTGGGCCCTTAATGGTAGGCAATTTTGGAACAATTTTTAAAACCGATTAAATTGAGACAAAAGCCCTATATTTTGGCTGTACAATGCCGTTTTGAAATTTTTATAATAATAATTACCGGCCAAGTTATAAGGGAAAAACCACAAAACCTCAAAGTCTTTAATTACGCCACTTTGACCACTAGTGCATAAATTTGTTTAATAATTCCGCTTCTCTTTAATAATAGCTTTTCTTAGAATTATCCCGTCGCGTCGCAAAATTTTGACATTCAGAAAATCATAACTCCGGTCCTGTATTATACAAGTAATTATAAAAGCAGAGTTCGATAGAGAATTACGTTATCTATAACTTATCCAAAAATAAAAAGAACGCTCGAACCAGATTTTGAGAAAATCGGTATTAAAATTTTGACCTATTTTGGGTCCTTAATGGTAGGCAATTTTGGAACAATTTTTAAAACCGATTAGATTAAAACAAAAGCTCTATATTTAGGCTGTACAATGCCGTTTTGAAATTTTTATAATAATATTTAGCGGCCAAGTTATAAGGAAAAAACCACATAATGGGACAATTCTTCTATTGGCCGCCATTTTGTTCTAACTGACTTAGTTAACCGGTACAGTAGAACAAATAGAGAACCATCAGTTGACTTATTTTCGACGTCTTTCACGAATGTCAATGTACCTCCTCAAAGTCTTTAATTACGCCAATTTGACCACTAGTGCATAAATTTGTTTAATAATTCTGCTTCTCTTTAATAATAGCTTTTCTTAGAATTATCCCGTCGCGTTGCAAAACTTTGACATTCAAAAAATCATAACTCCGGTCCTGTTTTATACAAGTAATTAAAAAAGCAGAGTTCGATAGAGAATTACGTTATCTATAACTTATCCAAAAATACAAAAAACGCTCGAAGCAGATTTTGAGAAAATCGATATTTTAATTTTGACCTATTTTGGGCCCTTAATGGTAGGCAATTTTGGAACAATTTTTAAAACCGATTAGATTAAAACAAAAGCTCTATATTTAGGCTGTACAATGCCGTTTTGAAATTTTTATAATAATATTTAGCGGCCAAGTTATAAGGAAAAAACCACATAATGGGACAATTCTTCTATTGGCCGCCATTTTGTTCTAACTGACTTAGTTAACCGGTACAGTAGAACAAATAGAGAACCATCAGTTGACTTATTTTCGACGTCTTTCACGAATGTCAATGTACCTCCTCAAAGTCTTTAATTACGCCAATTTGACCACTAGTGCATAAATTTGTTTAATAATTCTGCTTCTCTTTAATAATAGCTTTTCTTAGAATTATCCCGTCGCGTTGCAAAACTTTGACATTCAAAAAATCATAACTCCGGTCCTGTTTTATACAAGTAATTAAAAAAGCAGAGTTCGATAGAGAATTACGTTATCTATAACTTATCCAAAAATACAAAAAACGCTCGAAGCAGATTTTGAGAAAATCGATATTTTAATTTTGACCTATTTTGGGCCCTTAATGGTAGGCAATTTTGGAACAATTTTTAAAACCGATTAGATTAAAACAAAAGCTCTATATTTAGGCTGTACAATGCCGTTTTGAAATTTTTATAATAATATTTAGCGGCCAAGTTATAAGGAAAAAACCACATAATGGGACAATTCTTCTATTGGCCGCCATTTTGTTCTAACTGACTTAGTTAACCGGTACAGTAGAACAAATAGAGAACCATCAGTTGACTTATTTTCGACATCTTTCACGAATGTCAATGTACCTCCTCAAAGTCTTTAATTACGCCAATTTGACCACTAGTGCATAAATTTGTTTAATAATTCTGCTTCTCTTTAATAATAGCTTTTCTTAGAATTATCCCGTCGCGTTGCAAAACTTTGACATTCAAAAAATCATAACTCCGGTCCTGTATTATACAAGTAATTAAAAAAGCAGAGTTCGATAGAGAATTACGTTATCTATAACTTATCCAAAAATACAAAAAACGCTCGAAGCAGATTTTGAGAAAATCGATATTTTAATTTTGACCTATTTTGGGTCCTTAATGGTAGGCAATTTTGGAACAATTGTAAAAACCAGTTAGATCAAAACAAAAGCCTTGTATTTTAGCTGTATTATTCCGTTTTGAAATTTTTATAATAATAATTACCGGCCAAGTTATAAGGGAGAAACCACAAAATGGGACAATTGTTCTATCGGTCGCCATTTTGAATTAAAAAATTGCAATTTTTTTTGCATTTTTGGAATTAAAACTGGATTATAATTAATTTTTCCTAGACGAAAATTTAAAATTGTGATAATTGATAAACGAAAAAAAGACGTAAAAGTACGTTCTATATAAAAAATGTTGAATAGTTGAATTGAATCTTATATAAAATGTTTTTTTAGAAGGAAAAAAATAAAACAATTGCGAATTAAATGAAATGTGAACAAAATCCTATCATTCGTTTTTTTAGACGTACGTAATAATTCACGTGTCAGATGCAAATTTGACGGGTTGTCAGAACATGACGTTAGGTAGTTTGTCATTGCGGCACCCAGAAGTTTATTTTGGAAAGTTGGAGACGTATCGTATTTTAAAAAAGCGATTTTGTTAGTATTTATTCGAAATGGCCATGTAAATAGTCAATTTAAATTCTTTCTCAAATTTCTTCGAGATCATTGTGTGATACTAATTGTGGAGTTATAACGAAAGATGTTACGCCAGCTCAAAGTATAGAAGGGTCTATATAGTACACGGGGGAGTCATAATGGGACGCTCTCTTGAATGTAGACAGATCGTAATATAAAGTAGTTTGACCCTTCTTTTGTAGAAAATGTATAAAAAAACAAAAATTTAAACGAAAAATAAAATTTGCTACATCACAATTTTGTGTTCAAAATATGTTAAGCTTTAACCAGGTCCGCATTTAAAAGCCAACCCCATTTCCCCATTTGTACGTGATAACCGTTTCTGACTATGCAGTTCACCGAACGTTTAGACAATAGAGCTAATTTAATACTGCAGTATTACCAAAATGTAATGAATTTTTGCACATAGTTACGAATTCGTAATGTATATTTTAGTACGACTAGTGAGGTTACTTTCTGCTTCTGTTTCGTGTGTGAACTTTATTGTTCGTTCGCTGAATATGAAAATCTCCAGTGAACTATAATAATACCTAGATATTAAATTAGTTCAACATAAATTGCCTTTTTTGGTACCTAAAATTTATTTTTAATCATCTCTAAAATATGCACTTCTTTCATTTTCCATCCCCTATTTTCTTAAATTATGCAAATTTATTTTCTTTCGTTTCTAGTAACTTCGTACAATTTATCGTTCAAAACTTATACATTCCAACTTCCTTTCCACATCCACATAGATCGATGTCTATTATAACAATAAAATAAATTTTAAATGGACCGTAAAGGTACAAAAAATACTAAAAATTCTAGCCGCTTGCACTGAAGCACTCGAATTGTCACCGTTCGAGCTTAAAAGGGTGTAGTTGTGTGGTTGATAAACTAAAACGTTTCAGGACATTCAACAGCAACGACAAGGAATTTAACTAAACACCAACGAAATACAATTTGAAAAAAATTAATAAAATTATAGTATTAGCGAGCTTCAAAACAGCTACTAATTTAAATTAAATAAAACAAAATAAACGGGACGTGATTACACAATTTTTACTCAGCCTAGTAATGTGATTTTTTTACAATCTTTCATAAAATAACCCATAACTTGAACCTTTATAATATAAAATAAGAAAATAATATTGTAAATAATGTATTTTTGTAGTCTTTGCTCTCAACGCCCTGTTCAAACATCATAAATAAACAAGCGAGTTATAAATTTTGTAATTCAAGGAGTCCATTTTCATATCACGATACATAACTGTAATTAATGAAAAGTTGTGATGTGGCCATAACAGGAACATTTCCTACGTACGTATATTACATTGTGCTTTAACACATTTGTTTGCATTTTTGTACGTCAAGAAATTAAATAACAGAAATCACAGAACGTTTCTTAAATTATAGATTACTTAACCTAAAAATAACAGGCTTTAAAAGCAGCTAAAAAATATTTATTGATAAGACGTAAGTGAAAGAAATTATCCACAAATTAGACGTAGTGAATGAATTTTATAAAAAATCGTAGAAAGGGTCGTAAGTTGTGGATTAATTAATCCACGAACAACAGACTACAAAAGAAGTCAAAAATGTTTTTGGTTAAGACGTACCTAGTGAATGAAATTATCCACATATTAGACGTAGTGAATGAACTAATCAAAGAACCGCAGAATGGGACCTAAGTGGTGAATCAATTAATTTACGAATAACAAACTACAAAACAAGTTGAAAAGTGTTTAGATTAAGACGTACCTAGTGAATAAAATTATCCACAAATTAGACGTAGTGAATGAATTTATCAAAGGATCGTAGAACTGGTTCTAAGTTGTGGATTAATTAATCTACGAACAACAAACTACAAAAGAAGTCAAAAAATTTTTTTGGTTAAGACAGACCTAGTGAATGAAATTATCCACATATTAGACGTAGTGAATGAACCGCAGAATGGGACCTAAGTTGTGAATCAATTAATTTACTAATAACAAACTACAAAACAAGTTGAAAAGTGTTTAGATTAAGACGTACCTAGTGAATGAAATTATCCACAAATTAGACGTAGTGAATGAATTTTATAAAAAATCGTAGAAAGGGTCGTAAGTTGTGGATTAATTAATCTACGAACAACAGATTACAAAAGAAGTCGAAACATTTTTTTGGTTAAGACGTACCTAGTGAATGAAATTATCCACATATTAGACGTAGTGAATGAACTAATCAAAGAATCACAGAATGGGTCCTAATGTGTGAATTATTTAATTTACAAATAACAAACTACAAAACAAGTTGAAAAAAGTTTAGATTAAGACGTACCTAGTGAATGAAATTATCCACAAATTAGACGTAGTGAATGAATTTTATAAAAAATCGTAGAAAGGGTCGTAAGTTGTGGATTAATTAATCTACGAACAACAGATTACAAAAGAAGTCGAAACATTTTTTTGGTTAAGACGTACCTAGTGAATGAAATTATCCACATATTAGACGTAGTGAATGAACTAATCAAAGAATCACAGAATGGGTCCTAATGTGTGAATTATTTAATTTACAAATAACAAACTACAAAACAAGTTGAAAAATGTTTAGATTAAGACGTACCTAGTGAATGAAATTATCCACAAATTAGACGTAGTGAATGAATTTATCAAAAAAGCGCAGAACTGGTCCTTAGTTGTGGATTAATTAATCTACGAACAACCGACTACAAAGAAGTCAAAAAAATGTTTTTGGTTAAGACGTACCTAGTGAATGAAATTATCTGCATATTAGACGTAGTGAATGAACTAATCAAAGAATCGCAGAACGGGTCCTGAGTTGTGGATTAATTAATTTACGAATTAGGCGTAATGTATTAATTTTAGGACACCCTTTGTTACTCTTTCAAAGTATACGAAGTCGAGTTAAAAGTAAAACTAGTGATTGTTAACGCAACGATAAAGATGATAGTAAGGACGATGATAATGTTGGTGACCATAATTAATATAATAATTGAACGACGATAATAAAAATAATGATGATGATGACAAAAACGATTATTACAGTAATAATGATTATAATTAGAGTAAATACGATACAATAACGAGTGACGAATTTTACGATTTAATAAAATAGGAGAAGCGCTTTGAACATACCTATGGTCAGAATCAGAACCGAATGTGCGAGAACGAGGACGATGATAACGACGATACTAATAAAGCTGCAACGAATTGTCATGGAGTTTTATTTTAAATTGACAAAAAGAAATTTAAATGAAATTGTAACTCTTAATAAGTTTTTTAAGGTATTTTTTTATTCCGAGTAAATCGATTATTAAAAATATTTTATTTTGCTCTTCCTTTTTGTTCTGTATTTCTAAAAATATAATTTTTTTTGTAGCTGGATTTTCGTTTAAGTATCAATTAGTGACTTATTAATTTTTGATCGTTATTTCGTTTTTATTATATTTTTACAGCTTATGTTAAAATAAGTTTTAAATTGTACTTCAACCTTTACAATAATTAAAAATAATTATTTTGCAAAAAAAATAATTTATTATGTAAAAATTGCTTGTCAAATATGTTGCGTAATTTGAAAGAATTCTAAAGGGATATTAGAAATAAATTTGAGATAATTTGAAAAGGGTACGGTATTAGTTTTCAACTATCTATTGGCTTTAGCGTCAATCACTTGTCTACGTGCCTCTATTATCTATGAAAAGTTAATTTTGTAAGCGATATAACATCTACTTGTAAAGAGAAAATAAATTCTTTGATTTATATCTAAGAATTCCCTGTTACTCCAGTTAAAACCTTCGTAATATCAACAGGGGTCCAAACGCACCCCAGCTATTTTCTGCTGTCAGCAATCAATATTTAGCAATATTATGCTCGATTCTTTTTCTTTGGAGCCTCAGTTTTAACTGATTTTAATGGCAATTATGCATTTTTATGCCCTAGAAGGGTTGTGTTATAATGAAATGTTATTGAACCGGTGTCAATCGATTTGTTTCGCTGTCAGAAATAACATCCAAGCACAATATTACCCCTAAATAATTAGTTTAAAAAAAAAACTAAAAACAGGGAATAACAGTGATTTTAACTCTTTTACCCTATTTTTAAAGGTATTAGGTATAGATAAAATAAAAGAACACATTCCCAAAAGCAATAGCTATCAATCTTCGGTAATATTATGATCGATTCTTATTCTTTGGAGCTTTAGGAAGAATCTAAGCCAAAAAGCGTTTTTTTATGTTAATTAAAACCACCCTTATTAAGCATTAACCGATTTTAATGGTAATTAAGCATTTTTATACCCTTGAAGGGTTGTCTTATAACGAAATGTTATTAAACCGGTGTCAATCGATTTGTTTCGGTGTCAGCAATAATATCCAAGCACAATAGTACCCCTACAATAAGTAGTTTTTGAAAAAAAGCTAAAACTAGAGAAGAACATTGATTTTAACGTTTTTACCCTATTTTTAAGGGTATTAGTTATGAACAAAACAAAAGAACACATTCTCAAAAGCAATAACTCTCAATATTCCGTAATATTATGCTCGATTCTTATTCTTTGGAGCTTTAGGAAGAATTTAAGCCAAAAATCGTTTTTGTATGTTAATTAAAACCACCCTTATTAAGCCTTAACCGATTTTAATGGTAATTAAGCATTTTCATACCCTTGAACGGTTGTGTTATAAGGAAATGTTATTAAACCGGTGTCAATGGATTTGTTTCGGTGTCAGCAATAATATCCAAGCACACCCCTACAATAAGTAGTTTTTGAAAAAAAGCTAAAAATTGAGAAGAACATTGATTTTAACGTTTTTACCCTATTTCTAAGGGTATTCGTTATGGACAAAACAAAAGAACACATTCCCAAAAGCAATAGCTATCAATATTCGGTAATATTATGCTCGATTCTTATTCTTTGGAGCTTTAGGAAGAATCTAAGCTAAAAAGCGTTTTTGTATGTTAATTAAAACCACTCATATTAAGCTTTAACCGATTTTAATGCTAATTAGGCATTTTTATGCCTTTGAAGGGTTGTCTTATTACGAAATGTTATTAAACCGGTGTCAATCGATTTGTTTCGGTGTCAGCAATAATATCCAAGCACAATAGTACCCCTACAATAAGTAGTTTTTGAAAAAAAGCTAAAACTAGAGAAGAACATTGATTTTAACGTTTTTACCCTATTTTTAAGGGTATTAGTTATGAACAAAACAAAAGAACACATTCTCAAAAGCAATAACTCTCAATATTCCGTAATATTATGCTCGATTCTTATTCTTTGGAGCTTTAGGAAGAATTTAAGCCAAAAATCGTTTTTGTATGTTAATTAAAACCACCCTTATTAAGCCTTAACCGATTTTAATGGTAATTAAGCATTTTCATACCCTTGAACGGTTGTGTTATAAGGAAATGTTATTAAACCGGTGTCAATCGATTTGTTTCGGTGTCAGCAATAATATCCAAGCACACCCCTACAATAAGTAGTTTTTGAAAAAAAGCTAAAAATTGAGAAGAACATTGATTTTAACGTTTTTACCCTATTTTTAAGGGTATTCGTTATGGACAAAACAAAAGAACACATTCCCAAAAGCAATAGCTATCAATATTCGGTAATATTATGCTCGATTCTTATTATTTGGAGCTTTAGGAAGAATCTAAGCTAAAAAGCGTTTTTGTATGTTAATTAAAACCACTCATATTAAGCTTTAACCGATTTTAATGCTAATTAGGCATTTTTATGCCTTTGAAGGGTTGTCTTATTACGAAATGTTATTAAACCGGTGTCAATCGATTTGTTTCGGTGTCAGCAATAATATCCAAGCACAATATTACCCCTACAATAAGCAGTTTCTGAAAAAAAGCTAAAAATAGAGAAGAACATTGATTTTAACGTTTTTACCCTATTTTTAAGGGTATTAGTTATGGACAAAACAAAAGAACACCTTCTCAAAAGCAATAGCTATCAATATTGGGCAATATTATGCTTGATTCTTATTCTTTGGAGCTTTAGGAAGAATCTAAGCCAAAAAGCGTTTTTGTATGTTAATTAAAACCACCCCTACTAAGCTTTAACCGATTTCATCGTTAATTAAGCATTTTTATGCTCTTGAAGGGTTGTGTTATAACGAAATGTTATTAAACTGGTGTTAATCGATTTGTTTAGGTGTCAGCAATACTATCCAAGCACAATATTACCCCTACAATAGGTAGTTTTTGAAGAAAGCTAAAAACAGAAAAGAACAGCGATTTTAACTCTTTTACCCTATTTTTAATGGTACATATTTTGTTAATAAGAATCGGATAATGTATATAACCCATAAAATTCGAGAAAAAAATACTGCATGCACATTTTTCTAAGAAAAATTTATGAAAATCGTGTTTTTAACAAGAAAAACGTCGACTTTTTAGTCAAAATTCTTCAGTTAGCCAAAAACAAAACGTTCTAAAATGCTCAATTTTTGTTGGAGATTGATAAAGAATTTTTTAATCTATAGTCATAAGTCTCAACTTTAAGGTGTGAAAATTTCAAATTGATTTGACACCAATTGCATAAGGTATAGCGAATTAACTGCGTGCGCCCCCAAACGTAGTTACGGTTATACCTACTGTGCTTGTTGTAGCTATCTGCGAGTTAGACAGTCGTCCGGAGCGAAAATGACTATAGCCATTTAGCCATGGTTAATTCTATCTACGATCACGCAGTTAATTTTCTAGAGCTTAATTGGTGTCAGATCAATTTGAAATTTTTACACGTTAAAGTTGAGACTTATGACTATAGATTAAAAACTTTTTTATCAATCTCAAGTCAAAAGACACCTAAAATAGCTTATGCCGACCCTGCACAAAAAGTGTGTTGACCAGTGTAATAGATATAAATAATTAGTATGAAACAAATATAATAATTTAAGGGAAATAAGTTGCTAAGTTAAATTTATATATTGTTAAACTTTTAATAATTAACATTTGTAATAAAATTTTCGAAACGATAATTTGGGTAGTTTGACAAATTTATATCGTGTTCAAATAGCGCATTAACTTAATTTAATTATAATTATTTGGTACAATTTAGCCATTTGAGAGAACGGATCTTGAATACCCATTATTGTCTTGTAAAACAATAGATAATACGATTTTATGCTTTCAAATAGAACTTTTTATCAACGTACAAAATACTCAATTAGTAAAATGTAAAATTAGATGCTTTTTAAAATCCTTTTTTTAAAAAGTATAAACGTCGATAGATTTTCTACTATCAATAAAAATAATGACTCATTTAATTGAAAAACTAATCTTCCAATTAATTAGTTTCATATCGTGGGAAAAATTCCGGCTTACCCTAAAGCTTTTTAACCGTTTCAAGAAAAAATCGAGCAAAAAAAATTTTTTTTATTTCTTTTCTCGACGTTTTGAGTCTCCCTGATTCCCAAAATGCAAAAAAAAAAATTTCGTTTTTTTTCTCCGAACTTTGAGAAATAGTGTTTTGTAACCCTTATTTTAGATAATTTATAAATAAACCATATCGTCTCGGTAAGTGTTATGTCACCGCTTCTGTAAATATTTGAGAAACTAACAAAATTCCATAAATTACCATATATTTGAAAACATTGTTTTAGTTTTTGAGATTTAAAAGAATTCATCGGGATATCGTAGTTAATTTATATTAAAGAGCTTGTAACCCTTTTCTAAAAGATTTTTCATGTTCGAATTTTGAAACGCCTTTCTTTACAAAATATCGCAGTTTAATAATATGAACACGTATATTATTTATGTCATTGTACATTATAAGAATCAGGCAGTAGAAAGAAAACAGGTCGTTGGCATACGTCATGTTTTAAATCTGTTCAAATATACATGAGATAAAATCAGTTCTGGAATACGAAATATGTCCTAAAAATATGTCAAACTTTGCTACGTTTGCTCTAAAAAAATTTAAAAAACAAAATAAAACAAATAGAACTTCAACTTTATAGACACAATATTTTTTCCTCCACCTTATACGAGTAGATAACAATTTCTTACCTTCGAGAACTTGCTGACGGGGTTTATACGTCATATCTGAAAAAAAAGAAAAACGTGAAAATCAAAACCTTGGTTTTTAACTAAAAAGTAAAATGTACAAAATTAAAATACGGATATAAATACATATAAATGTAAAGTACATTTTATATATGAAGACTTAAATTGTTAACAACTTCATTTCGCTAATGCAAAACGTAAATCAAGAGCAAATCTTCGGTGAATATAAAAAAGCAAATAAAATAAACAAAGAGTACTAAAATATTTAAACTACAGCTCTATTTGTACTTGTTCATTTCATATATTTTACATCTTTATCAAAAGATTTTTAAATTTTTATCCCAGACTCTTTATTTTTCTCAACAGTGCTTAGCGCTTAGCTTTTACACACGAGCCTTTTTTTTAAACCACCATATTTTTATTTCAACTTTTTCGTCTAGGAAAAAGTGGACAAAAACTTTGAATTTTCAAAATTTACTTTACTTTTATTTCCGATTAAACCGGAAATTACAAAAGTATTCAAACTTTTTAAAAACACCTTGTATATTTTGAAATATTTTGAAAGCTCGTACAATTAGCTGTTACTCGACTCTATTATTCGACTTTCTATTATGACTATTATTCGGCTTTCTTAAGAAGGGAAGAGACTGCGATGGATACTGCAAGGGGGTGCTCCTTGCAGGGGCACCAAGGTCAGGTTTTATCACCCCTGCTGTGGTCAATGGCTTCCTTAAGAAGGGAAGAGACTGCGATGGATACTGCAAGGGGGTGCTCCTTGCAGGGGCACCAAGGTGGGGTTTTATCACCCCTGCTGTGGTCAATGGCTTCCTTAAGAAGGGAAGAGACTGCGATGGATACTGCAAGGGGGTGCTCCTTGCAGGGGCACCAAGGTGGGGTTTTATCACCCCTGCTGTGGTCAATGGCTTCCTTAAGAAGGGAAGAGACTGCGATGGATATTGCAAGGGGGTGCTCCTTGCAGGGGCACCAAGGTGAGGTTTTATCACCCCTGCTGTGGTCAATGGCTTCCTTAAGAAGGGAAGAGACTGCGATGGATACTGCAAGGGGGTGCTCCTTGCAGGGGCACCAAGGTGGGGTTTTATCACCCCTGCTGTGATCAATGGCTTCCTTAAGAAGGGAAGAGACTGCGATGGATACTGCAAGGGGGTGCTCCTTGCAGGGGCACCAAGGTGGGGTTTTATCACCCCTGCTGTGGTCAATGGCTTCCTTAAGAAGGGAAGAGACTGCGATGGATACTGCAAGGGGGTGCTCCTTGCAGGGGCACCAAGGTCAGGTTTTATCACCCCTGCTGTGGTCAATGGCTTCCTTAAGAAGGGAAGAGACTGCGATGGATACTGCAAGGGGGTGCTCCTTGCAGGGGCACCAAGGTGGGGTTTTATCACCCCTGCTGTGATCAATGGCTTCCTTAAGAAGGGAAGAGACTGCGATGGATACTGCAAGGGGGTGCTCCTTGCAGGGGCACCAAGGTGGGGTTTTATCACCCCTGCTGTGGTCAATGGCTTCCTTAAGAAGGGAAGAGACTGCGATGGATACTGCAAGGGGGTGCTCCTTGCAGGGGCACCAAGGTCAGGTTTTATCACCCCTGCTGTGGTCAATGGCTTCCTTAAGAAGGGAAGAGACTGCGATGGATACTGCAAGGGGGTGCTCCTTGCAGGGTCACCAAGGTGGGGTTTTATCACCCCTGCTGTGGTCAATGGCTTCCTTAAGAAGGGAAGAGACTGCGATGGATACTGCAAGGGGGTGCTCCTTGCAGGGGCACCAAGGTGGGGTTTTATCACCCCTGCTGTGGTCAATGGCTTCCTTAAGAAGGGAAGAGACTGCGATGGATACTGCAAGGGGGTGCTCCTTGCAGGGGCACCAAGGTGGGGTTTTATCACCCCTGCTGTGGTCAATGGCTTCCTTAAGAAGGGAAGAGACTGCGATGGATACTGCAAGGGGGTGCTCCTTGCAGGGTCACCAAGGTGGGGTTTTATCACCCCTGCTGTGGTCAATGGCTTCCTTAAGAAGGGAAGAGACTGCGATGGATACTGCAAGGGGGTGCTCCTTGCAGGGGCACCAAGGTCAGGTTTTATCACCCCTGCTGTGGTCAATGGCTTCCTTAAGAAGGGAAGAGACTGCGATGGATACTGCAAGGGGGTGCTCCTTGCAGGGGCACCAAGGTGGGGTTTTATCACCCCTGCTGTGGTCAATGGCTTCCTTAAGAAGGGAAGAGACTGCGATGGATACTGCAAGGGGGTGCTCCTTGCAGGGGCACCAAGGTGGGGTTTTATCACCCCTGCTGTGGTCAATGGCTTCCTTAAGAAGGGAAGAGACTGCGATGGATATTGCAAGGGGGTGCTCCTTGCAGGGGCACCAAGGTGAGGTTTTATCACCCCTGCTGTGGTCAATGGCTTCCTTAAGAAGGGAAGAGACTGCGATGGATACTGCAAGGGGGTGCTCCTTGCAGGGGCACCAAGGTGGGGTTTTATCACCCCTGCTGTGATCAATGGCTTCCTTAAGAAGGGAAGAGACTGCGATGGATACTGCAAGGGGGTGCTCCTTGCAGGGGCACCAAGGTGGGGTTTTATCACCCCTGCTGTGGTCAATGGCTTCCTTAAGAAGGGAAGAGACTGCGATGGATACTGCAAGGGGGTGCTCCTTGCAGGGGCACCAAGGTCAGGTTTTATCACCCCTGCTGTGGTCAATGGCTTCCTTAAGAAGGGAAGAGACTGCGATGGATACTGCAAGGGGGTGCTCCTTGCAGGGGCACCAAGGTGGGGTTTTATCACCCCTGCTGTGATCAATGGCTTCCTTAAGAAGGGAAGAGACTGCGATGGATACTGCAAGGGGGTGCTCCTTGCAGGGGCACCAAGGTGGGGTTTTATCACCCCTGCTGTGGTCAATGGCTTCCTTAAGAAGGGAAGAGACTGCGATGGATACTGCAAGGGGGTGCTCCTTGCAGGGGCACCAAGGTCAGGTTTTATCACCCCTGCTGTGGTCAATGGCTTCCTTAAGAAGGGAAGAGACTGCGATGGATACTGCAAGGGGGTGCTCCTTGCAGGGTCACCAAGGTGGGGTTTTATCACCCCTGCTGTGGTCAATGGCTTTCTTAAGAAGGGAAGAGACTGCGATGGATACTGCAAGGGGGTGCTCCTTGCAGGGGCACCAAGATGGGGTTTTATCACCCATGCTGTGGTCAATGGCTTCCTTAAGAAGGGAAGAGACTGCGATGGATACTGCAAGGGGGTGCTCCTTGCAGGGGCACCAAGGTGGGGTTTTATCACCCATGCTGTGGTCAATGGCTTCCTTAAGAAGGGAAGAGACTGCGATGGATACTGCAAGGGGGTGCTCCTTGCAGGGGCACCAAGGTGGGGTTTTATCACCCCTGCTGTGGTCAATGGCTTCCTTAAGAAGGGAAGAGACTGCGATGGATACTGCAAGGGAGTGCTCCTTGCAGGGGCACCAAGGTGGGGTTTTATCACCCATGCTGTGGTCAATGGCTTCCTTAAGAAGGGAAGAGACTGCGATGGATACTGCAAGGGGGTGCTCCTTGCAGGGGCACCAAGGTGGGATTTTATCACCCCTGCTGTGATCAATGGCTTCCTTAAGAAGGGAAGAGACTGCGATGGATACTGCAAGGGGGTGCTCCTTGCAGGGGCACCAAGATGGGGTTTTATCACCCCTGCTGTGGTCAATGGCTTCCCTAAGAAGTGAAGAGACTGCGATGGATACTGCAAGGGGGTGCTCCTTGCAGGGGCACCAAGGTGGGGTTTTATCACCCCTGCTGTGGCCAATGGCTTCCTTAAGAAGGGAAGAGACTGCGATGGATACTGCAAGGGGGTGCCCCTTGCAGGGGCATCAACGTGGAGTTTTATCACCCCTGCTGTGGTCAATCGTAGTGGACGACCTATTGAGAAAAACAACTGACGAAGGGATACGCAGGAGACATCGTCATTCTAATAAAGAGCGGTATTATTTCAAACCAAATGCAAATTACCCTAAACAAGCTAAGCAATCTGTAAAAGCTCTACAGCTATAGGGACTATCGATACAGTTTTCCAAAGAGGTAAAGTATTCAGGAACAACTCTAGATGCTCAAACCAACTGGAAACCTCATACAGGAAAAACTCTTTCCAAAGCAACGGGGGCCTTTTGGACGTGCCGCAAACTCTTCGGAAAGACATAGGGGCTAAAGCCAAAGCTGATCTATTAGTCATATTCATCAATAATAAGACCCATTGTCACACACCCTTCGTTCGTATGGTGGACAAAAACAAATGAAATCACAACACATAGAGTGTTGGAAAAATTGCAACGCCCAGCGTGTTTGGGTATAGCAGGAGCTATGTCCACAACCCTGACTACAGCTATGGAGGCACTTTTAGACCTACTATCTTTTCACCTACAGGTGAAGGTGAAGGGTCTTCAAACCGCCATACAAATTGCACAGAGGAATAAATTCAAACTGGATGACAGAACAGGTCACCTAAAGATCCTGGACTTTCTACAGCCAGAATTGTTTGAAAAACCCTTGCATGCCATTCCAAGAGTGTTTGACTTCCAGACACCGTTCGAGGTGGTCATTCAGGACGGCAACACGGCTAGAAGTCAATCAATACCAAACTCCAACAAGTTTGGAACCAAACTTCTCCAAACTCCGAATTTAGTATTCAGATGAATCTAAAACTGAACAGGGAACAGTTTATATGGCCCAAAATATAGGGCATTAGATCTAATCTAACACTTGCAATAGATCTATGTGCCCGAGAATGCCTAAGAAGCAATTTGGGCACAAAAGTCTACATAGTGTCTGACAGCCAAGCTGCGATAAAGGCACTCTTTATCCACTTGGGAATGCAGACAATCCCTCAAAACTCTGGCAAGGGACAACAAAGTTGCCCTTCATTGGGTTCTGAGTCACGAGGGAATTGAAGGAAACGAAACAGCTAATGAATTAGCTAGAACAGGTTCGAAAACCCTCTCGATTGGACCCGAACCATTTAGTGAACTATCTAGAACACATAGAACGGTGGAGATCCAGAAATGGGAAACTGAGAACAAAAATTCTCATTGGAACAACGCACCAGAACAAATACAGTCGAAGAAATTCATTAAGTACTCGACCACGAATGGTAAAAAGCTTCTTCTGTTATTAAAGAACGAAATCAGACTCATCAGGGGTCTGTTTGGGTAGTTCGAGATGGGTAGTTCATGACCGAATAGTTCAAATGAACTATTCACTTGTAACTGAACTAGATGAACTATGTCACTTTCTCTAAACGAACTAGTTCGTTTTGAATTATAGGTTATTATTCTCTTGTAAATTTTGAACTAATACTTTGTTATTCCTCGCTTCTCTCGTTTTCGGGATTTCATATAAAAACGAACTTATTTGCATCATTTGAAATTGATAATTTGAAGAAGGTTTTACCTACTAGTTCAGGGCATTGTACACCGCACACGAACTATGTCACTTTCTCTAAACGAACTAGTTTGTTTTGAACTATAGGTTACTATTCGCTTCGCTTATTAAATTACGTTAAATTATTTGAAGGTTTTACCTGCTAGTTTAGGGTATTGTAATCCGTACACCCTCATTACGATGCTCATAAACACAGTGGGTGCTATTAGCACTTGAAAGAATCAAAAGAATGTGGTATAGCCACATTCGTTGTATTTTGTTTTAGAGCAATCTATTTTTTATTAGAAAACCTCGCTAGTGCGAGTTGCCTTGCGAAGGCGCATGGGGGGAAAAATAAGTTAAAATAAACGCTAAGCTCAACGCACTCTTACATACTTTCTAACGGCATAATAAAAGTTGTTTTTTAATTAATTTTATTTGAAATTTGAAAAAAGTTTCAATTAATGAATTGTGCATAAAAACTTTGGAAAGAACCAAAACGAGAAGAGAAAAGTCTCAAAGGGAAATAGATTTATATCTTTAAAACTTACTGTTAGAAAGTTGGGAAAACTATCTCTTTAATAGATTTATATTGTTAACAATGTTGTAGATTGTGCGATTTTTTGAATTTATTTTTTTTAATTTAATTATTTAAAACTTTCCTTTATTTTTTTCACACTGAAAACTTTTACAATGACATAGTAATTAATTTTTAATGTCGGTGTCTCTATAAAAACAAATTTTTGTTAAAATCTCTGATTCACTAAAACTGAAGGTTCTACGTTATAAAATATTAATAACTAATTGTCCGAAAACGCACCCTCAAGGAAATACAGGACATTTAAGGGGCTAAAAAATAGATCAAAATTTTCAAAATGGATTTTCTCAAAATTTTTTTTTGTTTCTGTCTATTTTTATTTATTTATTTTATACTTTGTTGCGCCTTTAATTTTTTTTGATGTAATAAATTAAATTTTAATTTAAAAAAATAGGTACAAGATTTGATGGACACGTAATGTTCCAGGTATGGCCACATCCGTTGTTTTTTGTCCTCGCCTCTGGCTTTTCTAATTATGCCCATTATTAATAGGTTCTCTATGAATTATGCCATAAGGAAAAATCGAATAGACTGTTGAGAAAATTTTCAGCGAAAAGCTTCTACTAGTGCTAGAACCGCTGCTCCATCACTGTTTTATAAATAAAATATTATCTTCTAGATTAGTGATAGAGCCAATAAACATAAAAGTTTATTTTATGTTAAATTGGTCATATCTGGAGAGTTCTTCAATTCGAACCAAATAATAAGTAATCTGTTTTCAGCTTTTCTCTTTCGATTACACGAAGCATTTCCTAACTTGAAAATTTATAGTTGGTGATATATTCATGCAGACGAATTATTATTAATAGTAGTAGCCTTTCATACGTTTAGTACGAAATAAGTTCATATTTTCAATTTGACATCTGTCTACGAGCCTACTTGACAAGCTTTTCAATTAAACACACAATACATTGGAATATCTATTCGATTAAATATTTATCTGATTTGTTAATTAATGCTTTTTTGTGATTTTCAACATTGTGGTGATATGAATATCTTAAAAGCACTCCAATTTATCACTTTAAAAGTCACATTTTGATGGAAATTTATGTTCACAGTTCTATTTAATTAAAGTATCGAAATATCTCAAAAATTATTGTTTATAAAGATCGAAACATCCCCAGTTTTACGTAAAACAAACAAGTACTAATTTTAAGCGCCATTATGACAATATGGCGGCCGAACTCGCATTAACATTAGGATAAACATTTTTTAAGGATCTGTCCTTGCTCAATTTTTTATTAAATCTATTTCTGACTGTTGTTTTCATTGTTTTCATGCAAACAAATTTGAAAAATCTTGATTAGAGTTATAGGCATAAAGACTTCTAGTCCAGTCAAGTCCAGTCTAGCTCAAAAATTATTGTTTTTAAGGATCGAAACATCCCCAGTTTTACGTAAAACAAACAAGTACTAATTTTAAGCGCCATTATGACAATATGGCGACCGAACTCGCATTAACATTAGGATAAACATTTTTTAAGGATCTGTCCTTGCTCAATTTTTTATTAAATCTATTTCTGACTGTTGTTTTCATTGTTTTCATGCAAACAAATTTGAAAAATCTTGATTAGAGTTATAGGCATAAAGACTTCTAGTCCAGTCAAGTCCAGTCTAGCTCAAAAATTATTGTTTTTAAGGATCGAAACATCCCCAGTTTTACGTAAAACAAACAAGTACTAATTTAAAGCGCCATTATGACAATATGGCGGCCGAACTCGCATTAACATTAGGATAAACATTTTTTAAGGATCTGTCCTTGCTCAATTTTTTATTAAATCTATTTCTGACTGTTGTTTTCATTGTTTTCATGCAAACAAATTTGAAAAATCTTGATTAGAGTTATAGGCATAAAGACTTCTAGTCCAGTCAAGTCCAGTCTAGCTCAAAAATTATTGTTTTTAAGGATCGAAACATCCCCAGTTTTACGTAAAACAAACAAGTACTAATTTTAAGCACCATTATGACAATATGGCGGCCGAACTCGCATTAACATTAGGATAAACATTTTTTAAGGATCTGTCCTTGCTCAATTTTTTATTAAATCTATTTCTGACTGTTGTTTTCATTGTTTTCATGCAAACAAATTTGAAAAATCTTGATTAGAGTTATAGGCATAAAGACTTCTAGTCCAGTCAAGTCCAGTCTAGCTCAAAAATTATTGTTTTTAAGGATCGAAACATCTCCAGTTTTACATAAAACAAACAAGTACTAATTTTAAGCGCCATTATGACAAGATGGCGGCCGAACTCGGATTAACATTAGAATAAACATTTTTTAAGGATCTATCCTTGCTCAATTTTTTATTAAATCTATTTCTGACTGTTGTTTTCATTGTTCTCATGCAAACAGATTTGAAAAATCTTGATTAGAGTCCTGGCATAAAGACTTCTAGTCCAGTCAAGCCCAGTCTAGCTCAAAAATTATTGTTTTTAAGGATCGAAACATCTCCAGTTTTACATAAAACAAACAAGTACTAATTTTAAGCGCCATTATGACAAGATGGCGGCCGAACTCGGATTAACATTAGAATAAACATTTTTTAAGGATCTATCCTTGCTCAATTTTTTATTAAATCTATTTCTGACTGTTGTTTTCATTGTTCTCATGCAAACAGATTTGAAAAATCTTGATTAGAGTCCTGGCATAAAGACTTCTAGTCCAGTCAAGCCCAGTCTAGCTCAAAAATTATTGTTTTTAAGGATCGAAACATCTCCAGTTTTACATAAAACAAACAAGTACTAATTTTAAGCGCCATTATGACAAGATGGCGGCCGAACTCGCATTAACATTAGAATAAACATTTTTTAAGGATCTATCCTTGCTCAATTTTTTATTAAATCTATTTCTGACTGTTGTTTTCATTGTTCTCATGCAAACAGATTTGAAAAATCT
This sequence comes from Malthinus seriepunctatus, assembly GCA_963924605.1. Lineage (NCBI taxonomy): Eukaryota > Metazoa > Arthropoda > Insecta > Coleoptera > Cantharidae > Malthinus > Malthinus seriepunctatus. Next base: position 3,504,345 of record OZ004605.1, read on the forward strand.
TGATTAGAGTCCTGGCATAAAGACTTCTAGTCCAGTCAAGCCCAGTCTAGCTCAAAAATTATTGTTTTTAAGGATCGAAACATCTCCAGTTTTACATAAAACAAACAAGTACTAATTTTAAGCGCCATTATGACAAGATGGCGGCCGAACTCAGATTAACATTAGGATAAACATTTTTTAAGGATTTATCCTTGCTCAATTTTTTATTAAATCTATTTCTGACTGTTGTTTTCATTGTTCTCATGCACACAGATTTGAAAAATCTTGATTACAGTACTGAATGCAGTCAGGACGTTAGGCAAAACTTTAAAGAACCAGTCAGTGATATTTGTAAGTGTGTGGAGTATAAATAATAAATTTTTTGTAATTTTTGTGTTATAATAAGGTTTGAAAAAATATCAATTAATTTAGGGTTTATGTTAGTGGTATGTAAAAATTTAAGGAATTTTCACAAAAGCTGAACTTTTAAAAAAATTTTCTACAACCTTTCTAGAGCATTTGATGTAAATTAAAACAATTTATTCAAAAAATTGTATTTTGTATTGCAATTATTTTAAAAAATTTGAAAGATAGAAGCAACAAAGCGACGTTTTTGTAAGTTAAGCCAATATGAATGGTACAATTTTCTCTAAGTACCTACACGAACAAATTTTAACATTTATTTATGTAACAAATGTACCTTTAGAAATATTAATTTAAAAAAATAAATCTAATATTTTTGCAAAGATATTTTTTTTAGATATTCTTTTTTAAATTTCGATAGCTTAAACATTTATGTAAATTTAAGAAATTGTAATAAGAAGTGTATGCAAATAATTTGTTTGTTATCTTAAGTAGGGTGGAAATTAATTAAGCTTTTTTTCTTTAATTTACGTTTAAACATTTTTAGCTCTAGGGTACATAATTATAATTTAAACGTTTATTTCAAATTTGAATAAATTTTTTACAACAAAATAAATTTGTGTTTCTTTTAATAATCGTTAACAACTTTTTATTATTATTATTAATATCGATATTCGATAGAAGTCAAGTTTTGCTACAAGAATAAAATTATTTAATAAAAAAAAATAAAAATCCATTTTTATTTCCCATATGAAATATCAGAAGTTAAATGTCAGTACCATAACCAATTCAGTTGGAATAATTAATTGCATTAGAAAAAGCCCCTAAGTCCTAAGTCAATAACACAATAAAATGCTTTTGCAAGTAAATTGAATCCTTAATCCTTTAATTTTTGATATTTCGTTAAATTAAAAAAGATAAATTGTTTGTTATTACTTTTTAATAATAATTAAAACCCTTTTTGTTTCACCAACGGTGATTGATAGACAGTGATTTATAGGATTAACTCTAATTATTGATTACTTCTACTTAACACGTAATATCTTTTTCTACAAAAGAACGCTTCAAGATCTTTTCGAGATCTCTAAAACCACCAGTTTCGACTACAGTACATTTTTGTCTTGTCTGCCCGTTCGTTTGTTCCCTATCGATCTGCTTGTATGCTCCCTAACTTCCCTACCCATCTATACATTCCTGCTGGAAAATTTTCGGGAGTATTACGGCAAGTATTATTGACATAGGTGGACATCGGTCACTTGGTACATAGTGCTCACTGGAGCACTATGAAAAATTAGGTTGTAGGAAAACTCCACCACTAACACCTCTTTAAACACTTGACCGTTATAAAGGCTCTCACATATCAATGCGATCTATACTGTAGATAATGAACGCCAGATCGTTCTTGTGTGAATACGCAAATATAAGACTGTAGTATTATCTTATCGCGGCTGCTATTGCGATCACGACCTAGGCCGAATAGGTATGTAAAAGCTTTAAAGATACACAACCTCAGGTACACCTATCGGCTATACAGGCTTGACTGTGCAAGTATAATTGGATCGAACTACACGGGTGCCCCCGAAGAACACAAAAAAACGCCTAGAGTGGTTTTCAAAACGCACCCTCAAAAAGTTATAGGTTCTCACTTCTATAGTGAGTTCTTAGGATCAAAATAAGACATTTGTCGCTTTTGAAAATAATATTCAAATATCCCTAAAATGTTAATTAAGTGATTTGTTTACATTGGTTTGGATTGGATTGTTAATAGGAGGGCTGGCTTTTAGCCAGCTTACACTTAGGCCGCTTGATCGGGTCCATTGTGCAACCTTCCCAGAGGTGCCTCTTTCTCCGTCACTCCTTGAGCCATCCCAACTTTAAGATGAACTCGAGCAGCTTGGCGGGTGGAGTGTCTCTGATTCTGAACATATCCGGCCAATAGTCACCAAGTATGGATCCTCTAATTGATGCTACCGCAGGTCACAAGCAAAGCACCTGCTCCGAAGTTTTTGCTTCTTGATAACAACCTCTGTATCTAGGGCTATCGATTAGTCTCAGAGTATGACGGTGTTTGTTTAGGCTGTTGAGAGTGCTGACTGTCAGAGTCATTCGGGTTGGAGCCCGAGCTCTGCATTGCCAGCTCATCTGCTTTCTCATTGCCATCGTTACCTTGGGACTCTTTGATCCTGCAGATTTCAAGAGCATTACTTGTCGATAGTATCTGTATGTGTCGTCCTGTTATGAAACGTTCTTTTACCATTTTGGCAGTTTTTAGTTTTTACTTTGGTGCCCTTTGATCCAGCAGACTTTAAGAGTCATTACTTGTCGAAATGTCGTTTAGTGTTGCGATGCAGTCCCAAAACGAATTCTAAGTTATTCTCCGGCGTTATACTAAGTTATACTGTCCGACAGTATTTGTATGTGTCGCCCTGTTACGAAACTCTCACTATTTTGGCACTTTCTAGTACGCCATTAAGTTCAGCTGAGAAAACCGAGGTGAATCTACTGATTATTGTTTCTAGATCAGGCGAGAAGATTCCTGTCCTTGAGCTAGATTCAGTTTTTGACCCATCGATAAAGATATAGATATCAGCAGTACCGGGGTCTCGTGTTCTTCGCAAGCTTATAAACCGTTTGTTGAATATGTATTTAGGTGGAACACGCCGGGCAGATTTGAGTTTTAGTGGAGGCAGTTTTTTAGAATTGACCTCTATGATGTTCGTGTGACCTGTACTCCCTCGTCTGGTTGTCCACAGCCCTAAATCGCGCAGTCCTATAGCCGACCTAAGTGCCATTTTCTCCTCGCGTAAGTCAAGTGGAGGCAGACATAGCAGCACCTCGATAGCTGCGGTGGGTGTGGTTCTCATAGCTTCAGTGATTGATAGGCAATCTTTGCCAATCTTTGCACTTGTCGGAGTTGATTTGTTTACATTTTTGGCCCCAAAAATTCACCCACTATAACTATCATTATTGATTTTCAATTTTTCTTAAGAACGGTTGGTTTCGAAGAAAAATTTAAGAGGCACAAATTGTTTATTTGAAAACTCCATAAAAGTTCAAATATACGAATTTAATACTTTTTTTTATCCAAACCGATTTTTCTAGGGTTTCGAAGTTAGCGCCATCAACTTAAGGGGTAGTTCTATTGATGCGATTTTCTTGAATTTTGTACTAAAAGTTGACTTTTATCAGATATGCCTACTGCATAAAAATCATTAAAATATTCACGGTACTTTTGGAGATAAAGCGATTTAAATTTTAACCCCAACTTTGAGGGCCTATAACTTTCTGGGGAAGAATTTTTTGATATAATTGCTAGAGGAATAAATGTCTTATCTTGCTCTCAGGAAACCACTGTAGATGTTTATCGGTGTTCTTGGGGGACACCCTGTGTACCATTGATAGTATCAAGTTTAGAGAGTTTTTGACTTGTACAGCAGCCTCTTGGCAGTTATGAGTATGAGATTTGTGAAGAAGATGACTTGTAATAGCACATTTGGGTTGCAAATATCACAAACATGGATGATTTAATTTATTTGTGATGGCTGTTTGTAAGGGACAGAACACTCTATATTTGAAGTACGTGCAAGGATATAAAGGTTGTAAAAATGATTTAGAAAAGAAGTAGTAAGTGGTGGGAAAGTGGTTTTGGAAATTTGAGGGCCTATAACTTTCTGGAGATGAATTTTTTGATATAATTGCTAGAGGAATAAATGTCTTATCTTGGTCTCAGGAAACCACTGTAGATGTTTATCGGTGTTCTTGGGGGACACCCTGTGTACCATTGATAGTATCAAGTTTAGAGAGTTTTTGACTTGTACAGCAGCCTCTTGGCAGTTATGAGTATGAGATTTGTGAAGAAGATGACTTGTAATAGCACATTAGGGTTGCAAATACCACAAGCATGGATGATTTAATTTATTTGTGATGGCTGTTTGTAAGGGACAGAACACTCTATATTTGAAGTACGTGCAAGGATATAAAGGTTGTAAAAATGATTTAGAAAAGAAGTAGTAAGTGGTGGGAAAGTGGTTTTGGAAATTTGAGGGCCTATAACTTTCTGGAGATGAATTTTTTGATATAATTGCTAGAGGAATAAATGTCTTATCTTGGTCTCAGGAAAGCACTGTAGATGTTTATCGGTGTTCTTGGGGGACACCCTGTGTACGATTGATGGAATGAAGTTTGGAGAGCTTTTGACTTGTACAGCAGTCTCTTCGCAGTTATGAGTATGAGATTTGTGAAGAAGATGACTTGTAATAGCACATTTGGGTTGCAAATATCACAAGCATGAATGATTTAATTTATTTGTGATGGCTGTTTGTAAGGGAGAGAACATTCTGTAGTTGAAGTAAGTGCAAGGATATAAAGGTTAGAAAAATGATTTAAAAAAAAAGTAGTAAGTGTTGATGTGATGATGAATTTTTTGATATAATTGCTAGAGGAATAAATGTCTTATCTTTGTCTCAGGAAACCACTGTAGATGTTTATCGGTGTTCTTGGGGGACACCCTGTGTACCATTGATAGTATCAAGTTTAGAGAGTTTTTGACTTGTACAGCAGCCTCTTGGCAGTTATGAGTATGAGATTTGTGAAGAAGATGACTTGTAATAGCACATTTGGGTTGCAAATATCACAAGCATGAATGATTTAATTTATTTGTGATGGCTGTTTGTAAGGGAGAGAACATTCTGTAGTTGAAGTAAGTGCAAGGATATAAAGGTTGGAAAAATGATTTAAAAAAAAAGTAGTAAGTGTTGATGTGATGATGAATTTTTTGATATAATTACTAGAGGAATAAATGTCTTATCTTTGTCTCAGGAAACCACTGTAGATGTTTAGCGGTGTTCTTGGGGGACATCCTATGTACGATTGATGGAATCAAGTTTGGAGAGCTTTTGACCTGTATAGCAGCCTCTTCGTAGTTATGAGTATGAGATTTGTGAGGAAGATGATTCTTATAGCACATTAAGGTTGCAAATATCACAAGCATGGATGATTTAATTGGAGAGAACACTCTGTATTTGAAGTACGTGCAAGGATATAAAGGTTGTAAAAATGATTTAAAGAAAAAGTAGTAAGTGATGGGAAAGTGGTTTTGGAAATATATCGATATCAGTGGAATCTTGACATGGCTCATTAGCAAGTACTAACCACAACAAGTTGATTTATGTAACCAATATGTTTGTTTTAATTGATTATTTGGCCTGTAAGGGCAAGTAAGATAACATCGTTCTGTTCATGTTAAGGATAATCGAAACGTAGAAAACGGGGATTGTATTTGATAAAAAAATAAGAGAAATAGATAACGTTATGTAGGAATCCTTTGTATTCGAAATAACAACACGATGATTATATCTGTTAAACAAAAGTGGCATACTGGAAAAGTTCCAGTTGCCAACAAAACTCACACCCTTATTCCTGTTAAAAGCTAGAGCTTTCAACAAACATGACAATCACATTATTTAATCCTAATCCAATTGAAAGTTTGTTTTATAAATAAATTGTCATAAAAATGGACTACTAATTTTATAATCTTAAATTAAACAATCGAAGCTAAGAATTTTGTTTAAACTAAGAATTGATATGCAAATTAAAAAGGGATTTCTAGGGGGAGCTAAAACTACCGTAATATGTAGTAATTTACTGGCAAATACGAGAAAATTCATCAAAACACCGGATGTAATTTCTCTTGTTATGTAAATTAAGTGTGCTTTGTTAAGACGTGGTAAAATTATTGTCAAATACGTCGTTCTACCATTAAAATTAACAAATCAATTAAATTAAGTCGTCATTTTTATAAGTAGTGGCGGTAAACATCGAGGGTGCTATAATTAATGTACTTTTTCATTAACCTGCACGTGACAAAGAGAAAAGGGTTGTTTTTGTCGAATTCGGGATGTGTATAATAAATGGTAATTGTACCCTTTACCCCTCCGGTTCAAGATGCAGGAGCTGGTTTTGAACGACGACGACGCCGAGCGCATATCCTAAAATGAGAAAACTTGCAAAAGTTGAATATAACTGAAGAGAAAGTAAGGATTACACCTAAGCCTGTATAAGCGAGAGAGTTGTGGTTGCGTTATTAACTTAGGAAGCTGTTGCAAACCGATAAGTTATACTATTATAATTTAAGATGTGTCGATACATTTCACCAACCTCCCACATCTTAATAGGCCTACCCTTTATTGACATTTAAAATAAATTTAATTTATGTCTTCTTATTTACATTTTACGTATACCTCGCGTAATCTGCAAAGGTAGGGAGTAAGGTACCTAGGGGGTTAACTTACTACGCATTTCGACGTAATCTCAAACACGTTAGATTTTGCTCTCTTCTAAATGTACGCAAATCGTACTTTATTATCCTATTTAATAGAAAACAATTTTGCTTCCAGCTATGCGCTAAACACAGGTATAAAGAGGGGCAAATGAAATTTACAAAGCCCTATTTTCCATCATTAACTCACTAATCGATGTCTATTCCAAACATAAAATTTCTTAAACAATTTACTAAAAACACATTTCAATTCAAACATTAACTCCAAATTTTTTTTCTTCGTGTATTTTTTTTATACGATTGTAAAGAGAAAAAAATGTATTATCCGATTCTAAAAGAAGAAATATATATTGTTCTTTAAATAAATCCCAATGACGTCGTTGCTTGAAGAGGGTAGGCAAAAAGGGGGTGGAAAATGAAAATCATTCAAAAAAGCTTCTTTTGATACAAATCAATTGGACGTGTCCTACCGTTTTTTGATTTCCTATCGGGAAAGAAAATTAATATTCTAATTCACACTATACAGGATGTCCCTGAATAACACACCTACAAATTCCTCTTGCAATTATATAAAAAAATGCATCTCAAAAAAGTTATAGGTTCTCAAAGTTAGGGTTAAAGTTGAAATCGCGTTATCTCCAAAAGTACTATAAATATTTTAATGATTTTTATTCAGTAGGCATATCTTATAAACGCCATCTTGTGGTACAAAATTCAAGAAAATCGCATCACTAGAACTACCCCTTAAGAGAGTGGCGCTAACTTCGAAACCCTAGAAATAATGTTTTCGATAAAAAAATATTAAGATCGTTTATTTGAATTTAAATGGAATTTTGAAATAAACATTTTGGGTCTCTTAAATTTTTCTTCGAAACCAACCGTCTTTGAGAAAAATTGAAAATCAATTATGATAGTAATAGTGGGTAACAAATGAATCAATAACAAACCAACAAACTTCTACATTGAAGTTCTTGGGATGAAGATAAGACATTTGTTTATCTTAATATTATATCCAAAAACGCACCCCTAAACAGTTGCAGGCTTTCAAAATTGGGGAGGTAGAGAATTTTCGACAAGTGCGAAGATTGGCATGCCTAGCAATCACTAGAGCTATGAGAAACACACCCACCGCAGCTATGGAGACGCTTCTATGTTTGCCTCCACTTGACTTCCACGTGGAGGAAATGGCACTGAGGTCGGCTCTAAGACTGTGCGATTTAAGGCTGTGTACAACCAGACGAGAGAGTACAGGTCACACGAACATCATAAAGGTCAATTGTAAAAACCTGCCTCTACTAGAACTCAGATCTGACCGTGCTCCACCCAAATACACATTCAACAAACGATTTATAGGCTTGTGAAGAACACGAGACCCCGGTACTGCTGATATCTATATCTTTATCGATGGGTCAAAAACTGAATCTGGCTCAAGGACAGGAATCTTCTCGCCTGATCTAGAAACAAATATCAGTAGATTCACCTCGGTTTTCTCAGCTGAACTTAATGGCGTACTAGAAAGTGCCAAAATAGTGAGAGTCTCGTAACAGGGCGACAGATACAAATACTGTCGGACAGTATAACTTAGTATAACGCCGGAGAATAACTTAGAATTCGTTTTGGGACTGCATCGCAACACTAAACGACAGTTCGACAAGTAATGGCTCTTAAAGTCTGCTGGATCAAAGGGCACCAAGGTAACGAAGGCAATGAGAGGACAAATGAGCTGGCAAGGCAAGGCCCCTACGTGAATGGGCCGGAACCGACCCTGACTCTGGCAGTTAGCACTCTCAAAAGTCACATAAAATAAAAAACACTAAGCTCACATAGATATAATGTGATCGAAAGAAACTGGCTGTAGACAAGGCAAAGCAACAATTGCTGCTCCTTCGACACGACACGCAAAATACTACCTTAACCTGTCTCTATTACATCTACGAATACTCACGTGCATCGTTACAGGACATTGTATGCTAAAGAAACATCTTCACACTCTGGGACTAATCGATAGCCCTAGATGCAGAGGCTGTAATCAAGTGATGAAACTGGATTTGCTCGTGTCCTACGGTAACATCAATTAGAGGATCCATACTTGGTGATTACTAGCTGAATATGGTCAAAATGAGAGACACTCCACCCGCCAAGCTCCTGGAGTTCATCTTCTAATCCAATGTAAACAAATCACTTAATTAACATATTAGGGATGACTTTTGCTGCTGCTGATATCTATATCTTTACCGATAGATCAAAAACTAAATCTGGCTCAGGGACAGGAATCTTCTCACCTAAACTAGAAATAAATATCGGTATACCATTAGGTAGATTCACCTCGATTTTCAAGCAGAACTTAATAGCATACTAACAAACTGTCAAAATGGTAAAAGAACGTTTCATAACAGGACGACACATACAGATACTATCGGACAGTGGGGCTATTATCGCGGCCCCGAAACGCTAGAGAATAACTTCTAAGTTGGTATCGGACTGCATCGCAGTACTAAACGACAATTCGACAAGTAATGCTCTTGAAATCTGCAGGATCAAAGAGCCCCAAGGTAACGACGGCAATGAGAAAGCAGATGAGCTGGCAATGGAGAGCTCGGGCTCCTACCCGAATGACTCTGGCAGTCAGCACTCTCAACAGCCTAAACAAACACCGTCATACTCTGAGACTAATCGATAGCCCTAGATACAGAGGTTGTTATCAAGAAGCTAAAACTGTGGAGCAAGTGCTTTGCTTGTGACCTGCGGTAGCATCAATTAGAGGATCCATACTTGGTGACTATTGGCCGGATATGTTCAGAATCAGAGACACTCCACCCGCCAAGCTCAAAAGCACTCTCAAAAGTCTCATAAAACAAAAACCACTTTTTTATAAATAAAATTTTTATAAACATATTTAAGGAATTTTTATCAAATATTTACAATGTGGGACTGGCTTAATATTTGTTTGACTAAAAACAAGTTTTCTAGGGGTTAGAAGTTAGCGCCACTCCCTTAAGGGGTAGTTCTAGTAATGCGATTTTCTTGAATTTTGTACCACAAGATATTAGATTACAAGATTCTTTAATAATTGAGGGGATCATTTTATCTGGATGGATGATTATACCCCACTCTCCCCTACCTAGAGTGAATTTTTAACTCTAAATAGATGGACCTGTATGGACTAGAGATGTCTAGAGCTGATTATTAACTCTATATTTTTTACTGTGCACTTATTTAAATTTTAACCCCTACTTTGATCACCTATAACTTTTTAAGGGTGCGTTTTTTCGTATAATTACAAGAGGAGAAAATGTCCTATTTTGGTGCCAGAAAACCACTGTAGACGTTTGTCAGTGTTCTTCGAGGACCCTGTCAGGTTATCACACTTTTTTGTTCTCTAAGGACTCATGGTAGGAGTTCTCCAAACTTGATCTCACCAAGGCTGGAAACACAGACACAGACAGGTTACTATAATTTTTTGTTCACACCTCTGACTTTACATTTTGGGTAGTTGATTAAGTTTAAAGTAGTATTAGTTGTGAAAGTAAATTGATTTGTAAATGAAAGTTAATAAATAAATTAAAAAGGTCGTTAAGGATTATTGGTTAAAGGAAAACGGCTAACAAGAATTATGTTGAATAAAAATGAATTTGAATTTAAAAATTGTCTAACAAAATAAAATTAAAAGAATTTAAAAGTCGTTCTAGAAAAAGATTGATTGCCTTTAAATAAATTTAAAATCCAGCCAATCACTTTGAGAATTTATTTTCCAGCGTCGTAGCAATGTAAAGGATTTCCAAAATTGCACTTTGACGTAATGACACGATGTTTTTTTTAAATTTGTAACTTAGGCACTTTTTGTGATTAATGCGTAATTTTAAAAATTTAAATAATAGTCGCAGTTATAATTAAAGAGAAAGGAATAAAAATTGTAATTCATTAGCGGAGTAATGGTTATAAGTGGTAAACGAAAACCATTAGATGATTATACATCAGTTCGAATTTGTTGTAAATATAATGATATCCATTGGTAGCAAAGAAAGTTGGCTGAAACTGAAATAAGTTAAAACGGTTTCATGTCGACTAACCATTAGATTAATATCTTTAGATTCAACCAACCTAATGTAAAACAACAAACGCATTATACCTACACTACACATTTTCAAATTTTAACATAATTATAAATAAACACAAAAATATGTAATTTATTTATTTAAATTTTTTTAATATAAAATTTGAAAACCAAAGTGTAATTTTTTACAAAGCTTTGAATTTTGACGAAATAACAACTCGAACACGAAAATTCGCTTTTAATATTTATAAAGTGCTAAACTTTGACAAACTTTGAGCTATATCTTCAAAAGCGCATATTTATACGTATTTCAACATTAAATACTATTAAGAATTTATTTTTCTTTCAATGCTACTTAATCAGTATTAAATTTAGATCTACTTACAAGAATTTTTAAATTAAATTTAAATTTCTCAAACAAATTCATTTCATTACCATTCAATTTCAAACTTTTTAAATTAATTATCAAAATTTAATTTCAATTAGAACAATTTTAGACGTGTTCATACAGCACTAATGTATAAATCGCAAAAAAATTAGACGTTAGTGCGGTGTGAAGCGACAACCGCATCAACAATTACGAAACAATTCCAAAAATTAATTTTTAATTTCCTCGGCATGCCAACGAGACCTCCATTCTCTGAGAAGAGATTCGGAAATTAAAAAAATTCAAAAGAATTTCTATTTTGAAGTTCATCCCTGTAGTAATTTCGAAAGACATCAACCTCACGATAGAGAGGGGATTTTATATAAATTATTTTGGGGATAAGGTAAGAAGTGGAATATAAAAGTGATTTTTGTAATAAAAAATGTTTCAATCTAAGCACTTTTTATAAAGAGGGTAAAAGTTAAACACTCCATCTAGAAAAGGGGTTAAGGTTTAAATTATATGTAATTTGTGATTTTATAAGAGCTAAACAAGGCATTGAGGTATAAATCATGGCGTTCCCTTGTAAACTTGTAGCTTTAACAGAATTACTAACACGAAAGAAAATAATAGCTCTTTATATCAGCATTTATAGTTCCTGCTACAATTTTAAGAAAGCGTGCAGCACTAGCAGTAATAAAACAGACTAAAGCGAGAGTTTTTGGAAATATTACTAATAAAATCTGTCGAGTGGATACTGTAGCAGAGTATAACTACCTAGCTATTGTATGTGTATACAACACCTTAAATATTTATCTATCCAAATCATTATTTCTGCATTAATAAATTTTTCAAAAAATCAATTTTAACAATGGTGGCGTGACATGAATACTTGAATTGTTGAAACATTGAAAAATCTTTCAATTTCCATTTATTTCATTCAAATTTACAAGCATACGAGCTTTAGGTATTCATATGTATTTTGTTCCAAACCATTATTTAGGTGTCATAATTTACTAGATAGGGTTGATGGATTGACGTTATCTTACCCTGAAATATTATTTTTTATAGCACATTTTTATTATAATTATTTTGCATGTGCCAAAATGTGCAAATTACCACAAGGGAATATTTTAAAAATCTTCATTTTTCCCCATAGATGTTCACGATTTCTTCATAAAAGAAATTCTTTACAAAAGCTCTTTGACTTTTCCGACAATAAATCTTCAAACTGTACCCTAATTTTCGTTATAAAGAAACAACTATCATTAGTTGCTTTTCGTCTATTAACCTTTTGCTAAGGCAGGGAAGGAGGTCCCGTTTTTGGGATATTCGCTTATATCTTGAAAACGATGGGTCCTAAGGAAAAACGTATTCTTAGATAAACGAAAATAAATATAATGCTCTTTTCTCAAGACTTGTACTGTAAAACTGGTGGAGGTGCTAGAAGCAAAAGTTTGACGAATGAGACAAAAAATGTATTCATAGATTAACGTAGTAGGGGGTGTATGGTAGACTCGTTCGCATGCACCCGTAAAACTGCCAGTAGGTCTCCTATTCCTAGGCAGATACCTAGGGTAAAAGGAGTGTAGCGCTGCTAGTAGAAGGTAATGAGTAGAAGAGTCCGCATGAAAGTAGTTGCGGGCTCGCCTGGTGCGACCAGAGTTACAAAACTTGGCGTATACTACAAGGATAGTAGGGGGTGTATGGTAGACTCGTTCGCATACACCAGTAAAACTGCCAGTAGGTTTCCTATTCCTAGGCCTCTTCGTCGTCCGCCAAACATCGAGATCTTCGGCGAAGCCATTCCTTGGAAAGAGGAAACCCGATACCTAGGACTAACCATCGACAAAGGACTGACCTGGAAACCCCACATCGAGGGAGCTATCGTCCGAGCACGAGCTGCATTCTCATTACTATACCTTCTTTTTTCAGGTACAACGCTGGACCTCAGGAACAAGCTGCTTCTGTACAAGACCGTCATTCGACCCATCATGACGTACGCCGCACCAGCCTAGGGCTACGCCGCACCGTCCAACATCAAGAAGATGCAAGTCATCCAAAACAAGATCCTGAGGACCATTGTCAACGCACCATGGTTCATCCGGAACAGCAACCTTCAACGGGACCTACAGATGATCAGCATCCAGGATTACATCCGAGAAGCAGCCTCCAAGTTCCATGAGACAACACTGGACCACGACAACCCCACCATCCGAGGACTATGGGGATACAACATCAACGAGTCTAGGCTTCGGAAAAGACCCAAGTTGGTTCTTGACCGAGCCTATCGTCGCTCGCTTATCGTCAGTGACTTTGGTCACATTTCACACTTCAACATTAATCAACGTTTTTTCTTTTTCAGATTCGACCGATGAAGGAGGTAAAGGGCAAAGCCCTGGTACTCCATTAGCCAAATTCCAGATTCCAGATATTCCTAGGCGGATACCTAGGGCAAACGGAGTGTAGCGCTGCTAATAGGAGGTAATGAGTTGAGTGCCGCATGAAAAGAGTTGCGGGCTCGGCTGGTGCGACCAGAGTTTCAAAACTGGGCGTATACTACAAGAGTAGTAGGGGGTGTATGGTAGACTCGTTCACATAAACCCGTAAAACGGGTAGGTATCCAGTAGGTATCCTATTCCTAGGCGGATACCTAGGATAAAAGGAGTGTAGCGCTGCTAGTAGAGGGTAATGAGTAGAGTGTCGCATGAAAGGAGTTGCGGGCTCGGCGATCCCAATATCGTATTGGTATCCGGCTATGACCCTACTCTGAACTAACCTAACCTCTGAGTATACCTGGGCGTTTGTTCGACCGAAGGGGGATGCCAGTAGGTCATGTTGGCCCCCGACCCTGGTCTTCGGGCAAAGGGTAAGCAGATATTGATTAATTCGGTAGTGGTCACCTATGGGGCCACGCCGGCCGCCGTTTTACGGTGTGTTAGTGTTGGGAGCAGTTGCTGGTGAGCGGTAAGTTGTCACAGTGGTTGTGGGGACTCTAAGCCATCTTTAACCTAACCTAACCTAACGGCAGAATGCTGAAGACCACTAAGTTGTGTTCTTAGCTTCTGCTTGCTATCTCTTCCCCGTGTAGAGTCGGGGACGAGACGCACCAGTAGCACTGAGTTCGTTCAGAACTCTTGGTCGGTGGTAGGGAAATTGGTTCTGTATGGGGGAACGTGAAGACGTGAGTTCTTGATATGGTTATCGGTTGACCGTAGACTATCTCGAACCTAATCTGACCTAACCGTTACAGATCCAGGATTGCTTTTAGAAGTTAACAAAATTTTCGGTGCTGTGGAAGAGGTGGAGCTCACAGCTCACTGGCTATTGGTGCTGGTCATGCAGTGGCTTCTCGCTTAGTAAGTGAGACATCGTTATCCGGTATGTAGTTATAAAGGGTTGTTAATAACGCAAAAGTGCCAAACAACAAATTTCACTAGACGCCATTTTCTATTCATTTAGAAATAAGAGCCGCCATTTTAAAAAACGTTTTTAAGTTTTACCTCGGGTTTTGCAAACCTTTAATCCGCATTTTCGTTTCAAGCTTGCAAGTATAAAATCAAAAAAGATAAAGAAGGAACTGGACTAGTTGTAATGTGGAGAGATTTTGGAATTCAACAGTCGTATACATTAGAATGTTCTTATTTGTTCTAGTCATAATAGACAAGTTTTTGACTTATGCCAAAAACGTCATCGGATATTGGTGCAAAGTGCTAAAAACCCACCATTTAAAAAAAAAGGTTTAATTGAACCGACTGCGCCATGGTGGGTCAATTTTTAGTTACGTAGAAATGCGTAGTTTTTTTAGGTTGGGTTCCCAAACTCAAATTTGCCTAAGGTCCTATTAAGGTATAACGCGCCACTGAGTATCTGACATAATGGTTTTTAGAAAAATCAATATGGGAATTTTTATGTTTTGTAGAAAGATTAAGGCCGATTTGTGTTTTAAATCGGGAGAGTTCGCTTACCGAGGAGCTCGAAATTCTATTTTAACATTTTTAAAAGGTAAATTTAAATTTGAAATGTAAAGGATAAGGATGAAAATTTATTTTTTTGGAAGATTATTTCCTTTAAAAAATGAAAAAATAATTCAATAACTGAAAAAATTTATCATAATTTTGAGCATACGTAAGATAAAATAATTTCGTTTTAAGGGTTTAGTAGGTAGCTTTTTTTGAGAATTAGAACCATTTGGAAGAGAAAGTTTGAAGATAGTTGTGCCTAACTCTATTAATAAATCATAATTAGCGAAAAAGTTGTATCTTAACTAACAAAGGAAGTGCAATTTGTAATATACATTTTCTAAATTACTAAAGTTTTGCTATTAAAAAGGAAATACGTACGAGGGTTATTTAGAAAAATTATTAGCGGGGGATTATTGATGAAATAGTTAATCTTGGAGCAAAGTAAATATAATATCCAGCTTCGACGATGGAAAATGATTGAAATGAAAGCACGGGAGTTGTAAGTAAGCTATTGGAAATTCTTGATTACGTAACCCTTTAAGGAAGCTAATGAACTAAGTTATTATTAGTGTTCGGCAATGCTTGAAATTATACTTTACTAAAACACGTTCTCCGACCCACTTAGCATAACACGCTATCGGTAATGCCACTTTTAACTAACTTCATAAAGTAACTTCCATGCAGTCATTATTCCCAAATCGTTATTATCACTCATATCTTCCACTCGCTTAATTTGTCTACATTCTCGAAGCTTAAAAAAGGCCATATAAATAAGCAATTAATATGCGTACCTACTTCACTTAAAATTTTACTCTAGTGCTCGTAAGCAAAATATTTCTCATTACAAAATGTTAAGCAAATAATATGCTTCTGTCAGGATCTCTAAGGATATAAAATTATTATTCGAGTTGATTTAAACATAATTAAACTCTTTATTAAAGTAAATACAATTTCCGAACTTAAAATTATTAGAAACATAAAATAAGATTAGAAAATATTTTCTGTTGTTTTAGTATTTTCAAAATTGATTTTCCAACTCGGATTTTATTAATTTCATTTCTTGTGTAAATACTAAAATACAAAATCTTACAACAAAAAAATTATTTTATAAACTCCACTGCACAATTTATAACATGCGCATTATCCTAATTCTTATTTATAAAGAGTGAGTCCGAACGATGGGCTTAGTAAGTCTAATAAAGCGTATCTCAGTCGCTGGTACAGGGAAGCCAAACCATCACCTACCCGCAGCACAATAAGATCTCACTGACATAATAATACAAGCTCAGTCAATGTACACGGTTGATCACGGACTCCCCTAAAATCAATGCACGTGGAATATTTGTTAATTTTCCACCACCAAGTTCTTAGCACCAATCAGAACTCGCTTGTTCGATTTAACTACGAGGTGGCAACGTACATGTAACTCCGTACGCTTCGTACTCATATCTTTACGATTATCACTCAACTATTACATAAATGCTTTTTATGCGATTATGTACAGATGGACAAACGAGAACTTTTAGTTGAAATGCGCACAACGGGAAGAGAAACGACATTCGGAGTAACAGAGATGTGCATAGATTCAAATGTAAAATTTACGTAGTTTACGTAGTGGTAACACACTTTTACTACTGCGCATCTTAAAATCAACCGAAAGTTCTCGTTTGTCCACCTGTAGGTGGTGATAGATGCGGGCTTAAAAAAGGCATCGAATGGTATAAGTTTCGAGGGGGTAGGCAAATTATAAATAATTTTAAAAAACATTTAAATTAATTTAATATTTTAAATGATTTTAAAATTAGGAAAAATGAATGAAAATATTAAGGGCGTTTAAAAGTAAAAAATATATTTGGGATACCTGAAGGGACAAAATAAATTAAAGTTAAAATAAATAATTTCTGGAATGAAATTAAGCGGGCGACCTCGAATACATTTACAGTACTTACAGTGTAAAGGCCGGATAAAAATTTGTACATGCATCGCAGATGGTACAAAAACGGAGGATCAGATAGTTACTGGTGGATTATGTACGAGCTATTTTTAATAAAAACACTCGGGCACCCAAACGATGTTAATTTTTCCCGTATCAGAGGCAGAATCTTAATGATTTGTAACACTCTGATACGTGTACAAAAACGCATCGGGTGCATTTAACGCGTATTTTATCTATAAGCGATACAAATAAAAAGATTTGTGTTTTAAGAATACTTTCAAGAGCATTAATTTTTCATCTCGGGTTTAATTCTTTTATATTTTTTTGGACGGAAAATTATTATAACTGAAATAAAGAAAACAAAAGAAAATTCATTTTTCCCTTTAATATTTTTCTAAAAAAAGTTACGGACGCAGATGGGAGGATATGTCTAACGAGACTATTATAAGTTATATTTTAGTTTTTAGTTTTTATACACGACTAAATTTAAAATTTGGATTTGTTATCTCGTTAATAGGATGAAGTTTATGATTTCTTATAGAAGAGGTTGTTAAGTATTATAAGATGATGCTCCAATGCTCCTTTTATTTTCACGTTTGCTATTGTACTACTTTATAATTAAGTCCTTTATTATTTTCTTTAAATTATTAACAAAGATCTGAAGAAAATAAGGGTTGAAAAAATATTAACGACTGAAAAAGCAACAAAAAATAGCTTACAACACGGTACAATTAAAACCAACCCATGTGGTTTCCTTTAGTTACAGTTATTTTCTTTTTTTGTATTTTTTATGCAACGTGTTTTTCACTTTTTCGTAACAAAATTTAATGGAATTTTTTTATAAATTGAATTGTTGTCAATTTAAGCCCTTCTGAGGCCAACAATGCAAAATAGTCTGTAGAAAAAGTAAGTGGAGCCGTAATCAGAAAAATTTTGAAAATTAATAATCTAGTCAACGACGGTTATACGTGGAAGACATGGAAGAGGGTGGACTTTTTTTCAAAAATGTATTTGGAGTTGTTAAAAGGTAAAACTACTAAAAGTTCCAGAAATATGGCTCCTTAGCTATATGGCTAAAGGAAAGGGGTTGGAAAAGTCCTGTTTTTGGTGTTTTCGCTTATATTTCGAAAACGGTAGGTGCGAGAGAAAAAATTATTCTTAGCAAAATGAAAGCTTATCAAATTTCCTATAAATTGTATCTATTTATTTTTCTCTATTCCTCATAGTTTTTGAAACATCCACCCGCAAAAATAGTTAATCATCTAAAGGAGGATCTTTTTTACCTAAAAGGGTTTAAGAACTGTAATAGTTATAGGGACAATCGTCCATGCACATATTATGTTGAAACACTCTGTATTATAGCTTTATAGTAAAAGTATTATGTTTTATGTAACAAACTGGCTAATGGGTATCTATTAGGAAAAATGTGATAGCTACGCACTTGAACTCAGAATAAATTCGTTATTTCCTGTTTTACTATTGTTGATTAACTATTTTTACATAATATTTACCATAATTAATTTCTATGTTGTTTTATTATACGGGAAACAAATAACAATTAATTAATTGTATGGTAAGTATTACTTTTATATCTTAATAATTTTTAAATTTTTAAATATGTTAGAGGTATATCAGAAGATATTATATAAAGACGAAGACGATGGTCATTTCAACGTAAGATTATTTATTTTTAATTTTTTTAAAATCGCTATGTTTTATGCATATTTTAGAGATGTATCAGTGATTGCAACAACGACTTCATACGTAAGATCATTTACTGTAAGATTTAAAATTTATTATTTATGCATATTTTAGAGGTACACTAGATATGCCGATGATTGGATCTGCGATGCTTCCTCAGAGGTAAGGACAATTACAGTTTTCACAAACCGTCAATTATGCATATTTTAGAGAAACGTAATTCCTCCCTCTAGAATGCATATTTAAAATGTTTTTAAAATTATTGTTATTTATGCATATTTTAGAGATACGTGAGAGATATAACTGATCGCAGCAACGACCTTTCATCAAAAGGACGATCGTGTACTGTACGTATTGTGAAGCATATTTAAAATGTTTAAGAAATTGTTATTTATGCATATTTTAGAGATACATCAGATGTACCAATAATCGATTCAACAATGCTTCTTCAAAGGTATCAATTACAATACGTATTATAATGCATATTTAAAATGTTCTCAACAATTGTTGATTATGCTTATTTTAGAGATACGTGAGAGATATTACTGATCGCAGTAACGACCCTTCACCAAAAGGCGATCATGTGCTGTACGTAATTTAAGGCTGGAAAAAAAACGGATAATCGAAAATCGATTAATCGAATATCAAAATAATCGATTCTTCGATTAATTGCGATTAATCGATTAATCGCGATTAATCGAAGAATCGATTAATCGAAGAATCGATTAATCGATTAGTCGAAGAAAATATAGTAATCGAAGAATCGATTAATCGAAGAATCGATTAAGTAATCGAGGAATCGATTAATCTAATAATCGTGTTGAGTTTCGTATAATACTAAAACAAGGTTAACATTAACTTTTGAACCAATAATGTTCCTTTTATTAGTCATTGCATCATAGCATAGCACATTATGCGGCTCCCATTTTGATATACCGGAGTTGTAAGCAGTGTTGCGATTATCCGGATAAAATTATCCGAAAAATTATCCGGATAAAGGTTTTTTTATCCTTTATCCTTATCTTATACTTTCTAAATTTGTGTTATCCTTATACGTATTCGTGAAAATTTTCGGTTAAAAATTATTTTCCTCAATTTAAAAAACTCATTTCATTAGGTTCTACTGGAATATAAACAGAATCATTTTTACCTTATTAGTTTTGCAATAATAAATATTTTTTTCACTTGAACATAAATTGGGTAAACTGGTCAAAACATACTTTTCTTTAAATGTGTTTGTAATAAAATTTTAAACAACCCTCTTGTCCTTTTCCTTTCAAAAAATTCTTTTTAATTTGGGTCAAAATTACTCAAGATGTTTAAAAACTTGTTTTTATGGTCTTTACGTGATATCTTCGACAATTTCTAGGGGCTGTTCGAATCTACTGGACCGGTTGCAAACTTTTGTAAAATGAAAGACATTTATTGTAATCAAAAATCAAAGACGGTAGTTTCTCCTTAGAGTCCAGACCTCCAAAGTCGAGAAACGACACAAAATTTTAAAATGTTTGAATTTCTAAAAATAAACTATAAAAAAAAATTGGTTTTTAAATTCTACGATTTTTCGATTCTTCGAATAATCGATTCTTGGAATAATCGATTCTTGGAATAATCGATTCTTCGATTAATCGATTAATCGATTTTTAAAATTCAGATAATCGCGATTTTCGATTAATCGATTAATCGAAAAATTTTGCCAGCCTTAGTACGTATTGTAAAGCATATTTAAAAAATGTTTGTTATTTATGCATATTTCAGAGATACGTAAGAGATACCAGTAAGGACGCTTCGTCAAGAGAACGATCATATACTGTACGTATTGTAAAGCATATTTAAAATATGTTTGTTATTTATGCATATTTCAGAGATACGTAAGAGATACCAGTAAGGACGCTTCGTCAAGAGGACGATCATATACTGTACGTATTGTAAAGCATATTTAAAATATGTTTGTTATTTATGCATATTTCAGAGATACGTAAGAGATACCAGTAAGGACGCTTCGTCAAGAGGACGATCATATACTGTACGTATTGTAAAACATATTTAAAATATGTTTGTTATTTATGCATATTTCAGAGATACGTAAGAGATACCAGTAAGGACGCTTCGTCAAGAGGACGATCATATACTGTACGTATTGTAAAGCATATTTAAAATATGTTTGTTATTTATGCATATTTCAGAGATACGTAAGAGATACCAGTAAGGACGCTTCGTCAAGAGGACGATCATATACTGTACGTATTGTAAAGCATATTTAAAATATGTTTGTTATTTATGCATATTTCAGAGATACGTAAGAGATACCAGTAAGGACGCTTCGTCAAAAGGACGATCATATACTGTACGTATTGTAAAGCATATTTAAAATATGTTTGTTATTTATGCATATTTCAGAGATACGTAAGAGATACCAGTAAGGACGCTTCGTCAAGAGGACGATCATATACTGTACGTATTGTAAAGCATATTTAAAATATGTTTGTTATTTATGCATATTTCAGAGATACGTAAGAGATACCAGTAAGGACGCTTCGTCAAAAGGACGATCATATACTGTACGTATTGTAAAGCAAAGGACCCCGCACAATTCTTATGGGAAATGGCCCTCGGTGAATTTTCCTAAAAATTTAGTATATTGTAGTATTTGACCTACTGAACAAAAGTCTCCATGGCCACGAAGCCCTAAACCTAATATTGTGCGTGTTGTGGAGGTTTAAACTACTGATAATCTTGTCATAAGAAATGGCCCTTGGTGAATTTTCCTAAAAATTTAGTATGTTGTGGTGTTTGACCTACTGAACAAAAGTCTCCATGGCCACGAAGCCCTAAACCTAATATTTTTCGTGTTGCGGAGGCTTCAAGTGCTGAATAATGTTGTCACACACAATTGTAATTTTTTTAATTTTATTTGAAAAATGCAAGTTTGGTTGCCTCGCTGCTTTACAATATTTAATCGGAGACACATGGAATTTTCTTCAATATTCGTTAATTCTCTTGCCCTGATTGCGATTCAAACATACTCTTGTGTCATTTTCTAAATATAGATTTGGAAGATCATTATCTTCACGCCTTTTTATTGCAATATCCAGCCTATTATCAATGTCGCCTATTCCAGGCATTCTTACTAAAACCTCCAACATTACAAAGATAACAATTGTATCAAACTTTTCCAGCCATAATTAAATCCAACCACAGTTGTGTGTGACAACATTATTCAGCACTTGAAGCCTCAGCAATACGAAAAATATTGGGTTTAGGGCTTTGTGGCCTTGAAGACTTTTGTTCAGTAGGTCAAACACCATAACGTACTAAATTTTTAGGAAAATTTACCGAGGGCCGTTTCTTATAAGAATTGTGTGAATGTGATCGTTATGTATAAAATTGTGCGTGACAAGATTATTGGTACTTTAAGTCTCCACAACACGAACACTATTAGGTTTAGGGCTTTGTGGCCATGGAGACAATTATTCGGTAGGTCAAATACTACAACATACTAAATTTTTAGGAAACTTCACCGAGGGCCATTTCCCATTAGAATTGTGCGGGGTCCTTTAAAATATGTTTGTTATTTATGCATATTTTAGACATACGTAAGAGATACCAGTAAGGATGCTTCGTCAAGAGGACGATCATATACTGTACGTATTGTAGAGCATATTTAAAAAATGTTTGTTATTTATGCATATTTCAGAGATACGTAAGAGATACCAGTAAGGACGCTTCGTCAAGAGGACGATCATATACTGTACGTATTTTAAAGCATATTTAAAATATGTTTGTTATTTATGCATATTTTAGAGATAAGTAAGAGATACCAGTAAGGACGCTTCGTCAAAACGACGATCATATCCTGTACGTATTGTAAAGCATATTTAAAATATGTTTGTTATTTATGTATATTTTAGAGATACGTAAGAGATACCAGTAAGGATGCTTCGTCAAAACGACGATCATATCCTGTACGTATTGTAAAGCATATTTAAAATATGTTTGTTATTTATGCATATTTTAGAGATACGTAAGAGATACCAGTAAGCATGCTTCGTCAAGAGGACGATCATATACTGTACGTATTGTAAAGCATATTTAAAATATGTTTGTTATTTATGCATATTTCAGAGATACGTAAGAGATACCAGTAAGGACGCTTCGTCAAGAGGACGATCATATACTGTACGTATTTTAAAGCATATTTAAAATATGTTTGTTATTTATGCATATTTTAGAGATACGTAAGAGATACCAGTAAGGACGCTTCGTCAAAACGACGATCATATCCTGTACGTATTGTAAAGCATATTTAAAATATGTTTGTTATTTATGCATATTTTAGAGATACGTAAGAGATACCAGTAAGCATGCTTCGTCAAGAGGACGATCATATACTGTACGTATTGTAAAGCATATTTAAAATATGTTTGTTATTTATGCATATTTCAGAGATACGTAAGAGATACCAGTAAGGACGCTTCGTCAAGGGGACGATCATATACTGTACGTAATGTAAAGCATATTTAAAATATGTTTGTTATTTATGCATATTTCAGAGATACGTAAGAGATACCAGTAAGGACGCTTCGTCAAGAGGACGATCATATACTGTACGTATTGTAAAGCATATTTAAAATATGTTTGTTATTTATGCATATTTCAGAGATACGTAAGAGATACCAGTAAGGACGCTTCGTCAAGAGGACGATCATATACTGTACGTATTGTAAAACATATTTAAAATATGTTTGTTATTTATGCATATTTCAGAGATACGTAAGAGATACCAGTAAGGACGCTTCGTCAAGAGGACGATCATATACTGTACGTATTGTAAAGCATATTTAAAATATGTTTGTTATTTATGCATATTTCAGAGATACGTAAGAGATACCAGTAAGGACGCTTCGTCAAGAGGACGATCATATACTGTACGTATTGTAAAACATATTTAAAATATGTTTGTTATTTATGCATATTTCAGAGATACGTAAGAGATACCAGTAAGGACGCTTCGTCAAGAGGACGATCATATACTGTACGTATTGTAAAGCATATTTAAAATATGTTTGTTATTTATGCATATTTCAGAGATACGTAAGAGATACCAGTAAGGACGCTTCGTCAAGAGGACGATCATATACTGTACGTATTGTAAAACATATTTAAAATATGTTTGTTATTTATGCATATTTCAGAGATACGTAAGAGATACCAGTAAGGACGCTTCGTCAAGAGGACGATCATATACTGTACGTATTGTAAAGCATATTTAAAATATGTTTGTTATTTATGCATATTTCAGAGATACGTAAGAGATACCAGTAAGGACGCTTCGTCAAGAGGACGATCATATATTGTACGTATTGTAAAGCATATTTAAAAAATGTTTGTTATTTATGTATATTTTAGAGACACGTAAGAGATAATAATGATCGCAGCAAGGACGCTTTGTCAAAAGAAAGATCATGTACTGTACGTATTGTAATGCATATTTAAAGTGTTTCCAACAATTGTTATGTAAGCATATTTTAGAGATACGTGAGAGATATTACTGTTAGCAGCAAGGACCCTTCTTTAAAAGAACGATCATATACTGTACGTATTTTAAATATACGTGAGAGATATTACTGATCGCAGCAAGGACTCTTTGCCTAATGGACGATCGTGTACTGTACGCATTGTAAAGCATATTTAAATTGTTAAAAAATTGTTATTATGCATATTTTAGAGATACATTTGTCAATTTTCAAGTGTTCATTTTCATTACAAAATAAATGACAGATTTTTGAAATTTTAACATTCAAAAGATCATAACTCCGGTTCTACTTGGTAGAAGTTAATAAAAAGACAGAGCTCGATAGAGAATTACGTTGTCTGTAACATACCCAAAAAAGAAAAAAAATGCGGCATTTTAAATTTCGAGAAAATCCATTTCAAAATTTTGACCTATTTTGGCCCTTTAAATGTAGGTAATTTTGAAACAATTTTAAAAATCTAGTGGGTTAAGACGAAAGCCTTATATTTTGTCTGTACTTTGTCTTTTGGAAATTTTTATAATGATAATTACTTGTCTAGTTATAGGGGAAAAACTGCAAAATGGAAAAATCGTTACATTTTAAACATTTTGAAAATAAACAATTAGCTGTTCACATTACATTAGATATTTGGTCTTCTGGTATAGTCAGAGTTATCTACGATGTGAAATTATTATAGGTTTCAGTTCTATTTTAAAGAAGTTCTACTTTTTGACCCAATATCTACACATATTACTTGGAGTGATTTTTAAGAGAACGTAATGTCAAAGTTTAATTTATTAGGTAATTTCCTTATACGAAATATACCTAAAAGTATATTTATATTTAATTTGTAAGATACGTTTATATTTTATTTGAAAAGACGTCTTTTTTGAAGTAATTTAATTTAAAAAGAGGCAGTAATGATATAAACGAAAGGAAATTTGAAATATTTGATGTCACATTTTTATAGTTCAATTAATGTGCCCAATAATATTTGAAGACGCATTGGCAAAAGAAAAATATCGTAATTTGTTATATCATGAGCAGGATGATGTTATTGCCATGGCCACCGGTTCGTGCGAATTTTACACCACTTGACTTTTACTTATATATAAGAAAAGATAAAATATTAATAGGTTTTCCTAACAAAGTATTTTTCGTTAATTCTATTTTCTTTCAACAAAAGAAAATTTACGTCTACGTTTAAAAAAAAGTTTTTGACTAGGTACGTTTAAATGTTTTACGTTTACGTTTAAAAAGAGTTAAAAACATACAGTTGAAATAGAGAAGTATTCCAGAGACTAACACGAAGACCACCACCAGAAGTACCAAAACTAGAAGTAAAATTGTAGGACGACACCACGGCATCCAACACGAGTCGCCTGTGGTAGTCGTAGTCGGTGGAGATTGTGGAGAGAGACACCAACTACAAGAAGTGTCTTCCGTTTGAACTAAATTCGAAGGTCTCATAACCGAACTGCCTCCGGAGGCGTTTACCACTACACCCCTATAAGCACTACTACGACGAGGTACGAAACCGTCTTCTTCGTCGGCGCGCATTCCTACGTCGTGATAAACTCCGTAGGATGCCACCATATTGGCAGCCGAAGCTTGCTGGTTGTTGTAATTATTCATGGTAAATTCTTGCATCCCCTCATTACTTTTCCAACATCCACAAAAACCTCCATCGCTCTCATTTTTTCCCTTTGTGTATCCATTAGCAGATCCATGTGTCTCCTCTACGTACCAAGAATTATTATACGTTTGAGATGACCGATGATTCGAAACGTCGTATTCAAATTCTGGTATTTTACAATTGTTAGTATTTCTCATACCCTTATAATGACTATTGTTAGTTTCTCTCTACTCACAAACTCCTTCATTTTCTTTTTCAAAATTGGAGGATTACCTGAAAATAAAAGAAAAACTGTTAAAAAAATTCATAAACAATTTATCTTAACTACACATTTTTATAGTTCTACTTAATCTAATTTTGCTTCAGTTGCCTTGAAGTAAAATTTTATTGAAGCACATAATTCATACAGTAGCTGCCGATGAAGCAATTTGCTTTATGAACTAATGCAACGCAATCTGCTTTATTCAAGGCTTTCCTTTAAACTTTCCTAACACATTTTCATTTAACTTTAATATTTATAGTTTTAAAATGTTATATTATACGTCAAACTTTTTAAAACGTAATGGCGACAGCGAAAATTATTAATATAACCTCTCAAAATTTTATTTCCGCATCAAGAAAGCTAAAGTAATATTGTTTTTTTACGCGGATATTTAAAAGAAACTCATAATTATGCTCTAAAAAGAACATATCGAGTGCTATTGCGTGTTCAGCCAAGCTTTGCCGTGTTAGTTCATTCGGAGTAACACCACTTCTGATACCACATCCGAAATAAGAATTATTGTTGATAATATGCATAGTAAAAGGATTTTCATTAGCTAAAGTTTGACTTTAAAACAATTTATGTATCTTATTAAAGGATTAAGTATGCATTTTAGAGTAAATTATATTTATTAATATAGTGGAAACGCTCATTTTGATAGTTGGGGGATTAAACCTTATGAGAAAATTATTTTAGCGTGGGAAAGGAAATATAAGTTGTATCGTTTAAAATATGGCGTTTGAGGGTTCGAGCGATTATGAACATTAAAGATTAACATGGACAAAGCTAATTTAAAGTTTTGGGTTTTCCACACTTAATTTCATTAACAGACATTGTGCTTTGATACTTTGTGAATTACTAAATAACTACATCGTTTACGATGTACTTTAATATTTTTATTAAGTATCGACTAATTAGTGTTAACCTCGTTAAAGACTAATTTCAAACTAGGGTAAATGTAAATAATATCGATTTCTATTTGAAACAAACCTAAAACTAACATTTCCATTAGGTTATTGACTACTAAAGCTACACCTTCACGCCCATGTTACTGTTCAAAGTCTCTAGATTATAACGGTTTGAATTAGGGAATACGTAGCGATTCAGTGATCGATTTTATCGGCATTACAATTTAATTAGATTTAAAAAAAATATTTTAATAATAAACAAACGTGTACTAGTGCACTTGTACGCTTGGGATAATTATACTACATTTTTCTCTTAACTTTGTATCACAATTTGTTTGAGAGCTTTTGTGTTTAAAACAATGGCTGATAATATAATAAAAAGAGAGCCGGAGGTTAAGAACTTCAACAGTCAAGCCGACTAGGTGGCTTTCTACAAACACATTTTCACCAAACACATATGTTAAAATACAAAAAATTAGATTTTTCTAATTAGCGTTTCCAGAAAATTTTTAAACCCTTTAATTTGACTCGTACATGTAAAAAAATCAAATGCCTAAGTAAGCCATGCAGTGCAGGTAGCTGTGAAGTTTCTTATTATTTCTCTTTCAGAAATAAACAAAGTGATTAGTGATTGTATGAATAAAGCGTGGAAAATTAAATAAAGTTATTAGTTGGAAATAGCAATAACTTTCAATTAATTAAATGGAGCAAATAAAAAAGTAAAGACAAGCACAAACGTATAGAGTTCTAATATATTAATCATTAGCGGATTTTCTTTCAATAAGTATTAAGTAATAGTAAATCTACGAATAACAGACTACAAATAAAGCGGAAAAATGTATTCGCGGTTAAGACGTACCTAGTGAATTAAATTATTCACAAATTAGACCTAGTGAATGAATTTATCGAAAAATCGCAGAACGGGTCTTAAGTTGCGAATTAATTAATTTACAAATAATAAACTACAAAACAAGCAGAAAAATGTTTTTGGTTAATACATAGACATACCTAGTGAATGAAATTATCCACAAATCAGGCATAGTGAATGAATTTATCAAAAAAGCGCAGAACGGGTCCTAAGTTGTGGATTAATGAATTTACGCATAACAGGATACAAAAAAAGCTAAAAATGTTTTCTGTTAAAACGTACCTAGTAAATGAAATTATCCACAAATTAAACGTAGTGAATGAATTTATCAAAGAAGCGCAGAACTGGTCCTAAGTTGTGGATTCATTAATTTACAAATAACAGACTACAAAATAAGCTGAAATTGTTTTCTGTTAAGACGTACCTAGTGAATGAAATTATCCACAAATCAGGCATAGTGAATGAATTTATCAAAGAAGCGCAGAACGGGTCCTAAGTTGTGGATTAATGAATTTACGCATAACAGGATACAAAAAAAGCTAAAAATGTTTTCTGTTAAAACGTACCTAGTAAATGAAATTATCCACAAATTAGACATAGTGAATGAATTTATCAAAGAAGCGCAGAAACGGTCCTAAAGTTGTGGATTAATTAATTTTCTCATAACAGGCTATAAAAGAAGCTGAAAATGTTTTCTGTTAAAACATACCTAGTGAATGAAATTATCCACAAATTAAACGTAGTGAATGAATTTATCAAAGAAGCGCAGAACTGGTCCTAAGTTGTGGATTCATTAATTTACAAATAACAGACTACAAAATAAGCTGAAATTGTTTTCTGTTAAGACGTACCTAGTGAATGAAATTATCCACAAATCAGGCATAGTGAATGAATTTATCAAAGAAGCGCAGAACGGGTCCTAAGTTGTGGATTAATGAATTTACGCATAACAGGATACAAAAGAAGCTAAAAATGTTTTCTGTTAAAACGTACCTAGTAAATGAAATTATCCACAAATTAAACGTAGTGAATGAATTTATCAAAGAAGCGCAGAACTGGTCCTAAGTTGTGGATTCATTAATTTACAAATAACAGACTACAAAATAAGCTGAAATTGTTTTCTGTTAAGACGTACCTAGTGAATGAAATTATCCACAAATCAGGCAATTATGAATGAATTTATCAAAGAAGCGCAGAACGGGTCCTAAGTTGTGGATTAATGAATTTACGCATAACAGGATACAAAAGAAGCTAAAAATGTTTTCTGTTAAAACGTACCTAATAAATGAAATTATCCACAAATTAGACGTAGTGAATGAATTTATCAAAGAAGCGCAGAACCGGTTCGAAGTTGTGGATTAATTAATTTACGCATAGCAGACTATAAAAGAAGCTGAAAATGTTTTCAGTTAAGACGTACCTAGTGAATGAAATTATCCACAAATCAAGCATAGTGAATGAATTTATCAAAGAAGCGCAGAACGGGTCCTAAGTTGTGGATTAATGAATTTACGCATAACAGGATACAAAAGAAGCTAAAAATGTTTTCTGTTAAAACGTACCTAGTAAATGAAATTATCCACAAATTAGACGTAGTGAATGGATTTATCAAAGAAACGCAGAACGGGTCGTAAGTTGTGGATTAATTAATTTACGCATAGCAGACTACAAAAGAAGCTGAAATTGTTTTCTGTTAAGACGTACCTAGTGAATGAAATTATCCACAAATCAGGCATAGTGAATGAATTTATCAAAGAAGCGCAGAACGGGTCCTAAGTTGTGGATTAATGAATTTACGCATAACAGGATACAAAAGAAGCTAAAAATGTTTTCTGTTAAAACGTACCTAGTAAATGAAATTATCCACAAATTAGACGTAGTGAATGGATTTATCAAAGAAACGCAGAACGGGTCGTAAGTTGTGGATTAATTAATTTACGCATAGCAGACTACAAAAGAAGCTGAAATTGTTTTCTGTTAAGACGTACCTAGTGAATGGAATTATCCACAAATCAGGCATAGTGAATGAATTTATCAAAAAAGCGCAGAACGGTTCCTAAGTTGTGGATTAAATAATTTACGCATAACAGGATACAAAAGAAGCTGAAATTGTTTTCTGTTAAGACGTACCTAGTGAATGAAATTATCCACAAGTCACGCATAGTGAATGAATTTATCAAAAAAGCGCAGAACGGGTTCTAAGTTGTGGATTAATTAATTTTTTCATAACAGGCTATAAAAGAAACTGAAAATGTTTTCTGTTAAAACATACCTAGTGAATGAAATTATCCACAAATTAAACGTAGTGAATGAATTTATCAAAGAAGCGCAGAACTTGTCCTAAGTTGTGGATTCATTAATTTACAAATAACAGACTACAAAATAAGCTGAAATTGTTTTCTGTTAAGACGTACCTAGTGAATGAAATTATCCACAAGTCACGCATAGTGAATGAATTTATCAAAAAAGCGAAGAACGGGTTCTAAGTTGTGGATTAATTAATTTTTTCATAACAGGCTATAAAAGAAGCTGAAAATGTTTTCTGTTAAAACATACCTAGTGAATGAAATTATCCACAAATTAAACGTAGTGAATGAATTTATCAAAGAAGCGCAGAACTTGTCCTAAGTTGTGGATTCATTAATTTACAAATAACAGACTACAAAATAAGCTGAAATTGTTTTCTGTTAAGACGTACCTAGTGAATGAAATTATCCACAAGTCACGCATAGTGAATGAATTTATCAAAAAAGCGAAGAACGGGTTCTAAGTTGTGGATTAATTAATTTTTTCATAACAGGCTATAAAAGAAGCTGAAAATGTTTTCTGTTAAAACATACCTAGTGAATGAAATTATCCACAAATTAAACGTAGTGAATGAATTTATCAAAGAATCGCAGAACGGGTCCTAAAAGTTGCGAATTAATTAATTGACTAATAACAAATTACAAAACAACTTGAAAAATGTTTTCGGTTAAGACGGCTCTAGTGAATTAAATTATCCACTAATTAGACGTGGTAAATGAATTTATTAAAGAGTTGCAGAACGGTTCCTAAGTTGTGGATTAATTAATTTACGAATAACAGACTGCAAAAAAAGCTGAAAACGTTTATTATCTATGTTAATTGATGTTTACTTAAGAAGCTACAAGAGACAAGGTGACCACCCAGTATATTAATGTATCCCTTCTTAAAAATGTTTATTGCAAATTTTACTGATTTTAAAATGGTTAATTATATCTGAGGTATTTACAGGTAAATGAAGTACCGATAACTAGCTTGTGAGGCCATAAATTCCATTCTAATTATTCATAAATTGTGAACAATTTATAATATGTAAGGAATAGCTGTGTTAAATAAAGATTATTATGTTGTTATTTCCCTGTATACTTTGTATAAATATTTTCGTTTAATTTCCTCTAATCTAAAAATATAGTTGAGTGCGTACGGCGTTGTCATGAAGATCCGACGTCCTCGGTTGAAACGCCACTAACCTCTGCTTCAATTTTTAATGTTTCCTAAAGAGAAGAGAGTTTAGTTGTGAGATATTGAAACAACATTTTGTTGCAAAAATTTTTAATAAGTAAAAGGGAGTATAATTAGAAGAAAGATTATAATTTTAGTAGCATTAAGATAAATTTAATTTATAATTTTTGTTAATTAAGGGTCGATAAAGAAATAAAAGTATAAAAAAGAAAGTTTTGGATGATATTTAAATTTTTGCAACCGTTACAAGAATGTAAGAAATGGGGTGCTTAAGGATATCAAAAATCTGAAATCGTGTCAAAACCGTAGCGATAACGTAAGATGCGTCTCCTTAATTTAAAGAACGGTTAAATTTTCACTTTAAGAAACGTCGAATTTATCAATTTGCATATTTATATCTAAATTTTCGTTTGTTATACTCTTTAAACTCCTAACACAATTAAAACTAAATCAAAATTGTTTTAATTTGTGATTATGCGTGACAATTAAAACTTCATCAGATAAAACATGCTATTACGTTCCTAATTTATAGAAATTATCTAACAACCCCCTAAAAACTAAATTGCTTTTAGTACATTTCACTCAACTATAATTAAAAACTTGATATATTATTCGTAATGAAATTTAGATTTAAATCCTAACAAACATACAGATTTAAGATGAGATATAAACCTTGTCCCGGTCACTGGTGGTTATCCTAAAAGTACCGGAGGGTGACGAATACCAATATGCAAACATCAATGACACGCGTGCACGCGACACATGTCAACCCTTGACGATTTTTAAGGCCAAACTAAAGGAAAATTGCCCAATTTTTTATTTTTCCTTTTAAATATAAGTAGCGCGTACTCCAAATCGCTTCTAAAAACTACTCCTGCTTAACCCACCCACAACTCCAAATTGTGATAAATATGTATCCTAACTAGGCGTTACTCTTGTCACTCATTCGTGCCATAAAAATTAAAATAACAAACAACGGATGTGGCATACCGGGAACTTTCCTAACCATTTTCAGTTAAACCGGAGGTAAAGTATTGGATGTCTTCAGATAGCTAATTTGATAAGCTTTCAAGATGTTGAAAAATATGCAGGGTGTTCCTAAAAACTTTTGATATTTTTGTAATTTCCAGTTTAACCGGAAGCATTTTCTAACCGAAAATAGTGTTAAATAATAGATATTCATAGAAGTGATGCAATTTTAAGTTTTCAAGTTTTCATTTTTATTACAAGAGAAATGAAAGATTTTTGAAATTTTGATATTCAAAAAATTATAACTTCGGTCCTGCTTGCTAGAAGTTAATAAAAAAGCAGAGTTCGATAGAGAATTACGTTGTTTGTAATATAGCCAAAAATGAAAACAAATGCGCGAGGAAATTTTGAGAAAATCCATTATAAAAATTTGACCTATTTTGACCCCTTAATGTTAGGCAATTTTAAAACAATTTTAATAATCGACTAGGTTAGGACGAAAGCGCTATATTTTAGCTGTACAATGCCGTTTTTAAATTTTTATAATAATAATTAGCGGCTAAGTTATAAGTGAAAAACCACAAAATGGGACAATTCTTCTATTAGCCGCCATTTTGTTCTAACTGTCTTAGTTAACCGGTACAGTAGAACAAATAGAGAACCATCAGTTGACAGTTGGCTGCCATTTTGAATTAGAGAATTTGAAATTCTTTTTCAATTGGAGCTCATACACTTCTTATAGCCAAGTAAAAATAAATTTAGCCATTTGCAAAAACGCGCCAAAAAACCCACTTTTTTAAAATCAAAATCGGTTCAGTACTTTTTTCTTCACAGAGTTATGCCGAGTCTCTCGTAAGACAGTTATCTACTGGCGAATAGGATATATAATTCCCTAAGTGGTCAAAAACCGATTTCAAACAATGAAAATAGTTAAATTATGGAATCTTATGGATCCATAACGTACGAGACACTCGATCTTAAACACATGCCCCTCAGTTAAAGTATGAAAAAATGTCTTTTTCATTTATGATCAGGGGGACTCGAAACGTCGAGAAATGAAATTTAAAACATTTTATTTTTCTCGATTATAACTTTCCTTGAAAAAGTTAAAAGCGATGTATTATCAAATATTAATGAATTTGAATTTAAAATTTTCCCCTAATTTTTCCGGCCATTTCCCGACGTGTTTCAAGAATTGTAATGATGTAGAATAAAAAGGAATTTGATGGTGTTTGCCAGTTTTTTAAAAAATTTTGAAAATTTTCCGGAAAAGTAAAAATTTCGGAAAATTAAAAAAAATTTTCCAATTTCCGCCAATCGGTTGGAAAAGTTTCGAAACGAATTTTTCAGTGGTCTAAAAAAAACTCTAGTTGGAAAAGTAAAAAATTTTGGAAAATTAAAAAAAAATTTCCAATTTCCGCCAATCGGTTGGAAAAGTTTCGAAACGGATTTTTCAGTGGTCTAAAAAAAAAGTCTAGTTGGAAAACCTTCAATAAACTAGGATTTTTGTATTTCCATTTTTATGCCATTCTTATGACACTTTTTAACGTAGATTCCAGTGGCTTAGTCAAAAATTTTTTTTGATGGGAAGTTTACGAGTTATTACACAAACTTCACTTTTTTAAATACGAATCATAGGCGGCTATTACTTTATTAAATAGAGTATTTTTTGCGCTTTTCAAAAATGTAATATTTATTGAAATTATTTTTAATAATAAAAACACAACAGCAGTCTATTTAAGAAATTATGAATTAACTTTGAAAACAAAAGACAATATAATTTTGACATGGTAAACAAATGCTGTTAACACTTGCTTATGTCGTTTAACTAATAATTAAATACATTCTTTTATTAAAAAAAAATTTGAAAAATATGAAAAATATGAAAAATTTACCAATTTGAAAATTTCCAAATTTCAAATTTTCCAAATTTTTCAAATTTTCAAATTTTTCAAATTTTCATATTTTGCGCTTATTTTGAAATAATAAATGCATAGAAATCCGGGCTCTAAATATCAGGTACACACAAACATGTACATATTTTTAAAATTATTCTTTCTCTAATTATTTAGTTAGGTCTGATTTGGTTGGTACGGGCCTGTACGGTTGCAAATTCCGAATTGGGTTGTCGAGACTACCGTGTTTTATTATAATCTATTCGTAGAGCCTTCTTTTGAAACAAAACGACACTAGCGAGGTAGTAATTAATTTAGCTTCTTATCGCTGATTTTGTTAAGTCGTGGGTCAAAATGTCTCGTGTGATATATTTCGTTTATTCGTGACGACTAACGATGCTGCATTATACTTGACGTCTAATCGTTGCTCGGGGACATTGATATCAAAAAGTAAACAGGTATTTTCGGGGGCGAAATTTTTTTTGCTGTTTTTAGTAAAGTTTCGATGCTTTGCGATAAATCTTAGTTTTTTTTATTCGAAATCTATAATTTAAGGTTACTTTAGGTTCTTTTCATTATTGTTTGTCACTTTTTTTTGGGATTGGCAATTTTTTCTTATTTTTTTTAAAGGATATTTGTCCATTATTCATTTTTATTTATCAACGTTAAGTCGTAAATAGCTTTAGCGAATTTGAGTAAGGGTTGGCTAACAAAAAATTAAAATTTTGGATAATAATAGCCTTATTTTTATTGTATAAAGTGTTTTTTTTTCTCGATTGTTTCTTTGTTATCCTCGGGTATAATTAATTAATTTTACGTCATTGTTAACTTTGTTTTTTTTATTTTTTATGTAAGTGAGGAATAACAAATTAACTTTTAAAATGTATAATTTATAATACTAAAGATAAAGAGGCAAATCTAAAATAGGTTCATGGGTAGGATAATGACATGTAAATCGAGAGAAACGAGCGCAGGAAGCTTTAATAATTGTACGAGTACGCTGGGAACACTATTGAAGTAATATAGAGAAGACAGAATTGAACGTTAAGTCAAGATAAATGCTTCACCTCATTAAGAATAGGGTGGCTCATTATGTCTTTTCTGTACTACATTAGATTATACAACCCTTAGTTTGTGCCTCAACTCGTTCTATCATTGATCACCGTTTATAACCGTACATTAAGGGCGACGTTCTGCAACGGAACGGTCTTCATAGTAAATTGAAGGACCAAGGGTCGTAGCAAAGCCAAATGAGTAAAATTCCGGTCGCAATGGACGCTATAAGTATTGGATTCCACGTCCGTGTACTTCCGCATCGACACATGTATCTTCCGAGTCGGCGCCCGGTATTCCCAGCTTCTATATACCGTGGTTTCCATCAATCTTGTTCTGTCATGGACCATTTATCTTCGTATTTTTCGCCTGTCCTTACTATACCTTGCATTCGACTATTTGGTACGAGTACTACTCTTGCACCCTTCCAATTTTCACGCACGATCTATTTTCTTCTATTCTTTCTCTTTGTCAAAACCGATTTGTTTATATTTTACTAAAACTCAACCTTAACTACCAATTTAACCATTACCCCGAGCCTTTTTATTAAAAAACTAAAAAGCTCTTCCCACAACCCCTATTTTAAAATAACAACTCTCGTCGTCATTTTTCGAGTACACGGCACGACTAGCGATTCAATTCAAATCAATTTAGTGTCAACTAACAATTTTAAAGAAAGAAAAATAGTTGCGTCAAATTTAAGACGAGCTTTTAACATTCACCTTCCAGCTTAAGATAAATAAACGTAGAGGACGCTTTTTAAAAATTAAAAGAAAAACTTTTTCGTTAAACGCTTTATGTTTTCAAAACAAACAACTTTTTTCTATAAAATACCTCAGTTCCGAAATTAATACTTTTAAACTTTTATAAAAATTTGATTTGCCAACTAAATTGACAAACACTCGGTTATAATAACTTCATTTATTGACTTTAAAGGTAACGATTTAAAAAATAAAGGGTTTCTTGTTTGTACTATACAAATCAAAAACCCCTTCACTTTAATAACACATTAATAAAGTAACAGGTCCAAATTTAATTAAAATTCAAATTTTTAAATTATTTTACTTTAAGAAAAGCGACCCGTGTATGAAAGGAGTAAGATATTTCAATTTAAGTTTGACACAAACTTAATTCGTAAGACTCTATTGGATTGGACGTTCAAATTCTAAAATATACACTATTTTCCCAAAATCAATGAGTTAAATGAGCTGCAGACCTAGCCAGTAGGAATGCCTGATCAAAAGTTGGTTATGCACCCCAATGTTTAAAGTCGTACAGTTTCAAAAGTAAAACAAATAAAACACTGATTCGCAAGGCTTTTAAATAGTAAATTCCATGATTTACAATTTTGCTGTAAAGCACATTTAGCGAAATTCAACAATTAAAGGGCTGGAAACGAAGTAAGTATGCCTAATTAAAATTTGAATTAACACCCCAAAGTAAAGCAAATAAAACACTGATTCGTAAGGCGTTTTAATAGTAAATTCCATGATCTACAACTTTCTTGTCAAAAACATTTTCATAAAATCAACGAATGATAGACTGGAAACGTAGTAAGTATACCTAATTAAAATTTGATTTAGCACCCCAATGTTCAAAGTCGTACAGATTTAAAAGGAAAGCAACTAAAACACTGATTCGCGAAACTTTTAAATAGTAAATTCCATGATCTACAATTTTGCGTGAAGAACATTTACAGAAAATCAGCGATTAGTGATTTAGCACCCCAATGTTCAAAGTCGAACAGCTTCCAAAATAAAGCAAAGAAAACACTGATTCGCAAGGTTTTTTAATAGTAAATTGCATGATCTACAACTTCCTTGTCAAAAACATTTTCCTACAATCAACGAGTAATAGACTGGATACGTAGTAAGTATACCTAATTAAAATTTTAATTTAGCACCCAATGGTCAAAGTCGTACAGCTTCAGAAGTAAAGCAAATAAAACACTGATTCGCGAGACTTTTAAATAGTAAATTCCATGATCTACAATTTTGACGTGAAGGACATTTATCAAAAATCAGCGATTAGTGCTTTAGTACCCCAATGTTTCAAGTCGCACAGCTTCAGAAGTAAAGCAAATAAAACACTGATTCGTAAGGCGTTTTAATAGTAAATTCCATGATCTACGACTTTCTTGTCAAAAAAATTTTCATAAAATCGACGAATGATAGACTGGAAACGTAGTAAGTATACCTAATTAAAATTTGATTTAGCACCCCAATGTTCAAAGTCGTACAGATTTAAAAGGAAAGCAACTAAAACACTGATTCGCGAAACTTTTAAATAGTAAATTCCATGATCTACAATTTTTCTGTGAAGAACATTTACAGAAAATCAGCGATTAGTGATTTAGCACCCCAATGTTCAAAGTCGTACAGCTTCAGAAGTAAAGCAAATAAAACACTGATTCGCGAGACTTTTAAATAGTAAATTCCATGATCTACAATTTTGATGTGAAGAACACTTATCACAAATCAGCGATTAGTGCTTTAGCACCCCAATGTTTCAAGTCGCACAGCTTCAGAAGTAAAGCAAATAAAACACTGATTCGTAAGGCGTTTTAATAGTAAATTCCATGATCTACAACTTTCTTGTCAAAAACATTTTCATAAAATCAACGATTGATAGACTGGAAAAGTAGTAAGTATACCTAATTAAAATTTGATTTAGCACCCCAATGTTCAAAGTCGTACAGATTTAAAAGGAAAGCAACTAAAACACTGATTCGCGAAACTTTTAAATAGTAAATTCCATGATCTACAATTTTTCTGTGAAGAACATTTACAGAAAATCATCGATTAGTGATTTAGCACCCCAATGTTCAAAGTCGTACAGCTTCAGAAGTAAATAGTAGCTTTTAAAAAGTAAATTCCATGATTTACAATTTTGCTGTGAAGAACAGTTACCGAAAATCAGCGATTAGTGAGTTAGCACCCCAACGTTCAAAGTCGCACAGCTTCCAAAGTAAAGCAAATAAAACACTGATTCGCAAGGTTTTTAATAGTACATTCCATGATCTACCACTTCCTTGTCAAAATCATTTTCATAAAATCAACGAATAATAGACTGAAAACGTAGTAAGTACCTGTGCCTAATTAAAATTTAATTTAGCACCCCAATGTTCAAAGTCGTACAGCTTCATAAGTAAAGTAAATATAACACCGATTCGCGAAATTTTTAAATAGTAAATTCTATAATCTACAATTTTGCTGTGAAGAACATTTACCGAAAATCAGCGATTAGTGATTTAGCACCCCAATGTTCAAAGTCGCACAGCTTCCAAAGTAAAGCAAATAAAACACTGATTCGTAAGGCTTTTAATAGTACATTCCATGATCTACCACTTCTTTGTCAAAATCATTTTCATAAAATCAACGAATAATAGACTGGAAACGTAGTAAGTACCTATGCCTAATTAAAATTTAATTTAGCACCCCAATGTTCAAAGTCGTACAGCTTCATAAATAAAGCAAATATAACACCGATTCGCGAAATTTTTAAATAGTAAATTCTATAATCTACAATTTTGCTGTGAAGCACATTTACCGAAAATCAGCGATTAGTGATTTAGCACCCCAATGTTCAAAGTCGCACAGCTTCCAAAGTAAAGCAAATAAAACACTGATTCGTAAGGCTTTTAATAGTACATTCCATGATCTACCACTTCCTTGTCAAAATCAACGAATAATAGACTGGAAACGTAGTAAGTACCTATGCCTAATTAAAATTTAATTTAGCACCCCAATGTTCAAAGTCGTACAGCTTCATAAGTAAAGTAAATATAACACCGATTCGCGAAATTTTTAAATAGTAAATTCTATAATCTACAATTTTGCTGTGAAGAACATTTACCGAAAATCAGCGATTAGTGATTTAGCACCCCAATGTTCAAAGTCGCACAGCTTCCAAAGTAAAGCAAATAAAACACTGATTCGTAAGGCTTTTAATAGTACATTCCATGATCTACCACTTCCTTGTCAAAATCATTTTCATAAAATTAAACGAATAATAGACTGGAAACGTAGTAAGTACCTATGCCTAATTAAAATTTAATTTAGCACCCCAATGTTCAAAGTCGTACAGCTTCATAAGTAAAGCAAATATAACACCGATTCGCGAAATTTTTAAATAGTAAATTCTATAATCTACAATTTTGCTGTGAAGAACATTTACCGAAAATCAGCGATTAGTGATTTAGCACCCCAATGTTCAAAGTCGCACAGCTTCCAAAGTAAAGCAAATAAAACACTGATTCGTAAGGCTTTTAATAGTACATTCCATGATCTACCACTTCCTTGTCAAAATCATTTTCATAAAATCAACGAATAATAGACTGGAAACGTAGTAAGTACCTATGCCTAATTAAAATTTAGTTTAGCACCCCAATGTTCAAAGTCGTACAGCTTCATAAGTAAAGCAAATATAACACCGATTCGCGAAATTTTTAAATAGTAAATTCTATAATCTACAATTTTGCTGTGAAGAACATTTACCGAAAATCAGCGATTAGTGATTTAGCACCCCAATGTTCAAAGTCGCACAGCTTCCAAAGTAAAGCAAATAAAACACTGATTCGTAAGGCTTTTAATAGTACATTCCATGATCTACCACTTCCTTGTCAAAATCATTTTCATAAAATCAACGAATAATAGACTGGAAACGTAGTAAGTACCTATGCCTAATTAAAATTTAATTTAGCACCCCAATGTTCAAAGTCGTACAGCTTCATAAGTAAAGTAAATATAACACCGATTCGCGAAATTTTTAAATAGTAAATTCTATAATCTACAATTTTGCTGTGAAGAACATTTACCGAAAATCAGCGATTAGTGATTTAGCACCCCAATGTTCAAAGTCGCACAGCTTCCAAAGTAAAGCAAATAAAACACTGATTCGTAAGGCTTTTAATAGTACATTCCATGATCTACCACTTCCTTGTCAAAATCATTTTCATAAAATCAACGAATAATAGACTGGAAACGTAGTAAGTACCTATGCCTAATTAAAATTTAATTTAGCACCCCAATGTTCAAAGTCGTACAGCTTCATAAGTAAAGTAAATATAACACCGATTCGCGAAATTTTTAAATAGTAAATTCTATAATCTACAATTTTGCTGTGAAGAACATTTACCGAAAATCAGCGATTAGTGATTTAGCACCCCAATGTTCAAAGTCGCACAGCTTCCAAAGTAAAGCAAATAAAACACTGATTCGTAAGGCTTTTAATAGTACATTCCATGATCTACCACTTCCTTGTCAAAATCATTTTCATAAAATTAAACGAATAATAGACTGGAAACGTAGTAAGTACCTATGCCTAATTAAAATTTAATTTAGCACCCCAATGTACAAAGTCGTACAGCTTCATAAGTAAAGCAAATATAACACCGAAATTTTTAAATAGTAAATTCTATAATCTACAATTTTGCTGTGAAGAACATTTACCGAAAATCAGCGATTAGTGATTTAGCACCCCAATGTTCAAAGTCGCACAGCTTCCAAAGTAAAGCAAATAAAACACTGATTCGTAAGGCTTTTAATAGTACATTCCATGATCTACCACTTCTTTGTCAAAATAATTTTCATAAAATCAACGAATAATAGACTGGAAACGTAGTAAGTACCTATGCCTAATTAAAATTTGATTTAGCACTGCAATGTTCAAAGTCGTACAGCTTCAGAAGTAAAGCAAATAAAACACTGATTTGCGAGGCTTTTAAATAGTAAATTCTATGATCTACCATTTTGCTATGAAGAACATTTACTGAAACTCAGCGATTAGTGATTTAGCACCCCAATGTTCAAAGTCGCACAGCTTCCAAAGTAAAGCAAATAAAACACTGATTCGTAAGGCTTTTAATAGTACATTCCATGATCTACCACTTCTTTGTCAAAATAATTTTCATAAAATCAACGAATAATAGACTGGAAACGTAGTAAGTACCTATGCCTAATTAAAATTTGATTTAGCACTGCAATGTTCAAAGTCGTACAGCTTCAGAAGTAAAGCAAATAAAACACTGATTTGCGAGGCTTTTAAATAGTAAATTCTATGATCTACCATTTTGCTGTGAAGAACATTTACCGAAAATCAGCGATTAGTGATTTAGCACCCCAATGTTCAAAGTCGCACAGCTTCCAAAGTAAAGCAAATAAAACACTGATTCGTAAGGCTTTTAATAGTACATTCCATGATCTACCACTTCTTTGTCAAAATAATTTTCATAAAATCAACGAATAATAGACTGGAAACGTAGTAAGTACCTATGCCTAATTAAAATTTGATTTAGCACTGCAATGTTCAAAGTCGTACAGCTTCAGAAGTAAAGCAAATAAAACACTGATTTGCGAGGCTTTTAAATAGTAAATTCTATGATCTACCATTTTGCTATGAAGAACATTTACTGAAACTCAGCGATTAGTGATTTAGCACCCCAATGTTCAAAGCCGTACAGCTTCAAAAGTAAAGGAAATAAAATGCTGATTCTTGAAGCTTTCTGATAGGAAACTCCATGATCTACAACTTTGCCACAAAGAACTTTAATTTTCGTAATAGCAACGATAATGGTCTAGAGATCTAGTAAGTGTAGCAAATTTCTGATATTTTTATGTGTTTGTATTGTTCGTTAAACCAAATGAGACGACTTTTATCTCTTGGTCTAATAATTTTAATCGGTGACTTATAATTTTGTGGCTTACAGCTCAAATACCAACGTTAAATCAAAATAAAAAAGATGTAGTGCAATGTATAACAATATTAAATGTGTGGTTAGGTTTTAACAATACAAACCACGTCAAAGAAGATTCCGCTCATCTATTCTTTTGCTTATGGTTTTCATTATTAATTAATTGAAATTAAAAATTGTAAGAATGTTGTTATGGCAACATGCGAGTTTTTTATTTATTTTTATTATGGCGGGATGTTGATGTCACGCGTAGCGTAACTCCCGAGCTTACAAAAATTAGTTTCCTATATTGTAAAGCTACTAGGAAACGAATAGTTCAAATTTTGTGAAAGATGAAAAGTCTCGCTACTGACGACTTTTGTAGCAGCGTCGTAATATATTTGCAAGCAACTTATATGGTACTTAACTACCGCGGAGTGTACCACGTATATAAGATAAGTTAATAAGGTGAGCTCAGCTGTGAGGAGATCAATGTCGTATTTTCCAACTTCTTATTCCAGAGTTCCAAACCACTTGGAATCGTAATCTTTTTACTTGTTCGTTACATAACAAAATATATACCCATTACATATCAATGCTTGTCAAATCGCATTTTAATACTAGCGCATCCTTTTTTTTAATTTAAAAGGTAGGTCCTTTGAGGTTTGGGACAAAATTAAACATAGTTGCAATGACCTACTTTTAATTCATTGGGATTATGAGCATTCAATTAAGCTGTAATTAAAAGTATTCGTTAAAAGCGCAAAAGATCGAGTTGTTTATTTTGAATTAAATTTGTAAATAAACAGCAAACCGTAGGTATTAAACTAATTTTTACGGAAATGAGATTAACTCGTTATTTATCGGAAAATCGGGTTAGTTTCGGTCACAAAGCTTATACATGACCGTTACAGAATTGAAACTCCTTAGGGAGAGGTGCCCTTTAGTATCGCAACCGGAACCGCTGCTTTAGCGTTTTTCTTCCAAAATGTTATTAAGAAATTCTCTTTCTTTTGTGCATAAATACTTTGTTAGAAGTTAATATTTATTTATTTAGCGAAGAGACG
Source organism: Malthinus seriepunctatus (assembly GCA_963924605.1). NCBI lineage: Eukaryota > Metazoa > Arthropoda > Insecta > Coleoptera > Cantharidae > Malthinus > Malthinus seriepunctatus. The sequence goes on from OZ004605.1 coordinate 3,547,317, forward strand.
AAGATGATGGCTTAACGTGCCCTTTGAAGCACAATCAAATGTCAAACTTTGAAGTTATAAGGACAAAAAAAACTATGAGAATTTGTTTAAAGCGTGTGGAATAAAAGGCCATATTCTGCAGAACCGTAAAGAACTGCAACAAATTGTAAGTTAAATCTGTAGCTTTATGGAAGTAAAATAATTTATTATTTCTGAAATTTGTGCTAAGTGTAAAAAAATGTAGTAGCAAATCTTTTTTCTTATAGTTTTACATATCGTGATGTTAGCAGTATCAAAATCAATAACCTCGTAACAGGACACTTGAGCTTTTACGAGATGATATTTAAATAATGATGCGATCATTTTATTTTATAGTGAAGCAGCAGTATTTAATAACATTATAAAACAATGACGATTTTTAGCCATTTATAAAACGATTTAGTCAGAATTCGATTAACTCATCTACCATTTTCATTTTACTTTTTTTTGTTAATAATAACCGTATTTGAATGAGATCTTATTCCCCTAAAAGGAATTTTTTTAAATAATGAAGCAAAATAAAGCGATTTTAAAGCTAATTTGGAATTCAAAAAATTTGGAGAAAATGTAAAAAAATTATATTTCTATATTATAAACGTAAAACATATTTTTTTAAACATAAATTTTTAATTCTAACAAAAATAAAAATATACTTCCAGGCACAATTATTATTAACCGGTCACTTTAAGTTTAATTATTCGATTTCTTTACTGTATAATACTAAAACCATTATCGCATTTTTCTCTTGTAATATGCTGTAATATGTATTTTTCTAATACTGATTTGAGGCAACATTTTTATTCGTACTGACACGATTTTTCTCATCTATGCGTCAATACGTGTTTTTGTAAATATGATTTTCGCGAACATTTATATTCGCACACGTAACACTTAAACGGCTTTTCACCTGTGTGCGTCAATACGTGTTTTTGTAATGTTGATTTTTGTGAAAATTTATATTTGCACACCTCACACTGAAACAGTTTTTCTCCTGTATGTGTAAACATGTGTACCTTTAAATTTGATTTTTGTGAAAATTTTTATTCGCACACGTTACACTTAAACGGCTTTTCACCGATGTGCGTCAATACGTGTTTTTGTAAATTTGATTTTTGTGAAAATTTATATTTGCACACCTCACACTGAAACAGTTTTTCTCCTGTATGTGTAAACATGTGTACCTTTAAATTTGATTTTTGTGAAAATTTGTATTCGCACACGTTACACTTAAACGGCTTTTCACCTGTGTGCGTCAATACGTGATTTTGTAATGTTGATTTTTGTGAAAATTTATATTTGCACACCTCACACTGAAACAGTTTTTCTCCTGTATGTGTAAACATGTGTACCTTTAAATTTGATTTTTGTGAAAATTTATATTCGCACACGTTACACTTAAACGGTTTTTCACCTGTGTGCGTCAATACGTGATTTTGTAATGATGATTTTTGTGAAAATTTACATTTGCACACATCACACTGAAACAGTTTTTCTCCTGTATGTGTGAACATGTGTACCTTTAAAGTTGATTTCCGTGAACATTTATATTCGCACACGTTACACTTAAACGGCTTTTCACCGGTGTGCGTCAATACGTGTTTTTGTAATGATGATTTTTGTGAAAATTTATATTTGCACACCTCACATTGAAACAGTTTTTCTCCTGTATGTGTGAACATGTGTACCTTTAAAGTTGATTTCCGTGAACATTTATATTCGCACACGTTACACTTAAACGGCTTTTCACCGGTGTGCGTCAATACGTGTTTTTGTAATGATGATTTTTGTGAAAATTTATATTTGCACACCTCACACTGAAACAGTTTTTCTCCTGTATGTATAAACATGTGTACCTTTAAATGTGATTTTCGTGAACATTTATATTCGCACACGTTACACTTAAACGGCTTTTCACCGGTGTGTGTCAATACGTGTTTGTGTAATGATGATTTTTGTGAAAATTTACATTTGCACACATCACACTGAAACAGTTTTTCTCCTGTATGTGTAAACATGTGTACCTTTAAATTTGATTTTTGTGAAAATTTATATTTGCACACGTTACACTTAAACGGTTTTTCACCTGTGTGCGTCAATACGTGAGATTGTAATGCTGATTTGCGAGAACATTTATATTCGCACACTTCACACTTAAGCGGTTTAAATGGTTTTTCAGTTTTCTGTGTCAACGCATGTTTTTTCCGCTCTTCCTCTTTTTCGGTTTTAACTTTTTGTCGAATAGTTTCTTCTACATCGTGTTCTTCGATTTTAATCGTACCTTAAAAATTTTATACACATTTAGTACCATTTTCGCATTCAGGAATTAAAAAACGCTGTGACTACGGGCACCCTAGCGTGCCGTCATATTTGGTGAACTACAGGCAAAGTAAATGCGTCATCAATACGTTACGTCACTATTTTGCAAGCCACAATTTAAGTTTTTAATATACAGGGTGTTTCAAACTTAAAGGAAACCATTTATAAGATGTTTTGGAGGTTTGACTCCAGTACTTCACTAAGTACGATTGATTTGAAAACTTAGGTTCGTACGTAATAGCTACCAATGTATTCCATAAAAATATTTTCAAGGCCATACCATTAGAGCTGGTATACAGGGTGGTCACTTTTATCTTGCACACTATGGGCATCTCCTAAACGGTAAGAGTTACAAGATCGGTTAAATTAGAGGAACGTTGCACAATTTCAGCTCCTATAAGCAATAAAAAAGAAAATTGCGATAGCTTGCTTGGTTTCTGAAATATCCTGAAAAAACTGAAAACTTGCATTTTCTTGTTAATGGCATAAGACATAACTCTTTTATTATTTACAGCATTGATATGAAATTTGGTAGGTTTACATAACTTGACACGAGCTACGAATTAAACGTATGAAACTTTTTCTAAACCTACTAGATGTCTGTATTTTAATAGACAACTTTTGATTTTCTTATGGGCGCTATGTTGAATTTTGACATAAATAAATTAGAGATTTTATTCTCATTTCAACGATGTGTAATTTTCTATGTTTTAACAAAAATGGCGGCACACTCCATATTACTTTTATTAAATCAAGTATTAGCCAGGAAAAAACAATTGAAATATAACAAAACTTTCTAAAACAAAAGCTATCCCTAGTTGCCATTTTAATTTCTATGAGTGTTTTTTTCATGGCTACGTGATTTAATAAAAGTAATATGGAATGTACCACCATCTTTCTTTTTAAACATAGATTATCACACATCGTTGAAATCAAAATAAAAAATACAATTTACTTATGCCAAAATTCAACATGGCGCTCATAAGAAAATCAAAAGTTGACTAAAACACAGACATCTAGTAGGCTTAGAAAAAGTTTTATACGTTTAATTCGTAGCTCGTGTCAAGTTATGTAAACCTACCAAATTTCATATCAATGCCTTAAATAATAAGAGAGTTATGTAATAAACAAGAAAATGCAAGTTTTCAGTTTTTTCATATTTCAGAAACCAAGCAAGCTATCGTAATTTTCTTTTCTATTTCTAATAGGACATGAAATTGTGCAACTTTTCTCTAATTTAACCGATCTCGTAACTCTTACCGTTTAGGAGATGCCCATAGTGTGCAAGATAAAAGTGACCACCCTTTATACAGGGTGACAATAATCTACCCACGTTACATGGGTAACTTTGTTATTAGAAGAGATGCAGGGTCGGTTAAATTAGCAAAGTTGGGCAGAATTATACGGCCATTCAAATTCCGTTAAGAAAAATTAACATTGTTGCCAAGTTTCTTAGTTATTTGACAAACACTAAAAAAATGAATTTTTTTTAAATGCTTATAACTTTTTTATTAATGGAGATAATTCCAATTTTCAAAAAATAGGTAAAAGGCACCACTAAAAGCCAAATAAATTAATAACAAAAATATTTTTTTATAGCGCCGTTTTAGAGATATGATGCAAACTTATGTTTTTTTAAATACAAACCTAACCTCAACTTTATGTCATTGAAAAGCTAATTTTTTTCTCTTTTCAAAAATGTAAGGGTTGATAGGGTTAATTTTTCAAAATTTTTTAGTACTAGAGAAAAAAATTTTATTTTAGAAAATAAATTACTAATTTATGTCAAAATAAATTTTAAAAATCAAATTACGTATGAAACAATCGAATATAAAAGAAACAAGTGAATTAAATAAATTAATATATCAAAAAGAGTGGAAAAATAATTCGAAAAAAGTTAAATTGTTTTAAAATTGCATATCTTTAAGGGGCCAAAATTGGTCAAAATTTTGATTACGATTTTCTGAAAAACTGGAGCAGTCGAATTATACACATTTGGATATGTTATAGACAATTTAATTTTTTATCTAAATCTAAATTTTTAAAGACTTGTATAACGCGGATTCGGAGTTATGATTTTTTGAATGTCGAAACTTAAAAAATCTCTAATTTCTTTTGCAATAAAAATGAAAACTTTAAAATAGACATATGTATCAATCTTATAAATAGCAATTATTTGACATTATTTTCGATTAACAAAACGCTTCCAGTTAAACCGGAAATGAAAAAAATATTAAAAGTTTTAGGAACACCCTGTATATTTTTAAATATTTTAAAGGCTCGTAAAATTAGCTGTTATACGATAGCAAACACTTTACATTTTGACTTCCAGTTTAACCGAAAATGGTATAACATTTTTAAATTTAAATGGAACACCCTGTATATATTTCAATATTTTGTGAGCTCGTAAAATTAACATTCTGAAAATATTAAATTAAATTTTAATTAGTAAAAATGCAAAATTGCTAGACTCGACGAGCGGGAAAAATTTCCTCGTATGGCCACATTTGTGTTTTTTTTCAGGGTGCTCTATGCTAAGGTACAAACGTAGAAAAAAACGTAAACGCAAAACGTGCCTTTAATTTTTTAAACTCCGGCACGTTAATGAGCCTGCAGTCACAGCGATTAAAAAATATATTCTTACCAACATCTGAAAGATTATACGTATCGTCTGAAGGCTCTTCCTTCACAGATGATGCATCTGTGGACGCCATCGATGCGATAACATCCACTACAGACTACACTAGTACACGTACGAATTAGGTTATATTGATGCATGTATTTTTCAATATCTTTAAATTTTTAATTTTAATACGAGTGGAGAGAGACAGCTATTCGACACAACGCGCTTGCGACTCGTTCGCACGTCCATTCTCGCCGGTGCAATTTTTACAGGTGGTGGAACTTATTTTTTCAAAAACTAAAACGCCTATGTACACATAAAAGTTGTGTCTTAATAAGACAAGATAACTGTACTTTAAAAAAAAATTCATAATTATTTTCCACCACCCAACACTATTAAAAATTAAATGTCATTTTAAAAACAAGCTCTCTTTATCAAGGAAGATGCTAACTTTTGGAATTTATGGTCATGATGTCATGAAGACTTTTGTTTCGTTAGTCAAAAAATACAACATATTAACACTAGAACCAAGAAAAAATACTTTCTTGCAAAAAGACCTGATATTAGTGATATTGGCCTGGCCGTATTTGGTCGTGAGAAGTATTGTTACTCTACATTTTAAGGGTGTTGAAGCGATCTGTGATCATTTGGACCCTATCTGAGCAACTCGATGGGCCATTTTTGTCTCTAGTACTATTAAAAACGATCTTTCCAAAATTATAAAATCACGCCAGTAAGCATTGTTTATCAGTAGTTTTTTTTGTCTCATTGTGCAGAATGAAGTTCCAGTAATATATTTACGAAGTTTCATTTCATTAACCTTTCAAGGGGCGGGTGCGGAACTGGAGTCCTCAAGCATATATTTTTCTTCATATTTCTTTCAAATTTGTATTTAGAGGTTTGTATTTTTTTCTAGCTTCATAAATAGGCCTACTCTATGTTATTATGAATTTTCAGCAAAATATCTTTGTGCGTGTTGATTTTGTGGCCTTGCGGAGCGATTTCAGCCTTTGTATGTTACATTTTGCATTGTGAGCTGAATTTTTTGATAGTGGCTAATTATTAACAATAAAAAACTTGTCATATAAATAGAATATAGTTACAAAATATTAATTTACATGATACTTAATAAAAAATTACACGAGAAAAGTAACAAGGTCCAAAATTATATTTTTGTGGAATATCAATTTTACATTCGGCTCTCAATAATTAATGAAGGACTTTCAGGCATCCTAGGAACTTGAAATTTGGTATCAGCATATATCATACCCTAAAGATCCATAAAAAATTTTACTTTCCCAAAACCACCCCTGGGGTTGTGCACCCCCTCCAATTTCTCTCCCCAGGGGTATAATTTAAAAAAATTAAAACCTGTCTAAGGACTTTTAGGGTATAGTCTACGCTGATACCAAATTTCAAGTCCGTAGGATGCTTAAAAGTTCTTCATTAATTATTGATATCTACACCATTACACTGCCACTTATTAATGTTGATTAATAATTATTGTTGTTATTTTTATAAACAAAATTTACTTTTTTTGATTAGAAAAATAATTATTCTTAAATATTTATTTATTATTTTGAATAAAATGCTGTAAAAACGATCAAATTTCGATTATAAGTGATTGCGGATTCAGAGTCCGGAGAGGAGTTTAAGGAGAGGGTTTTTACAATGCCAAGGAAGAAAATAACGGTTTTGCACCCGAAGGGTGCTCAAACGAATTCAGTATGGTCACATATCGATGCAGCAGCCCCGAAATATACGGATTCATCAAAAATACTGAAAAAAACAACGGTAATTCTATAAAATATAATATTTATATGTACGGGTCCGTCGGACCCGGTTAGTATGCGGCGTTGCTTTTCTATTACGTAAAGAAGGAAGCTGATTAAATGTAAAAAATTAGAAACGGGGTAATTCCACATCAGATCGGTCACGGTTGACCCTTAGGTCTTCGGATTTTCACGTAATTTGGTGTGTCGGTTGGAAATATGAAATGTCGGTTCAAACATAGCGTATAGCCAGGGTGGCCAATAATTTTGAGGCTGACTGTACATACAACATATCAAAAATCCAAAACTACATCTAGGCTACACTAGGCTATTAAATAAAACAACCAATTTAGTAAGTAGGCAGAAAAGTGACAGATGTAAAAGTGAGCAAATGTTTTTTAAAAAATCGATAGGATTTTTATCTCCTTTCTTTATTGAATAACATCAATCCATTTTATTTAAAAAAGTTTCCTAAGATAGGTATTCGATAAACTTTAGAAATCGATAGTTATTTCTTATATAAGTTTTGTTACTAGAAACTCAGCATTAAAAGTTCTAAGAAGATTATTCTTGGAGTAAGAAAATTTGACTCGAATTTTCATTCAATTTAAAAATAAAAAACTTTTTGTATTAATTATTTTTTGAAAAATTTCCAAATAAAATTGTAACTAAAATGTTAATAAACAAAAATGTAAGATCAGTTTAATGTAATATAGAAAATGTAGAACCCTCGATAAGGGTAAACTATATTAGTGGAAAACTAAGCTTAGTATAGGGGTGCTTTTCTCTATAAGCAGGGAGCAAAGTTACAAGCACCGACCTTATCGCAAGAGGTCATAAAAAGGTTACCCCACAACCACGTTGTTATTAGCCTTTCGTATTAGATACAGAACTGTTTCCTAATCAGCTCTATTAACCTTTGTAGTACATTTACTAGAAAGTTGGTCATGACGACTTGTTTACTCAAACCTCGATATACTTGAGGGAAACTCTCGACCATATACCTTAATCTCTACCTTACTGTCCCTTCACGCTTACCCAACTTTAATTAATTTAATTTATTCGAATTACTCTTAATAAAAAACAACTCCAAATAAAATAACTCAATTCGGTTACCGACTTTTTAACAAGATAATCGATCAAGCAATTACTTGCAGTTCCAATACTTACAATAAGTAAAACAGTGCAACTACAGAAAGCGCCTTCATTGTTGTTAAGGATAATGATTCGACAAAGGATTTTGCAAGGCTGCTACATAAAAAGGTCAATAGCTATACAACCGGTACAAAAGTAAATTAGTAAGAGTAATTGGAATCGTTTTTTAGTGACGGCCATTTAATTTAACTTAAAAAAAATTTTTAACTCGGAATTTCACAAAATGTTTCATCGAACAAAGAATATAAAAATAATTAACTAAATTAAACTAATTCTCGATCTCCCGCTATAAATGTAAAGTCACTTTATATCCACAAAGGACCCATAAGCTAACCACCAATTTAAAAAAAAAAACCATTTATATCCTTAATTGCAATTAACTTACATAACATTTTTTGTATTTTTTGTTTTAGGAACTTTGGCTTAAATTTTACCAAATTTTTCTTTTTTAGTAGAAAAGTTTTTTGCAGTTTTTGTTTGAAAAGAAATTGCTTTTCTCAATGGAGAGACATTTTTATTGATTGTGATCGATTAATGATGGCAACTAAAGCAGATATTTTTATTGCTTCAGATAGATAATTTTATGTTCTATAATTTTTATTATAGGTAAAATTACCCTCAGATCACTCCTTAAGGAACTAGAATCGGGAGAGACACTAAGTTCTAAAAATCGACTTATTACATCTATTTTTCTGTTTGAATTATTTTCTTAAATTAATTAGGGCACCTAGGACAAATATTTTTAATGGCTTTGTTAGATAATTTTATGATCTATAATTTTTATTATAGGTAAAATTACCCTAAGATCACTCCTTAAGAAGCTAGAATCGGGAGAGACACTAAGTTCTAAAAATCGACTTATTACACCTATTTTTCTGTTTGAATTATTTTCTTAAATTAATTAGGGCACCTAGGACAAATATTTTTAATGGCTTTGTTAAATAATTTTATGGTCTATAATTTTTATTATAGGTAAAATTACCCTAAGATCACTCGTTAAGAAGCTAGAATCGGGAGAGACACTAAGTTCTAAAAATCGACTTATTACACCTATTTTTCTGTTTGAATTATTTTCTTAAATTAATTAGGGCACCTAGGACAAATATTTTTAATGGCTTTGTTAAATAATTTTATGGTCTATAATTTTTATTATAGGTAAAATTACCCTCAGATCACTTCTTAAGAAGCTAGAATCGGGAGAGACACTAAGTTCTAAAAATCCACTTATTACACCTATTTTTCTGTTTGAATTGTTTTCTTAAATTAATTAGGGCACCTAGGACAAATATTCTTAATGGCTTTGTTAGATAATTTTATGATCTATAATTTTTATTATAGGTAAAATTACCCTCAGATCACTTCTTAAGAAGCTAGAATCGGGAGAGACACTAAGTTCTAAAAATCGACTTATTACACCTATTTTTCTGTTTGAATTATTTTCTTAAATTAATTAGGGCACCTAGGACAAATATTTTTAATGGCTTTGTTAAATAATTTTATGGTCTATAATTTTTATTATAGGTAAAATTACCCTCAGATCACTTCTTAAGAAGCTAGAATCGGGAGAGACACTAAGTTCTAAAAATCGACTTATTACACCTATTTTTCTGTTTGAATTATTTTCTTAACTTAATTAGGGCACCTAGGACAAATATTTTTAATGGCTTTGTTAGATAATTTTATGGTCTATAATTTTTATTATAGGTAAAATTACCATCAGATCACTCCTTAAGAAGCTAGAATCGGGAGAGACACTAAGTTCTAAAAATCGACTTATTATACCTATTTTTCTGTTTGAATTTTTTTCTTAAATTAATTAGGGCACCTAGGACAAATATTTTTAATGGCTTTGTTAGATAATTTTATGGTCTATAATTTTTATTATAGGTAAAATTACCCTCAGATCACTCCTTAAGAAGCTAGAATCGGGAGAGACACTAAGTTCTAAAAATCGACTTATACACCTATTTTTCTGTTTGAATTATTTTCTTAAATTAATTAGGGCACCTAGGACAAATATTTTTAATGGCTTTGTTAGATAATTATATGGTCTATAATTTTTATTATAGGTAAAATTACCCTCAGATCACTCCTTAAGAAGCTAGAATCGGGAGAGACACTAAGTTCTAAAAATCGACTTATTACACCTATTTTTCTGTTTGAATTATTTTCTTAAATTAATTAGGGCACCTAGGACAAATATTTTTAATGGCTTTGTTAAATAATTTTATGGTCTATAATTTTTATTATAGGTAAAATTACCCTCAGATCACTCCTTAAGAAGCTAGAATCAGGAGAGATACTAAGTTCTAAAAATCGACTTATTACATCTATTTTTCTGTTTGAATTATTTTCTTAAATTAATTAGGGCACCTAGGACAAATATTTTTAATGGCTTTGTTAGATAATTATATGGTCTATAATTTTTATTATAGGTAAAATTACCCTCAGATCACTCCTTAAGAAGCTAGAATCGGGAGAGACACTAAGTTCTAAAAATCGACTTATACACCTATTTTTCTGTTTGAATTATTTTCTTAAATTAATTAGGGCACCTAGGACAAATATTTTTAATGGCTTTGTTAAATAATTTTATGGTCTATAATTTTTATTATAGGTAAAATTACCCTCAGATCACTTCTTAAGAAGCTAGAATCGGGAGAGACACTAAGTTCTAAAAATCCACTTATTACACCTATTTTTCTGTTTGAATTGTTTTCTTAAATTAATTAGGGCACCTAGGACAAATATTCTTAATGGCTTTGTTAGATAATTTTATGATCTATAATTTTTATTATAGGTAAAATTACCCTCAGATCACTTCTTAAGAAGCTAGAATCGGGAGAGACACTAAGTTCTAAAAATCGACTTATTACACCTATTTTTCTGTTTGAATTATTTTCTTAACTTAATTAGGGCACCTAGGACAAATATTTTTAATGGCTTTGTTAGATAATTTTATGGTCTATAATTTTTATTATAGGTAAAATTACCATCAGATCACTCCTTAAGAAGCTAGAATCGGGAGAGACACTAAGTTCTAAAAATCGACTTATACACCTATTTTTCTGTTTGAATTATTTTCTTAAATTAATTAGGGCACCTAGGACAAATATTTTTAATGGCTTTGTTAAATAAGTTTATGGTCTATAATTTTTATTATACGTAAAATTACCCTCAGATTACTCCTTAAGGAGCTAGAGTCAAGAGAGACACCAACAGTTGTAAGAACAAGCTTATAATGGATCTATTTTAATTTTTGATTTATTTTGATAAATTAATTATGACAACTAGGGCAGATATTTTTATTGATTCAGATAAATAATTAGTTCGTCGTTTGGCTGCCTGTCTGTTACTTGCTAGCTGCTATTGTGTAATTTCATCATTCCATAAGGAATTATAAGAAATACCTTGGTTTTTTAATGATTTTGCGATGTGTATTTTTGTTAATGTCGTTGTTAAAGTTATGAGAATAATATTTAAATTTAACTTTTAAATGTTTATTCGGTATAAGCTTAGCAAAAGTATAAAGGGGTTTTAATCGTCTAAAATTTATGATACGATAAAAAGTTTTTTGTAATTAATTTATTTATAACGAAATGTAAAATAGAAAGATAAAAGTTATTAACAAGAAATAATTTGTTGGTTTTAGATCTTTTTGTCTTTGTATTTAGTAGATTTTGGAGAGGAACAAAAGTTTATTTGGAATTATTAACACTTAATAGCCTACTAATTTGTTCCACTAAATATCCATTTATAAAGAAGATTAAGGGCTTTTTGTAAAAGTTTTGACGGTCAAATTTTAGGTTGACTCGTATTAGGTATCTAATGAAGGCTTTTCGCTATTTAATGTAATGTTAGGTATTTGCATATGTTGTTTGTGATTAAACGATAAAGGTTGTTTATTAGTGAGTAATTTGTATAAACTGTTTTCGCTATAGTAAGGAATTTACGTTTAGCCCTTTAAACCATCGTTTAAATTTAGTTTAGAATTGAAACAATTTTTTAATAAATATTTTAGTTTATCGATTCGGAAAATTTAATATTTGGGAGAAATGAAACGTAATTTCTATCTACAAATATTTGATATATAGTTTTACTGTGCGGCATGTGAAAATTATTCCTCCTATTCTACACTTGATAAATGTAAGTAGAGAACTGCGAAATGTACCATCTGTCAAATGTAATTAGATATGTATACAAATGCGTCAGTACCGTCTTAGAACAACATAATTTTCGCAGTAATTCTCAAATTCAATATCAAATTTATGTTATGTTTCAGTTATATTTAAAGAAAAATACATTCGAAATAATTAAAATTTTCACATTTTCAAAATCACAAAATATATATCATTTTAAATCCCCAATCTTTATAATTGGGAAAAAATTGTTTTTATTTCATTTCTCCACGTTCTGAGTCTCACTGATTCCAAAAATGCAAGAATTTGCGAGGATTTTCTCTAAATCTGTTTTTATTTACAAAAAAATGAAAACTCTGCCTTCCGGTTCAGGCCACCTGAACGCTGTTCACACGCTCCGGTTTGGTCTGTGCAGGCAGCCTGAACGGTGTCTACATGCTCCAGTTTGGCCTGTGCAGGCCGCCTGAACGGTGTCCACACGCTCCAGTTTGGCCTGTACAAGCCGCTTGCACAGGCCTAACCGGAAGGCAAGTATGTGTGTGTGGACGACTCGTCCACGGAGATGGTTTCCTCCTTGACCACCGGACCTCTGAGTGAGACCACCAGACCTAAAAGGAACACGGACTTCCCTTCCTTCTAGACCACCAGACCTCACTCTAAGACCTAAACCAGACCTCTAAGTTAGACCACTAGACCTCACTCTAAGATCCAACAAGGACCTCTGAGTGAGACCAACAGACCTAAAAGAAACACGGACTTGGCTTCCTTCTATACCACCAGACTTCACTCTAAGACCTAAAACAGACCTCTGAGTTAGACCACTAAACCTTACTCTAAGATCCAACAAGGACCTCTGAGTGAGACCAACAGACCTATCTGACAAGACACGGGTTTGAATTACAGTTGCTAGAACACTAGACCTCGCTCTAAGGCCCAAGAAGGACTTCTGAATGAGACCAACAGACCTAACGGACAAGACATGGGCTGAATTTCTGTCGCTAGACTACTAGATCTCACTCTAAGACCCAAAAAGGACCTCTGAGTGAGACCAATTAATAGACCTAACGAACAAGACATGGAAGTTGGTCTATCATGGTTGGAAGGTCTTCTCGAGACCTACACTGACTTCAAGACCTTAGAGGAAACCCGAACACACGGATTTGCTGAATGCAAAGAAAAAATTAAAACTAATTAATTTGATAAGGTATTTGCTGAAGTCAACACGGAAAACGAAATAATTAAAAAGGAATAAAATAATAATTAATTAAATAAAATTAGAAGTCCCTTATACAAATGGAGTGGGAGCTTTTATTGGAAACCCGACGACCAACTCGAATTTACTCGACAATCAATAAGAACGCAGCAAAAGGAATTGAATACAATATCGACTATCAGTTAATTATTATAACTTAAATGAATAACTTTTTAATTACCGCGAGCTCGAGGATAAAAGTTAGCTCACTAACTGGAATCGCACTAAAATAACGGGCACGTCGGTATAACATCGGTAATTATCAATACAAATTTCAACATTAAATTAATTCATAAAAATTATTTCAAGAGTGGAAATTACTTAGGGGTGCTAATTAATTAAGGAAGTAAATAAAACACTAATTACATCCTATCACAAATTATAACACTCTACGTGGCTTTAGATTAAATTTAAACATTCAATAACTGGATATCGTTTTGCAACAATGATCTAACCAACAATTATGTAGTTTTACACAAATTAAAACCCATTAAGACAGGAGTTAATATTTAATTTTTAATGTTTAATAAACTTTAAAGCCGTTTTATTTAACACAATTGGTAGCCTAAACGATTTTGATAATTTTAGTCAATATGGGTTTTAATAAAACAGTTGAAAATGCTTTAGTAAATTACCACCACCATTGAATGTCAGTTAAATTAATTTTGCTTGTTGAAAAAGACATAAAATGATATTTTGAAACAAAAATGTCAAAAAAACAAAGTGTGGGTTAGATCATTGTTGCAAAACGATATCCAACTTCACAAACCTATAATTAAAAAGTTTAAATTACGAATTAATCAACTGATAAGGTTGATTTAAATTATAAAGACTTAAAAATAACACCAGAGTCACATTAAAAATAAAACGGGAGCTCTTGCTCTTATGGTTGGCGAGTTACAGGGAAAGCAGCTGAAATCAGCAAAATTAAAGTTTGGTAATTCTGGTCCAATCTTGATGAGACTGGACTCAAATAAAAGTGCTTGAAGAGCTGAATAAGGAAATGTAAAAATTATGTCTATTTTGATCTCAAGGGCGGCGGTAGGAGAAAACTAAAGACAAAAATATCAATTTTTTGCAATCGAGAGGGGTTTTAAAGACGTGAGTAAGTGCTAAAAGTGAAAATTAAATGAAAATATTTACAAAACTTCATTTTTGTATTAACCGATATTTTTATTATTTGAAAGGTAACGGTTATGGATGTGGAAGATATTAAGAATTGAACAATTTTTATGAAGATATAAAAATAAAAAATAATAAAAGGGAAAATTTAAATGTCTTATTAATATGTTAAAAGGGAAGCAAAATTTGAGATAATAGAAGATTCTCGTTAATATCCTGGCACCTCCGCTATTTAATTATGTCGTTCCCTTTTGCTTTCTCAATTGTTTCTATTGTTTAATTGTAGTTAAGAAACGTGTTTAATGCAATATTATTATTGCCGCTTTGTATACGAATTTTGTAAAGAATGATTGCTTTCAATTGATTTATTTTATCTTGCTAGGGAGCTTTGAGATAGCTTTAACTAAATAAATGACTATAGTTTTTAGGTTTCGCCTAGTATTTTAGCCCTAAGTCTGTTTTATTGCGTCCCTTCGGAATTAGAATGCTTTTCTATGGCATTAGGTCCTGCGCGAAACGTATGCTTCATCAGCATCACTGTATATTTACCCCAACTCGATATTTCTGATTACGCTTCATGTGCAAAACAAATGTCAACTTTTCGCCGCTTTTCTTTAACTTTCCTTTGTGAAAAAGAAATATATTTTAAATTTTGTCGAACCTTCTTCGTTACTAAATTCGCTTTTTATTTCAAAAGCGGTAGGTAAGTGACGAGAAAAATACAGATAGGACAATTTTCGGCACTTCGGCAAAAGACAGAATTAAATTAAATTATTTAATAATTTCCTCACTCGCCTTTCCTTTAGTTATAATCAAGAAGTTTTTGTGGAAAAAATAGAAAAACTGAAAACTCTCGAATACAAAAGAATAAATCACTTGGGCTTCAAATATGGAGCTTTTTAAGTATTATTCACTTTATATTTTATACTCGAGTTTAATATTAAAAGTTGGGCTTTTAAATGAGCTTCATGTACAAATTTAACATCATTTTTGTTCAAGGTTTTTCTCAATTTCTTACCTTCATTTTATTCTTTCTCTCGTAATTAAAAAATTTTTAAATTCAATCCTCAAATTAACGATGTTTAAATTTATTACGAAAAACATTTTATTCCGAATAATTTAATTTTGTAAAAAAATAAGCAATTAAGCGTAAACAAATTAAAAAATTAACACATTTTAAATCTTAAAAACCAAGCTTCATTTTATGTCCCAACAACTAGGGCTGGGCAAAGTATCGATACTTATTCGAAGTATCGATACCTTAGGTGGTATCGAATACCGATACCGAGGGTCGAAAGTATCGAAGTATCGAAAGTATCGAGGTATCGAAAGTATCGAGGTATCGAAAGTATTGAGGTATCTAAAGTATCGAGGTATCGAAAGTATCGAAAGTATCGAGGTATCGAAAGTATCGAGGTATCGAAAGTATCGAGGTATCGAAAGTATCGAGGTATCGAAAGTATCGAGGTATCGAAAGTATCGAAAGTATCGAGGTATCGAAAGTATCGAGGTGTCGAAAGTATCGAGGTATCAAAAGTAACGAAACATTAAAGTGAAACAACACAGTGCTGTCGCGAGACGCAACATCAACAATATAATTTCTTAAGGTGCGCGTCCTGCCTATACTGAGTATATAGGGAAACATACGGTCAGTAAAATGAGTTAATCTTCCCCATTTTTTAAACGATCTAGTTGAAAAAATTCTATCATAAATTAGATAAAATTATCTACCTATTGCATGTTTTTTCAAAGTCCTTAAGATTCTCTAAGTACCCAAAAAAAAATCACAAACTTCGACATTTTTTTGCATCTAAAATACTGCAAAATAATGATAGTTTTAGTATAGTTAATAAGAAATAGAGAGATATTTCAACTTATAAAATATATGGATTGGGTAACCTGTTATATTAGCTTTCATTTGAAACAAATTTTATCAAAATTGATGGTCGCATGCAAAAGATTCACTCATTTTTGAAAATTACAACATTTAATGCAAATTGTCGTAGAAACGATAATAACTTTCTCAGCTCTCTGTAATATACAATTATTATTATGATCATCACAAAATGGTCCCATAAAGTGTAGCTTCTTAAATGCCTTATACTTTCCTCGATACTTTCGATACCTCGATACTTTCGATACCTTGATACTTTCGATACCTCGATACTTTCGATACCTCGATACTTTCGATACCTCGATACTTTCGATACCTCGATACTTTCGATACCTCGATACTTTCGATACCTCGATACTTTCGATATTTCGATACTTTTGAATAGTATCTATACCGTCGTGGTATCGATACTTGATACCTGATTCGAGGTATCGCCCAGCCCTACCAACAACCTTTAAAATTACTAGCAATAATTCAATTTCTATAAGCCCAATTTTAAGCTTAAATTAATCAATAATCGTTCTAAAGTTTCCCACTAATTTAAAAATCACAATCGATTACACAAATTGAAAGTTTATTAAAATTAAATTCAAAAACAACGGATGTGGCCAAACAAAATTTATTTAAAATTGGTTTCGTCCGGGATCGAACCTAGGACTTCTGCGTGTAAGCAGAATTTTTAGACGTAAACTGTCTTAAATACTAATTTCATTTCTTTTTAAATTTGGCATAAATTGAAGTCCAAAATATACATTATTTTATATGCTCATAAAGCTAATTTTACGAGCTTTCAAAATATTAAAAAATATACAGGGTGTTCTATTTAAATTAAGATATTTTATTCCATTTCCGGTTACACCGGAAGAAAAAATATAAAGTATTTGATATCGTGTAATAGCTAATTTTACCATATTTCAAAATATTAAAAAATATACAGGGTGTTCCTAAAAATTTCGATATTTTTGTAATTTCCGGTTTAACCGGAAGCGTTTTGTTAACCGAAAATAGTGTCAAATAATATATATTTATAGAATTGATAGAAATATCAAATTTCAAATTTTTATTTTTATTACAAAAGAAATTGGAGATTATTGAAGTTTTGACATTCAAAAAATCATAACTCTGAATCCGCATCATACAAGTCTTTAAAAATTTAAACTTAGATAGATAATTACGTTGTTAATAACGTATCAAAAAATTAAAAAAATATTCGGACTAGTTTTAAAGAAAATCGATATCAAAATTTTGACCTACTTGGGCCCCTTTGGGGTAGACAATTTTAAAACAATTTTGAAAATCGACTTTTTTAGAGCGAAAGCCCTATATTTTGGCTATAGACTGTCGTTTTGAAATTTTTATAATATTAATTACCGGCCAAGTTATAAGGGAAAAACCACAAAATGGGACAATCGTTCTATTGGCCGCCATTTTGAATAAAAAAATTTGAAATTTTTTTTTACAGTTAGGGCTCACGTGTACTATCTTATAGCCAAGTAGAAATTAATTTGGCCCAAATTTGCAAATATGCGTATAAAATCAGGGTAAAATCAGGCGAATCAGAGTAACTCAAAACGTCGAGAAATGCAAAAAAAAAACATTTTTATTATTATTTTTTGTCTCGATTATAACCACTTTTTCTTGGATTGGAAAAAGTTAAAAGTATAACCCTAAATTACGTACTTAAAAGCTTAAATGGTGAACGCTAGCTTCAATAATAATTACAATTGAACATTATAAGATTCTATTATTAATTTAAGCTCTTAATTACTCTAATAAAATTGTTATTAATTACGAAATTTCAAAAAAAAACATTGAAATTGGTATCTTAATTAACGTATCCGGGTAAGGTTAATTTACAGCTTGATCCGATCTAGTAATAATTAGTTTAACAAAATCAAAAATAAAGCTTATAAAAAAGCTTAATTATACCCATTTTAAGAATAATGTTAAAGAGATCATCTAAATTACTACTCGACTTTTAAAGTTAATTGTTATTTGAAGATTAGTCAGATAGAGTCATAATTAGAAAAACGTTTAAATTAATTATTATTAACAAGACTTTTAACTTTTAAGCCGAGTAGGTATTCAATAAGCTTAATTTTAACTTTAAATTACTACATATTTTAAAGTTTTCTACTAATTTTAAAATCGCATTTGAATCGATTACACAAATTAAAGATAAAATAATAATACAACCTAAATTACCGACTTAAAAGCTTAATTATGTAAGGGTGATTAAATTGAACGCTACGTATAGCTCTTTTAATTATAATAATTATGAAACGCTCTAAGGTTCATTTATTATAATTAGACTCTTAATTATGTTAATGAAAAACTACAAAAATTTTCAAACAGAAGCGTTGTAATAAAAATCAAAATCGCAATTAAGGTATGCACGTAAAGTTAATTATTAATTTTTTGCGATCAATCAATAATTAATTAGTTTAACAAGATTGTTAAAATTTAAAAGCTTAATATAGTTAATGTGAGAGGGAGCTCTTCTAATTAATTACTATTCGATGTTTCAAGTTAATTAGTTAATTATTATTTTTAGATTTAATTAGTCCGATCGAGTCTAATTTGAAGCTTAATCAGTAAAAATCTAGTATTCCCTAATTATGCATTAAATTAGTGATTGGAACAAATTTTGTTTTTATTTGCATTTAACACTAATTAATTAAGATTTAATCAATAACTTGGTTATTTTAGGACTTTTTTATTTTTTTTGGGACACCCTGTATATTTTTATATCCACGCCAGAGCTTTTTAAATACAATTTAAAGTTTCAAACTTTGTATTGTAAAGTGTAATTTTTTAGGAAGAAAAAAGAATTAATTACTACTTAATAAAAACTTTTTTCTCTTTTACATTTAAATGAAATATTATTCGAGATTTTAGACTAATTTTGCCATTTTCTCAAGTATTGTATTTGATCAAAATTCTACCTAAATCAATCTTAAGGGATACCTCTCCTAGCAACACAATTTGTCGACTTTTGTGAAAATGTCAACTAATGCGTACAATTGAGCAAATTGAAAAAGTTTCGACAAACTTATAATTGCCTCGTACTTGCTTATACATACAATTGTATCGTAATTTGTCTACGAATACCTACGTAATACCGGGTGGGGTTCAAACGGACCCACTGCTTATTTATGACTTGCCATTATCGTAATAATCTCTTATTTGCTTAACGCTTTTGGGACTTACTGTTCTTTAATTTTATCTATAACAAGCCAAAATAGAGCTTAAACTTCGCTATACCGAATGGGGTCCAAATAGACCCCAGTTCTTGTTTCTGGCTTGCCATTTTCGTACTAAGTTCTTGTTTGCTTAACGCTTTTGGGATTTATTGTTCATTTATTTTATAACAAGTCAAAATAATACTTATTCTTCTCAATACCGAGTGGGGTCCAAACTAACCCCAGTGCTTGTTTATTAGGCTTGACATTATCGTAATAAGTCTTTGTTTGCTTAACGCTTTTGGGACTTATAACAAGCTAAAATAGGACTTAACCTTCGTAATACCGCGTGGGGTCCAAACGAACCCCACTGTTTGGTTTTGGCTTGCCATTATCATTATAATTTCTTCTTTGCCTGAAGCTTTTAGGACTTATTTTTCTTTTCTTTTATCTAGGGGCTTAAGATAGGGCTTAAAATAGAGTTTAATTACGTAATACTAAATGGGGTCCAATGGACCTCACTGCTTGTTTCTGGCCATTATCGTAATATTTTCTTGTTTAGGAGAGGGCTTAAGATAGAGCTTAATTACGTAATACTAAATGGGGTCCAATGGACCTCACTGTTTGTTTCTGGCCATTATCGTAATATTTTCTTGTTTGCTTAACGCTTTTGGGACTTATCGTTTTTTATTTTATTTATTCATAACAAGCCAAAATAGGGTTTAATCTTCGTAATACCGAGTGGGGTCCAAACGGACCACAGTGCTTGTTTTGGGCTTGTCATTATTGTACTAATTTCTTGCAATCTTGGATATTGTTGCTGACACCGAAACGAATCGATTGATACCGGATTGATAACATTTCGTTATCTCAACTTCTACAGGGCATAAAAATGCTTAATTACAGTTAAAATCAGTTAAAGCTTGATGAGAGTGGTTTTAATTAATCTACAAAAACGCGGTTGCGCTTAGATTCTTCCTAAAGCTCCAAAGAACAAAAACCAACAATAATAGTACCGAATATTGATAGCTGAGGACAGAAATGAGCTGGGGTTTGTTTAGACCCCTGTTGGTATTTGATGTACGGAGGCTTTTCCATTTTTATTTATGCGCTGAGATTTATGTTTTTGAGTTGCTATAAAGGTTTGGATTTGTTGGCAAGGAAAATGGCTAAGTAAAAATTTAGCAGAATCGAACCGAGGGTGTCGGGAAAAAATAAAAATGTTTGTAAATTTTATAATTTTGGATTTGTTAATGTGTTAAATAAACAAAATATATAATTATTGGTTTACTAAAGGCGTTTAATGAGTACAATAATTATTAAATTGACAATGTAAAATTTTATGTAAATTGGAGCTCGTATGTTATGTTTTAATTAATTTAGTACATTTGCAGAAAGCATGAAATAGGGTTTTAAGCTCACATTTCATTGTCATACGTAGCGATCTGTTTACGTACAATTTATCAAAATATTGTTGTGTACATAATGCATCAACGTTCTTTAGAGACATCGACGACATCTCAGTTAGCTTAGGACAAAAGTGAAATTATATCGTTATCTGTGTGGGCTAAAAATTTTTAAGTTTAAGTTTATCGTGTTGAATTAATCTCTTCATTTATTTAACAAAATTGTTTTCTCGCCATCGTCGTCATCGTGAATAGCGACTGTTAGTAGTAAAGAAAGATCTTGTAGTTTATCATCTCCAATCGAATATCCACCTTTCATCCTCTTACTTACACTCCACCGATAGAGTATAAAGGGGTTTTAAAGGGTCCATTAAAGTAGTAGCTGCAGAACATAGGTGAAGAAACATTCGTCTAACACGTGTCCGAAATCGCAGGAAGTCATTGTTCGAACATTTTCCTCCTCACCTACGAATCGTGTGATTTACGCTCCGACGTCTAATTAATATCCGTTTCCCTTAACTTGTCGATATTAATTATCCCTACCCGTTTCCTTTGTCAGTTACACTTTAAAGAGCTAAAACTTATTTAGTTGTCGGACTAATTTTTCATATGAAAAGATAATAAAAGGTAGCTTAACAAAGCTCCAACGCTGCCACCTTAAAGTCATTATAATAATTTACAACATCTTTAACAGAGACTCGCTTTTTTCAGAAAAGTTTTCCCTCACGGCTTTTTGTTCCCTTCACTTTAGTTTTTCACAGTAATGGATTAGCGTTATTGTGTGACCGTCGTACATCCAGTTTCAGCTTGTACCATAGCGAAATAAATACTCTTCGAGAAACATATTGTATAAAAAGTTTTTGTTTTTTCCCTACCCTTCCACAACAATTAGCTAACTCCATTTTCCCTATCGTCCCTATCCCACTCTATAATTCGTAAAATTCCTTTATTTAACTAATCGATCTAAATTTAATCTAATAGAGAGCCTTCAATTAAACACATTCGCGCTAAATAAAACTATTAATAACTAATTAATTTTTCAAACTTTCGAATAATTAAATGTTAAGACGCTAACGTAGACTTTTTAAACATCCTCGGGTAGTCGGTAAGACAAAGTAGCCAGGCATTATTACTCAAAGCTCAACTTTATTAAATATTTACAACTCAAACATATCCTCGTACTAGAGAGCACATACAGTCTTACGGGCTCAACTAACACGCCATCAAAATGGCATACCTAATTTTAATACATGTATAATGCGAAACAAACAAATTTTCAATTAGGTACTTACTTAAAAGGGAGCTCTTTTCAAACTTCTCTTAGTTCAAACTTTATTAAAAACTTTTATGCACTCTCCTTCATCTAAAATCAATTAATACAACTCACTTAAAATGCTTTAACTTTTTTATTGTATACGAGGTTTTAAAAACACAACTTTAAAGTAATCAAAGTAGCTTTATCTTAAAAAACATAATCCTAATGAGCTTCCAAAAGCTTTTATACAGCCTGTTCAGTCACGAAACTCTTAAAACTTTTCTCATGTGTTCTAAACGTTCAATGGACACGTTGGACAGCGCAAGCAGACGCTTGAGGTACGGTTTGAAGACTTCACAACAGAAGATAAATTGACAGACGACCAACACTTAATAATGATCTAAACATGGACAACTTTCTGTTTTCTGGTGGACTTCCAACCGATATAGCAGACGAAAAAAAAAGCATGAATAAACGCCTAAGCAGGAACGCGCTAACGCGCAGCAAACAAATCGAATAAAGAAGAAGCAAAGTCTGCAGAAAAAGCAAAAAGGGAACTAAACAACGTAATGAAAAAAAAACAACGGATGTAGTCATACCAGGAACTTTTTCGGGCGTATTCCCATTTCCGGTTAAATTTGAAGTAAAGTACAGTGAAAGTCGGATATAACGACGGCGGGACCGACTAAAAAGGGTCGTTATATCAAACATAGTCAAGAGACGAAATAAAGGCGAACAAAATGCGTTAGGGTTTTTCCCGTCCGCCGCCGGGTGATTTCCCGAGAATTATTTGCAGCCATAGTTTGATCCATCACCAGGCAAGGCCGAAAACCACGTGCTAGTCTTTAAAATATCGGGTCGCGTCGTTATACCCGTCGTTATACCCGACGTCAAAAGCGACTTCGTCTCTATAGCGTCGCTATAACCGGCGACCCCGTGTCGCTTTAACCGGCGGCCCAGCGTCGCTTTAACCGACGGTCCAGCGTCGCTATAGCCGGCGGTCCAGCGTCGCTAGCCAGATATTTTTGCATTCAGTCCGACTCGACTTTGGACCCGACGTCAAAAGCGACTTCGTCTCTATAGCATCGCTATAACCGGCGGCCCCGCGTCGCTATAACCGGCGGCCCAGCGTCGCTATAGCCGGCGGTCCAGCGTCGCTAGCCAGATATTTTTGCATTCAGTCCGACTCGACTTTGGACCCGACGTCAAAAGCGACTTCGTCTCTATAGCATCGCTATAACCGACGGCCCCGCGTCGCTATAACCGGCGGCCCAGCGTCGCTATAGCCGGCGGTCCAGCGTCGCTAGCCAGATATTTTTGCATTGAGTCCGACTCGACTTTTGATCCGACGTCAAAAGCGACTTCGTCTCTATAGCGTCGCTATAACCGCGGCGGCCCCGCGTCGCTATAACCGGCGGCCCAGCGTCGCTATAGCGGGCGGTCCAGCGTCGCTAGCCAGATATTTTTGCATTGAGTCCAACCAAACTTTCAAATCCCCGTCGCAATATGCGACTTGTATGCGACGTCGTTATTCGCGTATTTCACTGTAAATCAGTTTTTAAGTTTTCATTTTTGACATTCAAAAAATCATAACTCCGGTCCTGCTTGGTAGAAGTTAATAAAAAAGCAGAGTTCTATAGAGAATTACCTTGTCTGCAATGCAACCAAACACAAAAAAATTTAACAAAGGAAATTTTGAGAAAATTCATTTCAAAATTTAGACCTATTTTGGCCCCTTAAAGGTAGGCAATTTCAAAACAATTTTAGAAATCGATTAGGTTAAAACGAAAGCCCTATATTTTGGCTGTAAAATCCCTTTTTGAAATTTTTTTAATAATAATTATCGGCAAAGTTATAAGGCAAAAACTACAAAATGGGACAATCATTCTATTAGCCGCCATTTTGAATTTAAAAATTTGAATTTTTTTTTCAAAACTCAGATGTACGAAGTACGAAAAAGTTTAACGAAAATGAGAGGAAATCGTAATGATTAAAACTACGACGAGAGATTACAAAATCAAAGGTGACGGGTTCGAATCTCAAAACCACATCTAATTTACAAAGTATTTTTTCGACTTCAGAGTATGCACTCAACTCTCAAATACCCAGGTGCATAATATGTGGTAATAACACACGGCTAGAAGCGTAGCTACATTTACCATCAGATACTCCCTCGCTCACGATAGCAGCCCCTACTAGCTAAATTCTAAGACGTTTAAAAAACATACTATTATCTTTAAACCGGTAAAGGAGTATTATAGTTAAATGGTGCAATTTTATTAAAAGTTCTCATATCTCTTCGTTTATTGCAAGTCCAAATAATCAAAACCGCTCGGAGAGCCATCTAAGCCATCTAGGCAACACATAAATAATATGTGCATCGCATTCAATTGACTTGATACAAGTTTTGCAATGTAAACTATGAATAGTATGGACCAAAAATTTAAAATCGTTTTAAAATAGCCATACAAAAATAAAAAGGATATGTACAGTCAACTTCGCAATTATTGGTCACCCTGGCTATACGTTTAGCACTAATTGTGGATGTAACCATCAAACCACCCCACACTTAAATGGAGGGGTAACTTTATTTTATTAGCTCAATATACTTTACTTCCGGTTTAACCGGAAATGGGAATAGTACACACGAAAAAGTTCCCGGTATGGCCACATTCAATTGTTTTTTGTAAACAAAAGCGTTTTATAGAAAATGCTTTAAGCAGTATTTGAAATAGTAAAAAGCGGACGGGAATTGTGTAGTAGTTGTGGATAAATCAAAATTTCTATTGTTTTTGTTACTTTTAGTTGTTTGTTGTTATTTATCGAATGTTAGTTGGTAATCACAAAAGTATAAACTTTATTAAACTAAGAGTATAGAAAACCGGGCTTGACTTTGTTCTCGCTCGTTTTTGCATTCAACATTTTCATCATAGTGCATTGTTGTTTACCTTGTCGTATACGTCAATAACAAATGTAAGAAAACGTACAATGACGCGCACTCTTTTCCATGAAAGGAGTCCAAAAAGACGCACTGACTGAAAAATAACGCTCAAAGGACTGTCGTTTACATCCGGCAGTACCTAGCGCACATCCCCACTTCCTATCTATAAGGGGGTAAAAAATGCTAATTTACAGTAGTTTTGAACTTCTTACAGTCTTAGATTATTGAGTTTGGAGTCTGTACACCCTAAGGAAAAATTCCTGAAAACGTTTTCTCCTTCTTTTCGGAATGAGGAATAATATTAGATTCAAATTTGTTATTAGTACTCCTCCTGATCTCAAAGTGGGATCAATGAGCGATCTTTTAGTTATAAAAGATATGGTTACGAGAATTGCTGTTTCAGCTTTATCGTTAAATTTTGCACACGTTATAAAATTGTTTTTTGACATGGTTAGAGCAGAGCTGCGTCTTGAGATTGAGAAAAAATATTCCCTTAGGCCTAGTACAGAATTTCCCCATTTTCTCCAGTTATTTTTACTTTAACAAGTTTCAAGTACGTAGCAGTACAAAGTAATAAATTGAAACGTTACTTTATTATTTCAGCTATGAAAATATGCACCAATCATTAAATTTAACGGCTGCTGTTTTACAGGGTGTTTCACGGAAACCGTTGGGTAAGCGTTTTAAAGCTTCGAGTGGTACGATCGATCTTAAAATTTCAATTTCTGTTTTATGGCTACCGATCTATTCGTTAAAAATATTTTCAAAACCACATCACTTCCGGTTAAACCGGAAGTAACACAAACTTTTTCATTTTAAATTCAAAACTACATACTCACGTTATGATAACAGGAGCTACGCGAATTTGAGATATTTCTTTAAGAATTTTAGACTGAGATTTGATGGTACAATTTTTTTCTCTAATAATGTACAAAGTGTTCAAAAAGTGACGACTTTGAGCTGAAATTTCACAAAAAAGTTTTTTCAGTTCCAATGGAACACCCTGTATTTTTCGACAGTTTCGAATGTAGAAATAAAGTTATCGATTTGCATTACAATTTCCTATACCTATCGTGGATGCTTTTTACGTTATCAGGGAGTTTATAAAATAAAACTAGAAAAGTTTTTTATTTTAAATGGAACACCTTGTATTTGTTGAAACTTTCGGAAACAAAATAAATTTTTTATTAATTTGTTTTACTATTCCATACATACACTTATTGTTAAAACTTTTGACATTATCGTGTATTTTTTTAAATAAATGGTCAAAAGCACGGTAATAGATATAAAAGGTATGTCAACGGACGTTCTAAATTGAAGCAAAACTTGAACACTAGCAGTGAAAGAGAAAGCATTTTAAGAGGATTAATACGTAGGTTACCAAGGCTAACCAACGCATTTTTGTAATAAGTTATTAGGTTTTAATGAAATAAATCATTATTAATAATTTTGATGACTGATTAAACATATTAAATTAGTGCGAATAATATGCTAGCGTATGAGGAGAGTATAGTGAATAGCCAGAAGAAGCTATTTAAGGACATTAGAACTTCGCTCTGCTCTAAGGTGGAAATTCCCCGTATTGAAAATGGTAGTGGTCTCTCTTGGTCTTGCGTTCATGGGCCCGCTATCCCCAAGAGTGCCGCTTGACTTTGAGAGTGTGTTTTTAGATGAAGAAGTTGTCAGACTCCAACTGAAAAAACTAAAAAGCGATGTTGCACCCGGTCCTGATAGCCTGACCTCCTACGTCTTGAGACAGTGCTCTGATGCAGTGGCCTATCCTCTATCGGTTATCATGTAATCCTCCTTCGATAGCGCTATACTACCATCGCAGTGGCGTACGGCCATTGTCACACCTATCTATAAAAAGGAGACTAGCTTGCAACTACAGGCCTATTAGCCTCGTCTCCATAGCTGCCAAAATCAACGAGTCTGTCATTTCTGACCAACTCACTTCATTCCTAAATGACTAATAAGGTTATACCTGACTGCCAGCACTGTTTCCTCCCGGGTCGCTCCACAATAACTAACGTCTTACAGTGCGTGAACTAGTAAACCCTCGACTTTGACTCTAAGAGATCGGTTGACGTTCTCTATCTAGACTTTTCTCGTGCGTTCGATCGTGTTTGTCACCGGGCTCTCGCGGTTAAACTGCTGCTGCTAGACGTGCTGTGCTGGATTCGAGCTTTTCTTGAAGGCAGATCGTTTAGAGTGCGCATTGCGGACACCTTGTCAACCAGCAAACCTGTTCTTAGTGGCTAACCCCAGGGTTCGGTCTGGGGCCTCTTCTGCTTTTGGTGTTTACGTCGGACTTGCCCTTTTCAATAGCAATATCTTGTTCTTTCTATGCGGATGACGCGAAAGTGTTCGGAAACGCCAAAACTTCACACGCGACCCTGCAGCGTGACTTGATCAGTATCCACGATTGGTCGGTTGCATGGTTTTACCAATGTTTGTGAATTACATTCACAACAATTGGTTTAAAAAAATTATGAGGCAAATGCAAACAATTTTGTATGCTGTTTCTAATTGTTACGGTCGTGTGAAAAAACTCACATTTAGTTGAATTTAAAAAAAAAGTTTCAAGTAAGGTAGAAATTTTCTTAAAGCTAAAATCACCTCGGGGGTGAAAATTGGAAAATTTGAGGGTTGAACTTAAATTTGAGAGTTGAATGTATCAAACTGATGTATGTTTAGTGTACGTAGCAAATTTCAAAAGACTAGTCGTATTATTACGAGAGATAATGAATTTTCGAACGAAACTGAACGAACTAAGAGCAACGTGGTCAATCCGTCGACTTAATAGTCGGCAAGTGGGCGTGCTCGCATAGCACACCATAGGAATTAAGCAGTCGGCCGATAGTTGCCCGACTTTATAATTTGAAGGGAATCGAGCAGCCCATCAAACTTTTTAATCGGCCGACTTTGAATCGTTGGGTGTGCGCACTCACATATGTTTTAGACTGACCGCAGACTACAGACTAAACGACCGGCCGATAGTTTAGTCGGATCGGGCAGCTTCCGCGTAAACTACGCCGATTAAACTGTTTAGTTTGTGGTGGGTGCGGAGACTCTTCAACTATAGGTCGATTATTTCGATAATAATCATTTAAAATTTTGTGAATTACATTCACAACAATTGGTTTAAAAGAATTATGAGGCAAATGCAAACAATTTTGTATTCTGTTTCTAATTGTTACGGCCGTGTGAAAAAACTCACATTTAGTTGAATTTAAAAAAAAAGTTTCAAGTAAGGTAGAAATTTTCTTAAAGCTAAAATCACCTCGGGGGTGAGAATTGGAAAATTTGAGGGTTGAACTTAAATTTGAGAGTTGAATGTATCAAACTGATATATTTTATGTTTAGTATACCTATACGTAGCAAATTTCAAAAGACTAGTCTTATTATTACGAGAGATAATGAATTTTCGAACGAAACTGAACGAACTAAGAGCAACGTGGTCAATCCACCGACTTAATAGTCGGCAAGTGGGCGTGCTCGCATATAGCACCACATAGGAATTAAGCAGTCGGCCGATAGTTGCCCGACTTTATAATTTGAAGGGAATCGGGCAGCCCATCAAACTTTTTAATCGGCCGACTTTGAATCGTTGGGTTATTACTTTTAATAATAATTAAGCAACCGACTAAACTATCGGCCGATTAAAAGTCTGTAGTCTGCGGTGTCTCTAAAAGGAATTAATTATAAAAAAATGTTTTTGGTTAAATTTTGGAATAATGTGATGTTTATTTGGGTGGTTAATTTAACGGTTATTAATGGTGTTAGTGAGTAAGAGATAAATACAAAAAAGCAATTTGAATTTTAAAATTTACACCGATACATAAACGTATCGTCGAGTTTTATTGATACGCTCTTGTGTAAAAGCATCGAAGATGATGGTAGTGAGGTGTCACGAAAAAGAGTTTTCTGGGTACGTGTGACACCCTCGACGTGCAACTTTCTCTAGGGAAAAAAGCTAAAGATTGTAAGCTATTCTTTTGTTCTATTCGCGAAATAAAAAGAAAATAAAGAAATAAAATTTTGTTGCAAATCAATATCTTGGCTACAATTAACATTAATTGTTTATAAAAAGTCATAGTAATTAAAGTAATACTGTAGTCTGCTAAACATCTAACTGTAAAACAAGCGAAACAAATCAACATTGTTATGTTTGTTAAGCAAAAAAAACGTAATGTAGAATCGTTGTTTCTGTAATTCGGCTGAACGCTCGCTCGCCCCTAATACAATTACCTCCGCAAAACGGACGGGTTGCAGGAAAAACATGGGACACAGCAGGACGAACAGAACCACATATATGAGTACCACGATACATTACACAAAACCTGGTTATTATATTTACTTTTCGCCCATTAAATTTACAAATTAAAAAGTCACAAAAAACGACAAAGTTGATTCGATAAAGTCGTAAGATGGTCTACTAACACCTTACTAGAGCACAAAGTAATATCCTAGTCAGCAAACATATTTAAGTTGGCGGTATACAAGATGCCGAGAGCGTACAACATGGAGTGAATACGAAATAAGAAGTTGAAGACTTTAGCCTTAAACGTCAGCAACCTGTCAACGGCATGACTCGTTTGTCCTCCAGCCGCTCCACCCGGATGAGAATATGGGAAATTTTAAATTCCAAACATCAACTTATAAAAAAAATAATTGGATATTTTTTCAAACTTGTTTCAACTAAAACACCCCCCCATCCCAATTCCAAATCGCCACTCGAACACGACTTAATTTTTTGATCGAGTAATTAATTGCCGAACAACCCCCGATAACTTTTAACCTTTTTTCTCCTTTAATCTTTTAAGTTTTTACAACTAATTTGACATGTTTGTGGTTGTCATTGATTAATTTTGATATCCAACTTTTTCAACATTTTGAGAAAAATTTTCTTTTTCTCAAAAAACGTCAAAATTATTATTATTAACTACTAAACGACACCTAGAGGGTTTAATAAAAATCCCCACTTAAAAAGTATAAAAAAATAATTAATGGTAGGCAATAAAAAGAGCGAAATAAACAATTTGCAAAGTATCCAAAGTTGGTTATGGTGTACTGACTATGCTGGTACTTTGCAATCCGATATTCAACTTTATTGGAAGTTGGAGTTATTCGTAAAATACATTTGAGTTAAGAGTTGCTAAAGAAACTTTTTAAAACGTTTTCTGTTAGGTATTGATTAAAGAATATTTTTTGTAATTTTTTGACTCGTAAGTGAAAATCTTTGACAGCCAAATGAAAACTCAAATCTACTAAATGGTTGGACGAAGTCAACAACTTGTACACCAATAAAATGTTAAGTTATAAAATCTTTTATCAAAGTCAAAATTATTTCCTATAGTAAAAAAAAAAATTTTTGAATACATTACCTCCGTTTAATTTTTTTGAGTTTTTCTTTCTGTAGGAAAATTTTTTTAATGCTAGTTTTTTTCAGTAAAAAAAATTTGAAAACACGTGTTTTGTAACCGCGCGTAAAACTATGCGAGGTTTTTGCGTGTTATCGTAGGGGTGGCTCGCGATAAACTGGTTCTAGCGTCGAAGGGCGTCGGTGCAGAAGCGCCACCTGTGCGCCCAAAATCTACTGGTCATAGTGACACATTGTAA
Organism: Malthinus seriepunctatus; assembly: GCA_963924605.1. NCBI lineage: Eukaryota > Metazoa > Arthropoda > Insecta > Coleoptera > Cantharidae > Malthinus > Malthinus seriepunctatus. Next base: position 3,578,014 of record OZ004605.1, read on the forward strand.
ATGCTTAAACATATATTTTCTCACTTACAACCACAATAACAATTTTAGGTATGTGCTTAGAAACACCCAATACAATTTTTTACAAATCTTAAAAAGTCCTTTAACTAAATCGCTCCTTTCGTTTAAGTAAACGGACTTTCCATTAACCCTAATTTAAGAAAACAAAAATCAAATTTTTTTCGCTACTTTTATCCAGATAAGGAAAACGTTTAAAAACTTGTATCTATGTTGTGAATTATAAGTTTTTTTAACCGTCTTAAAATATTCGGTAAAAGTTGCTCCATATTAAATTAAAAATCTCTTCGAGATTATTTTAATATTAAAGTAGTAAGTTGGCGTTTTCAGAAAATTGCAATTTTCAATTATGTTAAAATCTCTTTATAATTTTTTTGGCTTCCAGACATATTTTGTATATGATTTAACTAAAAATAAAATGTGCTTTAGTTGACTTTTTACGCAAAATGAACTATATAAAATATGTAACTGCCGATGATTTCGTAATCAAATATTTAAATTTTTAAACACATTTCCAATTTGCTTTTACGTTAACGATAATAACGAATAAAAAAGCAATAATTTTCCTATTACATAGTTCAAAAAATTGCTTTCTCGTTTTAATAGCAAAAAAATTAGAAAAGAATAGCTCTGCAGGGAAGAATCTGACAAAAGCTGTTTAGGATCGTTAAATTCTAGTAAAGCTCGAGATTTGAAACAGAAAAAAAGCTTGACAATAATTTACAGAATAGCGAAGCCTATTACAGCGATATACAACATGATATACTGTGGGTTTCATTCGCTACAACTATAGACGCTTCGTGGCGTCCAACTCGAATTAGAAAAACTCAAAATTTTTAACACTATTTTTGAAAGTTTCATCGATAAATAGCTCTTTACGGAGCAATTCGTGCGAGTTTGAAAGAAATCGGGCCGGAAATGGCTCAACAATAGTGCAACCGAATTTTCCAACCCTCATTTTTTCAAATACAGTCACTACTGTTACTTTTAACCGACGCCATTTTGTACATTTCCATCGATAAAAAGCTCTTTACAAATCAATTCGTGTTAGTTTGAAAGAAATCGGGCCGCAAATGGCTCGAAACTAGTGCAACAGAATTTTCCAACTCTTATTTTCAAAGGAAATCACTAATTTTGCTATTAACCGACGCCACTTTGTACATTTCCATCGATAAGAAGCTCTTTATAAAGCAATTCGTACGAGTTTCAAAGAAATCGGGCCGCAGATGGCTCGAAAATAATTCAACCGAATTTTCCAACCCTTTTTTTAAATGAAATGACTATTTTTAGTTTTAACCGACGCTATTTTGAACATTTCCATCGATAAATAGCTCTTTACAAATCAATTCGTGTTAGTTTGAAATAAATCGGGCCGCAAATGGCTCGAAACTAGTGCAACAGAATTTTCCAACTCTTATGTACAAAGGAAATCACTAATTTTGCTATTAACCGACGCCATTTTGAACATTTCCATCGATAAGAAGCTCTTTATAAAGCAATTCGTACGAGTTTCAAAGAAATCGGGCCACAGATGGCTCGAAAATAATTCAACCGAATTTTCCAACCCTTTTTTTAAATGAAATGACTATTTTTAGTTTTAACCGACGCTATTTTGAACATTTCCATCGATAAATAGCTCTTTACAAATCAATTCGTGTTAGTTTGAAATAAATCGGGCCGCAAATGGCTCGAAACTAGTGCAACAGAATTTTCCAACTCTTATGTACAAAGGAAATCACTAATTTTGCTATTAACCGACGTCATTTTGAACATTTCCATCGATAAGAAGCTCTTTATAAAGCAATTCGTACGAGTTTCAAAGAAATCGGGCCACAGATGGCTCGAAAATAATTCAACCGAATTTTCCAACACTTTTTTAAATGAAATGACTATTTTTAGTTTTAACCGACGCCATTTTGTACATTTCCATCGATAAGAAGCTCTTTATAAAGCAATTCGTATGAGTTTCAAAGAAATCGGGCCGCAGATGGCTCGAAAATAATTAAACCGAATTTTCCAACCCTTTTTTTAAATGAAATGACTATTTTTAGTTTTAACCGACGCTATTTTGAACATTTCCATCGATAAATAGCTCTTTACAAATCAATTCGTGTTAGTTTGAAATAAATCGGGCCGCAAATGGATCGAAACTAGTGCAACAGAATTTTCCAACTCTAATGTACAAAGGAAATCACTAATTTTGCTTTTAACCGACGCCATCTTGTACATTTCCATCGATAAGAAGCTCTTTATAAAACAATTCGTACGAGTTTCAAAGAAATCGGGCCATAGATGGCTCAAAAACAGTGCAACCGAATTTTCCAACCTTTATTTTTAAATAAAATGACTAATTTTACATTTAACCGACGCGTCGGTTAAATGTCAAATTTTGTATATTTCCCTCGATAAATAGCTCATTTAAATAGTGGTAATGAAAATAGCGAATTTTCCAACCCTTATTTTTAAAGGAAATGACTAATTTTACTTTTAACCGATGGAATTTTGTACATTTTCTTCTAGAAATAGTTCTTTATAAAGCAATTCGCGTGAGTTTGAAAGAAATCGGGCCACAAATGAGTCGACAATAGTTTAACCAAATTTCCCAACCCTTGTTTTTAAATGAAATGACTAATTTTATTTCAACCGACGGCATTTTGTACATTTACATTGAGAAATAGCTTTTTAGAAAGCATTTCGTGCGAATTAAACCGAAATCGGTCCACAAATGGTTTTAAAATAGTTCCACCGAATTTTCCAACCCTTATTTTTAAATGAAGTGGCTAATTTTGCTTTTAACCGAACCCATTTTGTACATTTCCATTGAGAAATAGCTCTTTAACCAATTCGTGTGTTTTTGAAAGAAATCGGGTCTCAAATAGCTGGAAAATAGTTCAACAACATTTTTCAACCCTTATTTTTAAAGGAAATGAAAAATTTTACGTTTGAACAACACTTTTTTTGATATTCCTATCGAAAAATAGCTCTCTACGAAGCAATTCGTGTGAATTTGAAAAAAAATCGGGTCACAAATAATGTCGTGAAAATAGTTCAACCGAATTTTCCAACCCTTATTTTTAAATGAAGTGGCTAATTTTGCTTTTAACCGAACCCATTTTGTACATTTCCATCGAGAAATAGTTCTTTAACCAATTCGTGTGTTTTTGAAAGAAATCGGGTCTCAAACAGCTGGAAAATAGTTCAACAACAGTTTTGAACCCTTATTTTTAAAGAAAATGAAAACTTTTACGTTTGAACAACACTTTTTTTGATATTCCTATCGAGAAATAGATTTTTACGAAGCAATTCGTGTGAATTTGAAAAAAAATCGGGTCACAAATGTCGTGAAAATAGTTCAACCGAATTTTCCAACCCTTATTTTTAAATGAAGTGGCTAATTTTGCTTTTAACCGAACCCATTTTGTACATTTCCATCGAGAAATAGTTCTTTAACCAATTCGTGTGTTTTTGAAAGAAATCGGGTCTCAAACAGCTGGAAAATAGTTCAACAACAGTTTTGAACCCTTATTTTTAAAGAAAATGAAAACTTTTACGTTTGAACAACACTTTTTTTGATATTCCTATCGAGAAATAGATTTTTACGAAGCAATTCGTGTGAATTTGAAAAAAAATCGGGTCACAAATGTCGTGAAAATAGTTCAACCGAATTTTCCAACCCTTATTTTTAAATGAAGTGGCTAATTTTGCTTTTAACCGAACCCATTTTGTACATTTCCATCGAGAAATAGTTCTTTAACCAATTCGTGTGTTTTTGAAAGAAATCGGGTCTCAAACAGCTGGAAAATAGTTCAACAACAGTTTTGAACCCTTATTTTTAAAGAAAATGAAAACTTTTACGTTTGAACAACACTTTTTTTGATATTCCTATCGAGAAATAGCTCTTTACGAAGCAATTCGTGTGAATTTGAAAAAAAATCGGGTCACAAATGTCGTGAAAATAGTTCAACCGAATTTTCCAACCCTTATTTTTAAATGAAGTGGCTAATTTTGCTTTTAACCGAACCCATTTTATACATTTCCATCGAGAAATAGTTCTTTAACCAATTCGTGTGTTTTTGAAAGAAATCGGGTCTCAAACAGCTGGAAAATAGTTCAACAACAGTTTTGAACCCTTATTTTTAAAGAAAATGAAAACTTTTACGTTTGAACAACACTTTTTTTGATATTCCTATCGAGAAATAGCTCTTTACGAAGCAATTCGTGTGAATTTGAAAAAAAATCGGGTCACAAATGTCGTGAAAATAGTTCAACCGAATTTTCCAACCCTTATTTTTAAATGAAGTGGCTAATTTTGCTTTTAACCGAACCCATTTTGTACATTTCCATCGAGAAATAGTTCTTTAACCAATTCGTGTGTTTTTGAAAGAAATCGGGTCTCAAACAGCTGGAAAATAGTTCAACAACAGTTTTGAACCCTTATTTTTAAAGAAAATGAAAACTTTTACGTTTGAACAACACTTTTTTTGATATTCCTATCGAGAAATAGCTCTTTACGAAGCAATTCGTGTGAATTTGAAAAAAAATCGGGTCACAAATGTCGTGAAAATAGTTCAACCGAATTTTCCAACCCTTATTTTTAAATGAAGTGGCTAATTTGGAATTTAACCGAACCCATTTTGTACATTTCCATCGAGAAATAGTTCTTTAACCAATTCGTGTGTTTTTGAAAGAAATCGGGTCTCAAACAGCTGGAAAATAGTTCAACAACAGTTTTGAACCCTTATTTTTAAAGAAAATGAAAACTTTTACGTTTGAACAACACTTTTTTTGATATTCCTATCGAGAAATAGCTCTTTACGAAGCTATTCGTGTGAATTTGAAAAAAAATCGGGTCACAAGTGGCGTAAAAATAGTTCAACCGAATTTTCCAACCCTTATTTTTAAATGAAGTGGCTAATTTTGCTTTTAACCGAACCCATTTTGTACATTTCCATCGAGAAATAGTTCTTTAACCAATTCGTGTGTTTTTGAAAGAAATCGGGTCTCAAACAGCTGGAAAATAGTTCAACAACAGTTTTGAACCCTTATTTTTAAAGAAAATGAAAACTTTTACGTTTGAACAACACTTTTTTTGATATTCCTATCGAGAAATAGCTCTTTACGAAGCAATTCGTGTGAATTTGAAAAAAAATCGGGTCACAAATGTCGTGAAAATAGTTCAACCGAATTTTCCAACCCTTATTTTTAAATGAAGTGGCTAATTTGGAATTTAACCGAACCCATTTTGTACATTTCCATCGAGAAATAGTTCTTTAACCAATTCGTGTGTTTTTGAAAGAAATCGGGTCTCAAACAGCTGGAAAATAGTTCAACAACAGTTTTGAACCCTTATTTTTAAAGAAAATGAAAACTTTTACGTTTGAACAACACTTTTTTTGATATTCCTATCGAGAAATAGCTCTTTACGAAGCTATTCGTGTGAATTTGAAAAAAAATCGGGTCACAAGTGGCGTAAAAATAGTTCAACCGAATTTTCCAACCCTTATTTTTAAATGAAGTGGCTAATTTTGCTTTTAACCGAACCCATTTTGTACATTTCCATCGAGAAATAGTTCTTTAACCAATTCGTGTGTTTTTGAAAGAAATCGGGTCTCAAACAGCTGGAAAATAGTTCAACAACAGTTTTGAACCCTTATTTTTAAAGAAAATGAAAACTTTTACGTTTGAACAACACTTTTTTTGATATTCCTATCGAGAAATAGATTTTTACGAAGCAATTCGTGTGAATTTGAAAAAAAATCGGGTCACAAATGTCGTGAAAATAGTTCAACCGAATTTTCCAACCCTTATTTTTAAATGAAGTGGCTAATTTTGCTTTTAACCGAACCCATTTTGTACATTTCCATCGAGAAATAGTTCTTTAACCAATTCGTGTGTTTTTGAAAGAAATCGGGTCTCAAACAGCTGGAAAATAGTTCAACAACAGTTTTGAACCCTTATTTTTAAAGAAAATGAAAACTTTTACGTTTGAACAACACTTTTTTTGATATTCCTATCGAGAAAGAGCTCTTTACGAAGCTATTCGTGTGAATTTGAAAAAAAATCGGGTCACAAGTGGCGTAAAAATAGTTCAACCGAATTTTCCTACCCTAATTTTTAAAGAAAACGAAAAACTTTGTTTTTTGGAATTTTTCTATTTTCGTGAAGAATTTGAACTCTTTAAGTCATCTAGAAGAGGTAGCTTATAGTATACTGGCGGCGTATACCTCTTTTCGATACGCATCATGACACCATAGGGAAATTACGTGAAAAATTTTAAATTTTAGTTTGTATCTTCTTATGAGCGCCACATTTGAATTTTGGTTTAAATTATTCCTTTTTTGTTCTAAGTCAAACATGTACATAATTATTAGTACTACTTAGCCTTTAAAATACACTCAGGTGCAAAATAAACGAGTTTGAAAGTTTCCATATTTTCAGTTATTGTGTTCGAATTAAACTTTTATTATAAAATGCACTACCTTTTGATATTCAGGTGGGGTCAATATGATCTCAACGGTGATTTTTGTCCAATACTTTTTTTAATTTAAGCTTTCGATGTCTAATTCTTTTTATACTTTTCAAGAGCTCGCCAATCAAGTCATAAAAATTTCCAAAAACGCTTTATCATAGTTCAGTGGCTTTGACAAAAATTAATTATTGACTTCTAAAAGTTAACGATCGAATAAAAATTTTATTAAAATAGCACGAACCCGCCTGTGTCCCCTGTGGGACCCCCAAATCTATAGTAAAATTAAAAGTTTTATAATCAGGAATTTTTTTTTTCAAATCATGGATATTATGAAATTAATTACTAATTACTTTCAGTAGGATTAAAGTAGAATCGTTTGATAAAATTCTAATTAATTAACAGGAACTTAATGACAATTTGAATGCACGAAAAAAACTATACATTCGAATCCTTTGATCGAAACGAATTTTATCGAGATAATTACAATTTTATTACGCAGTTGTACTGCAATTAGTATTGATTTGCAAACTGTCACAAACGAATTTTTTTTTCAAAAGTAAAAAAATAAATAAAATATTATTCATCACGTTTCAAAGGAAAAATTAATTTTTTTATATTTAAAGTTAAAATCGATATATCAACTAAATATCATTAAAACGGCTTCATGTCAGAAGTACTTAATCACTTAGCAATATATACGTTGTTGCGTATCCCAAGGGGTTGTTAATTAACAGTAGAGTTATGTGAGTAGATTTCTGACTAACTGTCAGTATCCTTATAGTGTCAAAGGCTACTCACGTTCAACTGCAATTATTTTCTTTTTATACAACAAAGTAATCACCCACCAAACAATTTTTCTTCTAAAAAAATATTTACTTTATTAATAATACAGGGTGGATTTATACAAAAAACACAATTTAAATGACCTTATTCACGATTAACCTAATTAGAAACTACCCCTTTTTTAATAAAAAAACAAGTCCAATTTTTAATTACGCGCGTTAAATTAGGTACCTGTGTGAGAGTTTGTTTGCTTACTTTGAAAATTGTTAACGTAATGGGATAATTTACCTAAGTGAGAAGTAAATTATTTCACAACACTTTATGCCATCATTTTATTAAATTATAGAGTTTAAGTGCATCTAATAGTAGTCATTTAAGGGGGTCGCCAAAAGAAACAAATAGATTACCTTACAAAGGAATAGATACCAAATTAAATTTACGACTTTTAACTTTGATCTACTTAAACTAAATTGTGTCCTAAATTAGCCTCTTACTATTGCAAAACTTAAATTAATTAAATTGAATCCATATTAATTTTAATTTCCTAATACTGACGTAAGATCTATAAGGACACGAAATGGCACAAAAAAACAAGTAACAAGACTACCGAGAGGTCTTTTGCCAGCCCTTCTGATTAACTTCTAATTAACAGTAATACAATGCACAATACGAAAGAAATTTTTGAAATATTGACATTGAAAAAATCATAACTCCGGTCCTGCTTGGTATACGTTAATAAAAAAGCAGAGTTCGGTAGAAAGTTACCTTGTCTGTAACATATCCAAAAAAGAAAAAATATAACACATCAGATTAGGAGAAAATCCATTTTTAAATGTTGACCTATTTTGTCCCCTTAAAGGTAGGCAATTTTGAAACATTTTTAAAAATCGATTAGATTAAGACGAAAGTCCTATATTTTAGCTCTAAAATGCCGTTTTTAAATTTTTATTATGATAACCACCGGCCAAGTTATAAGGGAAAAACCACAAAACGGGACAATCGTTCTGTTGGCCGCCATTTTAAATTAAAATTATTTTTTTCAATTTTACTTGAAAAACAGACAATCAGGTAATGTAAGATGTTTGAGAATGTTCCATGGTAAGAAAAATATAATTTTGTTGGTTAAAAATGAAAGGGCGTCAAAGTAGCTGGGTACTAATAAATTCAAGTATAAGTATAAATTGTAAAATTTTTGTATTTTAATTAAACGACAAAAACGAGATACTTTTGAGGTCTTTTGCCAGCCCTTCTGAGTAACTTCTAATTAACAGTAATACGATGAACAATACGAAAGAAATTTTTGAAATATTGACATTGAAAAAATCATAACTCCAGTCCTGCTTGCTAGAAGTTAATACAAAATAGGAGTTTGGTAGAGAGTTACCTTGTCTGTAACATATCCAAAAAAGAAAAAATATGGCACATCAGATTTTGAAAAAATCCATTTTTAAATGTTGACCTATTTTGACCCCTTAAAAGTAGGCAATTTTGAAACAATTTTAAAAATTGATTAAATTAGGACCAAAGCCCTACATTTTGACTCTACAATGCCGTTTTGAAATTTTTATTATGATAACCACCGGCCAAGTTATAAGGGAAAAACCACAAAATGGGACAATCGTTCTGTTGGCCGCCATTTTAAATTAAAATTATTTTTTTCAATTTTACTTGAAAAACAGACAATCAGGTAATGTAAGATGTTTGAGAATGTTCCATGGTAAGAAAAATATAATTTTGTTGGTTAAAAATGAAAGGGCGTCAAAGTAGCTGGGTACTAATAAATTCAAGTATAAGTATAAATTGTAAAATTTTTGTATTTTAATTAAACGACAAAAACGAGATACTTTTGAGGTCTTTTGCCAGCCCTTCTGAGTAACTTCTAATTAACAGTAATACGATGAACAATACGAAAGAAATTTTTGAAATATTGACATTGAAAAAATCATAACTCCAGTCCTGCTTGCTAGAAGTTAATACAAAATAGGAGTTTGGTAGAGAGTTACCTTGTCTGTAACATATCCAAAAAAGAAAAAATATGGCACATCAGATTTTGAAAAAATCCATTTTTAAATGTTGACCTATTTTGACCCCTTAAAAGTAGGCAATTTTGAAACAATTTTAAAAATTGATTAAATTAGGACCAAAGCCCTACATTTTGACTCTACAATGCCGTTTTGAAATTTTTATTATGATAACCACCGGCCAAGTTATAAGGGAAAAACCACAAAATGGGACAATCGTTCTGTTGGCCGCCATTTTAAATTAAAATTATTTTTTTCAATTTTACTTGAAAAACAGACAATCAGGTAATGTAAGATGTTTGAGAATGTTCCATGGTAAGAAAAATATAATTTTGTTGGTTAAAAATAAAAGGGCGTCAAAGTAGCTGGGTACTAATAAAGTCAAGTATAAGTATAAATTGTAAAATTTTTGTATTTTAATTAAACGACAAAAACGAGATACTTTTGAGGTCTTTTGCCAGCCCTTCTGAGTAACTTCTAATTAACAGTAATACGATGCACAATACGAAAGAAATTTTTGAAATATTGACATTGAAAAAATCATAACTCCAGTCCTGCTTGCTAGAAGTTAATACAAAATAGGAGTTTGATAGAGAGTTACCTTGTCTGTAACATATCCAAAAAAGAAAAAATATGGCGCATCAGATTTTGAAAAAATCCTTTTTTAAATGTTGACTTATTTTGACCCCTTAAAAGTAGGTAATTTTGAAACAATTTTAAAAATCCATTAAATTAAGACGAAAGCCCTATATTTTGGCTCTACAATGCCGTTTTTAAATTTTTATTATGATAACCACCGGCTAAGTTATAAGGGAAAAACCACAAAATGGGCCAATCGTTCTGTTGGCCGCCATTTTAAATTAAAATTGTTTTTTTCAATTTTACTTGAAAAACAGACAATCAGGTAATGTAAGATGTTTGAGAATGTTCCATGGTAAGAAAAATAAAATCTTATTGGTTAAAAATGAAAGGGCGCCAAAGTAGCTGGGTACTAATAAAGTCAAGTAAGTCGAAATTGTAAAATTTTTGTATTTTAATTAAACGACAAAAACGAGATACTTTGTGATTTACAAATAAGTATAAATTTTAATTGGTTAAAAAGAATAATATAAAAAATGGCTTCTTCCAAATTTAATTATAAAATTAAAAGTATCAATTAAATTTTTTAATTACGACTTTTTATAGGTAACAAGAGTATTAAGTTAAATTTGCATCTAAGCGTAGTAACATTTGTAACTGCCAAAAGCTTCGATTAACTCGAATTTCCTTTGATAATTATCTGGAAAATGGGAAATGCGCGTCTGGTGGTAACTGTTCTCTCGGACCTACTCAAACTGCGAGTGCATATAACGATCCATCCCATCAAACTCGTGTTGTTTTCTGCAAAATTGCGACACTGTTTGTTCTTTTAACGAGCGTACATTAATATTACATAAATTATTACTTTTAATTACGATAAACCTTTTTATTTAAAAAATTCTTTCGGTTTTAGAGGCCTTTTTATGCTCGGTTCGAGAAAAATAATATTTGAATTGCCTAACTGCAACAAAGAACTTAATTAGGCTCAAAAAAGATTTACAAATTTGTAATGTTGTATAAGAAAAAAATGTTTAAAAATAGGGGTGGCATAATTTTAAACGGAAAGCGAGGTACATAAATTTAGTCAACGGTTTGCTTTTTCGGAAATTACGCAATCAAAATAAATAAGGATAAGATGTCACTGATATTTTAGTATTTTTTTAAATGTAAATAAGCCTCTGATATATGTATACATTTTTTAACTAAAATTTAAATATTTTTCCCTTAGCTTTAGCCTTAAACAATTTTTTCACATCTTAATTAGACTTTATATCTATTCATTTGGAAAAATTTCTTAAAAACCTTTTTCGATGCTCTTTCTTTTGCTTTCAGTTCAAACTACGGAAAGCTATGTTTTATTAATTAAATTATGTGTATCGACTGAAATACCCAAAACCGTAAGCCAGAATATTAAATTTCGTATACCTATGTGTACGCCAGAACCAACTAACATTAAAACTCCCTTTTCGATAAAACTCCCCTATACATTCTTTCGTGACTGCTGCAGTTCTTTTAATTTTTACAAAAATTCAAAAAGATGTTCTAAATTAAGGATATTCGGTTAAATCAGAAATTACAAATTACCTGTGTATTTTTAGCTCCGTAGTGCTTTCAATTTTCTTAAAATTCAAAAAAGTTCCTAAATAATACCTGTGAAGGAATTTCGGTTAAGTCGGAAATTACAAAATTAACAACCTGTATATTTTTAACTCCCCTATACATTCCACCCTGACTGCTGCAGTTCTTTCAATTTTCAAAAAAATTCAAAAAAGTTCCTAAATAATCCGGTGCACGAATTTCCGTTCATAAATAATTCCGTTCAAGGAATTTCAGTTAAATCGGAAATTACAAAAATGAAAAACCTGTATATTTTTAACTCTCTTATATGTATAGTTCTACCTGACTGCTGCAGTTCTTTCAGTTTTTACAAAAAATTCAAAAAATTCCTAAATAATTCCGAAAAGGAATTTCGGTTAAATCAAAAATTACAAAAATTAACAACCTGTATATTTTAGCTCCCTTATACATTCCTCCCTGACTGCTGCAGTTCTTTCAATATTTACAAAAATTCAAAAAAGTTGCTTAATAATATTGGTAAAATCGGTTAAATCGGAAATTACAATAATTAACAACCTGTATGTTCAAACTCTCCAATACATTATATGCCTGACTGCTGCAGTTCTTTCAATTTTTACATAAATTCAAAAAAGTTCCTAAATAATTCCAGTGAAGGAATTTCGGTTCATAAATAATTCCGTTGAAGTAGTTTCGGTTAAATCGGAGATTACAAAAATTATCAACTTGTATAGTTTTAACTCCCCTATACATTCCTCCCTGGCTGCTGCAGTTCTTTCAATTTTCATAAGATTCAAAAAAGTTCCTAAATAATACAGATGAAGGAATTTCAGTTCATAAATAATTATGGTGAAAGAATGTCGGTTAAATCAGAAATTACAAAAATGAACAACTTGTATATTTTTAACTCCTCTTTACATTCCTCCCTGACTGCTGCAGTTCTTTCAACTTTCAGAAAAATTCAAAAAAGTTCCTAAATAATACCGGTGAAGAAATTTCGGTTAAATCAAAAATTACAAAAATGAACAACTTGTATATTTGTAACTCCTCTTTACATTTCTCCCTGACTGCTGCAGTTCTTTCAACTTTCGGAAAAATTCAAAAAAGTTCCTAAATAATACCGGTGAAGAAATTTCGGTTAAATCGGAAATTACAAAAATGAACAACCTGTATATTTTTAACTCCCTTATACATTTCTGCCCGACTGCTGCAGTTCTTTCAATTTTTACAAAAATTCAAAAAAGTTCCTAAATAATTCCAGAGAAGGTATTTCGGTTCATAAATAATTCCGTTGAAGTAATTTCGGTTAAATCGGAGATTACAAAAATTATCAACCTGTATATTTTTAACTCCCCTATAAATTCCTCCCTGACTGCTGCAGTTCTTTCAATTTTCATAAAATTCAAAAAAGTTCCTAAATAATACAGATGAAGGAATTTCGGTTCATAAATAATTCTGGTTAAAGAATGTCGGTTAAATCAGAAATTACAAAAATGAATAACTTGTATATTTGTAACTCCTCTTTACATTCCTCCCTGACTGTTGCAGTTCTTTCAACTTTCAGAAAAGTTCAAAAAAGTTCCTAAATAATACCGGTGAAGGAATTTCGGTTAAATCAGAAATTACAAAAATGAACAACCTGTATATTTTGAACTCCCTTATACAGTTCTGCCTGACTGCTGCAGTTCTTTCAATTTTTACAAAAATTCAAAAAAGTTCCTAAACAATACCGGTAAAGGAAATTCGGTTAAATAGAAAATTACAAAAATTATCAGCCTGTATATTTTTAACTCTTCTATACATTCCTCCCTGACTGCTGAAGTTCTTTCAATTTTCATAAAATTCAAAAAAGTTCTTAAATAATTCCGGTGAAGGAATTTCGGTTAAATCGGAAATTAAAAATATGAACAACCTGTATATTTTTAACTCCCCTATACATTCTTCCCTGACTGCTACAGTTTAAATTTTTTTGAAAGCTCGTAAAATTAGCTTTCCGATATGAAACATTTTACACTTTGGTTTCCGATTTAACCGGAAATAGGACTAACTTTCTTATTTTAAATGCTTATTCTTAAAAATTGCTTTGATACGCACAAAAAAATCTTGGTATGGCCACATCAGAGTTTTTCTACTTTATAATTTATAATAAAGAAAATCTGTTATTGTTTTTAAAAATGAAAAATTGAAGATGCGTTTAGGCGCGCCTTCGTGATCTAGTAGAAGAGAAGGAAGGAAGTAAGGTATATTTCCATATAATATTAAAAATTATTAACTTTTTCCAATAGTTGTAATAAATTTAAATCTATTCCATATATTATTAGAAATCGATTATGCATTGCAAAGTTTGTGAAGTATATCCTGACGAAAACAGCGGATGAAATTTCTGAGCGTGACTTGGACAGATAAGAAAACGTTGCCTCAGGAATTCTTATTATCTATAACAGACAAACGTTTACCTTTACCACATTTGTTTTAAGATGTCCGATAGAATTGACACGTAAAAATACCCCAATACCCAATTTAAAATGTATGTATTCAATTTTTTTATTATTTAAATTTTTTCTTCTCTAAAATAATTTATGTAAGGATATTTTTATTATTAAATAAAATAGTGAGATGTCTAAGAAACAAAGTTTATCTGATTTTTGAAAATTCGATTCTCGTAAAGAGCTGAATTTCAATTTAAAACTAATCTAATTTTTCAATAAAAATGCGGATACATGTTTTACTTTTGGGTTGAAAATGCCAGAGATAAATTACACTCAGTAGGGTAAAACAACAGGTTACACTTTACCAAACCAAGCACGGAAAGTGTACTGAACCATGTAACGTAAAACATAAACACTACCAAGGCTTACTTTTACAAGACAACAGTTGCTAGATTAAAAGTATATTGTAAGTGATAAACTAGCGAGAAAATTATTGTACAGTTGTAAACGCACCCCGACACGCTATTTTAACCAAACGAATTTTTATATTAAAAAATTTTTTTATACACTTCCTCCATACGTAAACATAATTTTTCTTTACACATACGTGAATTTCTTTTTCGAAAACAAACATCGAGGTCTTTCCGAGCTACATCAAAATTGAAAAAAAAACACCTTCTTTAAACGAAAATTATAAAAAACCTAATAATAAATACAATAGACCCCGGTTTAAAAGAAAATTCTAACTCAATTTTTTCAACTAGCTTAACCTCTAATAGACTATTTTTTAATAAATAAAAATTATGTGACAGTACATTAGGAAAAGCTCGTAAATTAATTTATTTTCAATATTTGCATTATGAAGCGAATATTAATCTTGTACGAAGAGAGTTTCCCAAGTTGAGAGGGGTGTAAACTGAGACTTATAGGCTACAATTTCAATATTTCATATTTGTTACACGTGAATGTAAACATGATAATATAAATTTTTTTTAAATACATTGTTTTATATGATCGGAAAGTCAATTTCACGAGCTATCAAAATATTGAAAACTATACAGAGTGTTCCATTTAAATTAAGAAAGTTGTTTCCATTTCCTATTAAACCGGAAGTCTAAATATATAGTATTTGGTCTTGTGTAACAACTAATTAAACGTGCGTTCAAAATATTTAAAAATATACAGAGTGTTGATACTTTTGTAATTTCCGGTTTAACCGGAAGCGTTTTGTTAGTGACAAACAAACAATTCATAGGATTGATACATTTGTCAATTTTCAAGTTTTCATTTTTATTACAAAAGAAATTTAATTACACTGTGAGCGTGCTCAAATCTATCAACAATTTCCATGATAGAGAAATTATCCACAACAACCCAAATCGGTACAATAGTTATTACTGATATTATAGGGGCCGACAAATGATCACCGAAAGCTAGATAACGGCTGCAGGAGGATAAACAATAACAAGCTATGGAAAATCAAATATAGCTTTGCATAATGGAACACGTGAAATGAGCCTAGTTGACGCCACGAAATTGCAGTAAAGCGCAGTTCACAATTGACGCGAACGGGAATAGGATTTATTTAGACACTTATTGAATTTTTTGGAACTTTGGAGAGCGAAGAGAAAGTTATGCGGGTGTCTTCACTAAAAAGTGAAACACACTGTACTGATTTTTTTAAGTGGTACAAACATTGGGATCTCAGAAACCGTAAGAGTTACGAGTTTTGTTAAATTAGCAAAAAGTTGCATATTTTGATAGCCTTTAAGAATCTTTTCAAAAAATATCAAAATTTGAAATGATTTTCGAGATAATGCAGAAAAACAGAAAATGGACAATTTCGTTTTTCGACTGAAGTTTGAAAATGGCTTCCTTTAAAAAAAAAATTTTTAATTTTTTTTCCGTGAAAATAAAAAAGCTATCAAACGATACCAAACTCGACTTTTTATCACATCGACGCTAGGTGTCGCTACATTCGACTTTTCATTTTCTTACCTATCATAAAAGACGTAAAAGTCGAGTTTGGTATCGTTTGATAGCTTTTTTGATCGCTTGAAAATTTTTCGCGAAATTTTTTTTCTAAAGTAAGCCATTTTGAAACTACAGTCGAAAACCGAAATTTGCCATTTTCAGTTTTTCTGCGTTATCTCGAAAACCATTTTGAATTTTAAAAATTTTAAAACGGATTCTTAAAGGTCATCAAAATATGCAACTTTTTGTTAATTAAACCAATCTCGTAACTCTTACAGTTTCCCAGATCCCAGTGTTAGTACCACTTACAAAAATCACCCTGTATAAGCTTATTAACACCGTAAGGAACTTAGGGGGTTAACAAAACGCCTATTATTAATCCTGTATTCAATTTCAAAAGCTTACTGTACTAAGAGGTCGAAACGAGCCAAGTTGGTCAGATTCGAACCCGGCACCTTTAGCTCGAAAAAATTCTATGTTTCATCCTTTTTACTAAAACCTTTTTAGCACACAAAAATAAAAATAAAAAATTAATTAATTATTCAAACTAAAAATTTAAATACTACCCTTTCGATGTAAACAAGTAGACTTTATTAATATTTAATTAATTTTGATTAGAAAAGTGAAAATTGGGAATAAGGTTGAAAATTGCAATCCTATTTCGTGTTTAATGTTTGTAAACTATTGTATGTATGCAAAGCACGTGAAATATTAACAGCTACCACTGAACCCTCCTCCTATTATAGTTAGAATTCGGTAGAATTGTTTTACAAGTGTTATTGGATATTGTCATTTCTATTATAAAGTCATTAGATAAAATAAATTATCAAAATATCTTTATACTTAATATCGATTAGGTGCTTACTATTTTCAAAACCTTTCCTTAAGGTTGCATACAAGCCATAAGAAAAATTTTTTTTTTAAATAGAACACCTTGTATATTTTTCTATATTTTGACTTGGCATTAAGTCGCCTACATGTCCATATTAAAAAATTTTAATTTCTCAGCAGTGTTGCCAGGTTATTAATTTTTTCTCTAAAAAATACCCGCAACACGCGTTGCTTTATAAAATCATACTAAAGCCGTTGTTCAAGGAATAATAACGAAATTTTGTTCTTATGTAGTTATGACTATCCTCTATGCTATGAAATTTAAAAAGTTCGATTAAATTGTACAGGGTGTTCATTAAAGCTACCCAAAGTTACTCATTTTCAAACGACCATAGATTGCTATTTTCAAATAGAACACTCTATATATTTTTACATATTTTGACTTGGCGTTAAGTCGCCTACATGTCCATATTAAAATTTTTTAATTTCTCAGCAGTGTTGCCAGGTTATTAATTTTTTCTCTAAAAAATACCCGCAACACGCGTTGCTTTATAAAATCATACTAAAGCCGTTGTTCAAGGAATAATAACGAAATTTTGTTCCTATGTAGTTATGACTATCCTCTATGCTATGAAATTTAAAAAGTTCGATTAAATTGTACAGGGTGTTCATTAAAGCTACCCAAAGTTACTCATTTTCAAACGAGCATAACTTACTATTTCAAAATGGAACACTCTATATATTTTTACATATTTTGACTTGGCGTTAAGTCGCCTACATGTCCATATTAAAATTTTTTAATTTCTCAGCAGTGTTGCCAGGTTATTAATTTTTTCTCTAAAAAGTACCCGCAACACGCGTTGCTTTATAAAATCATACTAAAGGCGTTGTTCAAGGAATAATAACGAAATTTTGTTCCTAGATACTTAGGACTATCCTCTATGCTATGAAATTAAAAAAGTTCGATTAAATTGTACAGGGTGGTCATTAAAGCTACCCAAAGTTATTCATTTTCAAATGACCATAACTCGTTATTTTTAAATAAAACATCCTGTATATTTTTACATATTTGGATTCCTGGTAAAATTTAAATAATAAATTTTCAAAAATATACAGGGTGTTCCGATACAATTTTTTATGATTTTTAAAATAGAACACAGTCTATTTTTGCATATTTAGTATCTAAATACTATTAGATATCTAGAATAGTTGAGTTCACACAGTAAGCACTCACCCTGTATTTGCAGACACACAAATCAATTATGTAAAGAAGATAATTAAAACAAAAGTTAGTAGATTAAACAGTTTTGCATCAAATAATTAATTCTAATATAAAGCTACCTACCGCTATCCGTCGAGTATGGGTAAGCAATTAATGATTTAATTTATAGTATATTAAAAACGTGATGGTACACTTAGTATAAAATCTCGAATGTACGCTAAATATCTTGTGAGCTATAAGGAGCATACAATATACTACTAAAGTACGATAAAGCACCCTTGGGAACTATGCATATCTACAACTACATCATGCATTTATCCCTTGAAAATTAAGAATATTTATGTTGAACATACAGTTGAAATAGAAAATGATAAAACTTTATATAAAAAAACTCGGATGTGGCCATATTAAGACTTTTTTGTATGTAGGCAACAAGAATTACCTCTAATGGTGGAAGTGGCGCTAATAGCCCTGTACAACTCAACATTTGTACTTATGGAAGAACGTTTGCAATTGGTTGCATTTTATTTTAACAAAATGTTGGTAGATTATTTAAATTGTCTGTTTCTGAAGTGTTGTAGATTGTAATCCAAATCAAATTAAACAATTCTCTAATTTAAACCCTAACAATTATCATGTTTTGCCGCTCTAATGAACAGCAAAGTTTTGTAACAAACAGGTGTATTTATCAACAAGAAAGCAATAGATTCAACGAGGTGCGTTGCTTGGTGGTAACTGACAGGGTATAAAACAAATATCAGTGAGTGAAAATTTTCACTTAATTACGCGATTACATGGCGAAATAGATAGAACAAATAAATAAGGCTTAATTAAGCGTTTATACAAACCATTTATCAAATATACCTTTAACTTTAAAATATAATTCGTTTAATAAATTTATTTACATATACAAATTTCAAAGGGATGTTGATGTTACGTAGCAAAAAAAAATGAGCAAGTTTTAGCGTGATCCTAATTTTCCAACTCTGTGCTGAGAAATAAAAAGTTAAAATATAAACACTGCTAGTGTAGTTTCGAAATGAAGTATTTAAACTGTAAAGCTCGGTACAGACGACAAGTTCAAGAACTGTTCGCGAACTGTTAGCAAAGAACTAACAGACTAGGTTTTTATTTTTTTCAAAATGGTGGCCAATAGAACGGTTGTCAGATTTTGTGGTTTTTCCCTTATAACTTGGCCGGTAGTTATTATAATAAAAATTTGAAAACGGCATTGTATAATCAAAATACAGGGCTTTCGTTCTAAACTAGTCGATTTTTAAAATTGTTTCAAAATTGCCTACTTTTAAGGGGCCAAAATAGGTCAAAATTTTGAAACGGATTTTCTCAAAATTTCTTTTGCCATATTTCTTCTTTTTTGGATATGTTACAGAAAGCGTACTTCTCTATCGAACTCTGTTTTTGTTATTTATTCTAGAGAGCGGAACCGGAGTTATGAGTTTTTGAATGTCAAAATTTCAAAAATCTGTAATTTCTTTTTAAAAAGTCGAGTTTGGTGTCATTTAATAGCTTCTTTCATCTCCTAAAAAAATTTTGAGAGAATTTTTTTACTAAAGTAAGCCATTGTGAAACTACACTTAAAATAATCACCCTGTGTTTATAATATTTACTAGCGGGCACCCCCGTCGAAATCGACGAAGTTTCTGAAGATATGAATGCGTTAGAAAAATGAAATTTTCAAAAATTATTATATGCACCTACAACCTACACGGATGATTTTTTGTTGTTAAATGCACGATATAGGCGTGTCCGTCAGTCAACGTGATCGAACTTTGTTATAGTGGGGAGATATGAGATAGTAATGAGCGTGACAATTCATTATTTAAAAAAATGTATGAAATTAATAATTAGAAGAAAAAAATTAGTGCTGACATATCTGTGAGTCGAGAGCTTTGATTTAAAAAAATCATTAAAATCGATCTAGTAGAAGCACGCTAAAATTCCCGGTAAAAAGAAGCTTTCGCGTTTTAAATATATGGATAAGGTCAATTTGTTCTTTAGAGGTTATTGGGGTTATTCGTGAAGCCAGGTAAAACGATAAAAAAAAATCTTTTGAATTTGAATATTTAAAAAGAACTTCATTAATTGAATAAATAGCCAAAAGGGTTGCTGCATTATTTACATCATAGTTTTTGATCGTCTTTCTATAATATCAACCTCGTTACAGGGTTTTTTATTTATTACTTAGTAACAACAGGGTAGCGTGAGGTCGATGGGGATAAAATGCTACTTACCAAACCCCCTAGTAATCAAAATATCTCATATAATTATTAAATAACATTAATACTGCCCTTTTCCTCACAAAATTTTGAACTACTAATTAGTTACATCACAAATTAATGAGTAATGAGGTAACGACTCGCTTAAAGTATGAACAAAATCAGAAAACACGTTGACTATCTAATAAAAAAATAATAAAACTAACCTTAAAGGTAACTAAGCCAAGTGAGCTTAAAAACCCGTCTCAAAAATCCAAAAGGCACAAAAGTACAAAACGTAATTAAAAATGCAGGCACCAACCTGACCATATCGCGTATTAGAAACGTACTGTGGAATAAAAGTATTGAAAATTTTATCACAATGACCAAATGTGCCAAGACCTTATGGTATAAAACCAAATAACTACGTTTATTCTCATTTATAATTTTTAAAATTGGATTATTTTAAATTATAAAATTTAATGTTAGAAAAATGAAATTTAAAAAAATTATTATAATGCACTTACTACCTACACCGATGATTGTTGTTAAATGTACAAAATAGGCGTATTCGTAATTTAACGTTATCGAACTTTGTTAAAGTGGGGAGATAAGATTATCACTCATAACAATTTATTATTTAAAAAATTGTATTAAATTGGTAATTTGAAGAAAATAATTAGTGCTGACATATCTGTGGGTCGAGAGCTTCAATTTAAAAAAAAATGATTAAAATCGGTCCGGTAGAAGTAGGCTATTATTATATATCAAGAAAAGGCTTCGCGTTTTAAATATAATGGATTATACCATACTGAAATATTTTTTTTGTAAATTTTTTAATTTGAGAGGAAAAGTAGATATATTTTGAGTTGACATATAGAATGTTGTAGAGGGTGTTACTAGCGTTTTTGTGGTTTTCCCTTAAATCCACAACTCTAATATAGGAAGTGTAAACAACTAATAATTTTAAGTGCAAATAACAAACTAAAAGTTGAATTATGTGATTTAGGTGTTTTAACCCTTGTGTTTTGTTATAAACTAGATGTCCAAACTTTAGTTTTTGCAACAAAAAATAATAGCCAATAGGAGTTTATTGAGAAAATTTAAAGTTGCGAGACAAAAATAAACGATAAACAATAAGGAGTATAATAAATGTTGTAAGGTTGGTGTTTTAGTAAAATACAATGAGGGTATTTCGTTGGCAAAGTATGTTGTTTTGCTGTGGCATAAGCTGACTGGAGCAAAGCTAATCCTAAGGGGAGTTCAAGTGACGTTAGGACAATTAGAATTGTGCTTAATTCTTGCCCATTCTGAAGGAAACTATTGCATAAGTAAACAACCATTAATGTTTAATAAATTAACGAAACTATAGAGGCACTCAAAAGCTCATTTCTTAAATTGACGTTTTTCAAAACAACCCCATTTGGTAATTGGTTAATTTGGTAAAATTTTCGAAAGGATACTCTTTTTTAAATAAAACTTCTTCCTTTGCGGTTTTTGCAATCGCGTTTTCTTTTTTTTTTCTTCGTCAAGGTTGAGTTATTCCGTTCATTTTTTAGTCTTTACCTACACCTTCCCGAATTTCTTTGATGTTGTACTCTAATGTATGTTCGGAGAATATAGGGTGCGTTTCTACATGGCATTTAAATGATACTAAATCTAATTTTTATGCGAATAAAAAACTCCAACTTTTGCATTATATTATAGCCTAGTTACATAAATTTTTATAGATAATAAAAAGAACGCGATTTTACATCACTTTTATACCTCGTAAGACAACAAAGCTCTGAATTATGGGTAATAAGTATTTAATTTTTTTTATCTAAATTACTTTTTCATTAAACTCAAAATCAATAACAACTAACTTTTAGGTTATTAATTTTGTTTTATGTTTACAATATAAACAAATTATATTTTACTTTATTTACTACCTACCAGAGTAATTACGCTAGTGCAAAAAGCTCCACTAAACTATTTAACTACTTACATTTTACTTTTACGTTTTTGTTTACTTCAAAATCTAGACGTTTTGAGTCCCACAGATTCCACAAATGCAAAAAAAAATTAAAGGTCGTCTGTCTGTTTGTACACTGTACAAGTGTACAGTAAAGTGTGTTCCACTTACTTTTAAAACAAAAAAATTATGCCGGTCTCTCACCTAAAGTGAAACACACTGTATATTCGGTAATATTATTGTCGATTCTTATGCTCTGGAGCTTTTGGAATAATCTAAAGCCAGTCGCGTTTTTGTAGGTTAACTAAAACCACCCCTATCAAACTTTAACCGACCAATAAAATTTCGTTATCATAAACGGACTAAATTCAAAAAATCGAAAATCAAAACAAATAAATTTTTATTTTATTTTTCAACGTTTTGAGTCCCAATGATTTCAAAAATGCAAAAAAATCGTTAAAAACCGTCTGTTTGTACACTTGTATAGTGTACAGACAGACAGTGTGTTTCACTTGCTTTTAAAATAAAAAAAGTTTCGCAGATGTCCTCACCTAAAGTGAAACACGTTGTATATTCGATAATATTATGATGGATTCTTATGCTCTGGAGCTTTTGGAAAAATCTAAGCTCAAGCGCGTTTTTGTGCATTAACTAAAACCACCCCTATCAAACTTTAACCGACCAATAGAATTTCGCTCTCATGGACAGACTAAATTCAAAAAATAAAAAATAAAAAAAAATACATATTTATTTTATTTATCAACGTTTTAAGTCGCACCGATTCCAAAAATACAAAAAAATCTCTTAAGACCGTCTGTCTTATGTACATGTAAAAGTACAAGTGTACAGTGTGTTTCACTTGCTTTTAAAAGAATAAAAACTACGCGAATGTTCTCACAAGTGAAACACACTGTATTCGATAATATTGTGGTCGATTCTTAAGCTTTGGAGCATTTGGAAGAATCTAAGCCCAACCACGTTTTTGTAAGTTAACTAAAACCACCCCTATCAAACTTTAACCGACCAATAGAATTTCGTTATCAGTTATCATGAACAGACTAAATTCAAAAAATCCAAAATCTAAATAAATAAATTTTTATTTCATTTCTCAACGTTTTGAGTCCCATCTATTCCAAAAATGCAAAAAAATCGTTATAGACCGTCTGTATGTACACTGTACAAGTGTACAGTGTGTTTCACTTGCGTTTAAAATAAAAATAGTTTCGCAGATGCCCTCACCTAAAATGAAACACACTGTATATTCGATAATATTATGGTCGATTCTTATGCTCTGGAGCTTTTGGAAGAATTCAAGCCTAACCGCGTTTTACTAGGTTAATTAAAACCACCCCTATCAAACTTTAACCGAGCAATAGAATTTCGCTATCACTAAATTCACTGAAAAAAAAATTTTTTTATTTCATTTTTTCTCAACGTTTTAAGTGATTTTCCAAAAATCGAAAAAAAATACTTCGGTTTTTTATTGAGGTGTGTGTAGGTCTGTCACATCTCTGGAGCTAAAACTACTGAAGCAATTTTGATCAAATTTGATTATAACTACTTTAGAATTATTTCATTGACAAATTTAGCTTTTAAAAAATCTATACAGAGTGTCAAAATTTGGGCCAAATTAATTTTACTTGGCTATAAGATAGTAGGTACATCTGAGCCCCCCCCTTCTGAAGAAAACTTCATTTCTTTTATTTAAAATGGCGGACAATAGAACGATTGTCTCATTTTGTGGTTTCTCCCTTATAACGTAACTGGTAATTATTATTATAAAAATTTTAAAACGGCATTGTATAGTCAAAATATAAAGCTTTCGTCCTAAACTAATTGATTTTTCAAATTTTTTCAAAATTTCTTACCTTTAAGGGGCCAAAATAGGTCAAAATTGTGAAATGAATTTCCTCAAATATTCCTACGCCGTATTTTTTTGTTTTTGGATTATGTTACAGACAACTTAATTCTCTATCAAACTATGCCTGTTTAATAACTTGTACGAAGCAGGACCGGACTTATGAGTTTTTGAATGTCACAATTTCAAAAATATTTTATTTCTTTTGTAATGAAAATAAAAACTTAAAAATTCATAAATACATCAAGTTTATAAATATATATTATTTGACACTGCTTTCAGTTAACAAAACGCTTCTGGTTAAACTGGAAATTACAAAAATATAAAATTTTTTTTAAGAACACCCTGAATATTTTTAAATATTTTGAAAGCTTGTACAATTAGGTGTTACACGATACCACATACTTTATATTTTGGTTTAACCGGAAATGGAAACAGCTTCCTTAATTAAATGAAGCACCCTGTAGATTTTGCAATTTCTTAAAAGCAATAAAATTAGCTTTCTGAAGATTTTAAATTAAATTTTAATTAATTCAAATACAAAATTACAAGATTTGACGGGAAGGGAAAAGTTCCCGGTATGGTCACATCCGTTGTTTAGACCTTATTAGCTACTTGGTTGTTAATTTTAACGCATTTAATGTCACAAAAATTGGTGTGCATTGGTGAGCATCGAAATTTGTTTTTCATGGAATCCTATTAATATAGCAATCTGATAAAAAAATATATATCCGCTTGCACTATCCAAAACAGATTAAGCGATCAATGCAAAATAACATGAAAAAATTCAAATGGTGAAGTTTAAAAAAAATATGAAAAAGTAACAAAAATAGTTATTTTTTATTATGATTAAAAAATTTATAACGAACATTTTGTATGGTACATTTATTTGTAATTATCGAGTACTGTGTCACGCATATACATAACTGCTAATGGATACGCCAAATAAAATATCAGTCGATGATTAAACTGTCATCAGTGCAATCGAAAATCGACAGGGATAAAAGGACGAATTGATACATTTGGCACAACGCACGTCTTGCGTTTAGATCAACTTATTCAATTAATGCCGTTCAAATTAATCCGCAGTTTCAATTAAAATGGAAATGTACACATATAAAGCCACATAAATATACAGCTCAACTTTTTAAATTCGTTACTCAATTTTTTAATTATTTAAAATTATATTACTAAAATATTATTAATATTTGTGTAACGTGTGGAAACGGTCTAATGGGTGAAAAGAAAAACCTAGCGGAACATTTCTAAGATGCACGGTTGCTTTGACTTACTTATAAGACTATTTAATTAGATTTATGTCAAGTTATTTGATATTAGTTATTGTTAATTATAAGCTCGTAAGCTGTAGTTAATTAGCTAATTATAATAACAAAAATTACTTAATTAACTAAAATAGCACTATTCAAGTTTTGTATTCAAATAAAATTATAACTTTAGTTCCTAATTATATCGATTTTATTTTATAGTTTCATACTTCAAAGAGTTTACGATAATAATTTTCTCGATTAGCTTCAATTTGTACATGAATAGAAAAAGCGGGGCTTTCGTTAAAGGTGTATGTTTCTTTTTCTATCTGCTTGATTGCTTACTACATTTAACCGGCTTTTGCAATTTTCTAACAAAAGTCAGAAAATACCATAGCCATAAAATGTTCGCTTCACTAGGTATACACTATACACTACACAGGTTG
This sequence comes from Malthinus seriepunctatus, assembly GCA_963924605.1. Classification (NCBI taxonomy): domain Eukaryota; kingdom Metazoa; phylum Arthropoda; class Insecta; order Coleoptera; family Cantharidae; genus Malthinus; species Malthinus seriepunctatus. The sequence continues at coordinate 3,603,651 of OZ004605.1, forward strand.
ATTTTTAAAGTGGTACCAACATTAAGATCTCGTAAACGGTTATTAGTTAAAACTCTAAATTCAAGAATATGACGAAGGACTAGCGAGAGGCTTAGTTTTGATGTTGGGTCAACTATGACCCAAATGGAAGAACTATAACTTGAGACAGGTACATTACGGACATCTTAGAACGCCACATGGTACATTTTGCTCCATTTGTAGAAAACAGTTTAACGCTAACTCATGATAATGGTCGTTCCATTATGTGTCTGAAGAAACAAGGATGGTTTTGAACCCAACCTATACTGCCAAGGTCATTTCTTTAATTGAAGATGAAAGATATCAGTACTACGCGGCTCAAGTTCTTGGTGTTAACAAATGCAGCGTTTAAGAGCTATAGAAAAGCTTCGAGAAACTAGATGCTACACTAGGAGAGTTGAATTTGGTAGAGGAAAGTGTAGAGCTGCTCGGAACCACCATTCCATCGTCTGAGAGTTTTTAGAAACGGATCCACTACTGCAGTTAATCTCCGTACTGAGTTACTGAAAGTACTGTGAGAAGAAGGTTGCAGGAATAAGTAGTGAGTGCAAGAAGACCTGTAAGTGGTCCGGAGCTGACCAGGAAACATCAATAGAGCGAATTCGCTTTGCTTGCAAACGCTAAGACTGGGTATTGACGTCTGGTGGCAAATCCTTTTCACCGACGAGTCCAGGTTTTGCCTAAACTCTTCGAACGGCCATCAAAGAATATGACGAAAGACTAGCGAGAGGTTTGCTCAATTTAATACTATACCAAGACTTTGTTTTGATGTTGGGTCAACTATGACCCAAATGGAAGAACTATAACTGCAAACAGGTACATTACGGACATCTTAGAACGCAACATTTTGCTCCATTTGTAGAAAACAGTTTAACGCTAACTCATGATAATGGTCGTTCCATTATGTGTCTGAAGAAACAAGGATGGTTTTGAACCCAACCTATACTGCCAAGGTCATTTCTTTAATTGAAGATGAAAGATATCAGTACTACGCGGCTCAAGTTATTAGTGTTAACAAATGTAGCGTTTAAGAGCTATAGAAAAGCTTCGAGAAACTAGATGCTACACTAGGAGAGTTGAATTTGGTAGAGGAAAGTGTAGAGCTGCTCGGGACCACCATTCCATCGTCTGAGAGTTTTTAGAAACAGATCCACTACTGCAGTTAATCTCCGTACTGAGTTACTGAAAGTACTGTGAGAAGAAGGTTGCAGGAATAAGTAGTGAGTGCAAGAAGACCTGTAAGTGGTCCGGAGCTGACCAGGAAACATCAATAGAGCGAATTCGCTTTGCTTGCAAACGCTAAGACTGGGTATTGACGTCTGGTGGCAAATCCTTTTCACCGACGAGTCCAGGTTTTGCCTAAACTCTTCGAACGGCCATCAAAGAATATGACGAAGGACTAGCGAGAGGTTTGCTCAATTTAATACTATACCAAGACTTTGTTTTGATGTTGGGTCAACTATGACCCAAATGGAAGAACTATAACTGCAAACAGGTACATTACGGACATCTTATAACGCCACATTTTGCTCCATTTGTAGAAAACAGTTTAACGCTAACTCATGATAATGGTCGTTCCATTATATGTCTGAAGAAACAAGGATGGTTTTGAACCCAACCTATACTGCCAAGGTCATTTCTTTAATTGAAGATGAAAGATATCAGTACTACGCGGCTCAAGTTATTAGTGTTAACAAATGCAGCGTTTAAGAGCTATAGAAAAGCTTCGAGAAACTAGATGCTACACTAGGAGAGTTGAATCTGGTAGAGGAAAGTGTAGAGCTGCTCGGGACCACCATTCCATCGTCTGAGAGTTTTTAGAAACAGATCCACTACTGCAGTTAATCTCCGTACTGAGTTACTGAAAGTACTGTGAGAAGAAGGTTGCAGGAATAAGTAGTGAGTGCAAGAAGACCTGTAAGTGGTCCGGAGCTGACCAGGAAACATCAATAGAGCGAATTCGCTTTGCTTGCAAACGCTAAGACTGGGTATTGACGTCTGGTGGCAAATCCTTTTCACCGACGAGTCCAGGTTTTGCCTAAACTCTTCGAACGGCCATCAAAGAATATGACGAAAGACTAGCGAGAGGTTTGCTCAATTTAATACTATACCAAGACTTTGTTTTGATGTTGGGTCAACTATGACCCAAATGGAAGAACTATAACTGCAAACAGGTACATTACGGACATCTTAGAACGCCACATTTTGCTCCATTTGTAGAAAACAGTTTAACGCTAACTCATGATAATGGTCGTTCCATTATGTGTCTGAAGAAACAAGGATGGTTTTGAACCCAACCTATACTGCCAAGGTCATTTCTTTAATTGAAGATGAAAGATATCAGTACTACGCGGCTCAAGTTATTAGTGTTAACAAATGCAGCGTTTAAGAGCTATAGAAAAGCTTCGAGAAACTAGATGCTACACTAGGAGAGTTGAATTTGGTAGAGGAAAGTGTAGAGCTGCTCGGGACCACCATTCCATCGTCTGAGAGTTTTTAGAAACAGATCCACTACTGCAGTTAATCTCCGTACTGAGTTACTGAAAGTACTGTGAGAAGAAGGTTGCAGGAATAAGTAGTGAGTGCAAGAAGACCTGTAAGTGGTCCGGAGCTGACCAGGAAACATCAATAGAGCGAATTCGCTTTGCTTGCAAACGCTAAGACTGGGTATTGACGTCTGGTGGCAAATCCTTTTCACCGACGAGTCCAGGTTTTGCCTAAACTCTTCGAACGGCCATCAAAGAATATGACGAAAGACTAGCGAGAGGTTTGCTCAATTTAATACTATACCAAGACTTTGTTTTGATGTTGGGTCAACTATGACCCAAATGGAAGAACTATAACTGCAAACAGGTACATTACGGACATCTTAGAACGCCACATGGTACATTTTGCTCCATTTGTAGAAAACAGTTTAACGCTAACTCATGATAATTGTCGTTCCCACATTACTAAAATCGTTCATGAGTACTTGGATGAAGTTGAAATAGCTCGTTTGATAAAACCTGCAAGAAATCTTAATCTTAACCTTCTCGAAAATGCCTAGGACATGGTAGGAAGAGGAGTTCGATCCCAAATTTCTGCTCCTGCAAACTTACAAGAGCTAAGACCAGCTGCAGTACAAGAATGGGAAGAAGTGGACCAGCATGACATTCGACGCTTTTATAGTGAGCAATGTGAGCATGCCAAGATCAATGGACGCTGTAATTCGTGCAAGGAGCGTCAATACACGCTATTAATTGTCTGCTTTTTTATTGTTTGTTTGTTTTTATGATACTTTTTTATTTACTGTTTGATCCATTATTAAGAAATGTTATTGAGATTGAGCAAAAATGTATTAGGAAAAGTTGTTGAAAATTACAAAAAAGCCACATACGAAGTTTCGCTGAAATATTTCACCTAAAGTTCACCTAAAGTGAAATACACTGTAGCCTAGAAGAGAAGATAGCTGGGATCCGTTTCGACTACTGTTGATAAGGATGTAATTTTTTTACTAGGTATTACCAAAGACTATAGAGTGTAACGGCCGTATTACATGAACTAACTATTTAGTAACTGTTAGTTACTAAGTTGGTTACTAAATGAACTCAAGGAGCAAAAACACGGGAATCTAAGCTTTAACGTCAACGTCAAAATGGGCGGATAAATTTTGACGTTGACGTTAAAGCTTAGATTCCCGTGTTTTTGCTCCTTGAGTTCATTTAGTAACCAAGTTAGTAACTAACAGTTACTAAATAGTTAGTTCATGTAATTCGGCCGTAAGACTGGCATAGCTTAGAATGTGCACTGCAAGCATTTTTCGACTGGATAAGAGCAACGAAGAAAGAGATAAGACAAGTTTACTCTTTGAGGAATTTTAAGCGATTTTGGCCTTAAAAGCCTTTCACATTTTTTAATATAGGTTTCGATAGTTTCTTATTGTATGGTCTTTGGTATTACGAAGGTTAAGTATGTATCGCTCACGGCGCTCCTAAACGATCGTCGCGCCATTGTCTTTCTCTGTGTGCAATGACGTAGTTTCTTCTGAAATTAATGGGGCTCTAGCATGTGGTTCGGACTTGTCTTGTAGGTAGGTAATTTAAATTTTAATTGTTGAAAGACAAGCTTTTTAGAAATAAGAGTACATTTTTACATATTTTGTAGAAACAAACATGTAACAGAATAGAAAAATAGAAATTGAGATTTATACCACTGTCCTTTTACACCAATGAAATTTGATATTTGTTTTATATCTGACCATAAAACACTATGATAACGTTCAGCGTAAATTGTACAAAGTGCAAAATTTATTACTATTTATGCAAATTGTACGTACTATTTAGATTTGTAAAGTTTGTAAAAGAACCGCTGATAGGTATTTAGGTTCGATTTAATCGTTTTTTAAAGAAAATTAAAAATTAGTATAAAATGTGTAATGATAGGATAAAATATCAAAAAGGACGTAACTGAGGATTGTCCTAGCATAAAGCAGGTTGAAGATCACAGCCATTCGTTACTGATTGGGGATTTGTAGCGTGTCGTAAATAACTAGGGTGTCCTTCCGCCGAGTCCTGACTTACCCCCTTCCCGATCCAGGACAGCAACGTTTTCACATCCCACGTTATATATTGCCTTTCTACGGCTTTTGACTGCACTTTCATTTACTGCTTTTCGTCTACCTAAGATTAAATGATTTGATCTTGTACCAAGAATAATAATTACTAAACGCTCGCAAAATTTTTACTTTAATAAACAAAAAATCCATAAACGTGGGCTTTAAATAGGCGACCTACGTAATTTATTATCTCACCGACATAACATACAATTAATCAAAGTTAAAACCCAATTCTCACCAAGTTAGATGTATCCACCATATATCCTATTACAACCGGTACAAGATGAAAAAATCCTAAATTAAACCCTACAATTTTATGTAAAACGATTTACATCATTTCAAAATTTTTAAGCAACAACATTGCCATACAAGGAACTTTTTCGTGCCCGTTAAGTCTTGTAAATTGTATTTTTTTAATTATTTAAACAAACTATAAAATAATTTAAAATAGGCAAAAGCAAAGAAATTTAACAATAAATAATAAAAAGTAAAAAAAATAAGTCGGTAGCTGGTTTCGAACTAGCAAGCCGCGTGTTAACGCACTACACCACGGCGGTTTGTTTGAATGTTTGTGTATACCTGGCTAAAAGAGTAATTTTACTATATTTTTTTTAATTTGGCTTAAATTGGACTTCTAAATATACACACTGCGCCAATAAATTGGTAATGTAGTAGGGGAAAGCAGGGTATTACCGACCGCCCGGGTAATAGCGACCTGGGCATATTACAGTAAATAGAAATATATTTGGCGAAAGTACCCCATAAATAAGACCATTTAAGTTATTAGTTTAAATAACTGCTGTCCTACAAAATCACGCAAACTGTTATTTCACGTATTTTTGTGATATTTACTGTTAACTAAATAGACGATTACACTTGCATGAGTAATTGCATAAATTTCTCAAATGGGTCATTGGAAAGGCCTTTTTATCTAGTTCGTTTTGGTGGAACTGTTTATATCAATATATTACAGTTAAGGCTGTTTTTTATTTTTTTGTTTATTAACATCTTGTCGGTAATTCCCAACCACCATGATCGGTATTTTCCTTATGAGTTAAGCTATAGGTATAGGTACAAGAGTCGAAGATGCGTTTACCTGTAGAACTTTTTTTTTTAGTTTTTTTAGTTTATATGCTTATGTCTTTTATAATACTAATGTTGTATAATACATATGCATATTGCCAAAATATGAGAAATAGATTTGACTATTTAGTAGAAATATTAGAAGTAGATTATGTCGAGGATTGTGATGGACGATTTAATATAAAAGAGATATAGTCATTTGTAAAATGTTGGTCGGAATTACCCTACTTTCCTACTTTACCCTACTTTACCCTACTTTCTAGTTTATTTAAATAAATTTGGATTTTTAACTTTAGCATCACAGAAAATAACCAAGCATGGCATCAAACAGTCTTAAAGAGTTTCTGAGGTCACAGGTCTGTTTCTGATCTTTCGTTCAAAAAGTTCATCCCATAAGTACTCGATTGGATTGGATTACGATACTACGTAAATTATAAACCGAGTCACAACACAATTTTTGAACACATTTTTTAAGTATATCGATCTATACAGGGTGTGTATAAAGTAAGGAATATAGCAATTATCTCGGCATATAAAAATATTTAGAAAAAAAGCTCGGACACGTCGATTTAGATTTTTTATTGCTCATTTTTTGACAAAAAAATAATTTATACAGGGTGATCTATTTCGGAGGTACGATGTCATCAACGGTTTTTTTAAATGGAGTACCCTGTATATTTTATCATATTTGGATTCCCCATAAAGAGCTGATTTCAAAAATATATTATACTTTGATCTAAAGTTAGTAATGTGAGAGATACAGATATTTAAAAACAAAATTTTTTTAAATAATACAGTAGGCAAGCATCAAAAAACAAAGCTGATTGAAAACAAAACTTCACTTAAGTTCATTTCAGTATTAATTTAATAACTTATTTATAATCAATTGAATAACTGAATAATAATTGATAAAAATTGTTTTTTTTGTTACTTACTACTCCTACAATGAAATCTCAGAGAATCTCAGAGAATTGAAATTCTTATGATTATTGGGTCTGGTGATCGGGTGCGAACACAAGAAGAAGTATGTATTCTATTTAATAATAAGTACCCAGAAAGATCAATAAATCAATCAACAGTAAGCAAAATTCATAAAAAATTTAGAGAGACTGGATCCGTAGATGATTTGCCAAAAGCAGGTCGTCCAGCTATTGACGAAAATACCAAAATAAATGTTTTACTTGCTATGGAAGAAAATCCACAAAATAGCGTTCGTCAGATTGGTCGGGATTATAACGTTCCTTATAAGTACGTACACTTACCCTGGGTTTTACAATCGCTGGTTAACTATAGGTTAGGAGTTAACCGAAAGTTAATTGAAAATTTGCGTTCTACAAATGAAGGTTATCGTCCAGGGTCTTGGTTAACTAATAGTTAATTTAACCTTTGCCACAAGTGTAGGTTAACTAAAAGTTATGGCATTTACCCTCATATAAACTAAAAATTAAGTTTGATACGTTAAGACCCAAAATAATTGTGTATAAACCAAATTATTTTAAAGAATTCGATGGACATGACTTTTTTACTATGCTTCGATTGTCCAAAATAACTGTTGAAAACTTATTGGATGAAACATACACTGATTAATCTAGATTTAAAAATTCGAAATATCGTGGCGAGGTAGCCCGGATCCGCTTATTGTATTCTCTCAAATATTCAGAAATTCAGTGTTATGTGGATCTTTCGAACAACGTAATTACCCTGGAAGTCTTATATTGGGAGGTAATGATTATGGTGTTGTTGTTAAGCCATACCTGATAACGCCATTGCTTAATTCCAGAACTCCTGCTGAAACATTGTTTAATGAATCTCAAATCAGACCACCGAATGTGGTTGAACGGCAGTATGCTCAGTATGCTGTATGGAAGCGATGGTTCCGTGCACTTTCAATTGGTTTAAGGACTTCTCTAGATAAATCACAAGCAAATTATAGTAGTGACTGCCATATTGCACAATATGGCATGTGATGAAAATGGGGGAGTTCTTCCAGAAGAGAAAAAATCTACATTAAATGCTGTGAATGTTGAACTGCAGCCAATACCACAGTTAAGAAACAGTAATGTGAATCTTTTAACTCGCGATGACTTCATTAACAATTTATTATTTCAGTAGGTTGTAAGTTAAACCAAAGACCATATAGTAAGAGACTATCACAACCTATATTAAAAAATGTGAAAGGCTTTTAAGGTCAAAATCGCTTAAAATCCCTCTAAAGGTAATCGTTTTATCCCTTTCTTCGTTGCTCCCGCTTCGATAAGCTAAACTCAAAAAATGCTTGCAGTGGACTAGCGACATCTTCTTTAGTTGGCATTTTTTGTCACATTCGGCCCATAAGCTATTCCAGTCTTACACTGTATACTCTTTAGTTCAACCAAAAGATAATAACAATTTTTTGTAAATTGTAATGTCTTTTATATTCAAACATTTTTAATTTAATCATACAAAAACTAGAACAAATAGGTATAACTGCGAAGTTCTAAAAGCATATGTTGAAAAACCGGTTGCAAACAATGTATCGGCTCATCAAAAAGTTAGCGAGCTCTTAGTTATGGAATCGTTATGTACCAAAAAGTGACCGTTAGGGAACATAGAAGTATTTGAAGGTTTTACCTAGTAGTTTAAGGCATTGTAATACGTACGTACACCCTCATTACGATGCTTAAAAACACAGCAGGGTGGTATTAGCACTTGAAAGAGTCTAACAAACGTTAAATGATCGGGTCGCTTATTTCTCTAGTAATTGAAAAAAAAATTTTTAATAAGTTTTCGATTAATCAACTAAAGGCAAATTACTACCATAAAATTGTGAGATTTGCAAATCTGACATGTATGAGACAGATTACAGATGACAAGACTTGACAAGTAACGTTCAAATAACACAATTTTATTATACACTCTAAAAAAAAAAGTTTAACGTCATGGTTAAATTCCCATCGGCACAAAAATTTTTGTAGAACGCATTCTTTAATTAACCCCAAGTTAACCACAGAGTAGCGGTAACCTAACCCAAACGCTTAACCAGCTATTGTAAAACTGGGTGAAAGTGTTAAAATCAGAAAAGTGGCATCCATATAAGATGTGGCCTGTACAAGAATTATCTGATGGTGATCCAGACCGAAGAATGGCGTTTAGTGAGACATTAATGAATATGTGCAATGATAATCCCTTCCAAGTAAATAATATTCTTTTTTCGGATGAGGCTACTTTTACGTTACATGGTGAAGTCAACCGCCAAAATTGTAGGTATTGGGCGACAGAAAACCCTTATTGCATGCGAGAAGAACACACCCAGTATCCACAAAAGATAAACGTTTGGGCTGGCATCGTTCGAAATAGAATTATTGGACCCTACTTTTTCGACGGCAATGTAAACGGGGCAATTTCTTTGCAATTTTTACAAGAATATTTGATACCTACTCTCGTTAACTTCTACCCAAGTATAAATAATCCTGAAGTTCCTGATGAAACCTTGTGGTATCAACAGGACGGAGCACCTCCACACTATTCAGTAGATACTCGAAGATATCTTGACCAATCCATAATAGGTGGATTGGAAGGGGTGGAACCAAGAATGGCCACCAAGGTCACCGGATCTCACTCCGTTAGATTTTTTTTGTGGCGTCACCTAAAAAGCGTTGTTTATAAAAATAAACCTGACAGTATCGAAGAATTAAAAGATAGAATTCGAACAGAATGTAGTAACATCTCCTAAGAAACTATAAGTAGGGTCCAGCAAGAATTTATTCACCGTTTGGGATACTCTCAAGCAGAAGAAGGGCGCCAGTTCGAACATTTGTGTTAATTTAATTGTTTTGTAATGAATTTGTATTTTTCGATAAGAAAAAAATTATTTTTAATGCCGTTTATACTAATTTTCGTTTATTTACGAGATCATGATTGAAAAATCAATACAGAATCGTAAAAGACCTTTAAATGATGTTATAAAACTGTCACTAAAAAGTTAAAAAATTGTTGTTTTTAAATATCTGTATCTCTCAAATTACTAACTTTAGATCAAAGTATAATAGATTTTTGAAATCAGCTCCGCTATATAGGGAATCCAAAAATGATAAAATATACAGGGTGTTCCATCTAAAAAAACCGTTTATGACATCGTACCTCCGAAATAAATCACCCTGTATATATTATTTTTTTATCAAAAAATGCGTAATAAAAAATCTAAATCGACGTGTCCGAGCTTTTTTTCCAAATCTTTTTATATGCCGAGATAATCGCTATATTCCTTACTTTATACACACCCTGTATAATGTTAATTTAAACTGGCTAATATAACAACATCCGGTCATTTTTATTATGAAAATCTCAAAACGGCTCAAACTTAAAGACTTTAGTCATTATTTAGTCATAATTAATTTTCCACGTTTCAAGAAGCAATACAATGAAAGTTAAACTCAGCCAATTAGCATCAAGATTGACGCGTTTTAGTTACCTATCTAAAAAAACGTAAGATGTCGCTATAGTTATCAATCACTTGCAATTTTATGTAACTAGTAAAATAAAAGTTATCATAATTTATTGCAATAAGTGGCTAAATCATGGCTTTTTATCGATTTTAAATTAGATTTAAGTTAGATTTAGTTATTTATACAAATTTTCATTCCTAAATTTTTGGAATGGGGTGTACATTGTACAACCCCGCAAAATAAAATAAAATAAAATTTCTACAAAAAATTTAAATTTTAAAGGTTTTAGGTGTGACAATAGAGAGATAATTTTTAATTATTTCTGTTGAATTTAGAGCTGGAGCTTTCTACTTGTATCTATAACCATTTGACATTGATCTTCGCGGCATATTTTAAATTAACCTCTGAATGTCCTCATGGGGTATATTGACTCATTCTTATTGAAAAATTATTAAACGCTCTTAAAAAGTCAAGAAAAGTGTCTTGAAAAACTTTTCTTGAAAAGAAAACCAAAGGCCACTGCTTGATTCCCATTTTTCTTACAATCGAAGTGGTAGATTTTTTAAATTTTAACATTCAAAAAATCATAACTCCGGTTCTGCTGTGTAGAAGTTAATAAAAAGGCAGAGTTCGGTAGATAACTACATTGGCTATAACATATCCAAAAATGAAAATGCATTGTGGAAGAAATTTTGAGAAAATCCATTTCAAAATTGTGGCTCTTAAAAAGTGAAGTTTTTGTGTGTTCGTGTTTTTATTTACACGATGTATAGGGTGTGTCTACGTAATAAAACATCATTTAATTTAGCGTAAGGTGCCGTAAAATGCAAACTACTTGTAGATTAATATTTACGAGTTGATGGGTATTAATGTGACACCATTAAAGTATTTATTGAAAAGAGAATATGTTTTACTTATAATTTTAACGAGCGATTCGATATTAAATAAGTAACGATTTATAATTTACTTACTTACTTAATGTTTTATCCGAGAAGTAATTGTAAATAGTTAAAACGCGACGGAATAAAATAATATGCCATGGGATTTATTGACGATAAGCTATTTGATAACTTAGTGAAATTTACTTAAAGTAATTATGAACTTTTAAGAGGCTTAAAAGTACTTTAAGACTTAATTTAGATAACAAAAAGCAAACTCTATAAAATATTTTTAATTTCGTATAATATAAATTATAAAACAAAAATATATTTTGAAATCCAAAAACAATTAAGTTATTATTTTAGGAATTTAATTAAGAAAATTCTAAAGTGTACAATAATTAAAATCGACGCTTTTTAATATTCCTAATCTCGATCTCGAGTGTTAATTTAAATTGTTAATTGTTAATTTTAATTGAAATAATAAAAAGCGCTTTTTTGCTCTCAAAACAACAGTATGTGGTAGCTTTTCATTACGTCGTTTATACTAGTGATCCTAAGTGAAAGCCAGCTTAAGGAAAGTTAATCCATAGGGTACAAACACAAAATGGTTCGACGAATCTATTGTATCGAATTACAAAGAGAACACCTTTATAGTAAAAATTTTCAAAAGAAAATACAAATAAGGGGGATACTATAAAACAAAAGTACATAAATTTTCTTTGGGGGTTTTCTAAATTTTACTATCTACCCTACACCGCGTGACAATAGAATTATAGAAAAACATCAAGGGGAAATCATACTCCAAATGTTGCCGCACTAATGGTAATGGTATCAATGGAAAGCGAAAAGAAGAAATGTTAATGTTTAGCTTCAAAGAATAAACCACGGTTAAGATGTCGCTATTGGGTGGCTCATACTTTTTAAAATAAAAGCGTCGAGGAAGTGATAAAGAAAATAAAATTAATGATTAAAAATATTTAAATGGTATTGTGTTATGTTATTTTGTAAGGGAAAAATTCATTAATTTGATTAACGGCCATTTTATTTTTAATAATAAAGAAATACATTTTACTGTGTAAGTTACATTTGAAAGTTTTTAACGACAAATTTAATTAAATTTGAAATCGTTTATTTTCTTATAAGAAGCAAGTTGCGCTTTACGAGTTTTAGAAAAGGATTTAGTATTCTGCATGGAGCACATCTACAGTCTACACTCTACAGTTTGTCAAATATCTAAATAGTAGAGACCGAAAAGTTACAACACCAACTCTGCTTGTGGTCGGTTATCGTGGATATAGAAGTGCATAGTATAGTAAGTGGTCGACGAGGTATCTTTGTACTTTAGGTATTAGGTTTAGTACAAAACTCTTTGAAAGTTAATTAAAATAATTAAAAAAAACATAGCTGTAAATAATTAAGATCAAATTTGTTCAAATATTGAGATTATAAAATGTTTGAAAGTTGAAATTTATTATGATCAAGCAGGTTTCAATATTAAAAGTTTTCTTTACAAGTTAAAATTAGTTTGAACGGATACATTCATGTTTTACATGTATAAATTAATTATGTGGCCCCTTTGTTAAGCAAAATACTAAAACGACGTTTTCTCAACATACCTACAAGTAATACAAAACTTTATTGAGAAAATATAGACTTAATTTCCGATTTTCCCTGCTTTAATAAATTAAAAACTTACAGATCTAACCAATTTTAATTCTTAAAATAAATTTTAATAACTCGGATGTAGCCATTTAACTAACATGCAGGGCTGGACTGGCCCGGCGGGCTATCGGGAATTTCCCAGTGGCCCGTGATGTGGCAATGAAATTGCAAAATTTTAGATAAATTGAAAAAATTAAATGAAGCAGAAGTCTTAAAGAAAAATAACTGTAAAGGCCCGTCCACATACACACAGGCTTGCTTTCCGTGTGGACACTGTTCAAGCGGCCAGCACAGGTCTAGACAGCAATCAGGCCGTTCAAACCAGAGCCTCAACGAAGTCTAGATGCTCCGGTTTGGCCTGTACACTGTACAGGCCAACTGCGGCAATTTTTAATAATCAATTCTTCCGTCGTTTCTTAGACTATTGTGTATTGCTACTTATTATTTGTTACTTTACCCTTTAAAGCCATTAAAATTTGTCCGACATTTAGTTTAAATTATTAACTTCGATACTACATGCTTAACTGGATAAAAAAAAGCGTTCTGAGGAATTTTTTTTGTTTAATGTAAGTGGTGCGTTAATTTGGCTGTGAAGTGTATATTTTTACGCATTTTAGAAAAGTTTTTAGCACGTATTTGGAAGTTGACTATTATCAACAGTCGATGGAACAAACAAATTTAAAAAATCCTGACTACACCCCTGAGCTCATAGCTCCAAAGTTCAATCGGTTTCGGCATTAAAGCGACAATACCTCCCCTGTATAATAATCACCTTTTATGTACCTAAACATTTTTAAAATGTAGGTATAATGATCGAGTATTACCATGCCAAAATTGGTTTTGATATCTCGAATAGTTGAGAAGCAATCCGTCCATTCAGTAAACACCCACCCTGTATAAAATTTATTCATATTAAAGTTCGCTCTGAAAAATAGTAATTGAAATTCAGAATTTTTGCGTTGTGAATTTTAACTTTCAGTTAACTCCTAACCTATAGTTAACCAGCGATTGCAAAACCCAAGATTAGTGAGGTTTGAACCGACGATCATTACATCATGTCGATCTTAGACACAACATTTTACTCATTCGCCCATAAAAGCACATAACTAAACATGGTACCAAAGAAATTAAAATTTAAAAAAAGTACTGCTTATTGAGGATCGAACTAACCATCGTCACATCATGTCGATCTTAGGCACGACATTTTACTCATTCACTCATAAAGATGCACTTAACTGAACATGGTACCAAATAGTTGTTAAAATAGAACTATACTGCTTAGTGAGGTTTGAACCGACGATCTCTGGATTCTGGATTATTAGTGGAGGGGAAGCAAGCTCCCAGCACTTAGGCCACTTCTTTGGGCCCATTGTACATCCTCCAAGGCAGCCTCCCCAGGCCCATTAGGTTCCAAGCTATCCCACTTTTAGGATGTACTCCAGAACCCTGGCGGGAGGAGTGGTGCTTATTCTGGCCATGTCGAGCCAGAAATCCTCCAACATGGATCCCCTTGTAGACACCTGGACGTTGACAAAGCACGTGTTTAGCTGTCTCGTCTTCGTAATCGCATGCTCGACATCTGGGATTATCTATTATTCCCAGTGTGTGAAGATGCTTATTTATCCGACAGTATCCCGTGAGTATCCCTGCAATTGTGCGTAGATTAACTCGGCACAGCTTTAGAGAGTAGTTTGCAAGCTTTCTGGAAGCAGCTAGTATGGAGTTCTTGCTCTGGCAACAGCTTACATAATTTTCCCATCTTGTAGTGTATATTAGATGCGTATGATTCTTAAGGAGGGCATCGACAGTTTTTAGGGATGGTTTTATGATTGGTTCAGGGCCACAGGGACGAGTTTTTGAACCTTTCTCGGCCAGCTCATCTGCTTTTTTGTTACCCTCATTTCCTTGATTACCTTTGACCCAGCTAAGACTAAAGACATTATTTTTGGATATCTGGTTCAGCGTCTCCACGCACTCCAAATGAAAGCCAGAGGTTATCTTGCAAGTGCTTAGAGCTTGCAAAGCAGCTTTGCTGTTCGATGTTATCAAATTTTGACCCATCAGTAAATATTGAGATATCTGCTTCGTTGGTCTCTGTTGGATTCAACAGAATTTAGAAGTGATAGGGTTTGCATCCATTGTAGGTAAAGAGGTAGCTTTTTAGAGCATTCTTCAAAGATTTTGGCGTGTCCGTAGATTCCATATCTAACAGACCACAGTCCCCATTCTCGCAGTCGAAGGCGGCTCTAACTTGCCATCTCCTGCACATGTATGTCCACATGTCCAGTGGAGGGAGGCAGAGCAATGCCTTTAGAGCTGCGGTGGGTATGGTTTTCATGGCTCCCGTTACCGTAAGGTAAAAGAGTCTTTGATTTTTTTCTAATAGAGATTTTATAGTTGTCTATCTGGTTTTGGGCCACCAGATGAGAGCTCCATAGCAAATCATGAGTCTAATAATGACGGTGTAGAGCCAGAGGGAGACATTTGGAGAAATACCCCATGTCAAAGTCCTAAATATTTTCTTAAACTAAAATAAACATTTATATCTCTCGTTTTGACTTACTCGTATATCATTACAAATGACTTGACTTGAACAACAGATGCCACTTAAGTCATTTCGCAATGATTTAAGTCAAAATGAAATGACAAGTCTTTATTTTGATTTAAATCATTATTTTTGACTTGAGTTGAACAACAGATGCGACTTAAGTCAAAAATAATGATTTAAATCAAAATAAACATTTAAGTCATAATGACTTAAGTCATTGCAAAAATGACTTTGCTTGAAAAAAATCACTTAAATAAAAGAGTCAAATTAATTTTGGTCTTGATTTGACTTAAGACTTTTTTATTTTGGGTATGACTTATGACTTAAAACTTAAATCTTTTTAAGTTTTAAGTGCAACCCCATCCCGTGTTTTCGTAAGAGAAGCAGAGGGTCTATAAAGTATGCCTTGGGATAATTTTCTTTTCAAGAAGACGTTGATAGTACAATCAAACTCAACAAGGTTTTTAATGTACCTTCTCCTTATCTGCGCGTCCAAGAGAAGAGGAAACTTTTTAATAACATATTGTTGGTAAAATTCAATTTTTATGAAGACTTAAAATTATTTAAAAGTTAATGGGAATAACACTTGAAATAGTGTGAGAACGTCTACTACGCGTAGTTCTATCTACTTGAAAATCTCCATTTGTTTTATGTTTTAAACAACTTACAAGTTAAAGCCATTTAGTTATTTATTTCAAAATAGAAAAAAAAAAAACGAATAGTTCATTTGACGAGCGCTCAAAAAAGTGTAAAGGACTAAGATTTTTGCGGACTGATATCTCAAAAACTATAAGGAATACAGAAAAAATAAATAGGAACAATCTTGTAGGAAATTTAATAACGTTTCATTTTGTTCCGAAAATTTTGCCTTACAACCAAGCGCTTTCAAGATATAAGCAGAAACTCCAAAAACGGGACCTTTTTACCCCCCTCGTATTCTTAGCCATATAGCTAGAACCTGAGACTTTAACTAAGGACTACTCCAAACTAAAGAAAAATATTCCACTCTCTTCCTCAAATTACGAGGTAACCTAGCTCATAAACTAACTCGGTTGGTAGTAATGTGCCACCCTGTATACAAAAGTTGTAAAGTTAAGGTTTTTGTAAAACGATTGTAACTTTAAAATGACTTTTTATTATGTTTTTGTTACTTATCGGAGGCATCACGTACTCCCACACGTACAATAAAAAATTTTCTCCAAGTTAGATTTTAATTCCGATTAAATTACTTGTTTATAAAAATAAAGTAAAAAGAGATATAAATTAAATTTAAAATGGGGTACGTTGATGGTTATTTTGATTGTTAGAAAGTCTTCCACTTTTATTAAATGTAAGCAATGCATGTTTAATTCTGAGTGGCATGTTCACGATATTGATCTCTTATATCTGACAAATATCTCAATCAGAACAGGTGTGGTTGGCTTCAATATATTACTAACAACAGGAAAGTGACCCTCTGTTAAAGTTGACAGGAGTCGCTATTCTCAATTCCACCCTATTGGCATCGCATTGACAGCTAAAACATATCCCTGTTTTATAGAAAACTTATTTAATTTTTCAATTTATTTACTTTTATAAAAAAAATTAAAAATTTTGATTAAATAACCCTTGGTAATAAATTTCGAGTTTGATTGATACAATTTTATTTATCCTTTGATATAATTTCCATTTTCGAAATAATACCAGAGGTTTAATAATAAATTTAATTTTGATTACGGTTTAATCTTCTTATACTATTGTCAATGTTTTATCCTAATCCTGTCATGATGTATGTAAATTTGATTAATTTGTTCTAAACGCAAGTTTAAGTGCTTTACTTGTAGATGATTAATTTTATTTTTAGGCTACAAAAGAGAAAAATCCGTTTTAATTGTTTTTTTCAAGTGTTTATTAATAACTGCGGATAATGCGAACATCTTTCATTCCAATAATTATAATTAATATTTTTAACCAAAACAAAGCTTTAACCTATGTTTAATCATATTGAAGGATTTATGTTACTGGTCCCTAGAGTCACTTTAGTCCTTACCATAATAAATTGAGGTCCGATTCACGGCACCTGCGCTGCCCACATTCTACTTACGTAAAATTCAACTACTTAACAATTTTCTTTTAGTTTTTTCACCACACGAAACAACTTAACAAAAAGTTAAACTTATATATTAAAAATGTTTTAGCCAAGTTATCAAAAAGTTTGTAAATTAAAAACTTTTACTAACGCTACTTTGATTTTAAAATTCCTATCTTAATAAAATTAAAATAAATTAAAAAGAGGGCTAAGGCCTACGATAAAATCGTCAACTCCAAAAATATCTTTTTTACTAACTAAAATATTTATATTTAAAAAAAATATAAGCAACGACTAGCAGAAAACGCGTTCATAGGCAGACATAAGGATGGGTTCAATGGTAGCTAACAAGCAGAGGTTTTCGCTCCAGTTCTCTACAATCTAAAAACAAAAGCTTTACTGAAACTGCTTTTCCTTAACTGTTGCCGTTGCTTGAGCCATTTATCTTCCGCTATCTATAAGAATGAGCACGGAGTGCCCATTAAGGGCGCTAATAAGTTTAGGATGGTCTATGAATCCATATTCAACAAGGTTTTCGCAAATCTTGTCCAAAACTAGTAATAGAGTTAATGAGGCCTTAGAGTTACACAAGAGCTACGTGTTTTAGCTTCAGCAGCTGACTGTTGCCGTTTTTTGTGCGATTTATCTTCCGCTTCTGTAAGAATAGGCACTTCGTGCCCATTAAGAGCGCTAATGAGTTCCAGATAGTCTATGAGTCCATTATCAACAAGGTTTTCGTAAATCTTGTACAAAACTGGTAATAGAGTTAACGAGGACTTAGAGTTACACAAGAGCTACGTGTTTTAGCTTCACCAGCTGACTGTTACCGTTGCTTGTGCGACTTACCTCTCTCTTCTGTAAGAATAGGCACTTCGTGCCCATTCAGAGCGCTAATGAGTTCCAGATAGTCTATGAGTCCATTATCAACAAGGTTCTCGTAAATCTTGTCCAAAACAGGTAATATAGTAAATGAGGCCTTAAAGTTACACAAGAGCTACGTGTTTTAGCTTCAGCAGCTGACTGTTGCCGTTTCATGGGCGATTTATCTTCCGCTTCTGTAAGAATAGGCACTTCGTGCCCATTCAGAGCGCTAATGAGTTCCAGATAGTCTATGAGTCCATTATCAACAAGGTTTTCGTAAATCTTGTACAAAACTGGTAATAGAGTTAACGAGGACTTAGAGTTACACAAGAGCTACGAGTCTCAGCTTCACCAGCTGACTGTTACCGTTGCTTGTGCGACTTATCTCTCTCTTCTGTAAGAATAGGCACTTCGTGCCCATTCAGAGCGCTAATGAGTCCATTATCAACAAGGTTTTCGTAAATCTTGTCCAAAACTGGTAATATAGTAAATGAGGCCTTAAAGTTACACAAGAGCTACGTGTTTTAGCTTCAGCAGCTGACTGTTGCCGTTTCATGGGCGATTTATCTTCCGCTTCTGTAAGAAAAGGCACTTCGTGCCCATTCAGAGCGCTACTGAGTTCCAGATAGTCTATGAGTCCATTATCAACAAGGTTTTCGTAAATCTTGTACAAAACTGGTAATAGAGTTAACGAGGACTTAGAGTTACACAAGAGCTACGAGTCTCAGCTTCACCAGCTGACTGTTACCGTTGCTTGTGCGACTTATCTCTCTCTTCTGTAAGAATAGGCACTTCGTGCCCATTCAGAGCGCTAATGAGTTCCAGATAGTCTATGAGTCCATTATCAACAAGGTTTTCATAAATCTTGTCCAAAACTGGTAATAGAGTTAATAAGGCCTTAGAGTTACACAAGAGCTACGTGTCTCAGCTTCAGCAACTGACTATTGCCGTTGCTTGTGCGATTTATCATCCGTTATCTGTAAGAATAAGCACTCTGAGCCCATTCAGAGCGCTAATGAGTTCTAGATAGTCTATGAGTCCATTATCAACAAGGTTTTCGTAAATCCTGTCCAAAACTGGTAATATAGTAAATGAGGCCTTAAAGTTATACAAGAGCTACGTGTCTCAGCTTCAGCAGCTGACTATTGCCGTTGCTTGTGCGATTTATCTTCCGCTATCTGTAAGAATGAGCATTCTGAGCCCATTCAGAGCGCTAATAAGTTGCAGATGGTCTGTGAGTCCATTATAAACAAGCTTTTCGTAAATCTTGTCCAAAACTGGTAATAGAGTTAATAAGGCCTTAGAGTTACACAAGAGCTACATGTCTCAGCTTCAGCAGCTGACTGTTGCCGTTGCTTGTGCGATTTATCATCCTCTATCTGTAAGAATCAGCACTCTGAGCCCATTCAGAGCGCTAATAAGTTCCAGATGGTCTGTGAGTCCATTATAAACAAGCTTCTCGTAACTCTTGTTCAAAACTGGTAATAGAGTTAATAAAGCCTTAAAGTTACTCAAGAGCTACGTGTTTCAGCTTCAGCAGTTGACTGTTGCCATTGCTTGTGCGATTTATCTTCCGCTATCTGTAAGAATGAGCACTCTGAGCCCATTCAGAGCACTAATGAGTTGCAGATGGTCTGTGAGTCCATTATAAACAAGCTTGTCGTAAATCTTGTCCAAAACTGGTAATAGAGTTAATAAGGCCTTAGAGTTACACAAGAGCTACATGTCTTAGCTTCAGCAGCTGACTATTGCCGTTGCTTGTGCCATTTATCTTTTGCTATGTATAAGAATGGGCACTCTGTGCTCATTCGGAGCGCTAATGAGTTCCATTACACGAAACCCAACATGATTATTCGATTACTAAATAACTTCGATTAATCTATTTTATGATTATTAACTGATTCTTCGACTAATCGTCGGTTAAGCGATTCTTCGATTAACCGATTCTTTGATTAATCGATTCTTTATAGATTAAGCGATTCTTCTATTCATCGATTTTCTTAGATTTTTCGATTAATTGCGATTAATCGATTATTTTGATATTCGATCAATCGATTTTTTGATTATTCCATTGTTTTCCAGCTTTAGTTCAGATAAACCCGGATAAACCTATGTACGAACATGGAGAAAAACCAATTTTTTATAGCTTAACAATTTTCTAATATTGTTATCGTATTATTGGTACACTCTATAGTATAACTTTAATTAAAATGACCTGGAATTTAGATAAAACGATTAAAATCAAATTTCCGGTTTTGTAATGTGAAACAAAAAGTGAGTATATGCGTTTGATTGTGCATAAAATGCATTTAAGATTAAACTTAAACGAGAATGAGTATGTAATTAAAAAACAAATAGTAATTGTAACTAAAGTTGTTTTTTAAGCGGCCATAATAATTAAAAGTAAAATTTGTTAGCACTTAAAGCTAAAACACCATTTAGTAGAACGATAATTTTCGATTAATCAAGTAGAACTAACACTTGAAACCACTTCAAAGATTGTTAATTTGTGAAAGTACTTACCAGAGTATCAATGGTTTTGGAAAAACTCAAAATTGATACATAATCAAAATTTCATTACTAAATTCAAATCAAATTTCCTATTAAAGGAGATAATTTTAAAGTTATTATTAGCTCATTTTTAAATATTTTACACCAATTTTAACGTTTTCAAAGAAAAAGTTGTTATTATACAGGGTGTATTTTAAATAGCGCCAAATATTTACATAGCGCAATTCTACGTCGAAAATCAAGCAAAAAACTCTGGCAGCAGTTTTCTTAAAACCCATTGGTGAGCGTGTTATTAATGGTCGTAGTTTGAATTTTATTTTGACTATGGTGTAGAAATCTATTTCAATGGTATCGGTGATACATAGTTCAACAACTAAAATAAATAACCGAATAAAAATTTTACAGTTTCGGTAATTAGTTTACTTGTAATTTAAACTTAAAAAATGTGAAGTCTTTGCTACGGATTATTTTGCAAAATGTTGCAACAGTGGATTGTAAAAAATAAAATTAGATAGGTAAATGAAGTCTGACAGTTGTCATTTTTGACGATTTTCGTCAAGCTGCTGCTGTTCCGCTTGCAGTTTGTTGCCAAATTTAAAAACTTTTAATTGCTTATATTTAAAAAAATATTGGATTAAGACCAAATTAGAACTGGAATTTTTTGTTTAGTTTTTGATGATGAATAGCGTGATGTAAATATTTGGCGCTATTTGTAATACACCCTGTAGAGAAAAATGTTTTTGTTTATTTTATTTCTGGACGATTTGAGTCCTTCTGATTCCAAAAATGCAAAAAGATATTTTGGTTTATTAGGTTTATTCGGTTTATAGCTATAAAAATTAGCTTTCTGGAGACATCCGACACTTTATACTTTACTTTCGGTTTAACCGGAAATAGAAATAGTACGCATGAAAAAGTTTCCGGTATGGTCACATCCATTGTTTTATTCGTTACTTTTTCCATAATTCTAAATATTTTTAATTTTTTTTAAAAGTAGACAGGACCGCCTCCAAGCATTTTTAATATTTCTTCCCCCCCTCCGGAGGGGGAGGAAATAATCAAAATCTGGGCTTGCTGCTGTTATCCTACGACAGTATGTCGTATAAACATACATTTAAACAATACAAACGTTTTAACTATTTTTAATACAATAAACAATAATAAATTTAAAAAAAGTGAAGGCGGTTACTATATCCAAAAGGTGTGTCAGTGTGGCTGTTTGTATACATAAAAGTCAGTAGGTATTAAAAAAAATCTTTTACATAATCCAATAACTGCCCAACAAATTATTTCAACTTTAAAACTACCCATAAAATTTAAAACCATATGGTTTAAAAATTAATTTGTAGTGAGAAAAATGTTTCATTGTTAATACAATATTATGAACATTAAAAAGTTTCACCCTTACACCTACATAATAACAGGTTTTTAAACCCAAGTACAGTATAATTACATTTATTTCTCTTTTTTAATTTGGCCACACACATCAAAAGTCATTACCAAAATTATTTTTACAATTACCATACCATTTTCCTCACAAAACTACAACAGTTATAATGTTACTCATGAGAAAATTTTTATTTAGAATCTCGAAAAAAAGTCCCGTTTTTGAGAGCTTTGCTTATATCTCGAAAACGGTGGGTCCTAGGGAAAAAATATTTGTAGCAAACTGAAAGCTTATCAAATTTCCCACAAGATTATATAATTTTATTTTATCTTAATTCTTTATAGTTTTTGAGATATCCGCCCGCAAAAATCGTTAATGTATAAACATTTTTTGTAATAATTTGAAAATATTTGCGGGTGGATATCTCGAAAACTATAAATAGAAAAAAAATAAATAGAAACAATTTTGTAGAAAATTTAATAAGCTTTCATTTTGCTTAAAATAATTTTTCTCTAAAACCCACCGTTTTTGAGATATAAGCCAAAAACCCCTCAAAACAAAATAAGTCCATCCTCTTCCATGTCCTTTATAACTCCTTGTTGACTGAACTAATTAATTTTTTGAGTTATTTAAAACAATGTGAAAGTTGAATATTAGACAAATTTCAAGCATTAAGCACTGTTAGGGTAAGGTAAGCTATTTAAAGCCCGGAGGTATTTCTAATTTCCTAGTTCCATTTGAGAAAATTTATACTAGGCACAAAGGTTATTTTTAATGTATAGAGGTGTTCCTTTCGGTCTAAAATTAAGCCTCTTTATTACAATAAATATTTTTGTGAATTAATGTCTTTTCCGCTTAATTTAACAAAAAATGTATGTCCCATATGGTAAAGTTGGTGGGTTGAATAATGTTGAATAGGAAAAATTGTAACTGAGACCTATTGGTAAAATATAGTTTACGCCCATTTAGGATTAGCTTATCGATAGCAACTAATCTTTTATTATAAAATGGAATTGAATAAAAATTTATTTATTTATTAGGACTTATAAACGTACATATTGATTAAACTAAGAAAATCGCTTTGTTGTCTTGTATACAAAACAAGACAACCACACCTTTATATCTGACGTATCTGTAAGTATAGGTCTTTTGTGTTTTTTTCTCTTGGACTTAAAGAAACGGCGCTGGCGCTACCCCCCCTAAACTCTTTAATTTAACAACTCTTTCCAAAATGAACACATACAAGGCGTACCATATTTCAACATCCAAAGATGTTCTTTGAATGTGCACTAGTGCCAATTGGAATTAGAACTAGCCCGAAATTGTCTCCAAATGAAAAGAAGGTGGGGGGTGTTTTTAAAAAGTAACAAGCCAAAAAAGTTTGAAATAATTTTTTTTAATAAAAATAAGCTGTTACGCCACTGTTTAGGGTAAATTGTGAGAATAACCGCAATCAAGTTTGGAAGATTAATTATAGTGGTTTAATTTTGATAATAGATGTTAAATTAACGGCTAACGTTTTAGGTAATGAAGAGTAGAAATCTAAATGAGATTTTGTTTAACAGTGGTACTTTTGAGTTGACTATAAGTTTTAAAGAATGCAGAGTGACGCCCACGGAAATGTCTCATCTTAAAGAAACGGAATGTTGAGGTCTTCCCAAGGTAAAAATCACGTCTTGTAGTGGATTTTTTTTATTATTAAGTTTGTGTGTTTGCAATCTATTTAAATTTTTATGCTTTACCATTTACTTAAAACAAAACACTACCTAATGATAATTTTTGTTCTCCTCAACCGACCACTTTCATTAAAATAAAAGCTGCACGCCCTCTAGCTATATGTGAAAATAATAAATCGTCGCGAAATCGTTTGTTATTAAAAATAAACGTCTGTACCTACTTACCATAGTTCAGAGATTGTTAAATTTAACGATTTATAATCGATTAATTGATCATTTGTTAATCGAATAAACGATTAATTGATATTAAGCACTCAATCTTTCGAAAAAAGTAATAAACTATAGATTAATCAAACAATCGTTAAGCGTACAAGAGATTAACCAAAATCAAAAACAATCGATTTAATAAAATTTTAAAAATTGTAGATTAATCGAACAATCAAACAATCGATTAAAACATTAATTAACAGTTTCTGTTTGAACAATTCTAGTACCTTCTACGGCTACGCGATTCTTAAATTTCACAATTTATATTCGATTAATGGATCATTTGTTAATCCATTAATCGTTTAATTGATATTAATCACTCAAGTTTTCAAAAAAATATATTAAACTGTCGATTAATCAAACAATCGTTAAGCGTACAAGATATTAATCAAAATCAAAAACATTGGATTTAATAAAAGTTTAGAAAACTGTAGGTCAATCAAACAATCGATTAATCGTACAATCGATTAAAACATTAATTAACAGTTTCTGTTTGAACAATTCTAGTACCTACTACGGCTACGCGATTCTTAAATTTCACAATTTATATTCGATTAATGGATCATTTGTTAATCGCATAATCGTTTAATTGATATTAAGCACTCAATTTTTCGAAAACAATATTAAACTGTCGATTAAAGAAACAGTCGTTAAGCGTACAAGAGATTAATCAAAAACAATCGATTTAATGAAAGTTTAATAAATTGTAGATTAATCGAACAATCAAACAATCGATTACTCATACAATCGATTAACACATCGATTAACAAATTTTGTTCCCACATTCTAGTACCTACTAAGGTTTCAGATGGTTAGTAATTAGTAACTAAATTTTTCGAAAACAAGATTAAACTGTTGATTAATCAAACAATCATTAAGCGTGCAAACAAGCGATTAATGGCAAAATTGATTAATACATCAGTTAACAGATTTTGTTCCAAGTTCCAATAATTCTAGTACCTACTATGGCTATGCGATTCTTAAATTTAACAATTTATATTCGATTAATCGATCATTTGTTAATCGAATAATTGTTTAATTGATATTAAGCACTCGATTTTACGAAAACAAGATTAAACTGTCGATTAATGAAACAATCGTTAATCGTATGTACTAGAGATTAATCATAATCAAAAACAATCGATTTAATAAAAGTTTAAAAAATTGTAGATTAATCAAACATTCGATTAATGATACAATCGACTAAAACATTAATTAACAGATTTAGTTCCTAAATTCTAGTAGCTAATAGGGTTCAATCGAAAATATCGATTGTCTCCATTAGTTGATTAATTGAACAATCGATGAATCAGACAATCGCTCGTCCGATTAATCGATTTTTGGTTTAATCGTTTATCTGATTAATCGATTGTTCAATTAATCAATTTTTGCACCCAACCCTATTTTAATATGCCAATTTTTAAAGCTGATGGAGCACTTGCGATTAACTGTTTTTTTTCCAACTAATTTTAATAAAATTGATGGACTACCTGTTTATTCGAATAATAAGCTGTCGACAAATTAATATTAACCTGCTTTAATAGAACATTAAGAAAGTGCTTAGAATAAATATTAAAGTAACAAGTAGATAATATTATAATTATTTCGATTTTAATTTTTTAAATGCCTTAGTCTTCTTACGTGTAGGAGATGCTTTTTACTTGTCACGATAAATAATATCATTGCAATTTCAAAAGCGTAAAGAATTGCTTCATCTCCATACACCTGTTAACTTAAAACTCGAAATACATTTATAAGCGTTTCGAAAATTAAATTTGAGTTGGAGCAAAAAAGTGTAAAACACAAAAAAGGTTAATCGAACTAAAATTTAACCAATTTAACCCTCGGGAAAGCTGCGAACTTACAATTAATTCAATTTGAAAAGTAAGTTATTTAATCGTAATGTAAAATGACTTTATGAATAACTTAATGACTACTTTATTTTAAAATTGAGATAATCTTTGACTGTTTATGAAATTAACTCGGTTGGAAAAACATGGAGCGGTCGTCCAACAGGCGTCAAATCAAACCTACGCCAAAAGCAAAAGCAAAAGTAGGCTTATTAGCGTTCACATTAGTTCTACCTTTGCACACCTTAAACCGGAATTGTAAATTAAGGTTGGTTTATATACAACGCATAACTAATATTTAACTTTTTATTAAAATGTACACAATCAAACTTATCTTCCCTGTAACAAATAATAATAATACTACACTTTATTGTCATTAAGAAAATTTTCCTAACAAAGCACTGCGTCCATCTTAGTATAAACCATTTTGGTTTTTAAAAAAATATTGTGATAGGGTAAAAAAATATGGAGTTCTCCCAAGGGCTGGGAGAAAACATCGATTAATCGATGTTTGATTAAGTTTTTAAAATAATTGATAAATTGATTTTAGAATTAATACATTTTCCGATTAATAGATTGTTCAATTAATCGATTTTTCCATTAATCGATTTTTCCATTAATCGATTGTTTAATTAATCAATTGTCCGATTAATCTATTGTCCGATTAATCGAATAAATGATTATTGGTTTAATTTTATTTTTGAAACAAAAAACGATTAATAGATGTTTAATCGATGTTTGATTAAGTTTTTAAAATAATTAATTAATCAATAATTTTAGGATTAATAAATTTTCTGAGTAATAGATTGTTCTATTAATCGATCGTTCGATTAAACGATTGTTCTATTAATTGAATAAATGATTATCGGAGTAATTGAATTTTTGGAACAAAAATCGATTAATAGATGTTTAATCCATGTTTGATTAAGTTTATAAAATAATTGATAAATTGATTTTAGAATTAATAAATTTTCCGATTAATAGATTGTTCAATTAATCGATTTTTCCATTAATCGATTGTTTAATTATTCAATTGTCCGATTAATCTATTGTCCGATTAATCGAATAAATGATTATTGGTTTAATTTGATTTTTGTAACAAAAAACGATTAATAGATGTTTAATTGATGTTTGATTAAGTTTATAAATAAATTAATTAATCGATTTTAGGATTAATAAATTTTCTGAGTAATAGATTGTTAGATTAAACGATTGTTCTATTAATTGAATAAATGATTATCGGAGTAATTGGATTTTTGGAACAAAAATCGATTAATAGATGTTTAATCCATGTTTGATTAAGTTTTTAAATTGATTGATAAATTGATTTTAGAATTAATAAATTTTCCGATTAATAGATTGTTCGATTAATCGAACAATCGATTAATCGAACAATCTATTAATTGTTCCATTAATCAATTGTTTAATTAATCAATTGTCCGATTAATCTATTGTCCGATTAATCGAATAAATGATTATTGGTTTAATTTGATTTTTGAAACAAAAAACGATTAATAGATGTTTAATCGATGTTTGATTAAGTTTTTAAAATAATTAATTAAGCGATTTTAGAATTAATAAATTTTCTGAGTAATAGATTGTTAGATTAAACGATTGTTCTATTAATTGAATAAATGATTATCGGAGTAATTGGATTTTTGGAACAAAAATCGATTAATAAATGTTTAATCCATGTTTGATTAAGTTTTTAAATTAATTGATAAATTGATTTTAGAATTAATAAATTTTCAGATTAATAGATTGTTCGATTAATCGATTGTTCGATTAATCGATTGTTCCAATAATCAATTGTTTAATTAATCAATTGTCCGATTAATCTATTGTCCGATTAATCGAATAAATGATTATTGGTTTAATTTGATTTTTGAAACAAAAAACGATTAATAGATGTTTAATCGATGTTTGATTAAGTTTTTAAAATAATTAATTAAGCGATTTTAGGATTAATAAATTTTCTGAGTAATAGATTGTTAGATTAAACGATTGTTCTATTAATTGAATAAATGATTATCGGAGTAATTGGATTTTTGGAACAAAAATCGATTAATAAATGTTTAATCCATGTTTGATTAAGTTTTTAAATTAATTGATAAATTGATTTTAGAATTAATAAATTTTCCGAGTAATAGATTGTTGGTTTAATTGGATTTTTGGAACAAAAAACGATTGATAGATGTCTAATCGACGTTTGATTAAGTTTTTAAAATAATGGATTAATCGATTTTAGGATTAATAAATTTTCCGAGTAATAGATCGTTCGATTAATCGATTGTTCGATTAATCAATTGTCCACATTGACAATGGGTGTGTTTTTGACAATCGATAGTCGATTGTGTAATTTAGCCCTTAATCTCGCGCCTTATTAGTTTTGGTACATAATTTTAAAAAGTGATTGGATCATTTAATTTGTTCATTCCCTTAAGGGACAAGTAAAAAACTTAATTTTACTTATAGCCAAGTCGTAAATTTAATGAAAGTAGAAATTAATTTATTTTCCGTCTGCAAAATTTTTTTCTTCTCAATTAGTATTTTAAAAAATGTAATAAGATGGGGTTTAGTTATTTCAATATAACGTCTCGGTTTAAGATTGTGCACGTTTAATTGCCCGAGGCTTTTGAGTAGCTAATACAAACTGAAGATTATAATGCTTTGACCGACCTTGTCGAGGTGTTATTACAGTTTTCATTACAGTTGTTGTCACACGGATCGACTCGAGAGATGAATACATTTGAATCTTAAGTCCTTTCGACTTTAGATAACTTTACAGTCGTGCTTATACCACTAAAGTTGTAGGATAAGACAGGTTTACGAGTATGGATTCGAATAAATACTTTCACTACCTATTAATAATATACATAGTTAACTACAAGCTCGAGTCAAATCCTTCTCGTGAAATTATTTTAAAATTTTGATGCTGGCCCGATCTGAAGTTTTGGCGCAGTCGGTTAACATTTTTTTTTAAAGTTATTAAAAATGTTATTTTTTAAAAAAGTTGAAAATAAAAGAAGTTTGTGGGTTGAAAAAATAATAAGATTTTGTACTACATACATTCAATCAATCTTGTTTATAAGTCTACGAGATATAAACGTGTTTTATTGTAAACAAAGAAAAATGAATGCACTTTCATATTCATTATGAAGTTCATAAATAAGCAAGTGGTTGAAAATTAATCGTCATGATAGGCAATTTTTAAGCGTTTTAAATTTTCTCTTTTTATTTTTACCGATACAATCGCCTATACTTTTTAACTTTTTAACAGTAGGCCTTACAATAATCAAATAGTAGTAAGTAAATTAATTATACTACAAAATGGGCTAACAATAACAATTAAATAAAAATAAATTATATCTTGAAACAATTGTTGTATAATAAATATTTTTTAATAACCACGTTTAATGTATTATAAATTGAACCTGCCAATAAATGCCCGATAGTGATCGAATTTAAATATTACGTTACGAAACATCAAATCAATTGATTACCATAATTAATGCTTTGTAAAAATATTTTACTTACTCCTATGGCGTTGGCCCGTATAACAACTCCTTTCCCTTCGCCACCTAAAGTTTAAATCAAATTCAAAAATTCAAGGGGCGAAAGGCTATAATTTTTTTAAATTTAAGTATATAGAGAAATGACCCTTATTTGCGATTTGTGCGAGTTTCAAACAAATCGGAATCGGGTCACAAAATAGAGCGAAAATCGTTAAATCGAGCTTTCCCTCATTTTTAAAATTTAAAGCGAGGTATTAGCAATTTTTGGTTTTCAGAATTTTTCTTTCCGTTTTGCAAAAATTTCAAGTTTCTAGTCAATAATTTTGATGAATAGGTGAGCGAGTCCGGTACAATGTATAGGTAGTAGCTTTCATATAAATACATAAATAACCTTTAGTTAACTTCGAAAAAGTTTCCAGCTTCCAATTTATAATTTTATATTAAAAATTCCATTTAATTAATATTGCTCTATAAAAAGTTTTACGATTTAATTTAAAGGTGTAAAATAATTAATTTTTTTATGGCATTTATTTGAATGTACTTCAACTGCTATTTGTAAAAAGCAGAATTTCTACATTTTATAAATGAAACTTAGTAGGTATGTATCCCAATTAGTACTTTTAAACTTGATTAAAACTAGTAAAAATTTGGCATATTTTTGTCAAAACCACTTTTTTCAAAATAAGGCTTTTCACCACAAAAATTTGATTATGCATTGTTGCCCTATTATTGTCTATTATGGATTTTATAGCTCAATAAGAGTTTGTGTAAATTGGAACTGAAACACAAAGCAAATTTTTATTTAAATTGAATTTTAGATACTAGGGAGCTCAACATTCTCGCGAAATGTTTAGGAAAAAGTCACTTCTAGGGAAGTGGCATATTAAACACTGGAGGGAATCTCCTGGACAGGGACACTCTAAAGCTCTCCTGGAGAAACCCTCTGACAAAAGAACTCGCTCTCTAATCAGAATGAGCAGAGATGAGCTACGACTGGCAACGGCAATGTTAACGGGTCATTGTCAGCTCAAAAAGCACCTGCATACGATGGGACTAGAAGAAGAAGAAGAAGACTAGGCAGAGGATGTGCAGAGGAGGAGGAAACTCCAATTCATCTTCTGCTACACTGTGAGGCTTTCACAAGAAGTCGTTACAGCATTCTCGGGAAAGCGAAGATACTCCACAGAGAACTGCCCAACTTATCAATAGGGAAAATTCTGGACTTTATCAGAAGCACAGAACTCCCATAAGGGAAGACCAAATCCGAGGCGCAAAATAGATCCAAGAGGTCGCGATGCAAGGAACCAATAGGGACCAACCTCAGAATCATATAATAATAATAATAATAGATACTAGGGAGCTCAACATTCTCGCGAAATGTTTAGGAAAAAACTCCACAGTCCAAAAGTAGTTTACAGCAGGACTCCCAACAAGCATTTAAGTCGCGGTTACTTAAGCTTTAACCCTGGGTTTTACAATCGCTGGTTAACTATAGATTAGGAGTTCACCGAAAGTTAATTGAAAATTTGTGTTCTACAAATGAGGGTTATCGTCCAGGGTCTTGGTTAACTAATAGTTAATGTAACCTTTGCCACAAGTGTAGGTTTACTAAAAGTTATGGCATTTACCCTCATATAAACTAAAAATTTTGAAAAAATTATGTTTGATACGTTAAGACCCAAAATAATTAGGTATAGACCAAATTATTTTGAAGCATTCGATGGGCATGACTTTTATACTACGCTTCGATTGTCCAAAAGAGCTGTTGGAAACTTATTGGATGAAACAGACACTGATTGATCTAGATTTAAAAATTCGAAATATCGTGGCGAGGTAGCCAGGATCCGCTTATGATTCTCAAATATTCAGAAATTCAGTGTTATGTGGGTCTTTCGAACAACGTAATTACCCTGGAAGTCTTATATTGGGAGGTAATGGTTATGGTGGTAAGCCATACCTGATAACGCCATTGCTTAATTCCAGAACTCCTGCTGAAACATTGTTTAATGAATCTCAAATCAGACCACCAAATGTGGTTGAAAGGCAGTATGCTGTATGGAAGCGATGTTCCCTGCACATTCAATTGGTTTAAGGACTTCTCTAGATAAATCACAAGCAAATTATAGTAGCGACTGCCATATTGCACAATAGGGCATGTGATGAAAATGAGGTAGTTCCTCCAGAAGAGAAAAGATTTACAATAAATGCTGTGAATGTTGAACTGCAGCCAATACCACAGTTAAGAAACAGTAATGTGAATCCTTTAACTCGCGATAATAATAATAATAATAATAATACTTTATTTGAATTTGAGTTTACATACATCATTGATTTCATTACATGCATGAATTCGATACATATCAAATCAAATAAATTTTTGGACCCCACATAGTTAAAAACTGTGCGTGGGGGATTCCATACAACAAATATTTTATTTTATTTTTTTTTTTTAATATTTTATTTTATTTAATCAATATCAAAATCAACTCAACAATCTAGACGATACACTGAGGACACAGAGAAACGACTCAGTGAAAAAGCGAATGAATCAATGCCCTATCAACCCGGAGCAGAAACAATCTCAATCCCTTTTTAAAAGTTTTCAAAGAGTTGCTGGCTCGCACAGAATCAGGAAGCAAATTGTAAAAACGAGGACCGAGATATGAAGATGCCCTCTGCCCAACAGTCTTGATGGCAGTTGGAGTACGATATTTAAAACCTCTCTGTCGTGTATCATAAACGTGATCGATTATCTCAAATCTTTTAATATTTTTAAAGTTGAATTGTGTCAATACACTGAAGTACAACTGTCTTGGGTCAAGCAATTGGGAGTCAATGTATATCAAATCAGTGTGGTGAGTTAGGCCAACATTTAATAAAACGCGTAAGAATTTTTTTTGTATGATTTCTAGTTTTTTTATGTGTTCGTAAGCTGCGCTACCCCAACCAATAATGCCATAGGACATACGAGATTCAACTAATGCGTAATATACCCTTCTCAAATCAGACACACTGAGAATGTTGCCCAAAGTTCTAAAACGGAATAGGACACTCCTCAAGGTCCTGACAACACTAGAAATGTGAAAATTCCATCTCAAGTGTTTATCAAAGATTACCCCCAAGTATTTCATGGTGTCAGCCTGTTCAATCACTGTGTCGGCATCAATGGCCAATCGCTCAAAGTCCGGTAATTTATTTTTGTAACAGCAAAACGGTAGATATTTGGTTTTTTTAAAATTAATTGTTAGTTGACTTCATTATTAACAATTTATTATTTCAGTAGGTTGTAAGTTAAACTAAGACCATATAGTAAGAGACTATCACAACCTATATTAAAAAATATGAAAGGCTTTTAAGGTCAAAATCGCTTAAAATCCCTCGAAGGGTAAACTCGTTTTATCCCTTTCTTCGTTGCTCCCGCCTCGATAAGCTAAACTCGAAAAATGCTTGCAGTGGACTAGCGACATCTTCTTTAGTTGAGATTTTGATCACATTCGGCCCATAAGCTATTCCAGTCTTACACTGTATGGTCTTTAGTTAAACCAAAAGATAATAACAATTTTTTGAAAATTGTAATGTCTTTTATATTCAAACGTTTTTAATTTAATCATACAAAAACTAGAACAAATAGGTATAACTGCGAGGTTCTAGAAGCATAGTTTATACTAGCTAAGCTTAACGAATACATAATATTCTTCATAAATGTTGAAAAACCGGTTGCAAACAATGTATCGGCCCATAAAAAAGTTAGCGACCTCTTAGTTATGGAATCGTTATGTACCAGAAACTGACCGTTAGGGAACGTAGAAGTATTTGAAGGTTTTACCTAGTAGTTTAAGGCATTGTAATACGTACACCCTCATTACGATGCTTATAAACACAGCGGGGTGGTACATATTAGCACTTGAAAGAGTCTAACAAACGTTAAATGATCGGGCTGCTTATTTTTCTAGTAATTGAAAAAACTTTTTTTTAATAAGTTGTCGATTAACCAACTAAAGACAAATTACTACCATAAAATTGTGATATTTGCAAATCTGACATGTATGAGACAGATTACAGATGACAAGCCTTGACAAGTCACGTTCAAATAACACAATAAATTGTATTATACCAACTCTAAAAAAAGTTAACGTCATGGTTACATTCCCATCGACACAAAAATTTTTGTAGAACGCATTCTTTAATTAACCCCAAGTTAACCACAGAGTAACGTTAACCTAACCCAAACGCTTAACTAGCTATTGTGAAACTGGGTGTAAGACTGGCAAAAGAATTCAATTAATCGATTAATCGAAAATAGCGATTATTTGAATTTTAATATTCGATGAATCCAATAACCGAAGAGTTGACCGTTTCATAGATTTTTGGATTAACCGATTTTGCAAATCTATTCTTTTATTAATCGATTCTTCAATTAATCGATTCTTCAATTAATGGCCATTAAGCGATCACTTGGTGTTTTGAATAATGGATTATTATGATATTCGATTAATCGATTATCCAATTTTTTGTAAGCCTTAGTCTACAATCATTTGGTATCATAAGCCAAACTTTGTTCTACAGACTAGCCAAACAAGATTTAACATCAATTCGAACCCCAAGAACACCACGAGTACGAGGCCGTTCTCCCAAACTCAAGCGATGGATGATGGATCAGTTGAGCTTAGTCTTAATTAAGACTGCTATTTTGTCGAAGTCGTTTTTTTTT
This sequence comes from Malthinus seriepunctatus, assembly GCA_963924605.1. NCBI lineage: Eukaryota > Metazoa > Arthropoda > Insecta > Coleoptera > Cantharidae > Malthinus > Malthinus seriepunctatus. Next base: position 3,637,707 of record OZ004605.1, read on the forward strand.
TAAATAAAAAAGGCTATTTTTTTCAATATCTCTAGCACATGTTAGGATTAGGATTCGTACGTGTCTGTGCCTGACTACTCGATACTTTTCACTCTCGAGACTTTTTGCAGTCTTTTCTGAGCCAAAAATTTCTATCCACTATACGTGCTTAACTTTTAAAAGTTCTCGAGCATGTTTTACATTTTGAAAAGAAAAAAATTTAAATATCAATAAAGATAACTTGTAAGCTAATAAATTAGTGAGTTTTCTCGGGGCCGTTTAATTGGTAAAGAGTGTTAATGATTGATGTAGAGTTGTTTTACGAGAGTATAAACTTTAAAATGAGAGGGTTTTATTTTTGTAGATAGTTAACGTATAAAATATGAAAGGTGAGATTAAATCTATACCTAATAAAGTAGAGCATAAAAATATAGCTGTAAAATGCCTATAAACATGCACACCTAAATAAATATAATTTTTTTATGTTGTACTTTGTTTTAAGATTTTGTTTTAAAAAATAAGTACTTTTAAAAGTTTTGTAGGATAGTATTGTTAAAGCTTTGTTCGTTAACTGATCCTAGTTGTGCTATAAGGACAAGGAGTAACACGATATGAAAATAAAGGATATGCCCTGTGGTTTAGCCTACTACCACAATGCTCGTACTATTAGATGTATTACCGGTATTTAAACTCTCCTTGTTTTGCACCATTTCTATACCTTTTGTCCATCGATTGTCCAGTTTACTAGTGGGTGTGGGTAGTCAGTATTTGCGCACGAGTTCATTTTAAAATCGTTTCTTTCCACTATATAAATAATCATTATGCTGATCCTAACTTATTTGACACATCAAGATAAATATGGAATTTGTGTGGGATTTCAAAATATATTTTACTATTTTAGATTGCTATTCCGTATGTACACAAATGTATCAATAACATTTTTAATCCTAGGATTCATTACACTTACGTAAACCGGGCTATGGAAACCCCATACTAAGAAGGAAAGTCGTCTACTTTCAAAAAATAGTTTTTTAGAGGTTAAAAGTTAGCGCAACCTCCTTAAGGAATAGTTCTGCTTATAAGCGTGATTACTCCTCTTTTGCTTGATCTACTACCAGTTTATATGAGCTAAGCGTATCAAAAGAGAAAAATAATTTTCAGTAAACCGCAAGAATAATTTTTAATTTTGTTATTCAAATTTAAACCAAAATTGAGAGATTTAAACACTGTAAATTATTTATAACATACCAAAACCGATAACAATTTGAATTAAACTGTACCATAAATAATTTAATTTACAAACCAAATCTACAATTTGAAGTAGGTAGTTAGGAGAATAAAAAAGAATTATTATTTTGCATATATTTTAATATAAACTATTGTTATTAAATTTACCCGGTGATTGTTTAAAATAGTATTTTTTACAACATGAGATGAAACATACGTTTTTTTCGTGAGATAGAATTTAATTCACAAGCCCCGTAGGGGCGAGTGAATTAATCTTTCGAACGAAAAAAACGGATTTCATCTCGAGTCGTAAATGCTATTTTTTCTACGACGATAATTAGTACATTTTAAAAAAATAATTCTTTTTACTAAAATGTGAACCGACCACAAAAAAACTGGTTTCACCTCATGTTGTAAACAACATCTGCTTGTAATAAAACTTTTTCTCACTAGAGACGAAAATGCTATTTTCGTAACGAGTAAGTGATGACGAAATGCTTAGTTTCACATATGGGAGTAGAAAAAAATTATTTTAGGCGTGACTAAGCTGCCTTGTAAAAAAGAAAAACCTTACAAAACTTACAAAAAGAAAGTACAACTTAACTGCATTCTTTTTATCTTAAAAACCAAATATTTAAACTCTTACGAAATTATAATGGAATATCAATTAAAACTTAAAATACTTTTTAAGAAAGCCTCGAGATTAACTCACATCAATAGGTAAATAATGCATTAATGACGTCTTTTTTTAAATGTATTGTGATTTGGAAATTTTATTTGACTCCTTCACTACACACAAAAATGTGAAATAGCAGAAATACAATTTATAGTTACATCGGGTGACAATGCGATGATAGGGAAATATCGTGGGAAAACACAATTTTTGTAAAATTTTTATAGTCCAGTTAACTAACGCTCAAAAAGGGTGAAATGTTTTTCTTAAAGAACGTGTTCGGGGTAGATAAAAGATTAAAGTATTAAAAGTCCTCGCGGTCTTAGCTATAAGAGGGAAGAGGCTAAGAGAGGGAAAGGGAAAAAGATCTCGATTTTGGGATTTTTGCTTATATCTCGAAAACGGTGAGTCTTAGGAAAAAAATATTGTTAGCAAACTGGAAGCTTATCAAATTCTCTACAAGATTGTTTTTATTTATTTTTCTCTATTTCTAATAGATTTTGAGATATCCGCCTGCAAAAATTTTAAAATTGCTTTAAAAAAAAGTTCCAAACATTAACGATTTTTGCGGGTGGGTATCTCAAATTTCCCGCCCGTCAAATTCTGTAATTTTGTATTTCTATTAATTAAAATTTAAGTTCATATCTTCAGAAAGCTAGTTTTACAGTCTTTCAAAATATTGAAAAATATAGAAGGTTTCCTAAAAAAAAATATGGCAGAAGAAATTTTGAGAAAATGCATTTCAAAATTTTTACCTAATTTTTGCCCCTTAAAGGTAGGCAATTTTGAAACAAGGGGAGCGATGTCCATATCCATACATCCGGACATTTTAGTTCAATAAATCAAAAAAAAAAATTTGCATTTTTGGAATCCAAAAATCCGACCCAAAACGTCGAGAAATGCAATAATAAAATTTTTAACTTTTTCCAATCCAAGAAAAAGTTACTATAATCGAGAAAAAAAATAAAAATTTTTTTTTATTGAAGTTCTCGACGTTTTGAGTCACCCTGATTCCAAAAATGGAAAAAAAAATTATTCGATTTTTTGAACCAAAATGTCTTATGTCCTAAAAAAACAAAACTACTGAACCGATTTTAATAAAATTTGATTTTAGTCACTTTAAAATTATTTTATCGGCAAACTAAGCTTTTATAAGAAATCTATACAGGGTGTCCAAAAATAAGGTGGTTATTTTGGGCGCATATTTGCAAATTTTGGCCAAATTCGTTTCTACTTGGCTATAAGATAGTATATCTGAGCCCCAATTGAAAAAAAAAATTTCAAATTGTTTAATTCAAAATGGCGGCCCATAGAACGATTGTCCCATTTTGTGGTTTCTCCCTTATAACTTCGCCGGTAATTATTATTATAAAAATTTTAAAACGGCATTGTACAACCAAAATACAGGGCTTTCGTCTTAAAGAATTCGATTTTCAAAATTTTTTCAAAATTGCCTACCTTTAAGGGACCAAAGTAGGGCAAAATTTAGAAATGGATTTTCTCAAAAACTGGTCCGGCCGATTTACACAAATTTGGATATGTTATAGACAACATGATTATCTATCTAACTGTAAATTTAAAAAAAAATGTATGATGCGGATTCGGAGTTATGATTTTTTGAATGTCAAAACTTCAATAATCTCTAATTTCTTTTGCAATAAAAATGAAAACTTGAAATTGGATATTTATATCAATCTCATAAATATATATTATTTAACACTATTTGCGGTTAACAAAACGCTTCCGGTTAAACCGGAAATTAGAACAATATCAAATTTTTTTGGAACACCCTATATATTTTTAAATATTTTGAAGGCTCGTAAAATTAACTTTGACATGATACCAAACACTTTATATTTTGATTTCCGGTTTAATCGGAAATGGAATAAAATTTCTTAATTTAAATGGAACACCCTGTATATTTCTTAATATTTTGAAAGCTCTTAAAATTATCTTTCTGAACGTATAAAATAATGTATATTTTGAACTTCTATTTATGCCAAATTTAAAAAAATAAAAAATGAAATTAGTATTTCAGAAAATTTATGTCTAAAAATTCTGATTACATGCAAAAGTTTAATTCCGTTTAATTTTAAACTATGAATTCTTAAAGAAATGTACAAAAAAATCATACAACAGGTGTATTTTATTATAATTATTAATTAATTGTTGTTGGAATTATTAATTTAACACAAAAAACAACGGATGTGGCCATACGAAGAACTTTTCCTGTCCGTCAAATATTATAATTTTATATTTTATTTCTTAAAATTTAATTTGATATCTTATAAATGAAATACATTAAAATAAATTTCAAATTATAAACTTTTAAAGAAATGCACAAAAAAATACAACAGGAAAAAGTTCCTCGTATGGCCACATCCGTTGTTTTATTCAACGTTTTACGGCCATCGCAATTTGTGCTAATTTTCGAAATTTTTGAATTAAATTTCTGGCGTTATCAGTCGTTCACAATTAATTAGTGTTGTTGATTTAGATGCAGAATTTTATGCACTAAAACTTTTATTCAAAGACTTTTTTCTAAAATAATAAGGCAAACAGGAAATTACAAAAGTATGAATCCCTCTATAACCAAAAAGCCTATCGAAGAAGGGCATCCATTTTGTACATTTGGAAGGTTTGTATTCACGTGTTAATTTTATTAACGCAAATTCTTTAATTAGCATATTTTTACAAATTGTTCTACCATCATTACAATAGAAATAAGCCAAATTAAAAATGACTCACACCGTATGCGATTTTCAATCAGTTACATAAAATTAACGAACTCAAAATTGCAAATAAATAACAGTTTAGAGTCTTCACAATATTACCAAAATACAAAAAAAAACTAACCTTATTAAGTTATTAAATTGGTGGAGTTCAAATGCCTTCTCGAAAGAGCCAAAAAGACCGAAAACACAACGAAAAACACTGCGAGTGCACTTAACTGAGCCCGGACCGAACGTAAATGAATTAAATATTAACAATTTTAATCAACAACTTATCACATGTGTGCCACTTGTTCGAACTTGCAAAAATATCTTATCGCAATAAATTGAATAAAAGAAGTCAAATTAACTTAATTATTTTAATTCAAAAATAATATTTTCAAAAGCGTTTAAAATTTTTGTAATTTAGGTAAATCGTTTAATAAATCTATATGTGGCCAAAAAGGCCCAGTAAAATAGAAAATGAGGAAAAATAAATTTTAAATATTTAATTTGGGCTAAAAGTGAGAGTTTGGGGCCCTCACGAACAATTTATAAACAATTGACCGATCTTCTTTCTGTATAAGATCCGAGCTCAAATAATTTGGGCCCTAAAAACTCAAAAAAGGTCCAATTCAATTAACACTTGGCTATATCTCCGAGTAAGATTAACAGGGAAAATCTATATGTGGCCAAAAAGGCCCAGTAAAATAGAAAATGAGGAAAAATAAATTTTAAATATTTTAATTTGGGCTAAAAGTGAGAGTTTGGGGCCCTCACGAACAATTTATAAATAATTGACCGATCTTCTTTCTGCATAAGATCCGAGCTCAAATAATTTGGGCCCTAAAAACTCAAAAAAAGGTCCAATTCAATTAACACTTGGCTATATCTCCGAGTAAGATTATCAGGGAAAATTTATATGTGGCCAAAAAGGCCCAGTAAAATAGAAAATGAGGAAAAATAAATTTTAAATATTTTAATTTGGGCTAAAACTGAGAGTTTGGGGCCCTCACGAACAATTTATAAACAATTGACCGGTCTTCTTTCTGCATAAGATTCGAGCTCAAATAATTTGGGCCCTAAAAACTCAAAAAAGGTCCAATTCAATAACACTTGGCTATATCTCCGAGTAAGATTAACAGGGAAAATCTATATGTGGCCAAAAAGGCCCAGTAAAATAGAAAATGAGGAAAAATAAATTTTAAATATTTTAATTTGGGCTAAAACTGAGAGTTTGGGGCCCTCACGAACAATTTATAAACAATTGACCGATCTTCTTTCTGCATAAGATCCGAGCTCAAATAATTTGGGCCCTAAAAACTCAAAAAAGGTCCAATTCAATTAACACTTGGCTATATCTCCGAGTAAGATTAACAGGGAAAATCTATATGTGGCCAAAAAGGCCCAGTAAAATAGAAAATGAGGAAAAATAAATTTTAAATATTTTAATTTGGGCTAAAACTGAGAGTTTGGGGCCCTCACGAACAATTTATAAACAATTGACCGATCTTCTTTCTGCATAAGATCCGAGCTCAAATAATTTGGGCCCTAAAAACTCAAAAAAGGTCCAATTCAATTAACACTTGGCTATATCTCCGAGTAAGATTAACAGGGAAAATCTATATGTGGCCAAAAAGGCCCAGTAAAATAGAAAATGAGGAAAAATAAATTTTAAATATTTTAATTTGGGCTAAAACTGAGAGTTTGGGGCCTTCACGAACAATTTATAAACAATTGACCGGTCTTCTTTCTGCATAAGATTCGAGCTCAAATAATTTGGGCCCTAAAAACTCAAAAAAAGGTCCAATTCAATTAACACTTGGCTATATCTCCGAGTAAGATTATCAGGGAAAATTTATATGTGGCCAAAAAGGCCCAGTAAAATAGAAAATGAGGAAAAATAAATTTTAAATATTTTAATTTGGGCTAAAAGTGAGAGTTTGGGGCCCTCACGAACAATTTATAAATAATTGACCGATCTTCTTTCTGCATAAGATCCGAGCTCAAATAATTTGGGCCCTAAAAACTCAAAAAAGGTCCAATTCAATTAACACTTGGCTATATCTCCGACCAAGATTATCAGGAAAAATCTATATGTGGCCAAAAAGGCCCAGTAAAATAGAAAATGAGGAAAAATAAATTTTAAATATTTTAATTTGGGCTAAAAGTGAGAGTTTGGGGCCCTCACGAACAATTTATAAATAATTGACCGATCTTCTTTCTGCATAAGATCCGAGCTCAAATAATTTGGGCCCTAAAAACTCAAAAAAGGTCCAATTCAATTAACACTTGGCTATATCTCCGACCAAGATTATCAGGAAAAATCTATATGTGGCCAAAAAGGCCCAGTAAAATAGAAAATGAGGAAAAATAAACTTAAAATATTTTAATTTGGGCTAAAACTGAGAGTTTGGGGCCCTCACGAACAATTTATAAACAATTGACCGGTCTTCTTTCTGCATAAGATTCGAGCTCAAATAATTTGGGCCCTAAAAACTCAAAAAAGGTCCAATTCAATTAACACTTCTAGGCTATATCTCCGACTAAGATTATCACGGAAAGCAGCAAAGAAAAAAGAAGTCCCATGTGATATATAAATATGTACGACACATAAAATTAAATAAACGTATCCTCCTCTCGTTATAAATGTCATAAAATGTGGTTACCTTAGTGTAAAACAATTTCCTCTTTATTGACTATGTTAGGTTATTTTGGTCGATATTTGAAAGTATAAAGTAACTACTTTTAGAAACATATACAAAACAAAATTTAAAAATGCTACCTATTAGTTTTTCCGACACTTAATTTAGCCGTACTTATGTTGTAATGCGGAATGCGGAAAATTGATGAGGGTAAAAGCAAAAAGATTTTTTTTCTTGTGAGAAAATTTGTCGTATAAATTTCTTTATGAACGTCTTAGGAAGTTAATAAACTTAAGGAAAACTACTGAAAACAGCAACTAATAACAAATATGAATTTTGCAGGAAACGAGAAAAAGGTTTCTTTACTTTCTAAGTTTTCTAACTAAAAGTTGGATTTTTCTTAAAGTTACTGCTTCGATTAAAAAAAAATTTCCCATTTGAATTGTGGCCTTATTTTTTTTACATTTTCTGTTAATACGTAATAAATCCATCATCAAGTTAGTTATTCGTACCATGTCACGCAATTTATTTAAGTGTGGTTAACCAACATAATTAACTTTACTTATCAAGGTAATGGATTTACAAACATGCAGATTTTTAAATATTTTTTTTGTGTTTCAAATACGATCTATTATACTTATAGCTACTTTTAAGTCGTTAATTTAATAATTAGATTGCTAATTTACCTTACACTTTAACTAACAATGGAATTATATAGCCTAACAGTTAATTTTTTTATAATAAGTAGGGGAAAGTGGGTGAATATCGACCACCTAAGGCAGCGCATGTGTGACACAAACATTTCTTATGAGAAGCCAATGTATGCAACATGAACCGATAAATGATGTAGTATGCTTTATTTTATTTTTTTACGCTTACGCTGATCTGTAGGGCACTGGTCGATATTAGACAAAAGTCGATATTAACCCACTTTCCCCTAAAAATGGCACTTTTTTGGTGAGTCTGAAGATTTGACAAACGAGCCGTACTATATCAGGGTCGATCTCCTGATATAGTACTTAACATATGACTATTTTGCTATTAGAGGGAATGCGCTATGGACGTATAAACGGACATCCAAAAAACAGACGAACGGACAGATGAAGATCCAAGTAGTTATTTTGAGTTCTGAAGTTAAATGCTACCATAAGTTGTAAATATTTTAGAACAGTACTTGATTTGAATACAGATAATTGGATTAGAATTGCATTTAGTAATATGTAATTCTAAGCACATATTTAAAATTTTAATGTTAACTATAACGATAGGAATTTGTGACTATTAGTACATTACAGTTGTAGGTATTGATTACCGTATAATGGCTTGTACGTACACTGATCGTTTCTAATAACACTAAAGAAGCAAATTTACCCCATACAGCTTAATAGAGTATTTTAGATCTACACAGTTGGTCCTTCGAATTTGACAAAATTTCAAATAAGTTATGTAAGTAATCATTTTTACAATTTTCTTAAAGAAAAATGAATTTTCTCGCTTATAGTTTATTGGATCGAAAAAATATATTTAACAAACAAAACGTTAATAGCGCTCGACGATTATTAAAACAATACATTAATTAAATTAACGATTAATCAAATCAACTATTAATCAAATTAACGATTAATCAAACAATTAATGAAATCATCAATTAATTAAAGCAATTATTTATTAAATAAACCGTTAATCAAACAATCGATTAATAAAGCAATTGAATAATGAACGTTTAATCGAACAACGGTTTATCAAACAATCGATTAATCAAATTAAAGTTTAATGAAAAATTGGTTAATGAAACAATCGATACTGAAACAATCCATAACTTAAATTGAGAATTAATCGAATCAACGATTAATCAAACAATTAAAAAAATCAATGAATCAAGCCAACGATTTATCAAAGAAACGGTTAATCAAGCAATCGATTAATGAAGCAATTGAATAGTGATTCAAACGATTAATCAAACAAACAATTCATCGAAAAATCGATTGATTAAACCAACAAGTAAAAAAAAATTGGTTAATAAAACAATCAATTAATATAACAATCCATTAATTTTATATTAACAATTAATCAAATCAACGATTAATTATACAATTAATAAAATAATCAAGTAACAATTTATCAAAGAAACGGTTAATCAAACAATGGATTAATAAAGCAATTTGAGTAATGAAACAAACGTTTAATCATAGAAACAATTTATCAAACAATCGATTAATCAAACCAACGATTAATCAAAAATTTAGGTAATGAAACAATCTTTTAATTAAATTAACGATTAATCAAATCAACGTGTAATCGATTAAACGATAATTTCAACAATTAATGAACCAATCAAAACCCAACTATTTACCAAATAAAAGGTTAATCAAACAATCAATTAATGAAGTAATCAAATAATGAAACAAACGATTTATTGAACAATCTAGTAATGAATCCAACAAATAATCAAAAATTTGGTTAATGAAATAATCCATTAATTAATTTAACGATAAATAAAATCAACGATGATATAAACAATTAATTAAACCAACGATTTATTAAATTAACGGTTAATTAAGCAATCGATTGATGAAGCAATCAAATAATAAAACAAACTTTTAATCAAACAAACTATTTATCGAACAATCGATTAATCGAAAAATTTGTTAACGAAACAATCTATTAATGAAGCAGTCCTTTAATTAAATTAACGATTAATCAAATCAACAATTAATCAAACAATTAATTAAGCGAACAATTTATTAAATTAACGGTTAATCAAACAATCATTAATGAAGCCATCAAATAATGAAACAAACGATTAATTAAACAAGCGATTTAATAAACAATCTAGTAATGAATTCATTAATTAATTTAACGATAAATAATATCAACGATTAATCAAACAATTAATTAAACCAACGATTTATCAAATTAACGGTTAATCAAACAAACAATTTGTCGAACAATCGATTAATCGAAAAATCAGTTAACGAAACATTCTACATATTAATGAAACAGTCCATTAATTAAATTAACGATTAATCAAATCAACGATTAATCAAACAATTAATTCAGCCAACGATTTATCAAATTTACGGTTAATCAAACAATCATTAATGGAGCAATCGAATAATGAAAGAAACAATTAATGAAACTAACGATTTATCCAATAATCGATTAATCAAAAAATGAAACAATCGATTCATGAAATAGAATTTTGCAAACGATTTATCGATTAACCGTACAATCCAATTGTCTTTTTTTTTTAATAGTAGTAGTGTTTTAAGAAGTATTCATGGAAGATACCTTTTTAAACAGAGTTGCGATTTCAAAAAGTTTTCCAAACTTCTTTTACTTAGTTTTCTATTTAGTATAAGTTAAAAGTTTAAAAAAAAATTTTCAGTTAAACGAGAATATTAATTAATTTAGCTTATTAGTTAAATGTTTTGTTAGACGTTGTTAACATTTAGATTATAACGAAAAGCTGATTGTACGTACGTATGTAGTATAAGTAGAAGTAGCGTTAAGTGTTTAAAATGTCAAACTTCAAGCTCAATAAATAACTGGATAGGATATTTACATAAACGCTAACACAACAAAGCTACCATATATAACTAATACTCTCAAGTCAACATACAACAGCGCGCATTTATGTTACTTAAATTTCCTGTACGTGCGCTTCTAATTGCCAACAAATTGATTATAAATTGAACTTGGAAGCAGTTAAGATATCACAAGGACTAAAGCGAGATAAAATAATTAGTAAGAAGGAAGAGGCCGCCCGTAAATAAATAAATCTTATAATCCGGACTACGACTACTCCGACATTCTTAAACTCACATGTAGTAAGTATAGGTAAGTAAATGCAAGAGTTTTAACACATTATACTTAATTGTTTTGACAACTGCATTCTAATTAATGAAATTAAAATATCCTTTTGTCGTTTTAATTAATTTTCAAATAAATTTAATTCTCTTTTAAACAAGTTCTATTAAAATAGGGAACAAAAGTAATTCTCTAATTTCGCTAAAAGTGCTTTTTAGACTTTAAGTTTTACTAAATTAATTCATTGTTTTAACTTACTCTACAATAATTATTATTTTATAAACGTTAATTAACTATTATAACATAATAATTACATTAAATACTATATTAATAACCGGGGCCTCCAAAGCCCTCCTAAATTTAAACCCTAATTTTGATCAAATAGTTGTTACGTTCACAACACTGCTCTTGATCTGGATTTTCTCTTGCAGCTGAAGCATTATAGTACTAAATTTTTGTATCAAAAAGTTCTCCAGCTTCAAGTAAAGAAGACATCGTCCACAAGAATCATGAAGTGTTAATAAGAATGGAAGAATATGATTGTTTCTTTTACGATTTTCCCAAGACATAATAACCACCGTTAAGAGTCAAAGTGCTACATAAAATGCCTTTTAAAATGATATTCATAAAACAAATACTTTTTGAGTTATGATCTGTATATTACGTGCTTTAAAGGCTAACGAAGACAGTATACATAAATCAAAAAGGCCAAAATAAATTTTGTACGTTAACCTTAAATTTGAACTTCGTAAAAGTTTTTAATTAAACAATGCCTAAAATAAAAACAACACTGCATAAAATCAACCACACTAAAAAAAAGAACCAGAAACTAAAATTTGACCTACATTTTCGAGTTTTAGTATTTAGTCGTTGCGGTAACACAACACTTAAAAGGGTTGCAAACTTATATATTTTTCAAAAAGTTTTTAAGTTTTGAATTACTGTAAGTTTTCTCGCTTGTGGTTTATTGTATTGAAAGAGAATACTTAATTCAAATTCGACTCTTTTCAAATAAACGTTAAAAAAAGTTAACGATTAATAAAACAATAATTAATATTAAAAACAAACGATTAATCAAATAAACGATTAACTAAACAAACGATTAATCAAACAAACGATTAATCAATTAATTGAACTTTCGATTAATCAAATAATTGATTAATTTAACAATCGATTAAATAAACAAACGATTAATCAAATGAACGTTTTATGAAACTAACGTTGTATAGAACAAACAATCAATTAAACAAACGATCAATCGAACAACCAATTATTTTAACAATCGATTAAATAAACACATGATTAATCAAACAAACGATGTATCAAGCAAACAATTAATTAAACAAACGATTAATCGATTAATTCAAATTTGAGTTGATCAAATTATTGATTAATTTAACAATCGATTAATCAAACAATCAAATAAATTAACAAACCATTAATTAAACAAACGATGAATAAAATGTACTTTTTATGAAACTAACGTTGTATCGAACAAACAATTAATTAAACAAACAAGTAATCTAACAACCAATTATTTTAACAATCGATTAAATAAACACACGATTAATCAAACAAACGTTTTATAAAACAAACGATTTGTCAAACAAGTATATAATAACACAAACGATTAATCGATTAATTGAAATTTCGATTACTCAAATTATTGATTAATTTAACACACGATTAATTAAACAATCAATTAAATTAACAAACCTTTAATTAAACAAACGATTAATCAAATGAAAGTTTTATGGAACTAACGTAGTATAGAACAAACAATCAAACAAACGATTAATCGAATAATCAATTATTTTAACGATCAATTAAATAAACACGATTAATGAAACAAACATTTTATGAAACAAATGATGTATCAAACAAACAATTAACAACACAAACGATTAATCGAATAACTGAAATTTTGATTAATCAAATTATTGATTAATTAACAAACGATTAATCAAAAAATCGATTAAATAAACAAACGATTAATTAAATGAACGTTTTATGAAACTAACGTTGTATAGAACAAAAAAGCAATTAAACAAACGATTAATCGAACAACCAATATTTTAACGATCGATTAAATAAACACACGGTTATTCAAACAAACATTTTATGAAACAAACGATGTATCAAACAAACAATTAACCGATTAATTGAAATTTTTATTAATCGATTAATCAAACAAACGATTATATAAACAAAAAATTAATTAAACAAACATTTTATGAAAATAACGATGTATCAAACAAATAATTAATCAAACAAACGTTAAATCGAGCAATTGAATAATTTAATCGAACAAACGCTTAAATAAACAAACGGTCAATTAAAGAAACGTTTTATGAAACTAATAATGTATCAAAATTAGTGCTGGCAATCCAAACCAGTTATTCATTTAACCGGTAAACCGGTTTTGGGTTAACCGCGGTTTTTAAAAAATTGAAAACCGCGAAAACCGGATAACGGTTACCCGGATAGCAGTTACCCGGTTTTCGGTTGATAATTATTTATTGTGCTATCCGGTTTTTATGCGATTTTCGGATAATTGTTCTAATTTTTTAATAGCTTTAATTTAAAATAATTATTTTTAGTTAAAAGTTGTAAAACGAATTTTTTCTACTCCCATATGTGAAACTAAGCATTTCGTCATCACTTACTCGTTACGAAAATAGCATTTTCGTCTCTAGTGAGAAAAAGTGTTATTACAAGCAGATGTTATTTACAACATGAGGTGAAACCAGTTTTTTTGTGGTCGGTTCACATTTTAGTAAAAAGAATTATTTTTTTAAAATGTACTAATTATCGTCGTAGAAAAAATAGCATTTACGACTCGAGATGAAATCCGTTTTTTTCGTTCGAAAGATTAATTCACTCGCCCCTACGGGGCTTGTGAATTAAATTCTATCTCACGAAAAAAACGTATGTTTCATCTCATGTTGTAAAAAATACTATTTATTTGAATTTGAAATCTGTTTTGCTGCCTCTTGGTAGTCTGATCAGTTAGTTCTTTATATTTCTTATTATGTGCAGATGCAGATTGTTGTAAGTTGCAGGTGCCGAATCTAAACAAAGCTCTTCTATAATTTTTAGTTTAAAAGTTTAAATCTTTAAATACTGCAAAATTTTTGAAATCTATATTCATTCTCTTCAAGCACGTAGTGCTGGCAATCCAAACCGGTTATTCAGTTAACCGGTAAACCGGTGTTCGGTTGACCGCGGTTTTTAAAGAATTGAAAACCGCGAAAACCGGATAATGGTTAACCCGATAGCGGTTACCCGGATAGCGATTCCAGCATAACGGTTATTTTTAAAAACCGAATAAACCGGTTATTAATCGAACCGGGAAATTTAAAAAACGGGTAACCGGTTTGCAATTTTGAAGGTTTTTGCCAGCACTAATCAAAATATCAATTAATCAAACGATTAATTGAAATTTCGATTAATCGATCACTGGATTAATTTAACGATTGATTAATCAAAAAATCAAATAATTAAACAATTAATTAAAACCCAAACAATCGATGGTGTTTTTTTTCAAAATAAGGCAGTGAATTTATTTTGCACCTGAGTGTATAAACATTTCCTTCTTAGGTTGGAATTTTAGTTTGCAAGTGTTTTTTCTTCAAATAATAACATTTCAAGTGTTGGTAGTCAACATCAATAACAACAGGTAGCAATAATAGTAGTTCAAGAATCTTCAAGTACTTCGTTACTTTGTAAAATACGTAGGAAGTATAAATATTAATAAAAAAGTCTAATTGAAGAAAATAAATGGCATTTAATTGTAACGCGCATGTCAACGATTGGCATTAAAATTTAAAAAATCCAATATTCGGCTATGAAAATATATCGAATAAAGACTTAATATTAAAATTATTAAATATCGAGTTTAATTAAACATATCTGTGCCATTTGTTTAAATTTCTAATTTGTATCGTCAGTAACGACCACAATCTATGTATAGCAAACGTCAGCTTAAATTTCCAACTAAATTTAATGACCTGTTGCAGTTTAAATTATAGGTATATTTATTATAAAACAGTTCATCTCTTTTAATCAAAATGAAAAAAAAAATTAAGAGAACTGACCAAGTTTAAGTTAAGCCTCTGGTTATAAAAATGCATATTTAACTTTATTTTAAGTACTCGTAGAGCTATTTTATTGTTCTCGTAGCTATTGGTTCCCATACTAAAAAACAAACTTTTGCGTGCGTTTGACAACATAAATTTTGTTTTTTTTTATAGTAGCTACTGTTTTATTGATTTCAACTTTATTTATTTAAAACTCTTAAACTAATGTATATTTTAGTTGTAATTAAAATATTTAAATGTTTCGCAATATTGTAATTTAGTTAACAGCCGCCACTAAGCGGAAGCGCAAGCACCGACTATATCTAACACGAATTATATTCGTTTCCAGCAAATTATTTCGTATTAGATTAACATGACTCTTTTTTTACTTATTTACTCACTTACAAAGCTTCGGACTACAAAGACAAAAATTAATAGCAACGGGGAAGCACTTTGGAACTCGTAGAGCTGCCCACCATAACCTCCCTGAGCATTTTAAAGCTGCCCCATAACTTTCCTACGAGTGGTTAATAAAACAGCCAGGTCAGGTTAGGACATCAAATTATTAAAAAATATACAAGGTGATTTTAAAAAGCTTTTGCAATTTTCGATTTAAAAAAATTATAATTCCGGTCCTGGAAAAATTTAACACATTAAAAAAGTGTCATTCGGTTAAGAATTACAATGTTTTTAATATATCCAAAAATGGTACAAAAGGCCCAAGTCGATTTTGAGATAATCCATTTCAAAATTTGTGCTCAAAAAAGACCATTAAATTCAAAACTGGGGCCTTTTAGGTGGTGTTGAAGTGGGATGTAAAAATTTTTATTTGCAAAACTTAAAAGTTTGTAAGTTTTACCCTAAATCACAAGACCAGCCAGTTTTGATTTTCGATTAATCGCCCTACAAGAAGATATTAAAAATGTTGTCAGGACACAACAAAACCTCGAGTCAGACAGTCAGAGAAAATGCAAAATACATTTTTATTCTTTCAAATAAATCACGAGAACTATTCCTTTTTTAATTTTATTTGAATAATATATCTTGAGCATTTGTATAAAATTAACACGATTATATGCTTGAACTTGTATGTACGCGTTCAATTCGATATTCGATTCGGTTTAATGCAACGTTACAGAAATATTCCCTTATAATAATTATTTTTACGTTTGAGTATCCACAATTTAAAATATGAGCACACCTGTATAGATGCAAGTTTTAACTAATTTACCAAACGCATTACTTTTTCAAAAATTTTAAAATTTTTCCCATCACTTGGGTCCCCCTGAGACCAAAAATGAAGAAACAGGCGCCCTTAAATAAAAAAAAAAGATTTTGATGAAATTTAGCTTGAGGCACTTTAGCAAAATTTAATTGAGAAAATAAGCTTTTAAGTCAATTCTATACAATGTGGTCCAAAATAAAGGGAACATTTTGGGCACATTTTGGAAATTGAACCCTACATTATTGAATCTTGGATAAAAGTTAATCCCATTTAGCTGTAATTATACGAATATTTTTTCAAATTTTCAAATTCAAAATGGCAGCCGCCAATAGAGTCAAAAATAAAGGGGCCATATTTGGCAAATTTTGGAAAATTTAGACCTACATTCTTAAATCTTAGCTTTAACTTAGCTCATCTCCTAGCCGTAATTAAATGGATATTTTTTTAAATGTAAATTCAAAATGGCGGCCATATGGCCTAAAATAAAGAGGCCATATTGGACACATTTTGAAAAATTTAGACCTACATTCTTGAATCTTGGCTATAACACAGCTTATCTTCTAGCCGTAATTAAATGGATATTTTCAAAAATTTTTAAATGCAAAATAGCGGTCAATATAGCCTAAAATAAAGGGACCATATGACCTAAAATAAAATGGCCATATGGCCTAAAATAAAAAGGCCATATTGGTACAATTTTTATAAATGTAAATCTAAATTCGTGAATCTTGGCTATGAGTTAGCTCATCTTCTAGCCGTTATTAAATGCATATTTTTTCAAAATTTTAAATTCAAAATGGCGGCCAATATGACTTAATATAAAGGGGCCACATTGTGCTCATTTTGAAAAATTTAGACCTACATTCTTGAATCTTAGCTATAAATTAGCTCATCTTCTAGCCGCAATTAAAAGGATATTTTTTCAAATTTTTTAAATTCAAAATGGCGGCTAATTTGGCGTAAAATAAACGGACCATATTGGGCACATTTTGAAAAATTTAGATCTACATTCTTGAATCTTAACAATAAGTTAGCTCATCTTCTAGCTGTAATTAACAGGATATTTTTTCAAATTTTTAAATTCAAAATGGCGGCCAATATGACTTAATATGAAGGGGACATATTTGAGACATTTTGGCAAATTTAGACCTACATTATTGAATCTTGGCCATTATTGAAGTTAGTCCATCTTAGCCGTAATTTAATTGATATTTTGTAAAATTTATAAGTTCAAAATGGCAATCAATATGGCGGTTGTAATGGGCGCCAAAGTTGGTTGAAATTTTGAATTGAAGTTTCTCAAAATTAGCTGTGGTTATTTTATTCAATTTTGGATATGTTAATCACATCGCAGTTTTCTATCGAAAGCCGCATATTTTATTACTTCTAACGAGCAGGACCGGAGTTACCATTTTTTGAAAATCTACAATTTCTTTGCCGAGCCAGTCTAACCTTGGGAACAACCTGTATTTAAACAGTTGAAAGCTTCTTAGACGATCCAAAACACTTTTGATCGATATTTTGACTTCTGGATAAACCGGAAATGGAAACAGCTGTTTTATTTTGACTAGAACACCCTGTATATTTTTGACTATTTGAGCTCGTAAAATTAGCTATCCGGTACAACTAATATTTTGATTTTCGATTTATTTAAAAATATTGTATTTTAACAGGTGTTCAACACAATGTATGTGAGCTTATAGCTTATAAGACTGCATGGTCTGATGATCGTCGCTTCGAATTTCTTAACTTCTACATTATTTTTATTCAAATTTTTTAATTTGTCAACTCTGTCTCTTAGTATTTTTGTAGTTAAATGGGAAATATTAGTAACATTTTAAATTTTAATACGTGCGATTTTGATGTTAGAGCCAACTTGATGCTATTGAAGTTTATTTGATCCTTAAATCATAAACAGAATGAATTTAATTATTTTTTATTAATATTGTGATGGAATTATAGTCTTTTATATTTTGTTATAAAATTTATTCAGCAACTTTTGTTAAAAATAACAGTTTTCTTTATTTAGATGAAGATTGATTGAGATTGATCGAAGGAAAATCTTTTTACAAAATTGAACTTATTTAAAGTTCAAAAAATATTTTATTTCATCATGTTACTTTGTCGTTTATATTGTTATTATTATACCTACTTGATGTCCCTATATTTCAATCTAAAGCCTTTATTGTGTTTTAAATTAATAGCTTAGTATAAAGTGTCAATACTTATTAGTTACCTACTATTATGTATTCATTTTGTTTGATTTTCTTTAATCACACGTTTTTTGTTTATGAATTTTTTATTATTTTTGCCGTCCTTTATTAGGATTTTCGTAACATTTGTAGAAAAGAACATGAGTTGTGTTAGTTTCGTAAGTCATTTAACATATGGCGCTTACTGATTAGTCATAAAATTAGTATTACGTTATGACTTTTGCGTATGTTGAACAAAAATTTTTTAATTTTTAAAAAATAAAAAAATTAACCTTTTTTAACAGCTTTGTTTACTCGATCCAAATTTTGTAATGTAACAGTAATAGGACTAATGGAAAGCACCACATCTGCATCCTTCAATCCTTCCGGTTTTCGTCCTACGAATATCGCAATATAGCGGTACCGCACCACCTGACGACATTCTGTACCTTCCCCATCGTGTAGCTTTTTTATCACTTTAAGTTCCTGAGAGTTTTTCAACACCTGGGAGCTTTTAAAAAAGCGTTTAACAAAGACGGAAAACGAAATAGTCCTATTCGTTTCGTGAATATGAACATCACTAATAACTTTAGCCGAAAAAACGTAATCCGAATTTACAATTTCCTCATTGAGTCTCTTATCATTTTTAATAACATTATCATCGTAACTACAATAGGGTGAAAATAAATTATAATTTTGCCTCTTTAATAATCGTCGATTAGTGGCGACAATGGATAATACGCATATGGCCAATGTGTGCCAAAAAAGAAAACGCATCGTATCGTATTTGGGTTGTTACCCTTATTTAACACTCGGAAACACTCACGACAAAAGACGCCACATGACTGACTCCATGCAGTACCGCTCCTTCTTCGACTAACTTAACACTAACATCTCTTCGTATTGCTCTATCATAAACTCGTGTGATTGGTCTTTAAAAGCACTACCTACTCGTTTAAATTAAATACTAATTAACTCTTCAGTGTTTACATACAGTATGTGGTTTAATAGGTATTACGTTACTTAGATCTAAGATATCCATGGCGGTAAAATCACAAATTGTAATTTTTTTTGATGTAACGCGCCTTCTTAAGTGATTTATAAACTTAGTCGTTGTTTAACAAACGGCTTATCTCGTACAAAATCTTCTCTACGACAACACTATTAGATCGTTAGTAGCAAAATACGACAAATCTCATAACATTATCATAAATATATCAATCAACAGCTACAATTTATTTTACCACAATTACAAGCGAAATTATACAAAAGCTTTTAAATTTTAAATTACACCACTACACTAAATATAAGTTAAAAGCTTTATCGATTTATCGATTCTCCATTAAGAGAATTTACAATTAAATCGTTACTTTTTTAAATTTAACTTTACCTCGCAGTTTGCATCATTTAAGTACACCCAAAGATTATTATTTATGTGTACAAAACACGAATTTAACTAAAACTATTTGTACAAAAAATTTTCAATATTTCCACACTAATGATTTAAATTTTAAATAATTGGAATATTTAATTTTTAAATTAAGTTACTAATTTTAATGAGAAACGTTGACGCTGCATCACAAAACAAACCCTTCACAAATACAACCAAATCCATTAATTTTAGTTGTTTAACTATAATTTTAATTATTTGTTTTTAAATAAGATAAAGATATTTAACAGGATGTTTAAAAAAAATTTATTTTACTAGTATGGAAATGAAAAAAACAGCACGAGAAGAGTGAGTTCGCCGAGGAAAACGCAAGAGAAGAAAACCTGGCAGAAGCACACCAAGAAGTTTAGCACAAGCAATTAGAGTTCGCAGAAAATTTATTGTATCAAAAGAGAATATTTAATTTACATTCGACTCTTTTTAAATAATTATATAAACGTTAAGAAAACTAGACGATTACTCGATTAACAAAACAATATGTTAATGAAATAACTAATATTTCAAATAAACGATTAATCAAACAAATGCATAATGAAAAATAATTAATCAAAAAAAAAGATTAAACAAACAAAAGATGCAAACGATTAATCGATTAAATTTTGATTAATTTAAAGATCGATTAATCAAACAAATGTTTTATGAACCAAACGATATATTAAACAAATAATTAATAAAACAAACGATTAAGCGATTAATTGCAATTTCGATTAATCAAATAATTGATTAATTTAATAATCGATTAATAAAACAATCGGCTAAATAAACAAATAATTAATCAAACAAACAATTAATGTAATCGATTAATCCATTCATAAAGCTTTCGATTAATCGAGTAATCAATTCATTTAACTATCGATTAAACAAGCAAGCAATTAAATAAACAAACGATTAATCAAAGAAACAATTAATCACATAAACGTTTTGTGAAACAAAAGTTGTATCGAACAAACAATTAATCAACGAATAATCAAACAAACGATTAAATCAGACAATCAATTCATTTAACGATCGATTAAATAAACAGACGATTAATCAAACAGACGTTTTATGAAACAAACTGTATCAAACAAACAATTAATCAAACGATTAACTGATTAATTGCAATTTCGATTAATCCAACAATTGATTAATTTAACGATCGATTACTCAAACAATCAACGAAATAAACAAATGGTTAATTAAACAGGCGATGTGTCAAACAAACAATTAATTATAAAGCGATTAATCGATTCATTTCGCTTTCGATTAATGTAGTAATCAATTTATTTAACTACCGATTAAACATGCAAGCAATTAAATAAACAAACAATTAATCAAAAAAAAAGATTAATCATAAAAAGGTTTTGTGAAACAAAAGTTGTATCGTATAAACAATTAATCAACGATTAATCAAACAAACGATTAATCAGACAATTAATTAATTTAACGATCGATTAAATAAACACATGATTAATCAAACAAATGCATAATGAAAAAGAATTAATAAAAAAAAAGATTTAATAAACAAACGATGCAAACGATTAATCGATTAAAAGAAATATTGCAATTTCGATTAATTAAACAATTGATTAATTTAACGATCGATTAATTAAACAATGGTGTAAATAAACAAATGATTAATCAAACAAGCGATGTGTCAAACAAAAAATTAATGAAAACGATTAATCGATTTATTTAGATTTTGATTAGTCGAGTAATCAATTCATTTAACTATCGATTAAACAAGCAAGCAATTAAATAAACAAATAATTAATCAAAGAACCAATTAATCATATAAACGTTTTGTGAAACAAACGTTGTATCGAACAAACAATTAATCAAACAAACGTTTAATTGAACAATCAATTAATTTAACGATCGATTAAATAAACAATTAATCAAACGATTAACCGATTAATTGAAATTTTTATTAATCGAAAATACGATTAATTTAACAATCGATTATCGAACAATTGAATAATCTAATAATTGATTAATCAAACAAACGATTAAATAAACAAACAATCGATCAAAGAAACATTTTTTCTACTTAGTGGACTAGAGTTACAAATAAAAAGATTTTTGAATTACTCCGCCGTTTCTACACCGATTTTGAAATGCTTTTGAGACAGTCATCAAATTTTCTGTGTCAAAAACATATTTTTCCTATTTGTTTTTTACATTTTTGAAAAGATCTCAAAAATTTGATCACTGACTCAAAAGCATTTCAAAATCGTTGTTCGATTTATTAAAAAATCTTTACATTTGTAACTCCTGTCCACTAAGTCAAATAAAGGAATAAATTGCAAAGAATGGTATCAAAAACATACTTTTTCAATTTTTTTTGCATTTTCGCATCTCAAGAATTTGATCACTGAGTCGACAGCATTTCAAAATCGGTTCAAAAACGTCGGATTTAGTAAAAAATGAAAATTGAAATCTTTACATTTGTAACTCCTGCCCATGCGAAGGTTAAAAAAAAGGGATTTGTTTATGTACTAAATAATTGTTAGATGATTTATTAAAAGACGTGTGTATGACACAGATCTATTTGTCAAATGTTGTTTTTGTGTGGGCTTAATATAATTCGTTTCTTTTTATGAATACTGGATGAATAGGTGTGATACTCTATATAAGGAAAAATATATTATTATCTAAATGCATTTCAAGAATTCCATTCTTAATTGATTGTTAAGTAATTTTTTATAAGAATT
Organism: Malthinus seriepunctatus; assembly: GCA_963924605.1. Classification (NCBI taxonomy): domain Eukaryota; kingdom Metazoa; phylum Arthropoda; class Insecta; order Coleoptera; family Cantharidae; genus Malthinus; species Malthinus seriepunctatus. The sequence continues at coordinate 3,660,391 of OZ004605.1, forward strand.
TTAATGTTGGTAAACAAATAAAATATGTTGTTAAGTACTAAACATGATCTAAATATAATAAAAGAGATTATGGGTTGTTACAACTGGAATTTTGAATAAAATTCAGGAGCTTAATCAACTCCCTGAAGTTATAAAATTATATTTAATTTAACATTTTTAGTCCTAATTGGAATTATTATAAAAACAACGGATGTGGCCATACCAGGGACATTTTAGTGCCCGTCAAATCTTGTAATTTATTGTATCTTTTTAAATTTAATTTAATAAAACAAAATAAAAGATGCAACGATGATTAACAAATTATAAAAGAAATAAAAATAGACGGAAGCAAAATAAATTGAACAATAAATAATAAATAAGTCGGTAGCTGGTTTCGAACTAACATTGCGCGATGCATAAGCCGCAAATCTTAACACTTTCAAAAAACCATAACTCCTGTTCCTCTGAGTAGAAGTTAGTAAAAAAACAGAGTTCGATAGAGAATTATGTTCTCTGTAACATACTTAAAAATGAAAAAAATTGTGAAAGGAAATTTTGAGAAAATCTATTTCAAAACTTTGACTTATTTTGGCCCCTTTGGATCGGATTGGATTGCTAATGGGGTGGCTGGCTTTCAGCCAGCTTACACTTAGGCCGCTTTATCGGGCCCATTGTGCAACCTTCCCAGATCCAATCCTTCTCCGTCACTCATGGAGCCATTCCAACTTTAAGATGAACTCGAGCAGTTTGGTAGGTGGAGTGTCTCTGTTTCTGACCAGATCCAGCCAGTAGTTACCAAGTATGGATCCTCTAATTTATGCCCGCAGGACACGACCAAATCACGTGATCTACAGTTTCATCTTCTTGATTACAATCTCTACTACAGGGCTAATCTATAGCCCTGAGCTATCGATTAGTCCCAGAGTGTGAAGGTGTTTGTTCAGCCTACAATGTCCTGTAACGATGCCCGTGAGTATTCTCAGATGGAATCAAGACAAGTTGAGGTAGTATTTTGCGTGTCTTGTCGAAGGAGCAGCAAATGCTGCTTTGTCTTGCCTACAGCCCATTCCTTTCGACCACATATATCTATGTGAGCCAGTGTTTTTTGTTTTGTGAAGCTGTTGAGAGTGCTGACTGCCAGAGTCATTCGAATAGGAGCCCAAGCTCTGCCTTGCCACCTCATCTGCCCTCTCATTGCCTTCGATACATTGGTGCCCTTTGATCCAGCGAATTGTCGAAATGTCGTTTAGTGCTTCGATGGAGTCCTAGACCAGCTTATAAGTTATTCTGTAGCTGTTCAGGGCCGCGATAGCAGCCCTACTGTCCGACAGTATCTGTATGTGTTGTCTTGTTACGAGACTCTTTTTTACCATTTTGACACTTTCTAGTATGCCATTAAGTTCAGCTTAGAAAACCGAGGTGAATCTACCTGATATATACTGATATTTATTTCTAGTTCAGGTGAGAAGAATCTTGTCCATGAGCTGAAATTCAGTTTTTGACCCATCGGTAAAGATATATTGACCCCTTAACCCTACAGTAAATACGTGTAAAATAATCCCACTAGTGCATACGTGAGGCCTGTCAGGCTTCTAGTTTTCCCTCAAAGTTTGATAATTTTTTAAAAACTTTTTGAACCATTTTCGCCCAAATTTTCAATAATTTATAAAAAATAAGAAGCCAATTTAATGGATGTGGTTGATTTTTCTTTAAAAATTTGTTTTTTTATTCTAAAATGTTGAGAATTTGGCAAATTAAGTTTTGTAAAACAATTCATTTGAAATGGTGTGGTTAACATTAACGAAAACCAAGATCATCAACCTGTACATTTAATTACTGTCAGGTTAAAACAAGCCCTACAAACTTTTGACGTACATATAACATTGCGCCTAAATAGTTGCACTTCAAAAATTTAGTGCCATTTTTAAATTAACATTTTTTACACATTTTATTTTATTTTATACTAAACGTAACTAATTATTGAATTTCAAATTGTTAAAACTGTTCATGAATTATAATTAAGAATGACATTTTACTAATATAAATCTGCGTTACTTGTATGCTCTTTTATTTACAAACATTTAACATTTACATTTTATAAAGGTGATAAACTAATTAAATGTTTGTACAAAGACTTTTATTTCTTTTAACCTTCGTAATACCGAGTTTCAGAATCATACTAACAGGGTCTAAATGAACCCCAGCTATTTTCTGCTCTTGGACATCAATATTCGGTAATATTGAATAATATAGAATGTTAAATTATTACAACACCAACAAACTCAATAATGATTCTGAGAGTTTTGTCTTTAGAACGGTCGACACTTCCGATATATTCAGAATTATTGATGACATCAAGAGCAAATCTCAGGGTGTAGATGGTGTTAATATTGATCTTATAAAACTCTGTTGTCCTATCATTTTACCTTACCTAACTCATGTCATTAATCACTGCCTTTTACGAAGTACATTTCCTAAAGTTTGGAAGATGGCATCGGTGATCCCTCTGCCGAAGAAGGGCAGTGTTAACACTCTCAAAGATATAAGGCCTATCAGCTTATTACCGGTCCTCTCAAAGGTCTTGGAAAAAGTTATGCACTCCCAGATACGGGTATTCTTGGACGAAAACAACATTCTACCAGATAATCGGTCTGGCTTCCGCAGTGGGTACAGTTGTACGACTGCTTTAACCCGAATAACTGACGACATTTTGGAGGCTCGCGATGATTCTAACAGGGTTACAGTACTAGCACTACTCGATTTTAGTAGAGCTTTCGATACAATTAATCACGAAATGCTTCTAGCTGTTTTAAGATATATTGGTTTTGGGCCGACTGCATTAATTTTATTAAGTGATTATCTGCTGGATAGGCTCCAGAGAGTCCAGCTTGCTGAGGGATTTTCCCGGTTTAGACTGGTAACTACGGGCGTTCCTCAGGGTTCCATATTGGGCCCACAGTTGTTCGCGTTGTATACTTCTAGTTTTTGTAAGCATATCCGTAAATGCTCTGCCCATATGTTCGCCGACGATACACAGCTGTACTACTCGTTCCATCTGAGAGAGTCTGTCCAGGCAGTGGCGGACATTAACAGCGATCTTTTAGTTATCTACGGCCTGGCCACCTCACATTCACTCGTGATCAATGCTGCGAAATCTAAGATTCTTCTGTTTGGTAGTCAAAGAGGTGTGTCTGAGCTGCGCAATCTGGCGAATTTCAGAGTTGGTAATGATACAATTCCCGTTGTTGAGGAAGCCAGGAACTTGGGTCTAATTATGGATGACAGTTTCAGGTATCAAACACAAATAACAAATTATATTAAGAAAGCGTACATGAACCTGAAACTGATCTATCCACACAGACATTCTTTGAGTGTGCGACTGAAGACCTTGCTCTGTGACTCGTTGGTACTGTCTCACTTCTCATATTGCTCTCAGATCTACGGCGCCTCCATTACTCAGGATTGCTCTAGGAGAATTCAAAGGGTGCAAAACTCATGTCTGCGGTTCATGTTTGGAATTAGAAAGTATGATAGAATCTCATATAGGCTTGCACATGTAGGTTGGCTTAACATGCATAATAGGCGCCGTTTACACTTTGCGGTGTTCTGTCATCGAATTATTACAAACCAAAGGCCTCCATACTTGTTCCGTGCAATTAAATTTCGCACAGATGTACACACATTGAATCTAAGGTTCAGGGGATTAATCACGCCACCAATTCACAGGACCTCTTTGTTTGAGAGAAGCTTTGCCTACCAGGTCTCGAAGGTTTTTAACGATGTTCCAAATTGTTTTAAGCAGCTATCACCTAGGCTGTTTCGTCGCGAATACAGGCGTCATCTACTTAGCGGTCAGCACGCGTAACTTGGAATTGTCAATACACACATATGCCTTGGGTATGGCGAGTGATGCCACAGGGGTGTATCGATTGTTTATTTTAGTTTATCGATTGTTTATCTTTGTTTTTTGGTTGTTGTTGTAAAGAGCGAACATAACAGAATACTTAGTTTAGGTTTAGGTTTAGGCATTTCTGTTTATAGTGTTATTTTATTTTTAGTCTATGGTATCGGTGGAAGAGCAAGGGGCGTCTTTGAACGCCCATTTGAACCGACACCATGTGATTTCCTTTTGTTGAGATTTGTGGAGCTATGTTTTGAATTTGTAAGTTTGTAACATTTGGAAATAAACTTATTATTATTATTATTATTATTATTATGCTCGATTCTTGTTCTTTGCACCTGAAGGACGAATCTAAGCCTAGCTGTGTTTTTGTAGGTTAACTAAACCCAACACCCCTATCAAAATTAATTTTTTTATCAAGAGGAGAATAAAAATATTTTTCCTAATTGTCCTTAATTATTCTATCACAAATAACAAAGCAGACCATCTTGGGTGTCATCTTGAATATCACGCTTCCGGTTAAGATTTCGATTTGGTTACCGCAATTTTCGTATTCAGCAGGGTCGAAAATTGGAGAAAGATCGGTTACAAAAATGTTATATAAAATGCCGCTTGCATGGTTAAGGAGACGTAGTTTACGAAAACATTCCTTGACTAATATTTTCAAAACGTTTTACTAAAGTATTTTCCACTGTTTTATTAATTTGTAGAAAGCTACATACTTGTGGGTTTGCTCATTGTTGCAAACCGCCATCCAACTAAGAGTATACCACTTCTGAATTTTTATAAGCTACTAACGCTAGGTTTTACAATCGCTGGTTAACTATAGGTTAGGAGTTCACCGAAAGTTAATTGAAAATTTGTGTTCTACAAATGAGGGTTATCGTCCAGGGTCTTGGTTAACTAATAGTTAATGTAACCTTTGCTACAAGTGTAGGTTAACTAAAAGTTATGGCATTTACCCTCATATAAACTAAAAATTTTGAAAAAATTAACTTTGATACGTTAAGACCCAAAATAATTAGGTATAGACCAAATTATTTTGAAGAATTCGATGGACATGACTTTTTTACTACGCTTCGATTGTCCAAAAGAACTGTTGGAAACTTATTAGATGAAACAGACACTGATTGATCTAGATTTAAAAATTCGAAATATCGTGGCGAGGTAGTCAGGATCCGCTTATGATTCTCAAATATTCAGAAATTCAGTGTTATGTGGGTCTTTCGAACAACGTAATTACCCTGGAAGTCTTATATTGGGAGGTAATGGTTATGGTGTTAAGCCATACCTGATAACGCCATTGCTTAATTCCAAAACTCCTGCTGAAACATCGTTTAATGAATCTCAAGTCAGACCACCGAATGTGGTTGAAAGGCAGTATGCTGTATGGAAGCGATGCTTTCCTGCACTTTCAATTGGTTTAATGACTTTTCTAGGTAAATCACAAGCAAATTATAGTAGCGACTGCCATATTGCACAATATTGCACAATATGGCATGTGATGAAAATGAGGTAGTTCCTCCAGAAGAGAAAAAATTTACAATAAATGCTGTGAATGTTGAACTGCAGCCAATACCACAGTTAAGAAACAGCAATGTGAATCTTTTAAATCGCGATGACTTCATTAACAATTTATTATTTCAGTAGGTTGTAAGTTAAACCAAAGACCATATAGAAAGAGACTATCACAACCTATATTAAAAAATGTGTAAGGCTTTTAAGGTCAAAATCGCTTAAAATCCCTCGAAGGGTAAACTCGTTTTATCCGTTTCTTCGTTGCTCCAGCCTCGATAAGCTAAACTCGAAAAATGCTTGCAGTGGTCTAGCGACATCTTCTTTAGTTGGGATTTTTGGTCACATTCGGCCCATAAGCTATTCCAGTCTTACATTGTATAGTCTTTGGTTAAACCAAAAGATAATAGCAATTTTTTGAAAATTGTAATGTCTTTTATATTCAAACATTTTTAATGTAATCATACAAAAACTAAAACAAATAGGTACAACTGCGAGGTTCTAGAAGCATAGTTTATACTAGCTAAGCTTAACGAATACATAATAATTCTTCATAAATGTTGAAAAACCGGTTGCAAACAATGTATCGGCCCATCAAAAAGTTAGCGACCTCTTTGTTATGGAATCGTTATGTACCAGAAACTGACCGTTAGGGAACGTAGAAGTATTTGAAGGTTTTACCTAGTAGTTTAAGGCATTGTAATACGTACACCCTCATTACGATGCTTATAAACACAGCGGGGTGGTATTAGCACTTGAAAGAGTCTAACAAACGTTAAATGATCGGGCCGCTTATTTCTCTAGTAATTGAAACAAAAATTTTTTAATAAGTTTTCGATTAATCAACTAAAGGCAAATTACTACCATAAAATTGTGATATTTGCAAATCTGACATGTATGAGACAGATTACAGATGACGACAAGCCTTCACAAGTAACGTTCAAATAACACAATTTTATTATTACCAACTTAAAAAAAAAGTTAACGTCATGGTTACATTCCCAACGGCACAAAAATTTTGTAGAACGAATTCTTTAATTAACCCAAAGTTAACCAAGGAGTAGCGGTAACCTAACCCAACCGCTTAACCAGCTATTGTAAAACTGGGTGTAAGTTCGACCAGCAAGACAAATGCACAGATGCACATATGCAGTAATTCATATCGTAGACCATTGTTTACTTAATTCAGAATCGTGCGTATCTCTAAATGTTCCCATGTGTCTTCTATTGCTTTAAAGTTTATTTTAGTAGGTAAATTTAAAAAGATATTGTAGCATTTGATTTTATTAAATTTAGTACGTGACTAAAGTTTATATTGCAAAAAATGAAAAAAGACAGACATAAACATACTCTTCTTAGGTTATTTATGTGTAAACCATGATCGGGTTATTAAACACGGTACATACTCCCTTAGTATTAAAATGGAATTGACATTGAATTGGCGTGATGTATATTGGGAGAGCGTCATTGTCCTGGCGCCTGCGACAATAAAATAGAGGATCCTAATGGAGTACTGATTAGGTGAGTTATTAATATAGGATATTCAAATAAATTATTTACGCGTTATTGAGTTTTCGCATTTGATATCGTAAATTGTGGGTAAAACTTAACAAATGTGTGATGTCACAAAATCATAAATTTATCTCTTACAATCAAGTGGCGGTATTGTTATTTAAAATTGTAACGACGTCGAACTTGTTAGTGACGTATAAATAGTATTTACGACAGGAAGAAGTTCTAAGTGGGTTTACAAAGCTTATTCGTAGGGTAAACCATGGGTGAACGCCGATGATTAATAACAACGCCAACAGTTTGCTTGTAAAGTGACAATGGTCGAAGACGAGGGTGTTCTGTTCCGGGATCCAGCACGGGCGCAGCACTCCAACAGAACCTTTTATAACTCGCAATCACTCAATATATCAAACTAAAACTGCCACGAGCTCGTAACACGTACGTGCATAAATTTCGAACATCTATTCCAATTTTGTGAAAACTTAATAAAATATCTGTCAGAAACAAAACTCGCTTTAAAAAAATTAAAACTAAATAATAGGTATTTAAACTACATACAGGTCCTTTGTGCAATTTTTACACTACACTAAAGAGCCGTAGGCTACTCGTTCGTTTGAGTTATATATTACTATAATTCCCCTACAATTTTCATAAAACATATAAGTATAAATAAAAAGAATTAAAATCAATTTACCTTTAGGCACAATTTTTAAAACCGCACACCACTTTATAATTATTCAAAAATTTTAATAAATAAACTCTTTGATCTCCTCTTCGTGTAATTCTCTAACACAAAAAAATTATTCCAATTCTTTTTTTAATTACCCAAAAGATACCCCCAGGGCCGTAGCCAAGTGTACGCCAGAGCAGGAAAACTTTAAGCCTGTTCTTGACAGAGCTTGCTAAGGATTTCGAAATAAGACGAATCCGTCACGAAATCTCTGAAACGGCTGAACCGATTGACTTAAAATTAGGCATAGGGTCTTATCAGATAACAACGGAGTGCAGGTCTCGGGTGGAATGAAATTAAACGGGCGACCTCGAGTACATTTACACTACGTTAGGTTGTAAACGCCGGATAAAAATTTAACCATGGCATCGCAGATGCTAATTTTTTCTGTATCAGAGGCAGAATCTTAAGGATTCGTAACACTCTGACACGTGTAAAAAAACGCATCGTTACAAATGTATAGTATTCTTTTCTTTTCTAACGTCTTGGTCTTAAGGCTCGTCTTCACACACAGGTTTGCCTTGGCTTCCGGTTTGCCTGTGCAGGCGGCCTGCACAGGCCACCTGAATGCAGTCCAGACCGCCTGCACAGGCCAAACCTGTGTGTGTGTGAAGAAGAGCCTTTAAAATAATCAACTTAATCGTAAAGTCTTGTGTTGACACAACAGATTTTTTTCTAAAATTATATGTATTAAAAAATTCCATAAATACCTAACCCAGTTTTTATTTTTTGGTGACAGTTTTAGGGGGGTGAGGGGCGATATATTTGAAATCTAACGCCCTCTTTCGGCTATAACAGTAAACTTAAGTTTACATCTGTGGTAAATACAGATCAATAAATAGCGACTAATTAATATGTTAATACCATATGAGGTCAGTCCGACCCTGAACTGTTACGCGTAAGGATGGGTGTTTACTGTGTGGACGAGGGATTCCTCTTCAACTATTTGAGATATCAAAATCAATTGTAGCACGGTAATACCTGATCATTGTACCTACATTTAAAAAATATTTAGGTACATACAAAAGAAATAGAACACCCTATATATTTTTACAGATTTGGATTTCTGTTTTTTTTGTGAGTGAGAGGTAGGAATCTTCGAAAGACACAACATCGCCCGCTACGATGTGGTAGTGTGGGATTCTTACTCACTAAAACCACCCCTCAAAAGGGTTTTGAGAAGAAGTATGGAAAGAAAGGTCGGGTGTAGAATTATTATGAAAATCGTGCAGAATAACAGAATAGAATAAAGCAACAGAGCATGGAAAGATATAGTATGGATTCAGATTCTGTGAGTTTTCATTCGGCCTGGATCACCAAAGTCGAGATGTCGCGTCTCGAAATCTCACAAACGCCGGCGCACCACAATTTCCAAGTTGTCCATATCCGGTGGCCACAGCTGCCATCCCCCGGCGTCACAAGAAGCGCGATACTGTTCTATTAGATTAGAGTCAGAGGACACCACAGAAACAGGTGCTCGGACGTTTGCCGCTGCCCACAGGAGCACGTATTAATGGGGACCGGACCCATTTTGTTTAAATATTCCAAGAAAGAGCTATGACCCGTGACGAAATTAAACAGATGCCGAGTCATAAAGCCTCTCTGAAAACCCTAAAACCTCATAAATTCCTCCCTGACTGTAAAATTGGCGAAGAAGTGATCCGCCAACGCCTAAAGGGGTGACGCAGCCAGCTCCTCCGCAAAAACCTCCCGTTCAAGCTGGCGTGCTAGGTGTTTGATGTAAGACGGCGGCAGCGCTTATGAGGCGTATGGCCTAGAATACCGCACGTCCAACCTCGCCCTCGCCACCAGCAGCTCATGCGCCTCCACAGTCACCCGAACGAACACCGCAAAGTCACACAGTCCAACTGTCGCAACGCGGCCCCGGCGAAAAAGCAACCACAGCTTCCTTCAGTGCCGTCTGTAGCATGCTGCATCCGACGGACAGTTTGTTCCCGCCGCTCTTCTCCCGAGTAAGTCGCAACTGTCACAAGTGCACAGTTCTTTGGAAGGGGGTTTAAAATGGCGCCAATACGTCCAAATGGGAGTCGGCGTCCAGGGTGGTGCCGAAAAGATTCCGGCAGCGGTCCGTCTAATTTATTGTATGTCGCTATATTAGATCGCCATCCTACACGCCAAGTCTCGTCTTCCTCCTGAGGAAAAAGGTTATCAGAGAAAGATATAGTGGAGGACGGCCGGTCAGGAGCATCAAGGTCGACGTAGAAGAGGTCCTATATGCCCTCGCTATTGCTATCAGCAGAGGACGCTGGGCTGACAGCAATGCGCCTCTGGCGTACGATTTTGTTAATATATCCACGGCATACGAGATCATGGGTAGGAAGAAACCCCTATAAATTGCGAAAATATTGGAGGGCGAGAGTCCGTACTCGTCTGCTAGCGAATTTCTGGTAAAATGTAGACACTAAATTTGCAAAAATATGCAGGGTGTTTTATTTGAAAAATCTTAAAAAATTATATTGGGACACCCTATTATTATCCTATTAAGTAGGTCTAATAATCATTTACGCCAAAGTTGGTTTTGATAACTCGAAGGGTTAAGGAGCAATTCTCCGTCCAATTTTGGGTGCAAATGCTTACACGTTCGATAATTAGTAACTAAGCAACAAGTTTACAAATAAAATTTCAAAAAGTATGATGAAATTCTTATTAACATTTACTTAACACTTAACAGTAACTAATGAAGCACTTCTAGGCATCTCAAAACTTGAAATTTGGTACCAATATATATCATGTCCTCAAGAATTATAAAAAAAGTCTTCAAGTCCTGTAAACCCCTCGGGGGACAAATTAAGGGTGGGAGACAACTCCCCCATTTTTATTAGAGGAAATCAGAAATCAGGCAGAATCTATCTAGAGATCTTTGAAGTGTGTTCTACAACGACACCAAATTCCAAGTTCCTAGGATGCTTGAAAGTGCTTGTGACTCAAAGTAACATAATCATCTTAGGAGTTAGCTGAAAAATAATATTACTGAGAAAAGCCAACTCCTTGATTGAATTTTAATGAAATCTTTTTTATTGAGTTCTAAATACCCTAAAGATCAAAGTTTATACTGTAAAAAAAATGTGCATTTGCCTCATCATCTTTTTAACCAATTCTTATGATTTAGTTACTTTGAATCTTAAGGACTTTTAAGCATGCTAAGAATTTGAAATTTGGTGTCATTGTACATTACACTCTAAGGATCCATAGAAAAGTCTTATTTCGTCTAAAAAGTAAGGAAGGCGTCTCCCCTCCCCTTTCAATCGGCCCCAGAGAGTTTTCAAGACTTGAAGACTTTTTTTATAAATCTTGAGGACATGATATACATTGGTACCAAATATCAAGTTTTAATTTTTATGATTTTGATAATTGAATTCACAAGAATTGGTTTAAAAAGGTGATGAGGCAAATGCACACTTTTTAACGGTATAAACTTTGATCTTTAGGTTATTTAGAACTAAATAAAAAAAATTTCATCAAAATTGTTTCAAGGCGTGAGTTCTTCGCAGTAAAATCCTCGTTCACTCCACTAACAGAGATACTGTAAAAAAATTGTGCATTTGCCTCATTATCTTTTTAACCAATTCTTGTGATTTAGTTACTTTGAATCTTAAGCACTTTTAAGCATCCTAAGAACTTGAAATTTGGTGTCATTGTAAATTACACTTTAAGCATCCTTAGAAAGGTATTATTTTGTCTAAAAAGTAAGGAAGGCGTCTCCCCTCCCCTTTCAATCGGCCCCAGAGGGTTTTCAAGACTTGAAGACTTTTTTTATAAATCTTGAGGACATGATATACATTGGTACCAAATTTCAAGTTTTAATTTTTATGATTTTAAAAATTGAATTCACAAGAATTGGTTTGAAAAGGTGATGAGGCAAATGCACACTTTTTAACGATATGAACTTTGATCTTTAGGTTATTTAGAACTAAAGAAAAAGAATTTCATCAAGATTTGTTTAAGGCGTGGGTTCTTCGCAGTAAAACCCTCGTTCACTCCACTAACAGAGCTACTGTAAAAAAATTGTGCATTTGCCTCATTATCTTTTTAACCAATTCTTGTGATTTAGTTACTTTGAATCTTAAGCACTTTTAAGCATCCTAAGAATTTGAAATTTGGTGTCATTGTACATTACACTCTAAGGATCCATAGAAAAGTCTTATTTCGTCTAAAAAGTAAGGAAGGCGTCTCCCCTCCCCTTTCAATCGGCCCCAGAGAGTTTTCAAGACTTGAAGACTTTTTTTATAAATCTTGAGGACATGATATACATTGGTACCAAATATCAAGTTTTAATTTTTATGATTTTGATAATTGAATTCACAAGAATTGGTTTAAAAAGGTGATGAGGCAAATGCACACTTTTTAACGGTATAAACTTTGATCTTTAGGTTATTTAGAACTAAATAAAAAAAATTTCATCAAAATTGTTTCAAGGCGTGAGTTCTTCGCAGTAAAATCCTCGTTCACTCCACTAACAGAGATACTGTAAAAAAATTGTGCATTTGCCTCATTATCTTTTTAACCAATTCTTGTGATTTAGTTACTTTGAATCTTAAGCACTTTTAAGCATCCTAAGAACTTGAAATTTGGTGTCATTGTAAATTACACTTTAAGCATCCTTAGAAAGGTATTATTTTGTCTAAAAAGTAAGGAAGGCGTCTCCCCTCCCCTTTCAATCGGCCCCAGAGGGTTTTCAAGACTTGAAGACTTTTTTTATAAATCTTGAGGACATGATATACATTGGTACCAAATTTCAAGTTTTAATTTTTATGATTTTAAAAATTGAATTCACAAGAATTGGTTTGAAAAGGTGATGAGGCAAATGCACACTTTTTAACGATATGAACTTTGATCTTTAGGTTATTTAGAACTAAAGAAAAAGAATTTCATCAAGATTTGTTTAAGGCGTGGGTTCTTCGCAGTAAAACCCTCGTTCACTCCACTAACAGAGCTACTGTAAAAAAATTGTGCATTTGCCTCATTATCTTTTTAACCAATTCTTGTGATTTAGTTACTTTGAATCTTAAGCACTTTTAAGCATGCTAAGAATTTGAAATTTGGTGTCATTGTACATTACACTCTAAGGATCCATAGAAAAGTCTTATTTCGTCTAAAAAGTAAGGAAGGCGTCTCCCCTCCCCTTTCAATCGGCCCCAGAGAGTTTTCAAGACTTGAAGACTTTTTTTATAAATCTTGAGGACATTATATACATTGGTACCAAATATTAAGTTTTAATTTTTATGATTTTGATAATTGAATTCACAAGAATTGGTTTATAAAGGTGATGAGGCAAATGCACACTTTTTAACGGTATAAACTTTGATCTTTAGGTTATTTAGAACTAAATAAAAAAAATTTCATCAAAATTGTTTCAAGGCGTGAGTTCTTCGCAGTAAAATCCTCGTTCACTCCACTAACAGAGATACTGTAAAAAAATTGTGCATTTGCCTCATTATCTTTTTAACCAATTCTTGTGATTTAGTTACTTTGAATCTTAAGCACTTTTAAGCATCCTAAGAACTTGAAATTTGGTGTCATTGTAAATTACACTTTAAGCATCCTTAGAAAGGTATTATTTTGTCTAAAAAGTAAGGAAGGCGTCTCCCCTCCCCTTTCAATCGGCCCCAGAGGGTTTTCAAGACTTGAAGACTTTTTTTATAAATCTTGAGGACATGATATACATTGGTACCAAATTTCAAGTTTTAATTTTTATGATTTTAAAAATTGAATTCACAAGAATTGGTTTGAAAAGGTGATGAGGCAAATGCACACTTTTTAACGATATGAACTTTGATCTTTAGGTTATTTAGAACTAAAGAAAAAGAATTTCATCAAGATTTGTTTAAGGCGTGGGTTCTTCGCAGTAAAACCCTCGTTCACTCCACTAACAGAGCTACTGTAAAAAAATTGTGCATTTGCCTCATTATCTTTTTAACCAATTCTTGTGATTTAGTTACTTTGAATCTTAAGCACTTTTAAGCATCCTAAGAACTTGAAATTTGGTGTCATTGTACATTACACTCTAAGGATCCATAGAAAGGTCTTATTTCGTTTAAAAAGTAAGAAAGGCGTCTCCCCTTCCCTTTCAATCAGCCCCAGAGAGTTTTCAAGACTTGAAGACTTTTTTATAAATCTTGAAGACATGATATACATTGGTACCAAATTTCAAGTTTTATGATTTTAAAAATTGAATTCACAAAAATTGGTTTAAAAAGGTGATGAGGCAAATGCACACTTTTTAACGATATAAACTTTGATCTTTAGGTTATTTAGAACTAAATAAAAAGAATTTCATCAAGATTTGTTTAAGGCGTGAGTTCTTCGCAGTAAAACGCTCGTTCACTCCACTAACAGAGGAAATTTGTAATACTTTGTATGTAGTAGAAAATTTTTTGAACACTAATTGAGATGGCTTTTTTTTTGATTTAATATTTTATTTAAACAGATTATGTGTTGGTGACTTTATTGACTTTGGATATTAGAGACTTTGTTTATTTAAAACATTAATTTTTTAAGTGCTCTCGTCGATAATTTAAAATGGAGACCATTTTCTGCCGTTTGGAAGTTGGTGTGGAATAAATGGGTACGGTATAATAAAAAAGACAGTATGCGGTATATAATATATTTTTATATTTTTCTATCATTACACAGTACTTTCCACTACGTCCCACGCGACAAATCATTAAGTGGCAAGAGAAACCCATGTCGACGATGAAGTTGGTGCGACGTGTGTAGTCGTTGGATTCCCCCGTCCTCTTAAGACCACTAAGTGCCGGAAGGCACAAACTTCTTCGACGGGGTGCTTCTGCCTTCGTCTTTGCGTACGACGTTAGTAATTTCACCGAAATATTCTTCGCGAGTAAAAGTAACTTATTTTATAAAAAAGCTCGGATAATTTCGTTGGCAAATATCGATAAGATAAATTAGAACTCACATGTGCGACCGATGGCGCTACGATGAAAAGCACAAGAGAAGGAGATAAAACTATGTAGGAGTTATAAGTGCATATTTTATTACTTATTGGCAGTGTAAGTGTAAGAGAGAACGACTCTGTAATCGAGTACACAAAAATTCTTTTGAAACTAAGATATGATATACATGACGATTTCTTTTCTTATACAAATAACTAAACAAATGCTAATTTATACAAAAGTAATATTTTTTTTATTATTAATATTTATTTATTTTCGTGACTAGTTTTTAATTTTACTCTAAATAGTAAGCGCACTAACGTGTAATTAAACCGAACTTTTAAAGTAAATAGTAGTGGCCCACTTTCGACTACCTTAAGAGCCACCCTTTACTTTAAAAGATGTTTACCAGCGTTATTTTTTTAAAAGGTAAAAATTTGTGTGTGGCCTTCGACTTAATAAATATTAAATCACCTTTATTTTATGTAACAAACAAGGTAGGTATGTCGGAATGTAAATTACAGCGCGACAAGTAAGTTGTTTTATAATTGGGTCGAAATTGGGGTAAATTTTTTTAATTGACATTTTTTACCTCTGCAAAAAAGTAGTAGAAAAAAATGAAATAGGAAGGATGGCATCTTCGGTCATGGATCACTCGGTTATTATCACCTGCTCAACTCGGCATGGCGCCTTCTCTGCCCACGCAATTCTTTACCTTTTACGCCGTAAGACACTGCTACACCGTACGTTTGAAAGGTTATTTATTTCAAATTGGCCGTTAAAATAATGTGAATGCATAATGTGATTTGTCCGATAATTTTTAGAATATTTTTCAAAATTGGAACTAACGTCTGTTGCTCTAATTACACATAAATGGCGTTTCTAACGAACTATTTAGTTATTAAGTAGAAAGGAACCGATCGACGAATCAACACCTAATAGAAATGTTTTAACCTAATTGTTATGCTCTTTAACATATTTAATTATCTAAATGGAACTAATCAAGACAGCTTTATAATTAACAACGTAACATTTTAGACAGTGTCGTATTTTGATAATTCTAATTACTAAATCCACTTATTAAATATTAATCCGTCCATTAAGCTCTACATGTAAATAAAGCAACAATATTGCGAAAGATTCAAACGTACGCCACTGGTATCAACTAATATTTCAAAACTATCAAATACAGTTGACAATATAAATAGTTAAAGTCTCAATTTTGCAATCTATAAACAGTCATTAAGTTTATAACAGTAATAAAGAATTTTATTAAGCCAAGTTTAAATTCCACGTTCTGATGTTTATTAATTTCCACTTATTGTGGTGTGTGGTAGCGTTTAAGATTTCAGCTAAAAGGCTCCGAGCTTCAAATTTTCTCATTTCCTTCTTCAAACAGGAACTTTATAGAATAGGAGTCAAACACAAAATTTTACTAAAAACCTTAGTAATTAATTACGCTCAAATTACGTAATCCTATAAAATTGACTCAATTTGAGTCTGGTTTTTACTTCCTTCCACTCAAAGCGATTATAAATATTTTGAAAAAATTTTACAAATTTCTCAACTAAGCCTGTCACTTTAACCCTACAAAGGTCACGATTTGAAACGACCAAAAATACCATTGGGGTCCGTTGTACCCCAATTAGTAGAGCTAGAAATGCCAAAACTATGACTTTTTTTTTTAATTTATGGTGGCTTTAAGATATTTAAAGCTTCAATAATAATTTTATAAGAAGAAATTACAATTTCCATACAAAATAATAAAAAAAAAAATTTCAATGACTTATAAAATATCGATAATTATCGATAATATCGAAAATATCGGTATTATCGAAAAAAACATATTTTCGATATTAACGATAGTTTCGATAATATCGATATTATTTTTTTATTTAGTTCAAAATAACCTAAAGATCAAAGTTTATATCGTTAAAAAGTGTGCATTTGCTTCATCACCTTTTTAAACCAATTCTTGTGAATTCAACTTTCAAAATCATAAAAATTAAAACTTGAAATTTGGTACCAACCTTTCTATGGATCCTTAGAGTGTAATGTACAATGACACCAAATTTCAAGTTCTTAGGATGCTTAAAAGTGCTTAAGATTCAAAGTAACTAAATCACAAGAATTGGTTAAAAAGATAATGAGGCAAATGCACAATTTTTTACAGTATCTCTGTTAGTGGAGTGAACGAGGGTTTTACTGCGAAGAACTCACGCCTTGAACAAATTTTGATGAATTGTTTTTATTTAGTTCTAAATAACCTAAAGATCAAAGTTTATATTGTTAAAAAGTGTGCATTTGCCTCATCACCTTTGTAAACCAATTCTTGTGAATTCAATTTTCAAAATCATAAAAATTAAAACTTGAAATTTGGTACCAATGTATATCATGTCCTTAAGATTTATAAAAAAAGTCTTCAAGTCTTGAAAATCCTCTGGGGCCGATGGAAAGGGGAGGGGAGACGCCTTCCTTACTTTTTAGACGAAATAAGACCTTTCTATGGATCCTTAGAGTGTAATGTACAATGACACCAAATTTCAAGTTCTTTGGATACTTAAAAGTGCTTAAGAGGAGGCGGATCTGGCCATGTCTAGAAAATGTTTTGCCGCAGTGTGCAAAAATTTCTTTTTGTAAAAAAAAAATTAAAAAAGCCGTGTGTTCTGAAGTCACTAATGAGGTATAGTACCACAAAAAAAATAGTGTAAAAAATTTGTTCTTTTTTGTCTACATGTAATTAGGGGTAATCCCTGTTTGTAGATATTATTTTCTTCTAATAAATTAAAATTAAAATTAAAATTAAGATTCAAAGTAACTAAATCACAAGAATTGGTTAAAAAGATAATGAGGCAAATGCACAATTTTTTACAGTATCTCTGTTAGTGGAGTGAACGAGGGTTTTACTGCGAAGAACTCACGCCTTGAACAAATTTTGATGAATTGTTTTTATTTAGTTCTAAATAACCTAAAGATCAAAGTTTATATTGTTAAAAAGTGTGCATTTGCCTCATCACCTTTGTAAACCAATTCTTGTGAATTCAATTTTCAAAATCATAAAAATTAAAACTTGAAATTTGGTACCAATGTATATCATGTCCTCGAGATTTATAAAAAAAGTCTTCAAGTCTTGAAAACCCTCTGGGGCCGATGGAAAGGGGAGGGGAGACGCCTTCCTTACTTTTTAGACGAAATAAGACCTTTCTATGGATCCTTAGAGTGTAATGTACAATGACACCAAATTTCAAGTTCTTTGGATACTTAAAAGTGCTTAAGATTCAAAGTAACTAAATCACAAGAATTGGTTAAAAAGATAATGAGGCAAATGCACAATTTTTTACAGTATCTCTGTTAGTGGAGTGAACGAGGGTTTTACTGCGAAGAACTCACGCCTTGCACAAATTTTGATGAATTGTTTTTATTTAGTTCTAAATAACCTAAAGATCAAAGTTTATATTGTTAAAAAGTGTGCATTTGCCTCATCACCTTTGTAAACCAATTCTTGTGAATTCAATTTTCAAAATCATAAAAATTAAAACTTGAAATTTGGTACCAATGTATATCATGTCCTTAAGATTTATAAAAAAAGTCTTCAAGTCTTGAAAACCCTCTGGGGCCGATGGAAAGGGGAGGGGAGACGCCTTCCTTACTTTTTAGACGAAATAAGACCTTTCTATGGATCCTTAGAGTGTAATGTACAATGACACCAAATTTCAAGTTCTTAGGAGGCTTGAAAGTGCTTAAGATTCAAAGTAACTAAATCACAAGAATTGGTTGAAAAGATAATGAGGCAAATGCACAATTTTTTACAGTATCTCTGTTAGTGGAGTGAACGAGGGTTTTACTGCAAAGAACTCACGCCTTGAACAAATTTTGATGAATTTTTTTTTATTTAGTTCTAAATAACCTAAAGATCACAGTTTATATCGTTAAAAAGTGTGCATTTGCCTCATCACCTTTTTAAACCAATTCTTGTGATTCAATTTTCAAAATCATAAAAATTAAAACTTGAAATTTGGTACCAATGTATATCATGTCCTCAAGATTTATAAAAAAAGTCTTCAAGTC
Source organism: Malthinus seriepunctatus (assembly GCA_963924605.1). Classification (NCBI taxonomy): domain Eukaryota; kingdom Metazoa; phylum Arthropoda; class Insecta; order Coleoptera; family Cantharidae; genus Malthinus; species Malthinus seriepunctatus. The sequence goes on from OZ004605.1 coordinate 3,679,010, forward strand.
TTGAAAACCTTCTGCGGCCGATTAAAAGGGGAGGGGAGACGCCTTCCTTACTTTTTAGACGAAATAAGACCTTTCTATGGATCCTTAAAGTGTAATTTAAAATGACACCAAATTTCAAGTTCTTAGGATGCTTAAAAGTGCTTAAAATTCAAAGTAACTAAATCACAAGAATTGGTTAAAAAGATGATGAGGCAAATGCACATTTTTTTACAGTATAAACTTTGATCTTTAGGGTATTTAGAACTCAATAAAAAAGATTTCATTAAAATTCAATCAAGGAGTTGGCTTTTCTCGAATATTTCGATATTGTCGAAAATATTAATTTTATCGAAATATCGATATCGCTTTTATCTACTATCCTTATTCAAAAATATTGATATTATCGATAATATCAATAAAAAGTACCAGACCTATTCTCAACCTTTTCAAATGAAACAGTATATAAATTTAAAGATTTGAATTCTTGGTAAGATGAAGATACTGACTTAGCAAAATATACAGGATGTTCTATTAGAAAAATTATATTGCAACACCCTGTATATTTTTGAAATTTAGTATCTATATTTTACCAGGAATCTAAATCTGTAACAATATATAGGGTGTTTCATTAAAAAAGTCGAGAAAAATTGCATTTTGCGTAAAGTGATTACCCTGTATAGCATATTACACTGTTCAAAACAATTTATCAGGTATTTTATAAGCCGGCCGTTATCAAAAGTCAGCGGAATAAACGGATTTTAATAATCCAGATTACAGCCCTGGCATTATGGCTCCAAAGTTGGACTCTGTTTTGGCATTAAAGTGATAACATCTCCAGAACATTTACTGGTAGGTACATAAAGGTCTCAAAAATAAGTGAGGCAATTACTATATTTATTTTCTTTTCTAATCAACGCCGGTCCGGCTATTTGATGTATGGATGTACCAACCTACCACAAAAGACAGGGCGATACGTCATAACGTATGACCGCCATACGTAACATTTAACATTGATGAACTATAGTTCATTTTGAACTACCTATTCAATTGAACTAGTTCATTTCGGTGAACTAGTTCAGTATGAACTATTCAGCAAAATTAACTTCAATTCCCACCTCTAAATGATAGTTATCGATTAGTTATGAATAATTATCGATATATCGATAAGTATGGATGTATCGATAACTAGCGATAACTATCCATATATCGATATACTGAATATATCAATTTTTTTAAATATAGATACTTTCAATAATTTTTTTTGTATGGTCCAGGTGTACTTTAACCCTCCATAGGCGTGCTTTGGTCCCCTGGATCAATGTGAGTGTATTGGGGTAATATTTCAAAATCAAATTTTGAGGGGTGACTACCAATTTAAAAAAAAAATTATTTCCCATTCAACTAACCAAGGATCGCCTTGATATCTGTACAATATCTACAACCGCTATGTTAAAAATCAAAAAAATAGTTTGCTAGTTTTACAGGGAAAATTGAATAGAATTGTTACTGCAATCTGAATTTTCTTTAAAATTAAAATTGTTTAAATGTATCCATTTGTAAAATTTGACAAAGCGTAATTTTTATTAAAAATAAAATCGTTGTAGCGTAAATAATGTTAAAATTTAAAAAAAAAATTTTACATGCGCTAATTTCGCAAAACGAATTGTTTGATTATGAAGTGTAAACAAATAATTACAACACGAACACGATATTGTACAGTTTGCCAATTTATTTTGTTACATTAATGTGTAAATGTAAATTTGTTTAGTAACTTTTAAGAGTGGTTTCGTTTTTTATTGTATTTAGTTGGGTAAAAATTTTAAATTTCATTCCAAGATGATCTAATTTTTTTTAAATTACCCACGCTGCAACAAATTACCAAATTACATATTTTTTATGTAAAAACTAATTTATTTTTTAACCCCTGAGAAAATAATCTCTTTTTCTCAAGAATTGCTAGTTGAAAGCTTCAGGCTCTTGCGTAACTTCAGTTTCAAATATCACTAGAAATATGAAACCATTCCAAATTCTTATTTACCTACTAAAACTTTTAAATAATTTCCTTTTTGAAATTTCATTTAGTTATATGATCAAAGCACAACCTTTGTAATACCGGGTGGGGTCCAAACGGACCCCACTGTCTGTTTTTGACTTGCCTTTATCGTAATAATTTTTTGTTTGTTTAAACGCTTTTAGGAATAATCTTCTTTTATTGTGTTTAATAACTGAAAACGATATACAGTGTGTCCAGTATAACGTGCACAGCATGGGGATCTCGGAAACCGTAAGAGATACGAAGTCGGTTAAATGGAAACAATTGTGCACGATTTTATGGCCACCTCGATACTGCTTTTGTTTTTTGAAAACAATTATTAATTATTAGCACTCTAGATATTTAGGAAAAACTGAAAAATTGCATTTTCTTTAAATGCTTATAACTTTTTTATTACTGGAGATAATTTCAATTTTCAAAAAACAGAAAATAGGCACTACTAAAATGCAAATAATTAATTCATAAAATAATTTTTTTTGTTCGCCGTTTTGGAGATATGATGCAAACTTATGTTTTTTTAAATACAAACCTAACCTCAACTTTATGTCATTGAAAAGCTAATTTTTTTCTCTTTTCAAAAATGTAAGGGTTGATTATTATATTTGTAAATTTTTTTAGAAGGTACTTTTTTTCGAATTATTTTAATCGTTTTTTTGATATTTATTTATTTAATTCAGTTGTTTCTTTTTTATGAAATTGTTTCATAGCAAACTTGATTTTTAAAATTTATTTGAACATAAACAACAAAATATTCTATTTTAGTATTACCGTAAAGGAATTAAAAAAATTAACCCTTATATTTTTGAAAAGAGAAAAAAATTAGCTCTTTAAAAACATAAAAATGAGGTTAGGTTTGTATTTAAAAAAACATAAGTTTGCATCATATCTCCAAAACGACGCATTAAAAAAAATATTTTATGAATTAATTATTTGCATTTTAGTAGTGCCTATTATCTCCTTTTTGAAAATTGAAATTATCTTCAGTAATAAAAAAGTTATAAGCATTTAAAGAAAATGCAATTTTTGAGTTTTTCCTAAATATCTAGAGTGCTAATAATTGTTTTCAAAAAACAAAAGCAGTATCGAGGTGGCCATAAAATCGTGCACAATTGTTTCCATTTAACCGACTTCGTATCTCTTACGGTTTCCGAGATCCCCATGCTGTGCACGTTATACTGGACACACTGTATAGGGTGGGTCTTTAGGTCTTTACTATGTGAACGGAGGATTGCTCCTTAACGATTCGAGATATCAAAAACAATTTTATTTTTGATCTACATTTTAAAAATATTTACGTGCGGGTGACACGCCAGCCTGGCAAAAAATTGAGTAACTGAAAATCGATTAATCGATTCTTTGAAAAACCTTTTAATCGCGATTAATCGAAGAAACGAATAATCGATTAATAAAAGAGTTGAATAATCGATTATTCGAAGAATCGAATAATCAATTGATCAAAGTAGAGATGGAAATTGTAGTTCATTTTGCTGAATAGTTCAGAGTGAACTAGTTCACCGAAATGAACTACTTCTATTGAATAGTTCAAAATCAACTATAGTTCATCAATGAACGAATGAACTATTATCATCGATATAGTTATAAGTTATAGTAGACATCATCGATGAACTATAGTTCATCAATGAACTATATAGTTCATCAATGTTAAATGTTACGTATGACGTATCGCCCTGTCTTTTGTAGTAGGTTGGTACATCCATACATCAAATTGCCGGACCGGCGTTGATTAGAGAGGAAAATAAATATAGTAATTGCCTTAAAAATCATAAAATAAGTTCAAGTTCAAATGACCTAGTATGTAGTTATTCTAGATCTTGTTACTTCTAGACACAAATTTTACAAAAATATGGCGATATGTTTCTTCAGGCGGTGAACTACAAGTTGAAGTTAGTAAAAGTGTAAAATTCACAAACATGACCATTTATACAAAGATAAAATTACCTGCATGGGAAAGAAATTTACTTAAAAACTAGATTTAAAAGAATTTAAAGGGTGAAAGTATATAAAGTAATAGAACAAAGTGCAAAAACAGAAAGTACCGAATTTTTACCTTTTTTTGTCACCCCTATACCCACCTGCTTACCTACTACTTTAGTTGATTTTAGAATAGGTATTGAAAAATTATTTCAAAAGATTTTTTTTAAATTACTAGAGAAATAAGCGGCTCGGGACATTCAACGTTTGTTTGATTATTTCAAGTGCTAATACCACTCCGCTGTGTTTATGAGCAACGTAATGAAATGAAGGTCAGAGGGTGTACAGATTACAATTCCCTAAACTAACAGGTAACAGCTTCAAAAATTTAACATAATTTAAAAAGCAAAGCGAATAGTAACCTATAGTTCAAAACGAACTAGTTCCTTTAGAGAAAGTGACATAGTTCGTGTTATTAGTGATTGGTTTTTATGAAACACAACGACGAAGTGCAAAGATTGAGCTATATTGTATTTTGTATTCGCTGTAGGAGCTATTCGTTCAACAATATCAATTTCAAATAATGCAAATAAGTTAGTTTTTATAAGAAATCCCGAAAACGAGCGAAGCGAAGAATAACAAAGTATTAGTTCAAAATTTACTAAGCGAAGTGAATAAGTTCAAAACGAACTATAGTTCAAAACGAACTAGTTCGTTTAGAGAAAGTGACATAGTTCATCTACGACATAGTTCAGTACAAGTGAATAGTTCATTTGAACTATTCGCTCACGAACTACCCATCTCTAGATCATCGATTCATCGATTACTCGAAAGCTTTTGCCAGTCTAAGTACATACAGTGTAATTCACAAAGGAATGCCAGCCCAAACTGATGCATTTTAAGGGAACACTTTGTATATATTTATAAATTCGGGCCCCGTTACATTAAGAAATAAAAATTTTGAGACCTTTATGTACCTACCAGTAAATGTTCTGGAGATATTATCACTTTAATGCCTAATACAACAAACAGTATTAGTTCATAATTTACTAGTTCGTTTTTCTATGAAAACGAACGTTCAAAACGAACTAGTTCGTTTAAAGAAAGTGACATAGTTTATCTAGTTCAGTACAAGTGAATAGTTCATTTGAACTATTCGGTCACGAACTACCAATCTCTACATCGATATTTATCGATATATTGATACTTATCCATAAGTGGATAATTTTACATAACTTTTGATAACTATTCATAACTAATTGATAACCATCGATATACCTAAAATATCTTTTAATATAATAGTCGATATATAGATAGTTATCGATGTATCGACAAGGAGTGGACGATATTGAGAATTTCATATCGATATTTAAAAATCATTGATATTTACCGATATATCGATATCTAAATATCGGTATATTACTTTCGATATTTTTTTAAAATAATATCAACTAGTCGATATATCAATATATATATATATATACGTATAAAGGGTCATTGTCACCTCCAAATAAGATAAACTTGTATCGTAGTCACCTCCTAAATTTCGTTGTCACCTCCGTTTTCGGAAGTCACAACGTTTCTTAATACTTTTTACAGAATTGAGGTATGGGGGGCGCCACTATTCGTTTCTGAAATTTTTGTTTTGAGGTGACAATGACCCCCTGTACCTACAATACAATCTTTTAGTTCAAGAATATACCACGGCGCTGTCGTCGCTTATACACATCATATACATGCTATGCGTAGAGTCCTCCGTTATTTAAAAAGCCTATTGTCACCTCTAAAAAGCGACAACGTCGCAACTAGCCATGAGGTTAAAGATAATTCAAACTTTGAGTAAAATTAATTTAATTTTATAATAAAACCTATAAAAGAAAACATAATTTTAATTCTAATCCAAATTAGAAAAATCCATTTCATATGTTTATTTATTTTTGATCGTAAAGTTATGACAGGCGTTTCCAATTTATGACATTTCAGAAATTTTTGCATCACGTCTCCAGGAGGGTATTTTCCCTTTATAATGAAGCTTTTAAACTCTTCTTCTTTATGAAATAAAACAAGTACATAATATCTTTTTTATTATACTTGCATTATAATTTGCCAATTTCACACTAAAAAGCGTTCATAAAATCGTCTTTATAGCACAAGTGCTCTATAAAGTCGTCTAGGTAACAACAATAATATTAACTGTTGTGTGACTGTTGTTCTCCTATGTAAACACAAAACATCTCTGTGGCAACAAATATATCCAAAATCGGCACGCTTAATTTTCAAATTTTAAATACAGATTTTTTCTCTTTTATAGAGGTTTTAGTTGCAATTATAATAAAAAATAGCGTATAATACTCGTGTATAAGTAGACTTTATCGCATACGCGCCGTTACAAGCACTCGCAAGCTCGCGCTTGTAATTTTCGTCGCTAATGCGATAAAGTCTTTCTTATACACATGTATTATAATATACTATTTAAGTTATTGCACAGGGTGTTGTGCAGTGAAGGAGTAAAAATATATTTCTAGTGTGTCTACGAGTACATACCATTGTTATCTTCTTCAACTGCATCGATATTTATGTTAATCTCGGCCAAAGATTTTCCTTTATATTCTAGGTATAGGTACCAAGCCCTTTTCTATCATTAGAAGTAGTTTCGAAACTTTCGCAGTCTGGTAAATATCTACTATTTTGTTGTTCTGTTGCATTTTGTCTTGCAGGGGGTACAACGGTAACTACCGAATGAACGACAATAGGGGTTGTTTTTAGAGATGATACTTTTGAAGAAGGTTCAGAAGAAGTAGAAGATTTATGATCTATAAACCAGTCAGGGTCTTTGTCTGAATTGTCACATACTGTTTCTGATATAATACTGTTGCTGTTGAACTGCGAAGGGACGTATTCCTCTTTATTACTACCAACTGATGTTATCGATGGAATGTTAGATATCTTTTCTTCAACAACAGGGACTATATTGGCATCTTTGCCGTGAAATTCTGTTATCAGTGCAATATTAGAGCTGTTGTTTTCAACAGAAGAAATTAATTTGTTTCTATCCCCAGCACAAATTTCTGGTTGCGATGGTATACCAAAGTTGTTGATTTGAAGGTAAGGGATTTCACCAGTCAAATTTTTGTTGTAATGCCGCATTCATGTTGTTGGGTTCAAGAGAATGGGTTACTTTTAGTTTGACCACTTGGTTAGTCTTTAAAGATTAAAATCATCTGTTAAACTTTTACAATTTTTGTATAAAAATTGTAGTCTTTTTACCTAATTTCGAAGGTAACTAGTGTAATAATTTTAAGTTATTCTACTATCGGTATATTCTAAACTAATATAAGGGTGTTCTTAAAAAAACTTTAAACACTTTAGCTGTAGTAGGTGATAATAGAGATCAAAACAAGATAAAACCTCTAATAATTCATCGAGGTCCAATAGTCAATGGTTTTCGAAGTATGAATTTTTCTAATTGTTATTTACACTTTCAAAGCCCTCAGGATTTTCGACGACGACCACAATTTTATTTACAAGAAAAAGAACGAGAGTTTGGACATCTGTGATAACTTGAAAGCACGATAAATATTTCTTTTACATGAGAATTTTAAAATGCGCTAACTGCACTGTTTATGTTATATTATGTAAAGTTTCTGTAAAGACCGTAGGTACCACAAAAATCATTAATAATTGGACCTCGGAATATTATAATTTTACCTTATTTTGATGTCTATTATCTCCTAGCAAAGTATATTAGTTTCTTTATTAACACCCAAGGGTGACGATTGTATTTATGCCTTCTTTAATGAGCTTTTAGTAAATAAACAGAAAATAGCGTCAAGTGTAGAAAAAAATGAAAAACCGACTTAAAAAGACATTTTTTTAGTGAATCTCACTGATAATCTAATTTAATTATCAGATCAGATTTCTTACTGGGTACAGAATTCCACGACTTCTAGTGTTACATGGTCTGTACTTTCTGTTAGACATTTTCACTTTTTGTCACAATAATTGAAATATCCTCACGTTCGCAAAGTTGTAAAAAAAGAATAAATATGATTCTTCATAATTGTGTATAGGATACTCTCCTACTTCCAAAAGCGCGGCAACACCGACGGAGGTCAGTACAACACATTCGCGACTCAAATATCTATATATAAACAGAGGTGACTTGCTATCTTGGGTATCAAATATATATTTGAAATTTTTTTATGCGAAAGTCTTTCCCCTCTTTTGATGGACGGCTTCTGGGGGTTCCCCTCTATGCAAATATATTAATAAACTGTGATTCATGCAAAGGGATGACCCGGAGGCCAGGACGCCTTATCCGTGATACGGAGGTGACAACTTAACAGGCGTAAGTATATATATATATATAACATCGATATTTTGTCCCAGCCCTAGTATCGACATCGACATACAGCGTACGGGTGTTTGCTGAATTGATTAATAATTTGAAGGACAAATAATAAGTTCCATGCTAAATTGAATGTCGAACTAAATTAATCAAGAGCTTTATAGTACCGGTTGATTTGCGTGCAAATGATATTTAAATAACATTAAATTTTAAATGACTCGATCTACAAGTAAGTACCTAAATATGAATTGTAAATCATTTCGTGTTTAATAAAATTTTGAAAAGTCGCGGCTTATTGTTATCCGACTTGCAATAGAATATTTGAGTAGCTTTATTTATATTTAACGAATTAAAAAAAAAATATGGATGTTTGAATTAGTTTCCACAATTTCTCATATAAATTTGAATTTACACTGTTTGAACTACTGTTTTCAATTAAAATTTTAATATTTGAAATAAGAACGAACTCAAAGTAGGGTGAGTATTGTGAAATTTTTATTATTTTTAATTAGCAAGGTACTAAAAATAGCTAATTGGACTAAACACAAATATGTGCTTTTCGTGTCATTTTCCCAACATCCCAACATCACGTCAAAAGCGAGAAATAATTTTAAAAGATAACAATCTTTCGAAGGAACACCCACATTGTTATCCTCTCTAAATCTCAACAGCTTAAACCCATATATTTTGCATCGAAACTTAAGAATTATTTTTTTATTGTAAACACTAGAATTTAGATTAAATTTTAAACTAACACAAGCTTAATGATCATAAAGGTGTCTTTGAATTGAGTTTGAGAAGGTGACGAGGGTGACCTTATCTCTGTTATCAGCTGCGGTCTGGTGAATTAATTAAAGGGGCTTGTGACACCATTAGTCACTTAGCCCTACCTTAGGCTGCCTACAAATGGACAGTGTCAGTGATTTACAACTTTCTCAATCTATTCCTTTTAAAAGAGAATTCGAATTACAAAACACAAATTAGGATAATTTTGTTAAAACAAATAACAACAATTTACATTTCATTTATAATTAACTCAAACACCTTTCTTATCTAAAGCCAAAAATTCTTTTTAAAAAAATAATTTTCTACTAAAATTGAGTATGTTGTAGTTTTTGACTAATTAAAAAAAATCTCTATGGCCACAAAGCTTAAAACTGTTTCAAAGGAGCTGGTAAATACAGGTCTGAAATAGGCGAACAAACTTGGAGTACGTTCTATACCTCAAATTAAGGTACCCATATTTTTTTGTTTTTGTCAATTCCAATTTTTGAGCGTTTTAGGGGGCCCCTAAAACGGGTCCTTTTGTTAGTTAAAGAGACCATTTAATAATAATAAAATATTAGTGTAATTTTACTTTAGGAATCATAACACAAGCTTTAACAATCAAAAAACAGCTTTTCTCAGCTTATGAGAAAATTGGTAGAAAAATCAAGAGTTGCCCGTAATTGGCGCCCTCTAGCGACTTTTGCAAAAGTAGGGTGTGATATTTATGTTACTTCACTTTGTTAGTTCTCATACTAAATATCATTAAAATCGGTCTAAAGGTTTTTAAAATATCAACAAAACAGTGTTTTAAGGGGGTACTGTAACGAACCAAATTCGCCCTAAAAATTGAAATTGAGCAAAAAAAAAATACGGGTATTTTCATTTTAAGCCTTTTGACCTATTTAGGATACACCCTGTATAGCTTAAAATGCATCTACACCTGTTACTATCTCATAGAAATGGTATAAAAGAATTTTTCAAATATTTTCCCTACTGTACTAATAGCCCACAGTAACTCTTCGAGAGAAAATTAGTTATTTTTTAATCACCCTGTATAAACAAAAATAGATTAAAATTTTAAATCAACCACATAGTTGTTATGAGGGTGAAAAACTTTTTCTTTTGTAAACAAAATTAATAAAACTTGCTTATTTAAAATTAAAAAAAATAAAAATAAAGGCAAAATGCGAAAGTGAGCCTAATAACCTCAATTTTCATTTTCAGCATTTTCAGCCTAAAATTTCAATTTTGGATAATTTCTTGTTTAAAATGTTTTAAAATAAAAGTCAGTAATAAATTCAAAAATATTTATTTAGCTTCCGTAGGTAGATTTTGCATTTACAACTGTGTACGTTTGGAAGCCTATATGTAAGGGGTTTACAACTCTATATAATAGGGTTTTTCGTAAGCAATTAAAAATGATATCTTTCCTATGTTGATGCTCCAAAAAGACTCCTTTTGTTGACATGTAAATAGTAATCTCCTTGAGCACTAAAAAAATAAAAATAAATTATAGCAAAAACGTATTTTTTCAAATTTCAACGCACCTTCTATCAATTTCTAAATCACCGAGGTATGAGCGATGATTTTCGTCGCAATTTCCTTTAGTGAATTGTTTCCAAGTAGAGCATTCCGTAGCTTCAAAACCTCCGTGAGCAACTGATTCTGCAAAATATTCGTAGGCTCTCGAGTGAGAGCAAGTTCCGATGACACTTAAACCACATCCCGGTTGACTATCACCATTGTTTGGATAAATATCCACATCTCCTATCGAACTTTGAAATCCAAGAAAACTGCTAGTGTGTATAATTTGAACAAATTCGGCATCAGTTGGATCTAAACGATTATTCGTGTTCTTAACAGTAAATAAAGGGCTTGCGGGATCCATTCCAATAATGTAATCGACTAAACCGTTGATTGTTGCTCCGGCACATCCAGCTACGTGTGCACCGAGACTGTGACCGGCCATTTTGAACATTTTAGGATGTATTTTAAAAACATCCATCATGGTGTTTATAAATTGACCCACCAATTGGCCTACTTTTGGAACTGCTCCCTTAGAAGAGGTGTATACTTTGTTAGCGTGTTTTCTCCAATCGACCACAAATACATTCATATCTTCCACTCTAAATATGGCGTTTCTCACTAAAATATTAACATCGCTCAAATAATCATTGTTCCAACCGTGGATTACAAAAAAGTTTGGCTTTTTAGGATCGTACAAATCGCTAAAAATTAAATTTCCAGCTTCGCCCATTGCAAAAACTTCATGTTCGTCCGTATCCCGTCTGTATAAATACATTCTGACATCTGTGTACTTTATAGCTCTTTCTTCTACATCGTTGGGCACTGCTGTTAAATCTTCGTAATGATAAGTACCGTTTTCATCTGTATAGTATAAATATGGAATGTGGAGTGGGTCGTCTTCTTCTGGAAAATAGCGACGAGGAAGCTTTTCTTCCTTACTTACTAAAAAAAGAAAAATTAATTTTTTAAATTTAGAAATAAAATTTTTTTACTTACTGGGTGATGAGTAGCCGAGAGCCACTAATAAACAAATAACCGCAATAGTCTTCATAATTTTCGCTGCTTTATTGCTACTGTTTCAAAATAATTTCGGCCAGCTTTATATAAAAATCGATATCTTAATTTTAATCCATTTTATCGATATTGCAAAACGCTACTTACGTAAGTAGTATCTACTTAAACTGATAGAGGTTTAATTATTCACAAACAAAATTCTCAAAATAAAAAACGTAGGATGTAGTAGGTAATGAAAGTAAACAAATAGGCTTAAATCTGAACACTCTCAACTTTTTAATTACGTCGAAAAGGTAATTCAATTCTATATTCATACATCTGATGATGTACAAAAAGTAGAGATCTGGATCTTAAAACACAAATTTTTAAGAGCGTCAATTAATAGAACAGCTTTTATTCAGCAGTTTATTATCTGGCAGATTTAGGAGAAAATATAATACTTTCCAGATTTTCCTTAGTTCTTTTGTGCAACTTCTATAATAACGGAGTTATTTAATTCTCAAAAATAACAAAATTCCATGCAAATTAGTGATTCGAGGAAAATTAATTATCTGACACTTTTCGCATGAACTTTGTAGCTTTACATTCTTTTTTAAACGTCTATTGAGTAATTTTGATCACTATTGATATAGAAGCTCAAAATGCTTTAGTTCAGTTGAGGAAAAAATAAAATTGCGTATAAGTGGAAATTAGTGATTTAAAGCTTATTATCTGTCAGATTAGAATAAAATTCATTGCTTTCCGTATTTTGCTTAGTTCATTTACCCAATTTTGATAATTATTGAGTTAGTTATTTAATTCTCAAAAATATTAAAATTCCAGGCCAATTAGTGATTCGAGGAAAATTAATTATCTGACACTTTTCGCAGGAACTTTGTAGCTTTACATTATTTTTTAAACGTCTATTGAGTAATTTTGATCACTATTGAGATAGAAGCTCAAAATGTTCTAGTTGAGTTGACGAAAAAATAAAATTGCGTATAAGTGGAAATTAGTGATTTAAAAGCTTATTATCTGTCAGATTAGAATAAAATTTATTGCTTTCCTTATTTTTCTTAGTTCATTTACCCAATTGCGATAATTATTGAGTTAGTTATTTAATTCTCAAAAATATCAAAATTCCAGGCAAATTAGTGATTCGAGGAAAATTTATTATCTGACACTTTTCGCAGGAACTTTGTAGCTTTACATTATTTTTTAAACGTCTATTGAGTAATTTTGATCACTATTGAGATAGAAGCTCAAATTACCCTAGTTGAATTGACGAACAATAAAATTGGGTATAAGTGGAAATTAGTGATTTAAAAGCTTGTTATCTGTCAGATTAGAATAAAATTCATTGCTTTCCGTATTTTGCTTAGTTCATTTACCCAATTTTGATAATTATTGAGTTAGTTATTTAATTCTCAAAAATATTAAAATTCCAGGCCAATTAGTGATTCGAGGAAAATTAATTATCTGACACTTTTCGCAGGAACTTTGTAGCTTTACATTATTTTTTAAACGTCTATTGAGTAATTTTGATCACTATTGAGATAGAAGCTCAAAATGCCCTAGTTGAGTTGACAAAAAAATAAAATTGCGTATAAGTGGAAATTAGTGATTTAAAGCTTATTATCTGTCAGATTAGAATAAAATTTATTGCTTTCCTTATTTTTCTTAGTTCATTTACCCAATTTTGATAATTATTGAGTTACTTATATAAATCTCAAAAATAACAAAACCCCAGGCAAATTAGTGATTCGAGGAAAATTTATTATCTGATACTTTTCTCAGGAACTTTGTAGCTTTACATTCTTTTTCAAACCTCTATTGAGTAATTTTGATCACTATTGAGATAGAAGCTCAAAATGCCCTAGTGGAGTTGACAAAAAAATAAAATTGCGTATAAGTGGAAATTAGTGATTTAAAAGCTTGTTATCTGTCAGATTAGAATAAAATTCATTGCTTTCCGTATTTTGCTTAGTTCATTTACCCAATTTTGATAATTATTGAGTTAGTTATTTAATTCTCAAAAATATTAAAATTCCAGGCCAATTAGTGATTCGAGGAAAATTAATTATCTGACACTTTTCGCAGGAACTTTGTAGCTTTACATTATTTTTTAAACGTCTATTGAGTAATTTTGATCACTATTGAGATAGAAGCTCAAAATGTTCTAGTTGAGTTGACGAAAAAATAAAATTGCGTATAAGTGGAAATTAGTGATTTAAAAGCTTATTATCTGTCAGATTAGAATAAAATTTATTGCTTTCCTTATTTTTCTTAGTTCATTTACCCAATTGCGATAATTATTGAGTTAGTTATTTAATTCTCAAAAATATCAAAATTCCAGGCAAATTAGTGATTCGAGGAAAATTTATTATCTGACACTTTTCGCAGGAACTTTGTAGCTTTACATTATTTTTTAAACGTCTATTGAGTAATTTTGATCACTATTGAGATAGAAGCTCAAATTACCCTAGTTGAATTGACGAACAATAAAATTGGGTATAAGTGGAAATTAGTGATTTAAAAGCTTGTTATCTGTCAGATTAGAATAAAATTCATTGCTTTCCGTATTTTGCTTAGTTCATTTACCCAATTTCGATAACTATTGAGTTAGTTGTTTAATTCTCAAAAATAACAGAACCCCAGGCAAATTAGTGATTCGAGGAAAATTTATTATCTGACACTTTTCGCAGGAACTTTGTAGCTTTACATTCTTTTTCAAACATCTATTGAGTAATTTTGATCACTATTGAGATAGAAGCTCAAAATGCCCTAGTTGAGTTGACAAAAAAATAAAATTGCGTATAAGTGGAAATTAGTGATTTAAAAGCTTGTTATCTGTCAGATTAGAATAAAATTCATTGCTTTCCGTATTTTTCTTAGTTCATTTACCCAATTTTGATAATTATTGAGTTACTTATATAAATCTCAAAAATAACAAAACCCCAGGCAAATTAGTGATTCGAGGAAAATTTATTATCTGATACTTTTCTCAGGAACTTTGTAGCTTTACATTCTTTTTCAAACATCTATTGAGTAATTTTGATCACTATTGAGATAGAAGCTCAAAATGCCCTAGTTGAGTTGACAAAAAAATAAAATTGCGTATAAGTGGAAATTAGTGATTTAAAAGCTTGTTATCTGTCAGATTAGAATAAAATTCATTGCTTTCCGTATTTTGCTTAGTTCATTTACCCAATTTTGATAATTATTGTGTTAGTTATTTAATTCTCAAAAATATCAAAATTCCAGGCCAATTAGTGATTCGAGGAAAATTTATTATCTGACACTTTTCGCAGGAACCTTGTAGCTTTACATTCTTTTTTAAACGTCTATTGAGTAATTTTGATCACTATTGAGATAGAAGCTCAAAATGTCCTAGTTGAGTTGACAAAAAAATAAAATTGCGTATAAGTGGAAATTAGTGATTTAAAAGCTTATTATCTGTCAGATTAGAATAAAATTTATTGCTTTCCATATTTTTCTTAGTTCATTTACCCAATTTCGATAACTATTGAGTTAGTTGTTTAATTCTCAAAAATAACAGAACCCCAGGCAAATTAGTGATTCGAGGAAAATTTATTATCTGACACTTTTCGCAGGAACCTTGTAGCTTTACATTCTTTTTTAAACGTCTATTGAGTAATTTTGATCACTATTGAGATAGAAGCTCAAAATGTCCTAGTTGAGTTGACAAAAAAATAAAATTGCGTATAAGTGGAAATTAGTGATTTAAAAGCTTATTATCTGTCAGATTAGAATAAAATTTATTGCTTTCCATATTTTTCTTAGTTCATTTACCCAATTTCGATAACTATTGAGTTAGTTGTTTAATTCTCAAAAATAACAGAACCCCAGGCAAATTAGTGATTCGAGGAAAATTTATTATCTGACACTTTTCGCAGGAACCTTGTAGCTTTACATTCTTTTTTAAACGTCTATTAAGTAATTTTGATCACTATTGAGATAGAAGCTCAAAATGTCCTAGTTGAGTTGACAAAAAAATAAAATTGCGTATAAGTGGAAATTAGTGATTTAAAAGCTTATTATCTGTCAGATTAGAATAAAATTTATTGCTTTCCATATTTTTCTTAGTTCATTTACCCAATTTTGATAACTATTGAGTTAGTTGTTTAATTCTCAAAAATAACAGAACCCCAGGCAAATTAGTGATTCGAGGAAAATTTATTATCTGACACTTTTCGCAGGAACTTTGTAGCTTTACATTCTTTTTCAAACATCTATTGAGTAATTTTGATCACTATTGAGATAGAAGCTCAAAATGCCCTAGTTGAGTTGACAAAAAAATAAAATTGCGTATAAGTGGAAATTAGTGATTTAAAAGCTTGTTATCTGTCAGATTAGAATAAAATTCATTGCTTTCCGTATTTTTCTTAGTTCATTTACCCAATTTTGATAATTATTGAGTTACTTATATAAATCTCAAAAATAACAAAACCCCAGGCAAATTAGTGATTCGAGGAAAATTTATTATCTGATACTTTTCTCAGGAACTTTGTAGCTTTACATTCTTTTTCAAACATCTATTGAGTAATTTTGATCACTATTGAGATAGAAGCTCAAAATGCCCTAGTTGAGTTGACAAAAAAATAAAATTGCGTATAAGTGGAAATTAGTGATTTAAAAGCTTGTTATCTGTCAGATTAGAATAAAATTCATTGCTTTCCGTATTTTGCTTAGTTCATTTACCCAATTTTGATAATTATTGTGTTAGTTATTTAATTCTCAAAAATATCAAAATTCCAGGCCAATTAGTGATTCGAGGAAAATTTATTATCTGACACTTTTCGCAGGAACCTTGTAGCTTTACATTCTTTTTTAAACGTCTATTGAGTAATTTTGATCACTATTGAGATAGAAGCTCAAAATGTCCTAGTTGAGTTGACAAAAAAATAAAATTGCGTATAAGTGGAAATTAGTGATTTAAAAGCTTATTATCTGTCAGATTAGAATAAAATTTATTGCTTTCCATATTTTTCTTAGTTCATTTACCCAATTTCGATAACTATTGAGTTAGTTGTTTAATTCTCAAAAATAACAGAACCCCAGGCAAATTAGTGATTCGAGGAAAATTTATTATCTGACACTTTTCGCAGGAACCTTGTAGCTTTACATTCTTTTTTAAACGTCTATTGAGTAATTTTGATCACTATTGAGATAGAAGCTCAAAATGTCCTAGTTGAGTTGACAAAAAAATAAAATTGCGTATAAGTGGAAATTAGTGATTTAAAAGCTTATTATCTGTCAGATTAGAATAAAATTTATTGCTTTCCATATTTTTCTTAGTTCATTTACCCAATTTCGATAACTATTGAGTTAGTTGTTTAATTCTCAAAAATAACAGAACCCCAGGCAAATTAGTGATTCGAGGAAAATTTATTATCTGACACTTTTCGCAGGAACCTTGTAGCTTTACATTCTTTTTTAAACGTCTATTAAGTAATTTTGATCACTATTGAGATAGAAGCTCAAAATGTCCTAGTTGAGTTGACAAAAAAATAAAATTGCGTATAAGTGGAAATTAGTGATTTAAAAGCTTATTATCTGTCAGATTAGAATAAAATTTATTGCTTTCCATATTTTTCTTAGTTCATTTACCCAATTTCGATAACTATTGAGTTAGTTGTTTAATTCTCAAAAATAACAGAACCCCAGGCAAATTAGTGATTCGAGGAAAATTTATTATCTGACACTTTTCGCAGGAACTTTGTAGCTTTACATTCTTTTTCAAACATCTATTGAGTAATTTTGATCACTATTGAGATAGAAGCTCAAAATGCCCTAGTTGAGTTGACAAAAAAATAAAATTGCGTATAAGTGGAAATTAGTGATTTAAAAGCTTGTTATCTGTCAGATTAGAATAAAATTCATTGCTTTCCGTATTTTTCTTAGTTCATTTACCCAATTTTGATAATTATTGAGTTACTTATATAAATCTCAAAAATAACAAAACCCCAGGCAAATTAGTGATTCGAGGAAAATTTATTATCTGATACTTTTCTCAGGAACTTTGTAGCTTTACATTCTTTTTCAAACATCTATTGAGTAATTTTGATCACTATTGAGATAGAAGCTCAAAATGCCCTAGTTGAGTTGACAAAAAAATAAAATTGCGTATAAGTGGAAATTAGTGATTTAAAAGCTTGTTATCTGTCAGATTAGAATAAAATTCATTGCTTTCCGTATTTTGCTTAGTTCATTTACCCAATTTTGATAATTATTGTGTTAGTTATTTAATTCTCAAAAATATCAAAATTCCAGGCCAATTAGTGATTCGAGGAAAATTTATTATCTGACACTTTTCGCAGGAACCTTGTAGCTTTACATTCTTTTTTAAACGTCTATTGAGTAATTTTGATCACTATTGAGATAGAAGCTCAAAATGTCCTAGTTGAGTTGACAAAAAAATAAAATTGCGTATAAGTGGAAATTAGTGATTTAAAAGCTTATTATCTGTCAGATTAGAATAAAATTTATTGCTTTCCATATTTTTCTTAGTTCATTTACCCAATTTCGATAACTATTGAGTTAGTTGTTTAATTCTCAAAAATAACAGAACCCCAGGCAAATTAGTGATTCGAGGAAAATTTATTATCTGACACTTTTCGCAGGAACCTTGTAGCTTTACATTCTTTTTTAAACGTCTATTAAGTAATTTTGATCACTATTGAGATAGAAGCTCAAAATGTCCTAGTTGAGTTGACAAAA
Organism: Malthinus seriepunctatus; assembly: GCA_963924605.1. NCBI lineage: Eukaryota > Metazoa > Arthropoda > Insecta > Coleoptera > Cantharidae > Malthinus > Malthinus seriepunctatus. The sequence goes on from OZ004605.1 coordinate 3,697,351, forward strand.
AAATAAAATTGCGTATAAGTGGAAATTAGTGATTTAAAAGCTTATTATCTGTCAGATTAGAATAAAATTTATTGCTTTCCATATTTTTCTTAGTTCATTTACCCAATTTCGATAACTATTGAGTTAGTTGTTTAATTCTCAAAAATAACAGAACCCCAGGCAAATTAGTGATTCGAGGAAAATTTATTATCTGACACTTTTCGCAGGAACTTTGTAGCTTTACATTCTTTTTCAAACATCTATTGAGTAATTTTGATCACTATTGAGATAGAAGCTCAAAATGCCCTAGTTGAGTTGACAAAAAAATAAAATTGCGTATAAGTGGAAATTAGTGATTTAAAAGCTTGTTATCTGTCAGATTAGAATAAAATTCATTGCTTTCCGTATTTTTCTTAGTTCATTTACCCAATTTTGATAATTATTGAGTTACTTATATAAATCTCAAAAATAACAAAACCCCAGGCAAATTAGTGATTCGAGGAAAATTTATTATCTGATACTTTTCTCAGGAACTTTGTAGCTTTACATTCTTTTTCAAACATCTATTGAGTAATTTTGATCACTATTGAGATAGAAGCTCAAAATGCCCTAGTTGAGTTGACAAAAAAATAAAATTGCGTATAAGTGGAAATTAGTGATTTAAAAGCTTGTTATCTGTCAGATTAGAATAAAATTCATTGCTTTCCGTATTTTGCTTAGTTCATTTACCCAATTTTGATAATTATTGTGTTAGTTATTTAATTCTCAAAAATATCAAAATTCCAGGCCAATTAGTGATTCGAGGAAAATTTATTATCTGACACTTTTCGCAGGAACCTTGTAGCTTTACATTCTTTTTTAAACGTCTATTGAGTAATTTTGATCACTATTGAGATAGAAGCTCAAAATGTCCTAGTTGAGTTGACAAAAAAATAAAATTGCGTATAAGTGGAAATTAGTGATTTAAAAGCTTATTATCTGTCAGATTAGAATAAAATTTATTGCTTTCCATATTTTTCTTAGTTCATTTACCCAATTTCGATAACTATTGAGTTAGTTGTTTAATTCTCAAAAATAACAGAACCCCAGGCAAATTAGTGATTCGAGGAAAATTTATTATCTGACACTTTTCGCAGGAACTTTGTAGCTTTACATTCTTTTTTAAACGTCTATTAAGTAATTTTGATCACTATTGAGATAGAAGCTCAAAATGCCCTAATTGCGTATAAGTGGAAATTAGTGATTTTTAATGTGGTAGACTTAGAAGAAAATTGTCTGTTTTCCAAATTTTTCTTGGATTTTTATGCAACTTCGATAATAACTGAATTAGTTATTTAATTCTCAAAAATAGCCAGTCCATGCAAATTAGTGATTTGAAGAAATTTACCTGACACTTTCTATCTTTATTTTTTTTATCACCTTTTTGAGAAGGTAATTTCGATCAATATTAAGGTATAAGCTTAAAATGCCCTTTAATAAAAAATAAAATTGCGATTAAGTGGAAATTAGTGATTTAAAAGCTTTTATTTGGCTGATTTTAGGAATTAAGTTGTCGTTTTGATCCAATAACTTTATAGTGGTCAAAGATTAAAATGGTATTACTGTTGTTAAAGGTAATTAACATTTAATTGATCAATGTCAACCTTGAAAAAATGTAATTACGAGGCAACAAAATAAGACACTTATAAGTATAAAAGACAGGTATAAAAGAGGAAAACAAATTTATTATTAAATCGTTTATTAAATTAGTATTGCGCATTGTTTAAATCTTTTGTGACATAGGTATCCACTTGAAATCCAAAACATTTCAAGTGATACTTATCATTTAATCTAACGTTCAAATTGTTGATAAGACAGTAGGATATTATTTATCTGTATACTTGAATATCCGGTAATCTCTTTATTGCAAATTATTTGCCAGTACAAAAGGTTTTTTTTATTTAATTGGCAACTACCTACTTACAATACATAATAGAATGAATAACAATTATTAACTCTTTATAAAGATAAATAAAATTTAATAACTTTAGATTTTTAACAGCTACAAAAATAGATTAAATTTATAACAATAAATGCGTAGAATTAATTAGGCGTTAATTGATAATTTCTATAGCAACAGAAATATCACAGTTATTTATCAACATAGATTAAACGTTAATCCCAATCTTCATCCTCCGTATTTGTCGATTCTGATTCAGCAGTTGCCGAAGGTGGCGGAATCATTGCAGAAATTTTTTTCATCGTAGAATTACCGTCTAACTCGCTACAATTTTCTTGATTTTTACTACCGGAAATTCCCTTTCGCCTTAAAGATAGTTTAGCATGTAAATCGGCCATTAAATCACCACTAGGGACAACTTCTTTAGGTTCTGCCGTTTTCAATTGTGCATTTTTCAAACCACCGGCTTTACGAATAGCTGCCATTAAACTGGCATGAGCGCCACCTTCAGCAACTAAAGGTTGTTTCTTTTCTTCATTTTTCCTAACAATAACAAGAGGTTCTTCGGTAAGCGACGTTGGTATTATTACTTCTGGTTCTTTCACTATTAATTGAGGTTGCACTTGAGATTCGACAACTTTCACAGGTTCGACTGGTGAATCTAGTTGCGCGGGTGGAGGTGGTGGTAAGAGTTCGGTGGGTAGAGGTAGAGTTTCTTCCAATTGCGGAAGCTCGGGAATGTTTGGAGTTGTTAACACGGAAGGAGCTATTCCGGGTTCTTGTACATCTATGTAACGTAAGTCGTCTGCAACTCCAGGTAAATCAGGTAAATCTAAAGGCACATCTATAGAAGGTACACTTCCTAAATCTGGAGAATAAAAATATGCGTCGGTCGTTGCCCTCGTTAAAGTGGCTCTTTCTGAAATAGAATGAGGAGCAGCGCCGATACCGGATACATCTTTAGCTTCTTCTCTTTTTGAACGTAACGAAACTTGTAACGGGTCCGACATAATGTAGTTTTTATATGGATTCTTACCGGTGTTGTATAAAAATAAATCGTTGACGGATGTTACGTCAGTCGGTATGGAGCCTAAGCCATCGATACTTTGAGAACGTCGTTCGTCTACTTTAACGTGGTAAAACTGTAAGGTATCCAGAGGCTCTTCTTTTACTTCTAAACCTTTAAATTTAATTTTTGTTCTCGAAAAGTGTAGTTTCGTTTCGTCGAAAATTGTTACGTACTGTCGATGTACATCAGCTGCTGGATATTTACTACTAGAAAAAACTTGTGTTGCTTTTTTAGCACCTGTGAGTTTAATAACTTTAGTACGAGCACCATTTATTCTATTAATTACGTTATTAAGTTGTTCATTATTTGCTTCGATTCTTCTGTTTACACGAGCAAATATATCGTTCGAAAGGACATTTAGATACTTTAAAGCGTCCGCTATTTGAATTATTGCTTCATCTTGTCTTAAATTTTGAGGAATCAACGGCACTTCGTAAATTGAATCCATTTTATAAATTAAATAAGCTTTATTTGTTAGGTTATTGTTTTGACGTTTGAAGTTAGCAGCAAGTTGTAGAGATGGTAGGAAATGAGCGAACCTGTTATTTTGGAACAGGTACATGGTTGCTGTTCCGAAGCACAGCTCCGGGATTTTAAATATAAAAGGTCTTGTTATCTTATCATGAGAGTAAATTAATGATATTTACACTATTAAATTATCAATGATAAAAAAATTATGTTTCCACTCCAACGATTATTTTTTTTTCAGCACCGAAACGAATAGGAATCGGAACAGATATTTGGAACAGGTATTGCATCGGACTCGGAACAGGTCGGAACTGTTCCGCAAAAATTTCACTCCGTACCATCTCTAGCAAGTTGCATCGCTGTCACCTGTCACAGCGATGGCGCCTTTTTTAAATTAAATATTTTCTTTTTATCATTTTCCTTGAGGATTAAATACTGCAAATGGTGCGAAAATGTAATTAATTAAATACAACAACGTAATTAATTAATTTTAGTGGTGAATGTTGGCTTTTGACATCAAATCCAAGTTTTGAAAATGGCCAACGATCCAAGAAGTGGCGCTGAAACTGTAAATTAAAATAATTAGTATGGGAAGAATCCTTTAATATTTATTTATTTATTGAAGTGTTTACGTTTTACTAATAGCTTATAGTTGTAGAATACTTATTTTGTAAATGAAAGCTTTAATTCGAAATAGTTTAAATTTTGTAGTTTGAAAAATTAATAATAGATGGCGCTAGTAGTAATTTAAAATTAATAATTTTATTGAAAATATTTATTGCCAATTAATTTATACTCTAAAAATTAACTTATTTATTATTGTTACTAAAATTAGAAAATTTTTGTGTGCTAAAATTTTATTTTAGCGCGCTTTTCTTCGATTTAAAAAAGTCTAAAAAATTATAAACTGTTATTAAAACGATATCGATAGTTAAATTTAGGGGTTGATAGAATATTTTGGAATTTCAATTAGGAAGAAATTAAAGAGCATATTTGTGGCAGTTGTGGCCAACGTTATACAATTTAGTGTAAAATGAGTAGCATTTAAACAGAGATATTGAATTCTAAAAACAACATCAAAATTGAATCTCCATTCCGTGATTATCTCCACGTACTTGCAATGTTTGAACGATATGTTTACCAAATCCCACAATTATGTGCACTAACACTCCCTTTTAAACGAAATGAACTCTGATGTCGAGTCCAGTTAATTAATTTCTGGATTTGAGTATAATTTGAATTTAAAAAGGAGCTTCATTTGAATTTGTAAACATTTAGTGCACGTAGTTAGTTCAAACACACTGTATAAATGTGCGAAATTTATAAATTAAAAAGGCTTTGATCAAAAATCAAAAACTATTCTCTTTTAATAGGATTTTTTTTGACAATGACTGATGGGGGAAAAATGTAAAAATGATGGCCTGATTATACAATTTTGTTTAATAGAAGGCAAATTGTGTACATTTAAATAAAACTCATTTTGCATACTAAGTAATTTGTAATAGAATCCTCAACTTTATAGCACATGCTTTAGGCTTTTGTTCAAAAATATCTTTGAGAGAACTTTATGCGTTTCTCCAGATTTTTAGCTAACAGTTGGGAGAATACAAATTAATTTCCGGTGTCAGCCGAATTTAAATAAGGATAAAGGAGAAAACTGCTTCATAGAAATATCTTAAATTGCTAGGTATATTAGTTTTAAACAAATTGCACTTATTACCATAGTTACATACTCTAATTTATGGCTTTTGCGTAATTTGCGTTATTAATTTAAACTACAATTGCCCTCAATGTTATATAGTATTCAAATCAATAGTTGATTATACATGTTCGTAGTAACTGTTTTTCTACCTATTGACTCGCTGTCCGCTCGTCCATCCATCCGTAAGTAGGGGAGACTGGGGCACGTTTGGACAGTTATTTTTAAACACCGATTGCGCCATTATTTATAGTGATGTTGTCACCATCATTAGCCTACGACAGCGTATATAGAAAATTCAGTAAAATAACACAGTTTTTCTGTTAAAGATTGTTTTTTTTCAAAAGTAGCACTTGTCCGAAACTGCCCCACATCGGGGCACGTTCGAACTACATATGGGATACATTAGGACAAACCTAGTAAAACATTGAAACATTTTAAAAACTTTTTACTAACAAAACTGATACAAAACAATATCGGTATGTAAAATAAACAATATTTTTCTATTTCAGGGGGTCAGAAGTAAAGGGATCTAAGCAGAAAAAATTGAGTTAATGCAGAAACTGGAAATGGATGTAACATTTTACTTGGGTAACAATGTGCCCCGCATAGCTTGTCCGAACGTACCCCACTTGCACGTAGTTTCATTAAAACAGTAGAAAAAAGTTTCCTTGATGTTAGGTGAAACGAAACTACTACTCGTTTTAGGTTATGTAATGGCAGTACCGGATTTCAATCGCCAGCAAGTTTAAGTGATGGATTAAAACGGGAGCGCTTATGTTATTTACCTCCTTTCTTCCTTAAAAATTTTGTTTTTTGCACTAGACAAGTGAAACAACCGTCAACAAACAGGCTTCACACTAACAACTTAGTTACCTCCGCAGCACAATAACACGACCTTTTACCGGAAAGTCCGAATGTGCCCCGCGACCGAACGTGCCCTAGTCTCCCCTACGATAAAAAATTTATTCAAGCTATAATTGCCTTCAATAATCAAATCAATAGTTGATTATATACGTTCGTAGCAACTGTTTTTATACCTATAGGCTCGCTGTTCGCTCATCCATTCTTCCGTATGTTCGTTAAAAATATTACTCGCTGTCCGCTCGTCCGTACGTCCGTTAAAAATTAATTGAAGCTATAACTGCCATTACTGATATAATAATCAAATCAATAGTTGATTTTAGACGTTGGTGGCCACTGTTGTTATACCTATCGGCTCTCTGTCCGCTCGTCCATTCTTCCGTATGTTTGTTAAAATATTTACTCGCTATCCGCTCGTCCGTACGTCCATTAAAAATTAATTAAAGCTATAACTTCCATCAGTGTTATAATATTCAAATCAATAGTTGATTAATGATTATATAAGTTCGTAGCAACTGTTTTCATACCTATCTGCTCTCTGTCCGCTCGTCCATTCTTCCGTATGTTTGTTAAAAAATTTACTCGCTATCCGCTCGTCCGTACGTCCATTAAAAATTAATCAAAGCTACAACTTCCATCAGTGTTATAATATTAAAATCAATAGTTGATTATATAAGTTCGTAGCAACTGTTTTCATACCTATCTCCTCGCTGTCTGCTCGCCCATTTTTCCGTATGTTTGTTAAAAAATTTACTCGCTATCCGCTCGTTCGTACGTCCATTAAAAATTAATTAAAGCTACAACTTCCATCAGTGTTATAATATTCAAATCAATAGTTGATTATATAAGTTCGTAGCAACTGTTTTCATACCTATCTGCTCGCTGTCTGCTCGCCCATTTTTCCGTATTTTGGTAAAAAATTTACTCGCTATCCGCTCGTCCGTACGTCCATTAAAAATTAATTAAAGCTACAACTTCCATCAGTGTTATAATATTAAAATCAATAGTTGATTATATAAGTTCGTAGCAACTGTTTTCATACCTATCTGCTCGCTGTCTGCTCGCCCAGTTTTCCGTATTTTGGTAAAAAATTTACTCGCTATCCGCTCGTCCGTACGTCCATTAAAAATTAATTAAAGCTACAACTTCCATCAGTGTTATAATATTAAAATCAATAGTTGATTATATAAGTTCGTAGCAACTGTTTTCATACCTATCTGCTCGCTGTCTGCTCGCCCATTTTTCCGTATTTTGGTAAAAAAATTACTCGCTATCCGCTCGTCCGTACGTCCATTAAAAATTAATGAAAGCTACAACTTCCATCAGTGTTATAATATTCAAATCAATAGTTGATTATATAAGTTCGTAGCAACTGTTTTCATACCTATCTGCTCGCTGTCTGCTCGCCCATTTTTCCGTATTTTGGTAAAAAATTTACTCGCTATCCGCTCGTCCGTACGTCCATTAAAAATTAATTAAAGCTACAACTTCCATCAGTGTTATAATATTAAAATCAATAGTTGATTATATAAGTTCGTAGCAACTGTTTTCATACCTATCTGCTCGCTGTCTGCTCGCCCATTTTTCCGTATTTTGGTAAAAAATTTACTCGCTATCCGCTCGTCCGTACGTCCATTAAAAATTAATTAAAGCTACAACTTCCATCAGTGTTATAATATTAAAATCAATAGTTGATTATATAAGTTCGTAGCAACTGTTTTCATACCTATCTGCTCGCTGTCTGCTCGCCCATTTTTCCGTATTTTGGTAAAAAATTTACTCGCTATCCGCTCGTCCGTACGTCCATTAAAAATTAATTAAAGCTACAACTTCCATCAGTGTTATAATATTCAAATCAATAGTTGATTATATAAGTTCGTAGCAACTGTTTTCATACCTATCTGCTCGCTGTCTGCTCGCCCATTTTTCCGTATTTTGGTAAAAAATTTACTCGCTATCCGCTCGTCCGTACGTCCATTAAAAATTAATTAAAGCTACAACTTCCATCAGTGTTATAATATTAAAATCAATAGTTGATTATATAAGTTCGTAGCAACTGTTTTCATACCTATCTGCTCGCTGTCTGCTCGCCCATTTTTCCGTATTTTGGTAAAAAATTTACTCGCTATCCGCTCGTCCGTACGTCCATTAAAAATTAATTAAAGCTACAATTTCCATCAGTGTTATAATATTAAAATCAATAGTTGATTATATAAGTTCGTAGCAACTGTTTTCATACCTATCTGCTCGCTGTCTGCTCGCCCATTTTTCCGTATGTTCGTTAAAAATATAAAAAAATTAATTAATTAAAAATTCGGTAGAGAATTTTTTTCTCTTCACAATAGTATTAAAAAAAAAATTAAAATTTTATTTTTTAGCACTTTTTCGACGAAATGGCCAGTTAAAGTATTTAGGGTCGGTTTTTCATTCATCATTTAAACTGAGTTCCATCTGAACGAAGATCAACCTCATGCGCTGTACTTTTACCGTAACGTAAACGAGTTACGGCGCATGAGCTTGACCTTCGTTCAGATGGATCGTAGTTTAAACTCCCAATGAAAAACTCAGCCTTAGGAATAGTCGCTATATCTAAACGAAACAAAAGCGGAGCGATAACAACCTCTTGGGAGTAAACAATAATAACCAATGACAATTAACTCGTTCGAGTTTGTTTATCGCTCCGCTTTTATTTATCTTAGATGTACCTATTATTGCCTACTATTCGAAAATACTTTAACCGGCATTTTGTGGAAAAAGTGTTCCAAAAATAAAATTTAAAAAAATTTGTTTTATTACTATTGTAAAGAGAAAAAAATTCTCTATCGAATGGTAGCATAAAATTAATAAGTTCCCATTTAATAAAATTTAGGGGATAGGCGTAACTCAAAAACAATGGAAGAAACAAAATTTTCAAGTTTTCTAAAATATAGATAAAAATTTCATAAAAAACTTTTATATTGAACATTATGTCCTAAAATGAATATTAACGACAAAAAATCACCGTTTCCATACTTTTAACTAACCCTGTATAATAAGTTGTAATATTTGTACTCGTATGTGGCTTTATGGTCACTTTAATTTACACACAAGTTTCAAACCTCCACTTTTGTTCATCATCGTATACTAAATTATAATAAATTCAATTCTAGTTCAAGTACTTTATTCATATAAACTGAATAGTACGCAAATTTAATTAAATTACTTGGAGCTTGATTAATTTTGTTTTAATAAATACTTTATTTAATTATTAGAAGTTAACCCATAACCACTAACCAATAGGATGTACCAAAAATACGATTCAAGTTCAAGAGAGCACAAAATGAAAACCTTTGCAAAAACAACGCATGTGGCCATATTGGGAACTGTTTATTTATGAATTTTAAAGTTTACATTTTAATCGCAGAAGAAATGTCAGATTTTTGAAATTTTGACATTTAATAAATCATAACTCCGGACCTCTGCTCTATACAAATGATTAAAAAGGTCCAAGTGCAGAACTCTGAAGTAGTCCATGATTTGTACTTTTAATAATAGTGGATTTTTGAAATTGGACGCTTCTTGCGATAACCAAACTGTGCTCTATCTAAAGTGGTAAATCTATCGATATATTCCATAAATTTTATAGGTTATCCTTATGGGAAGCTGATGTGATCTGATGTTTTAAATTACGATTAAAAAGCACGAATTTTAAATTTTATTATGGATGAAAAATCCATTAAAAAAGTATTAGAGGAATTTTTTTTGTAAATGTCATTTTGTACGTATAAGACCATTATCAAAATATGTTCTATAAATGACATTTTTGTCAAACACTCCTTCAAGCGTAGTATATTTATAGAATTGCTTATAAATAAAAAATTGAAAAAAAAAATCGTATGAAAGATAATAATTTAATGAGTGACGATTATAAATTACATGTAACGAAATAGTTGCTCTTAGTTTAATAGAAAAAATAGGATTATTGATGGTTTTAGCTAGTGTGTTGGATTCAATTTACTTAATAGCACTTCCGTCGATACCTTATCACTATCCAAGTAGAAGAACTTTAGTAAACGAAGCCCAAAGCCGTCCTTCCTTATCGCTTTTATCAGAATCTAAATATGAGGAGGTTCGATCAATCATCAGGTAGGTTAGGTCCATGCACATAAACTTTAACTGGCAATGACCCTAACTATCAGTGAGCTTTTTATTAGTTCGTTACGAATGAAATTTAAGTACGCTTTCGTTATATTCTGACATAAACTCTATGATTTATGGTTACGAATGACAACGGTGTAAATGTCACATTTTATCTAACCACGTTAGCGGTTGCGTGAACTACACTCAGTTAACAATCTAGATACACCATCTCGTTCACTAGAAACATCGTAAATCACCTCATAATCGCTTAATTCATTTATACTCATTGCTAAACTACTTTATTTTGCATGTACTACCTTACTTTGCTTATATTTATTTTTATAGACAAAAAATTTAAATTACACGTTACAGGGAGCTTAGATATTGCATTGTATAAGGATACAGATACTGGAGCAGGTTTGAACCATATCAAAAGCTCGTATGTATCGTCAACGACCAGAGTTACTTTTTCGCTAATGTCTAGACAAATGAATAAATTTTTTATTTATACAGGGTGACAACAGGATTATGGAACATAGGGAAACAAGTAAAAGCTGACGTTTTGAAATTTTGGCACCCAATGTTTAATGAGATTTAGGACTGAGCGATTGTTAAATTTTACAATCGACAAATCGATTAACCAGACAATAGATTACTCAAACAATGGATTTATCGAACAATCAATTAACCAAACTATCGACTAATCGAACAATTGAGTAATCGATTATTTTAAAAACTTAATCGAACATCGATTAATCAAATAAAACTACAATATATCGAACTTTTCGCCCAGCTTTGATGTTAACACATCGCCACTCATATTCTAGATCGCTAAATAATAGATTAAAACAAATAAATAATACAATTGATTAAAACATCGATTAATCGATTTTTTCAACCAGTCGTAGAGATTATAATGTCATGAATCGAAAAAGAATCTTTTTTAATTCTGATAACTAAAAATTAAAGACAATGAGGATGGTCCTAATGGACTGTTCCTAAACATTATCTCTTTTCTTCTAATTCATCTCATTCATAAAACGAAAAATCTCTCAACATCTTTCTTAAAAGTCTTGTTGATCTATTGGATAAATCTTTCAAAGTTTGAAATTAGAAATTATACGTCAACTGCTCGAGAAATTGTATAAAATTGTAAAAGTAGGTCAAAGGTAAAAAGGTTGTTTTATTTTATCATAATAATAATAAACAACGGATGTGGCCATGCGAGGAACTTTTTCCTGTTGTATTTTTTTGTGCATTTTTTTTAAAGTTTATAATTTGAAATTTTCTTTAATGTATTTCATTTATAAGATATCAAATTAAATTTTAATAAAAAAAATATAAAATTATAATATTTGACGGACAGGAAAAAGTTCTTCGTATGGCCACATCCGTTGTTTTTTGTGTTAAATTAATAATTCCAACAACAATTAATTAATAATAATAATAAAATACACCTGTTGTACGATTTTTTTGTGCATTTCTTTAAAAATTTATAGTTTAAAATTAAACTGAATTAAACTTTTGCATATATAATCAGAATTTTTAGACATAAATTGTCTGAAATACAAATTTCATTTTTTATTTTTTTAAATTTGGCATAAATAGAAGTTCGAAATATACATTATTTTATATGTTCAGAAAGATAATTTTACGAGCTTTCAAAATATTAAGAAATATACAGGGTGTTCCATTTAAATTAAGAAATTTTATTCCATTTACGGTTAAACCAGAAATCAAAATATAAAGTGTTTGGTATCGTGTCAAAGTTAATTTTACGAGCCTTCAAAATATTTAAAAATATACAGGGTGTTCCAAAAAAATTTGATATTGTTCTAATTTCCGGTTTAACCGGAAGCGTTTTGTTAACTGCAAATAGTGTTAAATAATAGATATTTATGAGATTGATATAAATATCCAATTTCAAGTCTTCATTTTTATTACAAAAGAAATTAGAGATTATTGAAGTTTTGACATTCAAAAAATCATAACTCCGAATCCGCATCATACAAGTCTTTAAAAATTTACACTTATATAGAGAATCATGTTGTCTATAACATGTCCAAATCTGTATAAATCGGCCGGACCAGTTTTTGAGAAAATCCATTTCTAAGTTTTGCCCTACTTTGGCCCCTTAAAGCTAAGCAATTTTGAAACAATTTTGAAAATCGACTTCTTTAGAACGAAAGCCCTATATTTTGGCTGTACAATGCCGTTTTAAAATTTTTATAATAATAATTACCGGCGAAGTTATAAGGGGGAAACCACAAAATGAGACAATCGTTCTATGGGTCGCCATTTAGAATTAAACAATTTGAAATTTTTTTTTTCAATTGGGGCTCAGATATACTATCGTATAGCCAAGTAGAAACGAATTTGGCCCAAATTTGCAAATATGCGCCCAATATAACCATCTTATTTTTGGACACCCTGTATATATTTCTTTTATAAGCTTATTACGTCGATGAAATAATTTTAAAGTGTTTAAAATCAAATTTCATCAAAATCGGTTCAGTAGTTTTTGCTGTAAGGGGGGGGGGGACATTCATCCATAAATACATACTACATACATACGGACATTTTCAGTTCAAAAAATCGAAAAAAATTTTTCTCGATTTTTGGAATCAGGGTGACCCAAAACGTCGAGAACTTCAATAAAAAAAAATTTTATTATTATTATTTTTTTCTCTCGATTATAACAACTTTTTCTTGGATTGGAAAACAACGGATGTGGCCATACGAGGAACTTTTTCCTGTTGTATTTTTTTAATAACATTTAAATTGATATCTTATAAATGAATTACATTAAAGAAAATTTTAAACTATTAACTTTTAAAGAAATGCACCAAAAAAATACAACAGGAAAAAGTTCCTCGTATGGTTGTATGGCCACATCCGTTGTTTTTTTATTAAAATTTAATTTGAAAATTTTAAATTGCTTTTCTTACAAGGGCGTAACGTAAAGAAGTTGAGAGTGGAAAGTGAACGGAAATGAGTTGTCTTTGTGGAAAAGTCGGTACGCCACTGGGTCTAGTAAATTACTTTTCATCTAAATTGCTTTCGTTTTAATAAAAGAAAAATTTAAATTTAACTAGTATCTAGTTAGATTTGAGAATAAAAAATATCCTTTTTAGCTACCATTAAAATGCGAGACATTTGATCCTAACGTAGAGACATCACTTTACTTAATGGACTTCCTCTATCTACCACCGGATCGAGAACGAAGTGAACATTGTACAGTACATGTTCCGTATTTCAATTTTTATACACTTCTTCCATTTTCCTCGATAATAGGAAAAGGATTTCAAGTTTTACATATTTGTTCTATCCAAAAGTGCTAACTTTTAAAATAAACTGCTCTAGCTCTCGTTACTTTTTCATTTAAACCTTCCTAATATCGAGTTAAAAAAATGGGGGTCCATTTGGACCCCAAATTATTTCATCCAAAATTAACGTTTTGGTTTTGATGTCCTGTTATCACTAGATTTTTTTTTAATTAAAAAAAAATAATTTTGACATAGTTTTTATCAACTATGGACTTTTTGGTGGTGAAATTTAAAATTAAACACGTTAAAAAGTAATGAGGGTTAACTAATGTGGTGGAATTTCTAACTTAAATAAATAAAAAAAATTACAATATACAAACAGGGAAACATATGGGGTATAAAATCTAAGATTATTAAGTTCCGTATTTCCGTATAGAGGAAGTCTGGAAATAGCTTTGCTTACGTCTGTGTAAACTCCTAAGGTGTAATTCATTCAATAACCGATATTTTACCCCAATAATTTTTTTTCAACGTAAGCTTTCAATTGGATAATAACTATGTTTTGTCATTTTCTCGAAATATCTCTTTAATGCTTTAACGTAGGGTAGCTCCCTAGGATACCCCCTGGAGAGCTCAATACGATTCTTCAGCCACCCTCATCTGATACATACATCACTAACCATGTGTACTTCAATGTTTCAACCTTGGTTTCAACCGATGCAATTAAATTGCAAATCGCTTTATAATATTGAACGTTTCCTCCATAACGTTCAACTAAATTTGTCATCTACATCTGTCATCCTCTTAAATTCAATTTTTGCCAATTAAATTACAATAGATGTAACCAGAAACTTTATTGCCAAGTTAACTATACTCGACGAGTAAAGAGTTGAAATTGAATCAAAATTCAAATTTTTGAAACAAAAAGCACTTTTGTTACACTTCAAATTTATTTTTCACAATTTAAAGTGAATTTTAAAAAATATTTGACAAGTGCTTATACTTGACAAGAGATGGTGCTTATTTTGTTTTAATTAATTTTTGACGTTTTATTAAAAATAACTTGTCAGTAGGTACTCCGCTTCACGTCGACTTTTAAATCTACCGACTCGTCAAAAATTACACTTTTACTTATCAAAATCTTCTTAGTTCGGAATTTTTAACGAAAATCAACAAAAGACGACAATATCCACCTGTTTTTAACTAAAATAATATTTCTTCTTATGACAAGCAAGAAGCTACTCAATCAATTTTATAAGACAAATTGATATGGTAATATTTAACATGCTCAATCTTGTCATAACAAATCGTATTTTTTAAGTAAAGTTTTTCATTTATATAAAAAGAAAAACAAATTATTTCGTTTGGAAAGAAAATAACAGAAAAAAATTTTATATATTAGTCCAGTCAACGAAGGTGTTATAGAGAACATGGAAGTGAGTGGAGTTTTTTTCTTTGGGAATGTGTTTGGAGTAGTCATTAGGAGGTAAAAATAAAAATACTAAAAGTTCCCGGTTCTAGTTATAAGGCTAAGGGAGGGAGGAAGGTGAAAAGGTCCCATTTTTGGATTTTTTGCGTATATCTCAAAAATGGTAGGTCCTAGGGAAAAATTATTAGAGTAAAATAAAAGCTTATCAAATTTTCTACAAGATTGTTTCTATTTATTTTTTTCCTATTCCTTATAGTTATTGAGATGTTTAAAAAAAAAAATTCGCCTCACGTTTATTGTCAAAATTTTAGCCTCTAACACCTCAGCTTTTCGTTTTACAGCAAAAGTCTTCAGAAAAGAAATTGTAGAGCGTTATTGTTATTGTACTCAGGGGTCGATTGGCTTCTATACCTTACAGAACTGCGACCTATTTACGTTCTCAGGAATTCAATCTCGCCAGCGAAGCATAGAATGTCCATGAGAAGTTTGCTTTTCATTTCTTCAGGCGTCAATTGAACTGTTTCAGCCGAAGCTGAGCCAATGCATCGCAATTTCAAAGAATTTGTTCGGCGGATTCGATCTCCGATTCACAAAGTCTGCATATGTCACTATCCTCCAGTCCTAATTTCTTGAGGTGGTACCTCACTGAGCAGTGAGCAGTGTCCAGTAAACAGAGCCGTGATGAGTCTCATTTCGTTTATATCGTATTGGTGTCCCTACTGTTGGTAGCAGGTTCCCCCGAAGCTGGCTGGCTGGCTGGCTCTCACATACTCCTGACCGGTCCAGAATGACGGAGGACGATCGACCCACGCGGAAGAGTATGAGGAGAATGCGCCCTGCATAAGCCCATTACCCGAGTAAGACACGTCCAATCTGTCTCCCCAAGCCCGCTGCACAGCCTCCCTGCTAGTTCCGTGTTCCCGTGTCCAGTAGAGCAGCCTCTCCCACAACTTTTTACAGAGGGGGGGGGCGAGGACACGTGCGGTGGTCTCGTCCGCATTATGTGTTAGGTTTGTAATCCTGCGACGTAGGATAAGCGGAACTTGACTGCGCATTGAGGATAGACCTAGTCCTCCCGCACGGGTTGAGGTATGTATGAACGCGTCCGCACAGGTTCTGTTCAAATACAACACTCTGCGTACGGACATCCTCACAAGCTTGTCAACCTCCTTAAGCAGACACATCGTTATTGAAGTACAACATGAACGACTGCGAAACTTCGGCCGTAGGTATACTTTCAGTAGAGTGATTTTCTGATACGGTTTTAAGGGCGCCTGAATCACCCGAGAAAGAGCAGTCTTGAGGTCCCTCACGATCGGTCTCGCTTGGCCTAAATGCCCGTATTGACGTCCCAGGTACTTGAAAAATTCGCCAGGCGCCAAGATCCTAATGGAGTCGCCCCCAACAGAAAACTTGGGCCTGGTAACGTCGTAGAGCGTTTTCCGACCTGGGACAACCCCAACGCATAAAGATACGCTCTTGTTGGAGTTCAAACTGAGACCTCTTGCATTGAAGAACCTCACCGCTCGATCCAGGATCCTCCGGCACCCTTCGATCGAGCGACTGGCTAAGACCAGGTCGTCGGCATAGGCCAAACATGTAACCCTAAGATCCTCGGTTAAGGAGAGTCCATCGCTGGATCTCTCCAGATCATCGATTAGTTCATCCACAACTAGATTAAACAGGGCGGGACTCAGGGGGTCTCCTTGTTTGACGCCTCGCCGAAAGGGAATCCTGCAAGTGCGTTCATCCCCAACAGTGATCGTCGTAAAGGATCGTGCAATTCCCTGCTTCAAGAACCTGATAAATCTTTCGCCGAGTTTGAACCGCCGAAATGCTCTCCGACTCATGTGAGACGGTGTCGAATGCTTTGGTTAGATCTAAGGAGATTAAGCTGTAGGGCTGAGCCCTACGCCGCCTCTCCTTGATCATCGCCTCTAATGTTAGTGTGTTCAATGAATTTCTTCGACTGTCTTTGTCCTGGTGCGTTGTTCCAGTGAGAATTTTTATTCTCAGTTTCCCATTTTTGGATTCTACCCTTCTATATGTTCTAGATAGTGCACAGAATGGTTCGGGACCAATCGGGAGGACTTTTGAGCCTGTTCTAGCTAATTCATCAGCTATTTGGTTTCCTTCAATTCTCTCGTGACCCGGCACCTAATGAAGAGCAACTTTGTTGTCCCTTGCCAGAGTTTTTAGGGATTGTCTGCATTCTCAAGTGGATGAGAACGAAAAGCTATTGGCTTTGAGTGCCTTTAGCGCAGCTTGGCTGTCAGACATTATGTAGACTTTTTTGCCTTTTAAATTCCTTCTTAGGCATTCTCATGCACGTAAATCTTTGCAAGAGTTTCAGCTTGCAGCTAAGGCTATTGATGCTTTATATTTTGGGCCATATATGCCTATACTTAGGACCTTTTAATATTTTTACCTTTTAACTACCCCATACACATTCTTAAAGAAAAAATTCCAGCTTCTTCCATTGATTCCTTCTTTGATTTTGAGACTTTTGCATGGATGAATTGTTTTTTAATTTGTGTGAACTCGCCTTTACTTTGGCTCTGCTTTTTGGTAAATAATAATTATAAACATACAAAATATTTTACTCTCTTTTAATCTGATAAGGAATGGGGGAAAGTCGGAGCCCATTGACAGAGAGTATGTATAGAAACTGATCATAGTAGAGAAGGGAAGTTTAAAAAAATTTTTAATGAAGCTACCTAGTGAATAAAACAAATGAGTTCGCTCGTGCGACTGGACAAGCACTTCAGAAAAGGATTTTAATTGATCCTATTACTGTTCTTGGTACGTACCACACGACATTTCGCATTCAAATTAACCATCGCTGATTGAACTTATTTTATTAGTTTCAGTTACACTTGTACTCAACCTTCTGAATCTGCATATTAAAGGGAAACGTAAATTAATTTAGTAACTTAGAAGCGTTGTACATTAAATCTATGAGTCGAGAGGAATGCGTAAAGTAAAATTGAAACCATTAAAGTGATATTTAGTATCTTAATTTTTGTTATAATTTAATTTATTTTAAATTCGTATTAAACTAAAAAGTTTTATACGGATTTAAACACCTCCAATTTCATGTATAAAATTTCTAATCTATTTGAGTTAGTCTATCACGTAATTTAATCTATACTTAAGTCGAGCAAATAATGTATCAAATAACAGGCTCGATAATAAATTAAAATTCAAATAAGGGATGGTTAAGAAGCATCATTTAAATTTTTTTTCTACAACTTCCAAATTAAATCAAACACACTTTCAGCACTCATCTGCTCATTTTAGATATAGTTCGTTATCCTATTTTCAAACTAAAAGCTGCATTCAGTTTAATCTGACAGATTTTCGTACTCTCTTTGAGCCAATTACAATTTACACGCAATTTGCTCAAATCCATTAAAACTGCCCTTTATACATTATAAACAAAATAAAATTTTTAACATTGTTCAAACGTTACAAATAGTATATTATTTTAAAGTGAGTAAGAGTGTCTTTTTTTGACCAATCTTCAGGTTTAAAAGACGACGCGAAGTGGAGTTTTTATAAGTTATAATAACTGACGAGTGATAGTCTGCGGGGTATTTTAAGGATTTATCCTTCGTTCATTGTGATTGTGACTCTTTTTGCGAGCGGATATCTCTAGGACCCACCGTTTTTTGAGATATAAGCGAAAACCCAAAAAACGGGATCTTTCCACCCCTCATCCCACCCTTAGTCATATAACTACGACAAGGGACTACTGTATTGTATGTACTCAGGGTTCGATTGGCTTCTAAGCCTTTCAGAACTGCGACCAGTGTTGATCTTTTGTTCATAACACCCTACTCGTATTTATGTTCTCAGGAAATCAATTATGCCAGCGAAGCATATGTCTCTACAAGTTTGCTTTTCAGGCGTCAGTTGCGCTAGCCCTAAGTGTTTCTACCTAAACCGAGCCAATGCATCGTAATTGCAGAGAATTTGTTTGGCGGATTCGATCTCGGATTCACAGAGTCACTCACTGGGCGGTAAGCAGACCCATGATTTACAATCAATCCGTTGACAACGGAGTTAGTTTTGTTCGCTAGAAGACGCAAGTTGACAAATATGATTTTGCCCAACTTAAAAGGAACATCCCTCAAACTAGTGAGCACTGTCAAGTACCTGGCATTACCCTTGATCAGAAACTCAATTGGAGATGTCACCTCGACAATAAAATTGAGAAAGCCTGTGCTGATTTTTGGTGTCGCAGAACGGTAAGCAGGATCTGGGGTATTGGAACCACCCTCTAGCTCTACACAGCTATTATCAGACCGATGCTAACATACGGTGACATTGTTTGGTAGCCCCGGATCAATAAAAAAACCACTACAATTTAACTCTCACGTGTGCAAAGACTAGCTTGCTTAGCGGCCACTGGAGTAATAAAAACCGCACCCACCGCTGCTTTGGAGACCCTTTTGTGCCTCCCTCCACTAGATCTCTTTGTGAAAGAGCTGGCTCTAATGAGAGCTCTAAGGTTACGCGGACTGGGCATGTGGGATAGTAAATGAGCTGCCTCTACTCTCTTTATGCACGGATCACATTCCACTTACATATATTTTCAACAGATCATTCAAGATTCTATCAACAGATGCAGAAACTGTCACACCTGACATTTCTATCTACACCGAAGGATCTAAAACAGATAGCGACTCCGGAGGGGGTATATACTCACCTGAGCGGAATCTAAACAAAAGCATATCGCTTAGCAAGCACACCTCACTTTTTCAAACTGAACTAATAGGGGTGTTAGAAGGCCCTCGGTATATTATAGAGAGCGAAATAGTCAATCAAAACATTCAGATATCGACAGACAACAGAGCTGTGTTTGCGGCACTAAACACAAAGTAGCCTCTGGTTTGGTGTTAGAATGCATCAAAGTTCTGAATCAGATATCTACATATAATGACCTAAGACTCTGCGCGGTCAAAGGTCATCAAGGAACCGAGAGTAATGAAAGAGCTGACCAGTTGGCTAGAGAGGCCTCGGCGATGTTGCCTATTGGCCCTGAGCCTTCTATTACTTCCTCAATCAGCACCCTCGACAATCTACTGAAAAGTAACACGCTTTTATAAGCCCATAGCCCATTGGAAACGTTGGGCTAACTGTACCAGCTGCAAGTTTGGCAAATCAGCTATAAAAGCGCCATCTAAAAAGTAAGCTAATTATTACCCACAGTTCTCTCGTGAGAACCTACGTGCCATAGCTGGCACTCTCACTGGACGCTGTCGACTGAACAAGCATCTATACAGAATGGGTGTTGCTGACAGCCTCAATTGATGGGGCAGAGGGTAGAGGATGCAACGAAGCGGATGAAACAATGGAACACGTGCTTCGAGGATCCATGTTAGGGAAATACTGGCCTAACATGACCAGTATCAGGAACACTTTGCCCTCCAGTATCCCTGAGTTCACCCAAAAATTGGGATCAAAGACTGAAGGGTCAGAAGGGATTGCTAAAGAAAGGCAGCACAATGGATTAAGCGTCCTAAGTGCGCGTAAACCTCGGTTTACTCTCCACCCTAACAATCCTAATTTAGACTCATGATGAGTCTGATTTCGTCCTTTAATAATAGAAGAAGCTTTTTTTAGAAGAAGAATTTCTTCGACTGTCTTTGTCCTGGAGCGTTGTTCCAGTGAGAATTTTTATTCTCAGTTTCCCATTTTTGGATTCCGCCCTTCTATATGTTCTAGATAGTCCACAGAATGGTTCGGGTCCAATCGGGAGGACTTTTGAGCCTGTTCTAGCTAATTCATCAGCTATTTCGTTTCCTTCAATTCCCTCGTGTGCCGGCACAATGAAGGGCAACTTTGTTGTCCCTTGCCAGAGTTTTGAAGGATTGTCTGCATTCCCAAGTGGATACGAACTCACAGCTATTGGATTTGAGTGTCTTTATCGTAGCTGGGCTGTCAGACATTATTGAATTTTGCCCTTTAAATTCCTTCGTAGGCATGTTCAGGCACATAGAGGACAGTGGACTAATTCCACCCTCTTCTATGTTCTCTATAACCTAGTCCTTGACTGTACTATTGATATTTGTTTACAAAAAGTATTTTGATTTGTACCTACTCGCTAATTAATTAAAATCGTTAGGTAATTAATTCACATTAAGTGAATGTTTTTGATAGTTATATTTCTAAACTATGGAATAATCTAAATTGCAGATTGTAAGCGACTAATAATTGCACTAGTCATTGATTAATTTAACATTCGTAAACATTTACCTAGTGTATAGTTCATTATTCCTGAACACCCTAATTAGCGTTAATTTTAAACTGGTATTCTGTGAAGATAATTACACTATTGAAACTATAAGTGACCTCAACAGCTCAACACTAAAGCAATTAGTGCAAATTTATAGCAGCTCTCTTAATATTTACTCTTGAATATTGCATTTCCTTTCGGAAAAACAATCGACAAGAAAAATTTTCCAAAGATCGAATTTTAGCGATTTTTCGATTTGTTTCGTTATAATCGACTATTGATTATTATGCTACTGTTTTTGAATTATTTGTGTTTGCGGCGTCGGCGTTATTACCTATAGAGATAGTACATCTGAGTCCCTATTTATTCAAAATGGCGGCTAATAGAACGATTGTTTCATTTTGTGGTTTTTCCCTTATAACTTGGCCGGTAATTATTATTTTAAAAATTTCAAAACGGCACTGTATAGCCAAAATATAGGGATTTCGTTCTAACCTAAAAAAATTTAAAAGTGTGAAAAATTACCTATCTGTAAGAGGCCAAAGAAGGTCATAATTTTGAAATTTTCTTAAAATTTCGAAAAGCTGCCAAAATTTTGATTTTGGTTTAAATTTTCTTTTGTAAATTTTTTCAAAAATTTTGCTTCGTTGACTACTAATAGTAAATTATATCGATGGTAGTTATTAAGTTTTTTTTTGTAACTTTTAAAAAGTAGCTTGAAAGTTAGAAAATTAAATTGTTGCGGGACACTGTAACACTGTAAGGATGCTTCATGTACATAAAAACTTTACATAAGTGGAGAAAATGTGGGGTGAAAAAGGGATAGTTTTTGCTGTCGTCTAATAAAATAGTAACTTTCAAGTAGAATGCCTATTTCAAAGTAAAATTTATTATTCACTTCACGTAAGTTGCTTACTTTTTTAGTAGTTTTAACCACAAAAGCTTTTGTTGGCTTATTTTTAACAAAAAATAAGATTCGCCACAATTTTATAACGAGCTCTCTGATAGTCTGTCTATAATTTTAAAATTAAGCGCCATTTATTTTAAATTTTACAATTTTCGAATTTATTTTTAACGAAATGTAAAATTTACAACTTATAAGTTATAACGAGGTCGCTGTTCTGCTAGTCTGTCTATAATTTTAAAATTAAGCAATTGCCCTTTATCTTATTTAAATTTAACAATTTTCGTATTTATGTATTTTCATAATTGTCATAATTAAAAC
Source organism: Malthinus seriepunctatus (assembly GCA_963924605.1). Lineage (NCBI taxonomy): Eukaryota > Metazoa > Arthropoda > Insecta > Coleoptera > Cantharidae > Malthinus > Malthinus seriepunctatus. The sequence goes on from OZ004605.1 coordinate 3,719,649, forward strand.
AATTGCTTCTCCCTTGCTCTCACTCTCGCTCTCTCTTAAATACAATTACCGAGCATTAATTTATTGTAGTCGAAACAGTTTACTTACGCGACAGCTCGTTATGGCTTATCCTTCGTTATACATATTCTTCTTGAAATATGTCATTCTAAATGAACTAAATATTGTGTAAATAAATGGAATATCGACTCGAAAATTCGCATGAAAATTCCAACCAAAAATTGAAAATTTGTAAAAGACGAGGTTTTCAAAAAAATTTTTGTGAAAACGATAAAATCGATGTTTTAATCTATTAATCAATTAATCGAATTACCGAATAATCGTTTGTATGATTAATCTTGTTCGATTAATCGATTACTCTATTTACCATCCATTATAGCAATTTTTTGAGTAGTAATAATTTTGGTAAAATTGAGATTAATTTTAGTTAATTTGTAGAAGTTAAAATAATGGTATTAGTTTTGACTTTAGGGGCCGTTACATTAGTGTTAATCGTGCTTCTTGAATTCTTGTAACTTTTATAACTTTTTTTGATGTAAAAGTCCTTTCGACGCTTTCTCAAATTACCTCTTCCTTTATGATGGCTTTTAAAAACGTTTCGATGTGGTAAACGAATATCGGAAAGCAAATTTTCTTTTATAAAATAATTTTGCGAGTAAGTCTTAAAAATGAGTTAGTGTAAGGCGTTTAACAATGTAAGGCTTAAACCTACGTAGTGCATTGTGTTATACGGTGACAATCGCTTCATTTTATGCTATATAGAAATGATTTTGCCGGAAGTTAACTTGTTATGAATAATTTATGAAGGTGTACTTTTTGTATGTGTGCTACGTAATTATTATAGAACTGCATTGCGTATTACACAATTAGGATGCTGCATTTGACGTACAGATTTTCGATTCCCAAGAGGGCGATGAAGCGCAATGGGAACACCCCAGACGTTATTGATTCTAACTGATAAAACACTTCGGAGAACTTGTAATTATAATGTTTCATGCTGTTTTTATCTCTATAAAATGAGTGGCATAATATACCCAATCGATAAATGCTAATTACTTTTTTTTAAACTATTTTACCCTCGTAGCTGAGGCATCAGATTTTTCTTACGCGATAGTAAAAGTTATACACTTTTTTAAAGGCAAAATCTTTAAAAAAATACAAAATAAATTTAACTTTTTATGTAAAACATGGACAAATCTGCTGAATCGGGGTTTCGACATATTAATGGACGTCGGCGACGCCACAGGAATTTTCTATGCGATATCTGTAACAGGGAACATGCTAATAAGTCGGTTTTTGGTTAAAGAAGTTTCACCGTTCTACAGTTTTATGCTAATCAAATTTTACAGCATTTCCAAAACTACATTTTCTCCGTCATCTATTTATAATCTTATACTGGGTAAACCGTAAGTCCCTTACCGTTGGAAAATTCAATAACTTATTTATTTTTAAGAATTAATGCCAAAGAAAACCTAAATGAAAACACATTATAGCAAATTTTAACCAAAGTTATTTTTACTTAGCTATACAATACATACTACATCTACGCCAAATTAAAAAAAAAATTCAAATTTTTAAATTCAAAATGGCGGTCATGATAACGATTATCCAATTTTGTGGTTTTTCCATTATAAACTTTGTTGGTAATTATTATTTTTAAAATTTTAAAAAAGTCAAAATTTTTAAATGGGTTTTCTCAAAATGTCCAGTGGTAATTTATTTTATTTTTGAATATGTTATAGGTATAGCCGTTCTCTATCGATGCCGCAAATTTTAATAATTTCGTCCGTGCAGGATCGGAGTTATGATATTTTAAAAAGTCGCAATTTCAGAAATAGACAAAATATCACGCTTTCGTCCTAACTTAATTAATTTTTTTAATCGTTTCAATATTAGCTATTTTTTAAAACGTCAAAATAGATCAAAAACCTCTAGAAATTTTGATCTAGTGAGAGACGTGTCGGAGTATGTACTCGCATATTTTTTTATGTAATCCGGATTATAAAAATCTCGCTATCTATTTTTAATTCAGCTAAGTCTATTTGTAATTTAATTTGATTATCAATTCAATGTAAAAAAGGAAATAGTGTAAGAAGAGTAAGAAATTAATTACCGATAGATTTTAATTAAAATTTCTGTTCGCGTTGAGCTAGTAAGGCTTGAAATATAAAGGTGTTTTTTTTGTTTTTTTTTGAACATAAATGTGAAAAGTGCCTACAAAATATATAAGGTTTCTTTCATTAAAATACTAGTATGTGTTTTTAAAAGAATGGAAAGCAAGCTACTAAAGATTTTGAAGAGAAAAGAATGTGTCAACACTTAAAACTTTAAGCCAAAGGGCATCTCTGAAAAGCTATCTTAGATGTTTACCTTTGTTTCATCTTATTTTGTTCGATATTTACTTACAAAAACGTTGCTCTGATTTAAAATTTATAGAATTTTAACGTCAATATAAATAATTATTATTAAAATAACTTAATAAATATTAATAATTTCGAGTACCTATCTATTTAGCAAACTCGCACATTCGGGGGGAGCTCAAAAAAATTCTAGAAAGTTGTAGAAAAGTTCGTTATATGGAAGTTGGGGCGTAATTTAATTTTTTTATTTCAGTTTGCTTTTCTCAACAACGTAAAGGTTTAAAGAAAATAAAAATGTAAGTGCGTTCAATTTTCACCCCAAAAATTTTTTTTTTAAATTTAATTTTCTAAAATTGCTTTTGATAAGAAAATTGTGTTAAAAGATCTATATTTTTTCAGCTAACCAACGAGATTTCTAAATGAAAGTTAATTATAGTATTGAGGAGGTTATGAAGAAAAATTCATTTTCAGTTTTATCTCTTAATGAGTTTTGAGTTTTTTAGGAAAAAGTTTTAAATAAAACTAAACTTTATATAGAAAGGATGTTTTATAATTAGCTAGAAAGGTCTAAGTTTGATGAGATAGCTTTGGGTGTAGTTATCTTATTAATTTTGATGTAGTTTCTCGAGTTTCTACAAGTTGCTGCTATTTAACTTACGTGTATACGTGTATAGTCTTACAAATTATAATTTTATGTAAACTGGACGTTAAATTTTAAATTACACGTCTTATTATTCTTAAGCTTTTTTCTTTTCGGGAGCCTCACTCCCACTCCCACTCCCACTTACCTACTAATTTCTTCGCCAAATGAATTTCTAAAGGCAGATTAAACACATAAAAATAGGCAAAAGAATTTGAGTATCAAAATTTTATATTTTCAAATTTAAAATTTTTTAAAATTTTAAAACTGAAAAATTAATAAATTTGCTTTGATTTAAATTTGATATTCTAAATACAATTTTTTTGAAGTTTTTGAAAAAAAGTAAAATTTTGAAAATTTCAATTTTTGAAAAAAAAAATTTGAAAATTGCAATTTTTGAAAAAACTAAAATTTTGAAAAGTGCAATTTTTGAAAAAAATAAAATTTTGAAAATGGCAATTTTTGAAAAAAATAAAATAAAAAAATTTTAATTGAAATGAAAATATAAAATTAAAAATTTTGTTTGATTTGAATTTGAAATTCTAAAAACAATTTTTGAAAAATTGAGTTTTTGTCGAAAAATAAAATTCTGAAAATTTTAATTTTTTAATGAAAAAAAATTTTGAAAATTGCAATTTTTGAAAAAAATAAAATTTTGAAAATGGCAATTTATGAAAAAATAAAATTGAAAAAATTTTAATATTTGAAAATTACAATTTTTTAAAATTTTTGAAAATGTTGAAAGTTGAAAGCTGAAATCCGGACTGTTAAGGTGTTTCAAAACGTACCAAGAACCAGGAAATATAAAATTAAAAATATTGTTTGATTTGAATTTGAAATTCTAAAAACAATTTTTGAAAAATTGATTTTTTGAAGAAAAATAAAATTTTAAAAATTTTAATTTTTTAATGAAAAATAATTTTGAAAATTGCAATTTTTGAAAAAAAATAAAATTTTGAAAATGGCAATTTTTTTTAATTTTTGAAAATGTTGAAAGATGAAGAGTCTCAAATCTGGACTGTTGAAGCGTTTCAAAACGTTTCAAAAAGAGGCTTTTCTATGTGTGCCTCAGGAGACGCTAGGAACCCCAAGACGTGTAATGGGCCTCGATATGAAGACCCTCAGGAGTCTATCTAAAAGTTAAAGATTTATTAAAGGTTGTAATATGCAGATGTGGTTTATGGTGCTGGAGGCTGCACCTGTAAGAAGTCGAACTCCTAAGAACCCAAAGACGTGTGAAAGTCCCGAGGGGTCTACGCATTCCAGCACACCTAATCCTGAAACAACTACATATTTTAGTATTATTGATCCATTATAATTACACACGCTTTAATTAATAGAATAAAATAAGATGATGAGGAACTTAGTTTATTATCGGAGCGTAAAGTTTATGATTAAAACTTAATTTTTAAGTTAATAAAATTTTTTTTTTTAAAAAACGTCGAACGTTATTAATAGACAATTAACCTTAAGAATCACATCATTATGAAGAAACGGTGTTAATAAATCGAATATCTCGTTATACGCCCAATATGGTTCATAAATCATTAGAGGTTTGTCGAGGGGTAGTTTGTGTTCAAGTGTGAGTTGTCCAACAAATGCAAAATTATAAGGCTTTAGTTTACACTAGACAAATAACCGTGTATAATTTAGACATAGTATACAGATAAATTTGACAGTTATTTATTTAAGCTAAATTAAAGTCATTTTTATTTAAATTTTTGTTTTTAGGATTATCCCAATAATTCAAAAAGTGATTGGTATGTTTCTCAAATTGTACAAAACTGTTCCATTTTTATAGCTTTAACTTGAAGATTTAACGTTTTATCTAAGAAAAAAAAATGATTTCCACAAATCGAAAAGCTGAAAGTTGTCAACTTTCGACAAGTTTTATAATCGCGCGATCGCGGGTGGCTTTTAATTTCAATAGTGGCTTATTTCTTTGGTCGAAAATAAACAAAATATTTGATTCAAAAAAGAAAATGATTGCAAATTCGGACAAATCCAAAAATCGACTAACATTTTTTTTAGTACTCGGTACAATCGGTTGGAGGGGGGAGATTTAAATAAAATAGCTTATTTTTATTACTCGTGACCGAAAAGAAGTGATATCAAATTCATACAAAGCCAAAAATCAACATTTGAAACTTTTTGGAATATTATAATTGAAGGGGAGGAGGTAAATTTCAAAAACCGGTCCATTTATGACCGACTTGTGGTTATAAAGTCAAATATAATTTTAGCAAACTCAAAAGTTCTTCTGAGAGAATATTTCCACTAGTTACAATCTGCTGAATATGGGGGGGGGGGCTTTTAAAAGCAACATATTTTTATTACTTGCGATTAAACAAAATATTTGATTCAAGGAGGAAAGTAGTTTCAAATACGGACAAATCCGAAAATTGACAACTTTTTTTAGTAGGTATTAATTACAAAAATAGGTTAAAGGGGGAGGGCAAATTTTAAAAAAGACTTATTGTTATTACTAATAACAATAAGTGAATAATAGCTTATTAATCAATATTCACGTATTAATAACATATTTAACTCAAGAAACAAAAGTCATTTTAATACAAAGTCAAATTAATACAAAGTCAAAAATCTACGTTGGAAACACATAATTAGAAGGGGAGGGGGTAAATTTGAAAACCAGTCCATTTATGTTTCTTCGTGATTATAAAGTGAAATATAATTTTAAAAAATTCAAAAGTACTTCTGTGGGAATCTTATCACTAGTTGCAATCGGATGAAGGAGAAAGGGGGGGGGGGCATTTAAAAGTGACATATTTTTTCTAATCGTGATTAAACAAAATATTTCATTCAAGGAGGAAAGTAGTTTCAAATTCGGACAGATCCAAAAACTGACACTAACTTTTTTTTTGTGTATTTATTATAAACGGTTAAAGGGGGAGGGCAAATTTTGAAAACGACTTATTGATTATTGTTATTAGGTTATTACTCACGTAGCAATAAAATATTTGACTCAAGAAAGAAAGTAATATCAAATGTATTCAAAGCCAAAAATCAACATTTGAAACTTTTTTGACTAAAGAGGTGATTGAAAGAGGGGGGGGGGGTAAATTTCAAAACCGGCTTAATATTTTTTTCGTAACTATAAAGTCAAATATAATTTTAACAAAATCAAAAGTTCTTCTGAGAGAAGCTTCCCACTAGTTACAATCGGCTGAAGGGGGGGGGGGGGCTTTTAAAAGTGACATATTTTTATTACTCGCGATTAATCAAAATATTTCACTCAAGGAGGAAAGTTGTTTCAAATTCGGACAAATCTAAAAATTTACATTAATTTTTTTTTGTGTATTCATTATAATCGGTTGAAGGGGGAGGGTAAATTTTGAAAAAGACTTATTGTTATTACTCACGTATCAATAAAATATTTTACTCAAGAAAGAAAGTGATATCAAATGCATACAAAGCCAAAAATCGACATTTGAAACTTTTTTGATTATTACAAGAGGATGATTGAAAGGGGGGGGGTAAATTTCAAAACCGGCTTAATATTTTTTTCGTAACTATAAAGTCAAACATAATTTTAACAAATTCAAAAGTTCTTCTGGAAGAAGCTTCCCACTAGTTACAATCGGCTGAAGGGGGGGGGGGCTTTTAAAAGTGACATATTTTTATTACTCGCGATTAAACAAAATATTTAACTCAAGGAGGAAAGTTGTTTCAAATTCGGACAAATCTAAAAATTGACACTAATTTTTTTTTTGCGTATTCATTATAATCGGTTCAAGGGGGAGGGCAAATTTTGAAAAAGGCTTATTGTTATTACTCACGTATCAATAAAATATTTTACTCAAGAAAGAAAGTGATATCAAATGCATACAAAGCCAAAAATCGACATTTGAAACTTTTTTGAGTATTAAAAGAGAGTGATTGAAAGGGGGGGGGGTAAATTTCAAAACCGGCTTAAGATTTGTTTCGTAGCTATAAAGTCAAATATAATTTTAACAAACTCAAAAGTTCTTCTGTGGGAATCTCCCCACTAGTTGCAATCGGATGAAGGAGTGAGAGGGGGGGCGGCTTTTAAAAGTGGCATATTTGTATTACTCGCAATTAAACAAAATATTTGATTCAAAGAGGAAAGTAGAGGGGAGATTTTGAAAAAGACTAATTGTTATTACTCACGTATCAATAAAATATTTGACTGAAGAAAGAAAGTGAAATCAAAATCAAAGCTTAAATTGACATTTGCAACTTTTTTGAGTATTACAATAGGATAATTGGGGGGGGGGGGGGGTAAATTTCAAAACCAGCCCATTTATTTATTACTATTTCGTGTTTATAAAGTTAAATGTAATTGTAACAGACTCAAAAATTCTTCCGAGAGAATCTTTCCAAGATTTTAAAAGGGGGGGGGGTAAATTTTTACACCTGGAACATTTTTGTAGCTTTAGCGATTTTAAAAATATTTTAATAGAATGACCGATTCCTCCAATTTTAGACCTAATTATCCCCCCCCCCGCTTATTTTTATTTACTTCATATTTTTGAGCCGTCTTGTATACATGATTTCATATTTGGGAATTTCAAAGAAAAATTGTAAACTAATTTAAGTAAAAATTATTAGTAACTTGTCATGAATAATGAAGGTTCTTGTTAGATAACAATATCGATCTGAATATTAATTAGTTTTAAGCTGGTAAGTTTATTAAAAATCTTAATAATTTACCTTAAAAAATTAAAAATGCAATTTATAATTGTAAACTTAATTAAAAATAAAATACTTGTTTACATATTTGTTTCTTTTTGATAAAAATTTTAATTTATAATTACCCTACTAGACTTAATAAATTAGTTTTAAACCGTATCTTGGCTCCGAAATAGATGGATGAATTTTGATCTTGTGTTATGTAACTTGAGATTTTAAGATACGCTGTCATTTAGAAGTCTACCGATGTGCCCTTATCGTGTTACAAACGTTTTCTAACGTAATTATCACAAAAAAATTTTTTTTTTCGAAATTGGTTTTTGTAAGTTCTTAATCGATAGGTAATGAACTTTTATTTTGTCTTCTGTATCAACAATGTAAGATAATAAACGCGTATTACCGTTGAAGAGAACGACGAGAGGGGTGCGCGGAATCGGGGGTGTAGGAGAGACAGCAAAGCAAGCACCCACACCAGCAGCAGCTAGTCAGCAGTCACCAGTCTCCCTCAGAGTCGGTTTTGGGTTAGACTTAAAGCTCCAACCAGCTACTGTTTTACGTATATTTCGCACGTTGTATGTAACTCGCGATGATTTTATTTTTTATTTTTTTGTAATTAAATAATTATCGTGGTCATCAATGGATTTTGTTATTTTAAAGGTAAGTTTTACTTTTTTGCAAAAGTCATTTGTTTTAAGATCTGAAGATTTTTTTGTCGGATTTGAAGTAAATCAAGTTTAGTTTGTCTTCATTCGATTCTCTTTTCGGACAGGGTATTTGTGTTAGAGCGGGTGAATCCCCTAGAGTGAAATGTCATGGAATGCCTTTGATTACTTGAATACGGATTAAAGATGACAACTTTATGTGCTCGTCTTCCTCCCTTAAGCTTCAATTTTCCGACCGTATTTATAGCATAAAATTGGGTTTAGTTGCGGTTGTTCGTTTTCAATTGTTTTTTTAACTGTCGTAAAATTTGCGCAAATTTTTCAAAATGCAAAATTTTATTTTAACAATCGCTATCGTTGGTTAAAGATTAAACCTAACGTTTTAAGGAGTAAGTACTTCTAAAGATAAATTTTCTAGCATCATTTGATGTAAGTTATAAAGCAAACTAAAATCAAGATTAACATCTACAAAGTGCAAAGCATGTCTGAGTAGGCTCCATTGACAGAAGTGTAGTAGGCGACTTAACCCATTAGCGCCCAGTGTACCCACGCGAGTACAGCTAAAAGACATGACTTTACTGATAACTGCTGATAAGATATTAAATTACTGGCGCTGCAGAAATGTTAAACAAAGGTTCATCTTACATATTAGGTATTAATTTTTTATATATATTTAGCTCTGTTCAGGAAACAAAGTTTTATAGTTGTGGTTGCACGTCCAATTTGCAAGATATTTCTGGTAAGTTCAATTTGTAATTAGTAATCACAAAATTTCTTAGTTATAATTTTTTTTTTTTTTGAATATGTTTTATAAGACATATATCAATAATTATGACTTATTGTCGTATCAAAATTTTGCAACGTTTTTCCTGTATGTTGATATAAACTTCACTGTACCCGTGCGAGTACAACGGGTTTTAACGTATACAAATTCACATAAATAAATAAATTTTGAACATCTATACAATGCATTTTCCGGAAATTCGTCCATCTACGTTCTATGGCGAAAATTTTGAAACGCTATCAAAGGCAATTGATAACATCGGAGATGCAAGCGTAAACAAAAATTTAGGCATTGGTTTTGTTATTTTTCTAGTTACGAACTTTTAGATTCTCTTCGTCAGAAAAGTTTTAGAGCCACGGGCAGGGTACGTGAAAATCGCATAAAGAAGTGTCCTCTTGTACCCTCTACCGAAATGAAAAAAAGAGATCGTGGACATTACGATTATCGTTACGATAAAACAAGTTCGATTTTGTTTGTGCGGTGGAATGACAATAGTTCTGTTACCATGGTAACTAATTATGATTCAGTAGAACCTCTTGGGAGAGTGAAACGCTGGTGAGGTAAAAAAAAAGAAAAATTATCTGTCGCTCAACCTCTCCTTTTTAAAAATTATAATTTGTCAATGGGTGGAGTGGACTTACTTGATCAGGCGGCGAATAATTGTTAGTATTCATGGGAAGAAATGGTAGTGGGTGCTTTTCACCCATATGATGAACGTAATAGTTGTAAATGCTTGGAAATTTCATGAACTAAGCACAAAAGATGACGAAATGGACCTGTTGTTGTTCCAGAGAAACATTGTTCGCCATTACCTAAGGTCCTACAATAAAGCTGTTCAACGAAGATCGATATCAAACCATCCGGCTCGTTACCAAGAAGCATTTTAGAAGATCCTGTGGGGCATTTTCCCAAAAGGATCGACAACCCAAAAAGATGTCGCCAATGCCACATGAGAGTCAGATGGATTTGTGAAAAATGCATGGTGGCACTTTGTATTGAACGAGAATGTTTTAAACTATTTCATTCCGGAAATTAAAACGTCTTTATTTTTATTTTGATAAATATTATTTCTCCTATTTGTTTTGATAAAATAATTTAATATTAGGTATCTAATTATGTTGCATAGGCAAAAAAACTGTTTATTTAAAATTTTTAATAATTATTATACGAAAATTCAAACAAATAAAAAAAATTCATTTTTATACGTTTTGTACCCTCATTAGCCCAGTGTACTCGCTTGGGTACAGGTCTTTTTTTCAAAAACCATAAACAAAACAAAATTTTTTTTTGGTTCTAATTAACTTTAGTCTTGTTTATAGACAATTTGTATAGATTTTACAAATTGTTAATGGCTAGATTGTCGGTGGGCGCTAATGGGTTAATGTTACTTGAATAACAAGGCCAACACTGAATGAATTAACGTCTTTAACATCAATTTTGTTTTTGGTTTAAAACATTGTTTTATTATGCAGATTAAATAATTCCCCTATAATTGGAGAAAAATACATTTTTTTTTATATTTTTTTTAAACCAAAATTGCTGCCAAAATTATTTTAGGACCGTTGCCAAATTTTTTTAAATAATTTACAACAGCTTTTACGACGCCCATTCATAAACAAACAGTTTACAAAATAAATGATCAGATTTTTTTCAAAAACTTCCCTAAATAAATCAGTTGTATCAACGCGCGCAGCGCGCACTTATATTCAACCGGAAAAAAACTAAAACCGCCGTTAAATTAAAAAATTAAGTAATTCTAAAAATTTTTTTCGGTCAAAAAAACTTGCATTCAATTTACTTAATTAAGTAAGTCTTCAAAAGTTTTTTGGTGATATTTTGAATTTAAAAAAACATGTTTTAAGGGGGGGAGCATGATTTAGCTTACGCGCATCCAAATGGAACTAAATCTAAAAAATTAACTAAAACTTGCAATAAACTTATAAAATTAAGCAAGTCTTCAAATGTTTTTGGCCATATTTAAAATTTGCAAAAAACATTTTTAAAGGGGGGGGGGGGGTAGGTTTTAATTTACGCGCACCCAAACTCAACTAACTTGAATAAATAACCGAAATCTTGCATTAAACTTACTTAAGTAAGTAAATCTTCAAAAGTTTTGTGGTCATATTTTGAATTAAAAAAAAACATGTTTTAAGAGGGGGGGGGGCATGATTTAGCTTACGCTCATCCAAATGGAACCAAATCTAAAAAACTAACTAAAACTTGCAAAAAACTTATAAAATTAAGCAAGTCTTCAAACGTTTTTTGGCCATATTTAAAATTTTCAAAATACAGTTTTAAAGGGGGAGGGCAGGTTTTAATTTTCGCGCACCCTACGCAACCAACTTAAACAAAAAACCTAAATCTTGCATTAAACTTACTTAATTAAGTAAGTCTTTAAAGGTTTTTGGTCAGATTTTGAATTAAAAAAAACCTGTTTTAAGGGGGGTGGGCATGATTTAGATAACGCGCATCCAAATGGAATCGAATCTAAAAAATAAACTAAAACTTGCAATAAACTTATAAAACTAAGCAAGTCTTCAAACGTTTTTTTGGCCATATTTAAAATTTTCAAAATACAGTTTTAAAGGGGGAGGGCAGGTTTTAATTTCCGCGCACCCAAACGCAACCAACTTAAACAAAAAACATAAATCTTGCATCAAACTTACTTAATTAAGTAAGTCTTCAAAAGTTTTTTGGTAATATTTTGAATTAAAAAAAAACATGTTTTAAGGGGGGTGGGCATGATTTAGCTTACGCGCATCCAAATAGAACCAAATCTAAAAAATAAAATAAAACTTTCAATAAACTTATAAAACTAAGCAAGTCTTCAAACGTTTTTTGGCCATATTAAAAATTTGCAAAATACATTTTTAAATAGGAGGGGGGCAGGTTTTAATTTACGCGCACTAAAACGCAACCAACTTAAACAAAAAACCTAAATCTTGCATTAAACTTACTTAATTAAGTAAGTCTTCAAAAGTTTTTTGGTAATATTTTGAATTAAAAAAAACATGTTTTAAGAGGGGGGCATGATTTAGCTTACGCGCATCCAAATGGAACCTAATCTAAAAAATAAAATAAAACTTGCAATAAACTTATAAAACTAAGCAAGTCTTCAAACGTTTTTTGGCCATATTTAAAATTTGCAAAAAACATTTTTAAAGGGGGGGGGGTAGGTTTTAATTTACGCGCACCCAAACTCAACTAACTTGAATAAATAACCGAAATCTTGCATTAAACTTACTTAAGTAAGTAAATCTTCAAAAGTTTTGTGGTCATATTTTGAATTAAAAAAAAAACATGTTTTAAGAGGGGGGGGGCATGATTTAGCTTACGCTCATCCAAATGGAACCAAATCTAAAAAACTAACTAAAACTTGCAAAAAACTTATAAAATTAAGCAAGTCTTCAAACGTTTTTTGGCCATATTTAAAATTTTCAAAATACAGTTTTAAAGGGGGAGGGCAGGTTTTAATTTTCGCGCACCCTACGCAACCAACTTAAACAAAAAACCTAAATCTTGCATTAAACTTACTTAATTAAGTAAGTCTTTAAAGGTTTTTGGTCAGATTTTGAATTTAAAAAAACCTGTTTTAAGGGGGGTGGGCATGATTTAGATAACGCGCATCCAAATGTAACCGAATCTAAAAAATAAACTAAAACTTGCAATAAACTTATAAAACTAAGCAAGTCTTCAAACGTTTTTTTGGCCATATTTAAAATTTTCAAAATACAGTTTTAAAGGGGGAGGGCAGGTTTTAATTTCCGCGCACCCAAACGCAACCAACTTAAACAAAAAACCTAAATCTTGCATTAAACTTACTTAATTAAGTAAGTCTTCAAAAGTTTTTTGGTAATATTTTGAATTAAAAAAAACATGTTTTAAGGGGGGGGGGGGGCATGATTTAGCTTACGCGCATCCAAATGGAACCTAATCTAAAAAATAAAATAAAACTTGCAATAAACTTATAAAACTAAGCAAGTCTTCAAACGTTTTTTGGCCATATTTAAAATTTTCTAAATATAGTTTTAAAGGGGGAGGGCAGGTTTTAATTCCCGGCACCCAAACGCAACCAACTTAAACAAAAAACCTAAATCTTGCATTAAATTTACTTAATTAAGTAAGTCTTCAAAAGGTTTTTGGTAATATTTTGAATTTAAAAAAACATGTTTTAAGGGGGGGGGGGTATGATTTAGCTTACGCGCATCCAAATGGAACCAAATCAAAAAAAGAAAATAAAACTTGCAATAAACTTGTAAAACTAAGCAAGTCTTCAAACGTTTTTTGGCCATATTTAAAATTTGCAAGATACATTTTTAAATAGGAGGGGGGCAGGTTTTAATTTACGCGCACTAAAACTCAACAAACTTAAACAAAAAAACTAAAATTTGCATTAAACTTACTTGTCTTCAAAGGTTTTCGGTCAGATTTTGAATTAAAAAAAACGTGTTTTAAGGGGGGGGGCATGATTTAGCTTACGCGCATCCAAATGGAACCAAATCTAAAAAATTAATAAACTAAGACTTGCAATAAACTTATAAAACTAAGCAAGTCTTCAAACGTTTTTTGGCCATATTTAAAATTTTCAAAATACAGTTTTAAAGGGGGGGGGGCAGGTTTTAATTTCCGCGCACCCAAACACTACCAACTTAAACAAAAAACATAAATCTTGCATCAAACTTACTTAATTAAGTAAGTCTTCAAAAGTTTTTTGGTAATATTTTGAATTAAAAAAAAACATGTTTTAAGGGGGGTGGGCATGATTTAGCTTACGCGCATCCAAATAGAACCAAATCTAAAAAATAAAATAAAACTTTCAATAAACTTATAAAACTAAGCAAGTCTTCAAACGTTTTTTGGCCATATTAAAAATTTGCAAAATACATTTTTAAATAGGAGGGGGGCAGGTTTTAATTTACGCGCACTAAAACGCAACCAACTTAAACAAAAAACCTAAATCTTGCATTAAACTTACTTAATTAAGTAAGTCTTCAAAAGTTTTTTGGTAATATTTTGAATTAAAAAAAACATGTTTTAAGAGGGGGGCATGATTTAGCTTACGCGCATCCAAATGGAACCTAATCTAAAAAATAAAATAAAACTTGCAATAAACTTATAAAACTAAGCAAGTCTTCAAACGTTTTTTGGCCATATTTAAAATTTGCAAAAAACATTTTTAAAGGGGGGGGCGGTAGGTTTTAATTTACGCGCACCCAAACTCAACTAACTTGAATAAATAACCGAAATCTTGCATTAAACTTACTTAAGTAAGTAAATCTTCAAAAGTTTTGTGGTCATATTTTGAATTAAAAAAAAACATGTTTTAAGAGGGGGGGGCATGATTTAGCTTACGCTCATCCAAATGGAACCAAATCTAAAAAACTAACTAAAACTTGCAAAAAACTTATAAAATTAAGCAAGTCTTCAAACGTTTTTTGGCCATATTTAAAATTTTCAAAATACAGTTTTAAAGGGGGAGGGCAGGTTTTAATTTTCGCGCACCCTACGCAACCAACTTAAACAAAAAACCTAAATCTTGCATTAAACTTACTTAATTAAGTAAGTCTTTAAAGGTTTTTGGTCAGATTTTGAATTAAAAAAAACCTGTTTTAAGGGGGGTGGGCATGATTTAGATAACGCGCATCCAAATGGAACCGAATCTAAAAAATAAACTAAAACTTGCAATAAACTTATAAAACTAAGCAAGTCTTCAAACGTTTTTTTGGCCATATTTAAAATTTTCAAAATACAGTTTTAAAGGGGGAGGGCAGGTTTTAATTTCCGCGCACCCAAACGCAACCAACTTAAACAAAAAACCTAAATCTTGCATTAAATTTACTTAATTAAGTAAGTCTTCAAAAGGTTTTTGGTCAGATTTTGAATTAAAAAAAACATGTTTTAAGGGGGGGGGGGGGCATGATTTAGCTTACGCGCATCCAAATGGAACCTAATCTAAAAAATAAAATAAAACTTGCAATAAACTTATAAAACTAAGCAAGTCTTCAAACGTTTTTTTGGCCATATTTAAAATTTTCAAAATACAGTTTTAAAGGGGGAGGGCAGGTTTTAATTTCCGCGCACCCAAACGCAACCAACTTAAACAAAAAACCTAAATCTTGCATTAAACTTACTTAATTAAGTAAGTCTTCAAAAGTTTTTTGGTAATATTTTGAATTAAAAAAAACATGTTTTAAGAGGGGGGCATGATTTAGCTTACGCGCATCCAAATGGAACCTAATCTAAAAAATAAAATAAAACTTGCAATAAACTTATAAAACTAAGCAAGTCTTCAAACGTTTTTTGGCCATATTTAAAATTTGCAAAAAACATTTTTAAAGGGGGGGGGGGTAGGTTTTAATTTACGCGCACCCAAACTCAACTAACTTGAATAAATAACCGAAATCTTGCATTAAACTTACTTAAGTAAGTAAATCTTCAAAAGTTTTGTGGTCATATTTTGAATTAAAAAAAAACATGTTTTAAGAGGGGGGGGCATGATTTAGCTTACGCTCATCCAAATGGAACCAAATCTAAAAAACTAACTAAAACTTGCAAAAAACTTATAAAATTAAGCAAGTCTTCAAACGTTTTTTGGCCATATTTAAAATTTTCAAAATACAGTTTTAAAGGGGGAGGGCAGGTTTTAATTTTCGCGCACCCTACGCAACCAACTTAAACAAAAAACCTAAATCTTGCATTAAACTTACTTAATTAAGTAAGTCTTTAAAGGTTTTTGGTCAGATTTTGAATTTAAAAAAACCTGTTTTAAGGGGGGTGGGCATGATTTAGATAACGCGCATCCAAATGGAACCGAATCTAAAAAATAAACTAAAACTTGCAATAAACTTATAAAACTAAGCAAGTCTTCAAACGTTTTTTTGGCCATATTTAAAATTTTCAAAATACAGTTTTAAAGGGGGAGGGCAGGTTTTAATTTCCGCGCACCCAAACGCAACCAACTTAAACAAAAAACCTAAATCTTGCATTAAACTTACTTAATTAAGTAAGTCTTCAAAAGTTTTTTGGTAATATTTTGAATTAAAAAAAACATGTTTTAAGAGGGGGGCATGATTTAGCTTACGCGCATCCAAATGGAACCTAATCTAAAAAATAAAATAAAACTTGCAATAAACTTATAAAACTAAGCAAGTCTTCAAACGTTTTTTGGCCATATTTAAAATTTTCTAAATATAGTTTTAAAGGGGGAGGGCAGGTTTTAATTCCCGGCACCCAAACGCAACCAACTTAAACAAAAAACCTAAATCTTGCATTAAATTTACTTAATTAAGTAAGTCTTCAAAAGGTTTTTGGTAATATTTTGAATTTAAAAAAAACATGTTTTAAGGGGGGGGGGGGTATGATTTAGCTTACGCGCATCCAAATGGAACCAAATCAAAAAAAGAAAATAAAACTTGCAATAAACTTGTAAAACTAAGCAAGTCTTCAAACGTTTTTTGGCCATATTTAAAATTTGCAAGATACATTTTTAAATAGGAGGGGGGCAGGTTTTAATTTACGCGCACTAAAACTCAACAAACTTAAACAAAAAAACTAAAATTTGCATTAAACTTACTTGTCTTCAAAGGTTTTCGGTCAGATTTTGAATTTAAAAAAACGTGTTTTAAGGGGGGGGGGGCATGATTTAGCTTACGCGCATCCAAATGAAACCAAATCTAAAAAATTAATAAACAATTAGACTTGCAATAAACTTATAAAACTAAGCAAGTCTTCAAACGTTTTTTGGCCATATTTAAAATTTGCAAGATACATTTTTAAATAGGAGGGGGGCAGGTTTTAATTTACGCGCACTAAAACTCAACAAACTTAAACAAAAAAACTAAAATTTGCATTAAACTTACTTGTCTTCAAAGGTTTTCGGTCAGATTTTGAATTTAAAAAAACGTGTTTTAAGGGGGGGGGCATGATTTAGCTTACGCGCATCCAAATGAAACCAAATCTAAAAAATTAATAAACAATTAGACTTGCAATAAACTTATAAAACTAAGCAAGTCTTCAAACGTTTTTTGGCCATATTTAAAATTTTCAAAATACAGTTTTAAAGGGGGGGGGGGCAGGTTTTAATTTCCGCGCACCCAAACACAACCAACTTAAACAAAAAACATAAATCTTGCATTAAACTTACTTAATTAAGTAAGTCTTCAAAAGTTTTTTGGTAATATTTTGAATTAAAAAAAACATGTTTTAAGAGGGGGGCATGATTTAGCTTACGCGCATCCAAATGGAACCTAATCTAAAAAATAAAATAAAACTTTCAATAAACTTATAAAACTAAGCAGGTCTTCAAACGTTTTTTGGCCATATTAAAAATTTGCAAAATACATTTTTAAATAGGAGGGGGGCAGGTTTTAATTTACGCGCACTAAAACTCAACCAACTTAAACAAAAAAACTAAAAATTGCATTAAACTTACTTGTCTTCCAAGGTTTTTGGTCAGATTTTGAGTTAAAAAAAAACATGTTTTAAGGGGGGGGGCATGATTTAGCTTACGCGCATCCAAATGGAACCAAATCTAAAAAATAAAATAAAACTTTCAATAAACTTATAAAACTAAGCAAGTCTTCAAACGTTTTTTGGCCATATTTAAAATTTTCAAAATACAGTTTTAAAGGGGGGGGGCAGGTTTTAATTTCCGCGCACCCAAACACAACCAACTTAAACAAAAAACATAAATCTTGCATTAAACTTACTTAATTAAGTAAGTCTTCAAAAGTTTTTTGGTAATATTTTGAATTAAAAAAAACATGTTTTAAGAGGGGGGCATGATTTAGCTTACGCGCATCCAAATGGAACCTAATCTAAAAAATAAAATAAAACTTTCAATAAACTTATAAAACTAAGCAGGTCTTCAAACGTTTTTTGGCCATATTAAAAATTTGCAAAATACATTTTTAAATAGGAGGGGGGCAGGTTTTAATTTACGCGCACTAAAACTCAACCAACTTAAACAAAAAAACTAAAAATTGCATTAAACTTACTTGTCTTCCAAGGTTTTTGGTCAGATTTTGAGTTAAAAAAAAACATGTTTTAAGGGGGGGGGGGCATGATTTAGCTTACGCGCATCCAAATGGAACCAAATCTAAAAAATAAAATAAAACTTTCAATAAACTTATAAAACTAAGCAAGTCTTCAAACGTTTTTTGGCCATATTTAAAATTTTGAAAATACAGTTTTAAAGGGGGAGGGCCGGTTTTAATTTCCGCGCACCCAAACGCAACCAACTTAAACAAAAAACCTAAATCTTGCATTAAACTCACTTAATTAAGTAAGTCTTCAAAAGTTTTTTGGTAATATTTTGAATTAAAAAAACATGTTTTAAGGGGGGGGGCATGATTTAGCTTACGCGCATCCAAATGGAACCATATCTAAAAAATAAACTAAGATTTGCATTGAACGTACTTAATTAAACAATAAACCAAAATTAAGCAATAAACTTATAAAATTAAGCAAGTCGTCAAACGTTTTTTGACCGTATTTAAAATTTTCAAAATACAGTTTTAAAGGGGGGGGGAAGTTTTAATTAACGCGCAGCCAAACATAACCAACTTTAAAAAAAACCTAAAACTTGCATTCAACTTAATTAAGTAAGTCTTCAAAACTTTTTGGTCATATTTTGAATTAAAAAAAAACATGTTTTAAGGGGGGAGGTTAACTTACGCACCAATTAACCAATTAAAGAAGATACCCCTTGTATTAAATTTACAAAATTAAGGCAATCTTCAAGCTTTTTTAGTTTTTTTTGTGAAATTTTGAAAAGACAGTTTTAAAGAGGGGGGGGGGGGTATGTATTAACTTACGAGCAATCAAATTTTCTTTCAAATTGTTTACCGTTTTGTTACAGGTTATTACAGTCATAGTTAAAAATTGTACTGTACTCGAACTCTTTAACGAGATTCACTCACATTATCAACAGCGTCGAACCCATTACCTCCGATTCCCTCTTACGATTATTTCGAACTATTACGATTTTTAGTTGATACAAAAATAATTTTTGAGTTTGCCATCATAGTACAAATAATTTTGGGAAAGAAGTCGGTTTAAAATAATTTTTATTTTGTCGATTTACTTAAAATGTTTTTGGGATAAAGGAAAAAAACATTTTCATCTTGCGTTTGTCATTTATAATTTTGAAAGTTTGCTTTTGAACAGGTTACACATATGTAGCGTCCCATTTATCATTTCAATAAAAGATATTTTTTTGAAATTTCGTCTTTGAAGGTTTTATATGCATCTTGAGTACTTGTGGCGTTTTTAAAAAGAAATTTAAATTTGTTTGTGTGTTTAGCCTTAGTGCTACCTGTATAACAGGTGCGCGTGTTAGTTACCATTAAGGGTGGTGTATCTTATATTAAAAATCAAGGCGGAATTTAATATGAATTTACATTTTTTGTTTACTGTGCAAATCTACTCTTATATAATACAATTTAATCGGTAACGCATGAAGCTGCATGTGGACGCTTCATTGCAAACATCCCCAACTAAACACACCCTGCTTTCACATGTCAACAACTCCGTTTTCATCAACCACATTTTAAGGGATGTCACCATACATTTACAAAATAAAATTATGCGCTTCGCATCAAAATTTTAATTGTTATAAAAAATGCTTGTAGTGTTTAGTTTTTGTTCAAAAATAACATTTTTACTATGGAAGAATAATAGGGTTGTCTCTCCTGGTGTAAGTAATATGCCACAAAATTTGATTTAAAGCAAATTGAACGAGCGTATACGGCATACAATAAATTTAATTTTTATTGTTGCAGCTTCCTATAGTCGTCGTTTTTAATTTTCAATTTCAAATTTCAAATTCTTACTACTAAAATCTACTAAAAACCACCTTCAGACTTTTCATCATATTAGTACTTCTTCACTTCTTAAACCTTTATTCAATACCGTTTTAAGGTGGGCGTTGGCTATTGGTTGCACTTCAAAAAGCTTTCAATAAGAAATCACCCCCCCCCCTCTCTAGTCAGCGAAGGGGTTATAGAGAACACGAAAGAGGGTGGATTTTTTTTCTTCAAAAAATGTGTTTTTCGAGTTTTTGCTTATATCTAGAAAACGGCAAGTCCTAGGGAAAAAATTATTCTTAGAAAATGAAAGGAACTTTAATGCTTTACAACTTCTTTTCTGAAGATTTTTACTTTAAAACGAAGAACTGAGGTGCTAGAGGCAAAAGTTTGACGAAAAATGAGAGGCAAACATTTTTTTTATTAACGATTTTTGCGGGCGGATATCTCGAAAACTATAACTAATAGACAATAAATACATAGAAACAATCTTGTAGGAAATTTGATAAACTTTCATTTTGATAAGAATAATTTTTGCGCTAGGACCCATCATTTTCGAGATATTAGCGAAAATCCATAAAACGGGACCTTTCTACTCCTCCTCCTCCAAGTAGCAAGAATCGGAAAAAAATCCATGTCGTCTACCTCCTTTTTTGTCCCCTTTTTTGGCGTTCGTTGACTGGACTATAGCTATTTTATAGTAATTAACGTATATTTTTGAGAACAAAGTAATTTGTTTTGGTGCCAACCCTTAATTTTGACCACAACAAGCTAATTTATCCACATTAAACTTAATATAGGCGTGAATTTTTACATTTTATTCCATTTCAAGTGTTAGTAAATAAAATTTAACATTAAAAAAATAACAATAACAGTTAATTGTTGATTAAATTAATAGTTTCATTTAATCGTTATCATTGTGTTTTAATTAAATGACCTTAAGTGACCCATTTTGTTAAGGTTAAAGATAAATTTTTTTTTGTTTTGCGTTAAAAAAAAATAAAAGCGCTGTAGTTCTTGAGAAAATTTTTCTATTCAAGGAAGAAGTCAATTAAAGCTTTCAGTTTTAAAGTTTTCCATTTGTTTGTGGAAAATCTTTTATTAAACAACTTTTTCTTAACAATAAAGTTGTTTTATTGACTTTTGATCACTAGGAAATAATTTTATTGTAATATTGAGTAAAAATAAAAATAAATCGAGTGCGCCATTTCGGTTAAAAATATTTAAGTGAATCATCAGTTGTTAATTTACAAATGGCGGCTTTCTACTTAGGTTACTCTATCAGTGAATCACTCGTAATTTTAAAGTACGTGCAGCACAAAGGGGGTTAGGGTGTGCAATTGAATTTTTCGCACAAAGTATGTTAAGTGTCCGAAACTTTCGAGAATGTATGTGGAGTATTCTTTTGACGTTTTTATACAGGGTGGTAATAAAACACTTTCAACACTATAAGGGGTGATTGGAGACATATAATTCTTGTGTTGTACAAGGCCAGGAAGTGCACTTTTGCACCTTTGGTTTTAGTCACTTTAAAATTTATTCATCGGAAAACTAAGCTTTTATAAGAAATCTATACAGTGTGTCCAAAAAAGGTGGTTATTTTGGGTGCATTTTTGCAAATTTCAGCAAAAGTTATTTTTACTTCACTAGATAGTAGATAGTGCATCTGAGCCTCAATTGAAAAAAAAATTAAATTTTTTGTATTCAAAATGGCGACCAATAAAACAATTTTCTCTTTTTGTGGTTTTTCTCTTATAACTTGACCGGTAATTATGATTATAAAAATTTCAAAAAGGCAAAGTATAGCCAAAATATAGGGCTTTCGTCCTAATAACCTAGTCGATTTTTAAAATTGTCTACTTTTAAGAGGTTAAAATTTTGAAATGAAAAAAAATTTTTTATATTTTTTGAACTAAAATATGAATTAGTGAAAAAAATTTTTTAACTTTTTTTTTAAATCACATTGGCGCCTCATACAACGAGTGTCCCATTTTGTGGTTTTTTCCTTATAACTTGGCCAGTAATTATTATTATAAAAATTTCAAAAAGGCAAAATACAGGTAAAATATAAGGCTTTCGTCCTAACTCAGTTGATTTTTAAAATTATTTCAAAATTGCCACCTTTAAGGGGCCAGAACAGGTCAAAATTTTATAATGGCATTTCTCAAAATTTCTTCTTCTATATTTCTTCATTTTTGTATATGTTACAGACAACGTAATTCTCTACCGAGCTATGTTATTTTTATTGACTTCTACCGAGCTGAACCAAAGTTATGATTTTTTGAATGTCAAAATTTAAAAAATCCTCAAGGTTGGACGGTTATATCTCAACATTTTGACTAACATTTCTCTATTCTTTTCTTGATATCTTCAATATTCTCTTTCTTTTATCACTTCTGCTAGCTTTTCTTGTGGTTGCTTATTGACTGTTTTTATTTTTGACTCGTTTATTTCTCAGTGAGGTTAGTGATAATAAGGTGAGATGTTTTTCCATATGCGAATGACATCAAATCTTTGGTGGTTATTTTGGGTGCATTTTTGCAAATTTCAGCAAAAGTTATTTTTACTTCACTAGATAGTAGGTACATAGTACATCTGATCCTCAATTGAAAAAAAAATTAAATTTTTTGTATTCAAAATGGCGGCCAATAAAACAATTTTTTTTTGTGGTTTTTCTTTTATAACTTGACCGGTAATTATGATTATAAATATTTCAAAAAGGCAAAGTATAGCCAAAATATAGGGCTTTCGTCCTAACCTAGTCGATTTTTAAAATTGTTTCAAAATTCTCTACTTTTAAGACGTCAAAATAAGTTAAAATTTTAAAACGGATTTTCTCAAAATTTCTTCTATATTTTTTCATTTTTGTATATGTTACAGACAACGCAATTCTCTACCGGGCTATGTTATTTCCATTGACTTCTACCGAGCCGAACCAAAGTTATGATTTTTTGAATGTCAAAATTTAAAAAATCCTCAAGTTTGGACTGTTATATCTCAACATTTTGACTAACATTTCTCTATTCTTTTCTTGATATGTTGAATATTCTCTTTCTTTTATCACTTCTACTAGCTTCTTGTGGTTGCTTACTGACTGTTTTTATTTTTGACTCGTTTATTTCTCAGTGAGGTTAGTGATAATAAGGTGAGACGTTTGTCCATATGCGAATGACATCGAATCTTTTATATTATTATTTCAAATGCTTCCCTCTTTATATTAGTATATTTGCCCCTATACATAGGTTTATTCTCGCGTTCTCTCCCCTCAATGCACGATTCTTGGTTTTAGTGCAGTCGAGTTACTTTTTTCAACTATGCTTTCAACTCCCTTTGTGTCGTATTATTATTACATTCAAAGTGTAATGAAGGAAGCGTACGAAATTATTTTCTGTGCTTTGTTGGTTAGTAGAAAAAAATAACAAAATAGTTAAGTAAATTACTTTCGCAAGCTTAACGTTAGAGAAGTTTATAGTTACGTCTATAACATCACCTTAAACTTATCTAGATCCTTTACTTATGATCGAGTTAATTGTGTTAAATATTAAGTTTGACCAGTAGACCAGTGAAAGCATAATTGATGCGGAAAGAGCAATAGAACATAATATAAAGTTAGTTTATGTTATCGTCCAGCTCTTGCTCCTTTTAACAGCTTTTGCTTCACCAAATTCTAATTTTATTAAAGCATTTAAGAAGTTTTTTTGGATAATTAATACAGAGACCATTAATACTTCTTTTCTTGTAGAGCTACAATTTCTTGGGTGTGTGTATTTTTTAAATTTACATTAATTTACAATGTAGTAAACGGCGACGCCTCTTTTATACCTATAACCTGCATTGCTTTTACCTTTTGTTCTACTACATGAATGCCTTTTTGAATTTTTAATGCTTAACTTTAGTAGAAAGGTAGTCAAGTTTAATGACACCATAAATATATATAATTTTTAAAATTTTTTTAATAAGAAATATGTTTTAAAATGCACGTTGTTATAGATGTGAATTATTCAAGTATGCTTTGGATAAGTTTTGTCATAATACTTTTATATAAAATGCAATTTTTACATTTTATAAAAATACCTACATATAGTTTTCCTCCTGCACGTAAAATTGACGAATTTACATAATCTCGCTATTTTATTTATTTAAAACTACTATTCTTTACTTCGTCATGGGAGTAACTATGACTTAAGTATTGTAGTTTCACCTCCGGAAGATACCCGACCGCAAAAATCCGCATCACAATAAAATAGTAAAGGAAATTTAATGCTCTACATTTTCTTTCCTGAAAACTTGACTGTAAAACCAAGAACTTGAGGCGCTAGACTTAAAAATTTGACGGAAAACATGAGGCAATTTAATTTCAAAAATTATTGATCTTTGCTGGCGGATATCTCAAAAACTATAAGGAATAGCGAAAAATGAATACAAACAATCTTGTAGGAAATTTAATAAGCTTTCATTTTGATAAAAATAATATTTTCCCTAGGACCCACCGATTTAGAGATATAAGCGAAAAACCCAAAAAACGGGACCATTCCACCCCTTTCGGGGACTTTTAGTATTTTACCTCTTAACTACTCCAACAGTATGTTAAAAAAAATACATGGAAATAATAGTTAAGAAAAAGTGCTGTTATGGCCACATCAGAGTTTTTTTATTACTTTAAACTTTCATACATACACTGAGAGAAGTGTTTGTTAATAATTAAGGAATTTTGGTAATTGTTAATAAATCCTTTACTGAAAAATGGCGAACCAAATATTTATTTTTCAAAAACAAGGGGTTTAATAAAACTATTTAAATTTCCCCGATTTAATACAAACAAATTATTAATTATAATCAGATTACAATTGATAATAAAAAATAATATTTATTAACAGTAAATGTAGGTATAGTAACCACAAATAAAATAGAATTGAATAGTAATATGTCTAATTTCCTTGAAATAATTCCGTATTGATAAAAAATAAATCCTTATTTCAATCAAGTAAATATTTATTTATAATTAACATTCTCTCCATAATGGTGAGTAAGTATTATAAGGTAATTAGTTATTTATTTCACTTCTAATATAAATTGCTTCCTTCCAATTTTTGGTAACATCCACTCAGCAATGGTACTCGTCGTAGTTGGAGACGTTGGAGTGGCTGATGATGGCACTTCGGCAAAAATCAGTGATACACTATAACAATAAACGCCAAGAATTAATACATGCATAATTACTTTTTAATTATACTTACAGTCTTTTAATTATTGAAGTCGATGATCAACATTCAAATTTGGTTTTTAGTTTCATACGTGTATATCAAGCACAAGAATGAGCTCTTTCCACTGCTCTTTCAAGTCGAAGTTATCCTCTTGCACACTTGCACTAACTTTTGCAACATGGCGACACTATCAATTCCATTCTCTTCAAATAATTTGTTTTTTAACATAATGGTATATTATTAAACTTCAGAAATTATTAATTAGGTATTATTTTTAATTAAAATAAATAAAATGAAATAATCAGAAGTATTATTTATACACAATACACAAAATACACTGCATCAAGCGTCACTCCCGACTTCGCTGTTAAACAGTTTATAACCTTGTGGTATAATATTTTTAATAAATCAAAATTTATTTTTAGTAAATGTTTGGAAAATTATATTTATTTACTAATGGTTTATTACACCCAAATAGTGCCTTATTACATACAAGAAAAGGTTTAGTTATTATTACCAAATTTAAATTTTATAGTTAGCATATTTCTTTCTTACTTATTATAAACCAGCTACATTAACTACAAACAAAATAGACAGTAATAAAGCATTGATTTATAAGAAATATACCGATTTATAAGAACTGACAATAGTTAATAGATTTTATTTTTCAGAAATCCAAATAATTAAGTATAAATAAATCTGACTCAAAAAAATATTTATTAACTATGACTACTATCATTTCTTTCAGTGTACGCTATCGTTTATTATTTGTATAAGTGTTAATAATTCGTTTTTGTGCTTGCCCATGAGTAATGCGTCGTGTAAATAGTTGAGAATGGAAGTTCTTGCACCCCCTACAGTTACACTGCATTTCCATTCTTTTAGTACGTTCGTCAAATGATATATTCGCTGCCTATGAAAGTATACATTCAACTTTAACGTCTTGTTCGATTTCACACTTTTGAGATTATATTTTAAATTGTTATCTAAAGGGTGTTAGTGTAGTCAACGACGAAAAATTTTCTAGATTTTCGGAAAAGTTTTAAAAAAGCATTTTTTTTAATCGGTCAAAATCATGCTCAAAGTCAACGAAGGAGTTATAGAAAACACGAAAGAGGATGGAAATTTTTTCTTCAAGAATATAAAAAGGGAAAATTTGTGTGGTCCTAGCGGAAGCGGGGAGATAGGTCTCGTTTTTTTTTTGGGTTTTTGCTTATATCTTGAAAACGGTGGGTACTAGGTAAAAACTTATTCTTAGGAAAATGAAAGGAATTTTAATGCTCTACAACTTATTTTCTGAAGACTTACTGTAAAATGAAGGGCTGAGATGCTAGAGGCAAAAGTTTGACGAAAAACGTGGGTCAAAAATTTTTTTTTTTAACGATTTTTGCGGGCGGATATCTAAAAAACTATAAGGAATAGAGAATAAATGAAAAGAAACAATCTTGTAGGAAATTTGATAAGCTTTCATTTCGCTAGGGGTAATTTTTCCCTAAAACTCATCGTTTTCGAAATATAAGCGAAAATCCAAAAAACGGGATTTTTCCACTCTCCTCCCTCCTTTAGCTATGTAACTAGGACTTTTAGTCTTTTTACCTCCTAACTACCCCAAACACATTCCCGAAGAAAAAAATTTCACTTTCAAACATGTCCTTTACACCCTTTTACTGGACTGTTTTAATACTAAAAAAATTATTAAATCGAAAAAAAAACACGAGATATATTAACTAAAGTTTTTGAAAATACAAGGCTTTTCTTTGCAAAAAGAAACAAATTGAATTTTTCTTTGAGTATTAAATAAAATAAGTAACATTTGTGCTGACAAAATTGAAGTAGTAACTAAATAGAATGAGGACGTAAATTTTCTGAAATTATGTTTTAGGGTTCTCTTCTTAAGTGTAAGTTTAGGTGGTGCTTTATATTTACTTTTGAAATGCTAAATTACAGACGATCTTTATTTTAATAAAACTATTACTTGTAAATTGTAAACTTATAAATATTTATTTGGGTATTTCAACATTTAAATTTATAATAGAAAATATGGAAATTGAGTGTAAATGAATGGTAATTTAAATAAAAGAAAGGTAATGATCAACTATACCCTATACCTCTTCAAATCAACCGTGCACGAAGGTTTATATCAGTAGTTGATTTGATTTCTATTAAGACATTCTATGAATTTTAATGTTTTCATTATGCATGTTAATCAAACATTACTCTCTACGTACACTAAAAATGTAACCTTTAACCGTTTTAAAATATTAAAAACTTCTTCAATTATATAACCATCATACATCATATTAAATATTTCTTATTCCCCAAGAGAAATCCCGCTTCCTCTCTTTCCCAATCCATTATTTTATTTCATGACGAAAAATCCTAAAATTTAATTCGGTTCAATCTCACGGAATAGACATATAAACAGAGACACGTGTAGGTGCATGGCTCGTGGGCGCCCGCGGTACATAGGTGCATGGGGGCGCCGACTACTACATGGGTGTGTCGTAAACCCATGGAAGCATCTGAATCGGTGCAAACTAGGGTTGGCACAAAATTAATTCAATGAATTAATTCGTGAATTTTATTTATATTTTATTAATAACTAAAATTACCAACAGAGTACAAAATAATCCTTGTAATTGCAATATAAAACTTACATAACAAATCACTAATTTCCGACCGATCATTCAAATTCATCATTCAAACGCATCTTAAATCTAGCTGCCCGACTCCTCCAAGACTAACTCCAGGGCTAACTCCCAGATCAACTCTACTCCAACAACTAACTCTAAGACCAACTCTACTCCAATACTTAACTTTAAGACCAACTCTACTCCAATACTTAACTGATTCACTGACCCCATCGAGGGTCTTTTATCAGCTTGGTCTACGTGACCACTAACACTGACGATTCTGCTGAATAAGACATTCCCGACTTATTACAATATTCACATATTGTAATCTTTTAGCAAACCTACATTGTTGCATTCCTTTATAATTACATTGTAATTAATGCAATAATATATAGAGTGTTCCATTGAAAATAAGAAAGTTAGGTTAAGTAGCTTTTAAATGAAACACGGTGTATTTTCAAAAATATTTTTACGTTATAGAGCATGTCGTCAATAGTAACTTTAGTCTGTTTTTATAAAATTAACACAGCTCGAATTAGACCTAATAGACCCATCGCTCAGACTGTCAGACTCACCCTGTATAAATATTATTTAATTAAATTTTATTAAAGTATGGCTATAAATTTTTATTAACATTTAACGTAGCACCGTGTGTGTTTCAAAATTAATAAAATTTGAAGAATTGTAATTGCTTTTCGACATTTTAATGCTTTTAGAATACGAACAAAGGCGTAACATTTGGATTTTGTTTCCGAATTACAATCGAAAGACGTAACAATTTAAAGAAAATTGCTCGGAAAATTCTAGAGAAAACTAAATAATTAGCCGATGTGACATCTAAAATCGATGTTTAACGATTACGTTACTCGTTTTTTAGACTCACATTAACTAATGATCTTCGGTTCAAACCTCACTCACCTTTAGTTTTTTAAACCTTGCTACCGGTTTTAGGTATTAGGTAACTGAATTAATTTGTGCATTTTTGTCTTAATATTCATTTATAACCAAATTGGCTAGTAAGGACGATTTAGGTTATTTAACCCTTTAAGTAGATACCGTGCGGCTTAAATAAAAATGTTAGATAATCGCCTTGTTAGTGTTTGTTATACATTATAGTTTAAACTAAAACATTAACTGTAAGAGAAATTAATAGGAAATGGTTAAACCGGTTAAGGGAAAATTCAAATGTCGCAACCAATTCACATTGATTTACCTAGTGAAGGAAATTTCATTATCGTTCCTATACTGACTAAAGTGTTACTGATTCTAAAGCAAATTTAGTAAGTGGAAATTCTCAAATGTGCGCTTACTATGTTTAACCGTACAATTGGCAAAATTACTTTCTTAAACTCATTAATTATAAACCATTTAGAACTCAAATTGTTGTTTAACAAAAAATGAAACTTAACCTAAAATTTAATTCTTCAAATTATTAGCGTTTACCCTCTTATCTAACACTTTATCGACTTGCACTGCAATTGGGTTCTCTTAAGTCTACTTTAATAATAATTTGTTGCTAATGTACCTATCAAGTTAATTACTTTTCACAAACTTTAGTAACTTAATTTGAAAATAGTTTGTTTAAATTTTTAAACAAACATAAAAATGACTTTTGATGCGCCTCAAAAATAGTTTTTTTATTTAGTATATTTTTAAAAGGCACGTGGGGATAACTATATATACTGACTACTTGAATAAACAATTCCAGCTATATAAATATACAAAAAATTACCTCTAAACTTGTACAGTTTATTTTTCTTAAATTATTAATTTAGATACAAAAATACTTTTGCAACAAGCTACTGATGTTTTTACAAAAAAACTATTTAAAACTTTAATAATTACAGAACAGCGGCCATTTTGCAAAATTATGAAAACGAATCGGTTATATCGGATGATCAGTTGAACGATTCCGAACTAATCAAGAACTTTATACTTCTGCTGTTAGTTGAGAATAGGGGTGTCGATATTTAAAAAATATCAAAATATCGATATAACTATAATTATAATTTTTTTCTTCAATTGTTTTTGAGTTACGCCTATCCCCTAAACTTTTTTAAATGGGAACGTATTAAGTTTACGCTACCATTCTATAGAGAATTTTTTTCTCTTTACAACAGTATTAAAAAAAAATATTTTGAATTTTATTTTTATAACTTTATTCAACAAAATGCCGGTTAAAGTATTTTCGAATAGTAGGCAGTACATCTAAGATAAACAAACGCGGAGCGATAACAAACTCGAGCGAGTTAACTGTCATTGGTTTACATCGCAAAAATATTTTACAATATACAAGGTGTTTAATTTAAGAGATACTTAATTTAATATCGATATATTAAAATCTCGATATATCGAAATGCAGTCCTAAATGATTTTATTGTTTGACTCAGTAGGGAGGGTAAAATTACAAATAATCTGTTCTCATTGGAATAATTATGAAAGCGAGTGTCTTGTAGAAGGAGTTAGAAGTAGCTGTATAATATCTCTGGGGGAGTATGGGATAAAAAAGTCGGTTCTAAAAGAATTATTGGCACTTGAGTAAAAAAGACTCTGTGCATTTATATTCTCTAATTAGAAACGTGTCGGAAAAGATATTAATCTCACACTTACGACGAGTGAAAAAATACAATAAAAAGCTCAAAACAAACGGTTTACGTTTAAAAACGTACACATACAAAAGACTCAATGTTTTTATTAAGCTCTAAATGTTCTAAACACACCAAATAAACAACAAACGCAGTAATTACGAATGGAAGTAAAACAAAGTTAAGCAATTAATATTAGTCTAAAAATTGAAATATATACGACCAAAATTTATGTATAAACATCAACGTATACAAGTTCTTAACATTAATTTATAAACTCAACTTGGGTCTATTTCGAGTAAAATTCATATTGCAGTCTCAAGTAAAATTATTAGCGCTAATAAAAAAAATTCAAAAAGTATTCGGCGCCATAGTGTAATTGCGCGAGACAAAATACTCATTATAACGACTGTTGACATAAATTAAACGCCACGTTTCGTGCATATTAAATAAAAAGCTAATCAAAAACTTCTTAAACCTATTCCATCTTCCAAACATCGCATTTCGCCAAATATTCGAGAGTTTGCTTAAAATACAGACGACCCGGGTTCAACTACCTTCTACGTAAAAAAGACATGCAGTTACAAGTTGCAAACATCACGTAAACATTTATCACAAGGACACGTAAATTAGGGGTTAACCACTATGAAAAATTTGGTACACTACATTTACAAACAATTACCAAATTTACAAGCATCTACCACATTTACAAACAATTACTACATTTACATTTCTTACATTTCTTTAACATTTGTAAACAATTTCTTTATTTTTACAATATTTAAAAATTTTGCAGACATTTACAAACAATTACAGACATTTACAACATTTACTTATTTACAAACAATTACCTTAACAAAGATTTAAAAACATTATTACTACATTTACAAAAAATTACCACATTTACATTTTCTACATTTCTTTCACATTTGTAAACATTTTCTGCATTTTTACAGACATTTACAAAAAATTACAGACATTTGCAAACAATTACAGACATTTACAACATTTACTTCATTTACAAACAATTACCAAATTTTTAAAGATTTAAAAACATACTACATTTACAAAAAATTGCCACTTTTACAATTCCTACATTTCTTTAACATTTGTGAACAGTTTTTGAATTTTTACAGACATTTACAGACTTTTATAACATTTACTTCATTTACAAGCAATTACCAAAACAAAGATTTAAGAACATTTTATTACTACATTTACAAAAAATTACCACATTTACATTTTCTACATTTCTTTAACATTTGTAAACATTTTCTTCATTTTTACAGACATTTACAAAAATTTACAGACATTTGCAAACGATTACAGACATTTAAAACATTTACTTCATTTACAAACAATTACCAAATTTTCAAAGATTTAAAAACATACTACATTTACAAAAAATTGCCACTTTTACAATTCCTACATTTCTTTAACATTTGTAAACAGTTTTTGAATTTTTACAGACATTTACAGACTTTTATAACATTTACTTCATTTACAAGCAATTACCAAAACAAAGATTTAAGAACATTTTATTACTACATTTACAAAAAATTACCGCATTTACGTTTTCTACATTTCTTTAACATTTGTAAACATTTTCTTCATTTTTACAGACATTTACAAAAATTTACAGACATTTGCAAACAATTACAGACATTTAAAACATTTACTTCATTTACAAACAATTACCAAATTTTCAAAGATTTAAAAACATACTACATTTACAAAAAATTGCCACTTTTACAATTCCTACATTTCTTTAACATTTGTAAACATTTTTTGAATTTTTACAGACATTTACAGACTTTTATAACATTTACTTCATGTACAAGCAATTACCAAAACAAAGATTTAAGAACATTTTATTACTACATTTACAAAAAATTACCACATTTACACATTTCCTACATTTCTTTTACATTTGTAGACATTTTTTGAATTTTTACAGACATTTACAAACATTTACAACCTTTACAACATTTACTTCATTTACAAACAATAACCTTAACTAAGATTTAAAAACATTATTACTACATTTACAAAAAATTACCACATTTACATTTTATATATTTCTTTAACATTTGTAAACATTTTCTGCATTTTTACAATATTTACAAAAATTTACAGACATTTACAAACAATTACAGACATTTACAACATTTACTTCATTTACAAACAATTACCAAATTTTCAAAGATTTAAAAACATTACACTACATTTACAAAGAATTGCCACATTTACAATTCCTACATTTCTTTAACATTTGTAAACATTTTTTGAATTTTTACAGGCATTTACAATCATTTACAGACTTTTACAACATTTACTTCATTTACAAGCAATTACCAAAACAACGATTTAAGAACATTATTACTACATTTACAAAAAATTACAATATTTACATTTTCTACAATTCTTTATCATTTGTAAACATTGTTTGAATTTTTACAATATTTATAAAAATTTACAGACATTTACATACATTTACCGACATTTACCACATATACAGACATTTACAAACATTAACAAACATTTACAGACATTTACAAGAACTTGTACAGCAAATTTACTAAATGGTCAACCCCTCCCACCTAAAGGAAGTGATTTCATACATTTGATTTTTCTAAAATTGAAAGAAGATGAAAATAAAGAAAATTGGTTCCATTTCCGGCTAAACCGGAAGTCAAAATATTAAGTGTTAAGTATCGTGTAAGAGCTAATTGTAAGAGTTTTCAAAATATTTAAAAATATACAGGGTGTTACTAAAAGATCTTGATTTTCTTGGAACTTCCCGTTTAACCGGAAGCGTATTGTTAACCGAAAATAGTTTGCAATATTAGATACTTATGGGATTGACACATTTACCAATTTTCAAGTTCTCGTTTTTAGTATTACAAATAAAAATAAATGATTTTTGAAATTTTGACATTCAAAAAATCATAACTCCGGTCCTGCTTCATAAAAGTTAATGAAATAAGCGGTGTTCGATAGAGAATTTCATTGTCTGTAACACACCTAAAAATGAAAAAAAAACGCCCGGAGCAAATTTTAAGAAAATCGATTTCAAAATTTTGACTCATTTTGGCTCCTTCGAGATAGGCAATTTTGAAATAAATTTAAAAATCGTTTAGGTTAGGACAAAAGTCCTATAATTTGACTATAAAATCCTGTTTTGAAATTTTTATACTAATAATTACCGGCTAAGTTATAAGGGAAAAACTAAAAAAGGGGTTTTATTGGCCGCCATTTTGAATTAAAAATTTTTTTTTTTTAATTTCAATTTAGACTCCGATGAACTATCTTCTAGCCTTATAAACATAATCCTGAGCGAAATGAAGTAAAATTTAAAGAAAAGTGTAGTGGAAAGCTGGTCGGGCCTCTGATGATTTTAAGAAAGACGCAAATAATTCTTTATGACTATGAAACTTTAATGTGGCTACTTATTATATTTATCGTTATCGGGGTATCGTTAATCCTTACTTGCGCCTTTTATCTTTTAATTAAAAGTTTTTGAACCCCTTCAAATGACAAGTGTAACAAAAGATGTGAAAATGAAGGTTTCGCGTTTTATTTTCAAGTTTCCAATTGAAGGAATTTTGAATGAAAGTCGAAGCGTGTGCCAACTTAATAAAATAATAGATACGGCATCTAGTATTTAGACCTAAGAACAAAAACGGTACTGGGGAAAAAAGCCTTTTGTTTAATAAAAATCTCATTAAAACCAACACTAGGCAGTAGGTAAATGCTTCCTGATCGTTGTTAATTTAAATAATTTGAACGGTGTAAAAATCAATTTTTAGTAAATTTCAAACAACTTTTCGCTATTTTTTCCACCCTTTAAAAACCGATAACTACGCATCCGTTCATAATTGCATCATCTATCTTCCACTCCGATGAAAACCTACGACAACAAAGAATTATTTTTAGTCCAAATCACAGCAACACATCACACTACTTGAGTAATGGGGGGTGCTAAATGCTTTTTATTTTCAACTAAATTTAAGTCTCTACTGCAACTTTTAAATAATTTCAATCTTTTAACTATTTCCAATCCAAGAAAAAGTTATAATCGAGACAAAAAATAATAATAATGATAAAAAATTTTTTTGCATTTCTCGACGTTTTGAGTCGATTCCAAAAATTCAAAAAATTTTTTTCGATTTTTTTAACCAAAATGCCAGAATATATGTATGTATGTCCCCCCTTGAACAAAAAAAATACAAGAAGAAAAAGTTCCTCGTATGGCCACATCCGTTGTCTTTTTTCTAATTTTGATCAGGTGGAAGGTCGTTGTTCTATAATCTATACGTATAAACGTACAAAGGAAAATCTACAATAGGGGGGTTTAAAGTACTTTTTTGCCTTAATGTTGGTTTTAAACTTTTTTAATAAATGTCGTGCAACATCAAGTTAAAACTTTTCGAAATTAATTAAAGTGTAATTATTGTGTAGATTGCAATTATATAACTTTTTCGCTAAGTTATAAAGTTATAATAATTAATTCGTTGTTTTATAATTTGAGAAAAAAAAATATTTTTTAACTTCACGTCGTCTTAATTCCACTTAATTATGTTTAAAATATATTATTGTAATATTGCCGTAGTAAGCCATTATTGAAAGTTTTAGCTAATTGCAATTTGGAAATCGGTCATCGGTGAAACCACTAAAGCCCGGATGCTGAATTGATACAATTACTATACCGAAAAGGATTTACACTAAGCACTTTGCAACTAAATACAAATTTATGATGACATTCGCACATTTAGTTTTCCACAGTAAAGATCTATTTTACAAAGATTTTTTTAATCCCTACAAGGGTACAAATGGCCGACTTACGACCCCTACCGATAATGGTTTTTTCCAAACCAAATAGCTCATAATAGGTGGTCCCTAATAATAATTACCCACCGTACCGGGTGGCCACTAAAACGAGGCCACCCCTAAATAGTGGCTTATTTAATAAAATACCAATAGATATTTGCTACACCTGAAGTACTTCAAGTACAATAAGCACATGTAATTAAAATAATTTAATGACTGTCATACCCACCCCCTACCTACAGGGCTTCAAATATGGAAAAATGTTTAAATTGAAAATTTTTGAACTTATTTGAGTGCTGCAAGAGCTTTCCTACTATCGAAAAAAATTTAAATTTCCTTAAAATGTACCTAAAAGCGCCCTCTATTAGCACCTGTAATTAAAATAATCAAATGACTGTTCAACCTCTAACTACAAGGCTTCAAATATGAAAAAAAAGTTTAAATTTAAATTTTTTGAACTTATTTATTTTTAAAGGGCAGTAAGGACTTTCCTACTATTGGCAATAATTTTAAATTCAGGTAAAATGTACCTGAAAGCGCCCTCTATTAGCACCTGTAATTGAAATAATTAAATGACTGTTCAACCTCTTACTACAGGACTTCAAATATGAGAAAAATGTTTGAATTGTAATTTTGTGAACTTATAAGTTATTTTTGAAGTGCAGTAAGGGCTTTCCTACTATTGACAAAAATTTTCAATTTACTTAAAATGTACCTAAAAGCGCCCTCTATTAGCACCTGTAATTGAAATAATCAAATGACTGTTCAACCTCTAACTACAAGGCTTCAAATATGAAAAAAAAGTTTAAATTTAAATTTTTTGAACTTATTTATTTTTAAAGGGCAGTAAGGACTTTCCTACTATTGGCAATAATTTTAAATTCAGGTAAAATGTACCTGAAAGCGCCCTCTATTAGCACCTGTAATTGAAATAATTAAATGACTGTTCAACCTCTTACTACAGGACTTCAAATATGAGAAAAATGTTTGAATTGTAATTTTGTGAACTTATAAGTTATTTTTGAAGTGCAGTAAGGGCTTTCCTACTATTGACAAAAATTTTCAATTTACTTAAAATGTACCTAAAAGCGCCCTCTATTAGCACCTGTAATTGAAATAATCAAATGACTGTTCAACCTCTAACTACAGGGCTTCAAATATGAAAAAAAGTTTGAATTTAAATTTTTTGAACTTATTTATTTTTAAAGTGCAGTAAGGGCTTTCCTACTATTGACAATAATTTTAAATTTAGGTAAAATGTACCTGAAAGCGCCCTCTATTAGCACTTGTAATTGAAATAATTAAATGACTGTTCAACCTCTTACTACAGGGCTTTAAATATGAGAAAAATATTTGAATTGAAATTTTGTGAACTTATAAGTTATTTTTGAAGTGCAGTAAGGGCTTTCCTACTATTGACAAAAATTTTAAATTAACGTAAAATGTACCTAATAGCGCCCTCTATTAGCACGTGTAATTAAAATAATCAAATGACTGTTCAACCTCTAACTACAGGGCTTCAAATATCAAAAAAAGTTTGAATTTAAATTTTTTGAACTTATTTATTTTTAAAGTGCAGTAAGGGCTTTCCTACTATTGACAATAATTTTAAATTTAGGTAAAATGTACCTGAAAGCGCCCTCTATTAGCACTTGTAATTGAAATAATTAAATGACTGTTCAACCTCTTACTACAGGGCTTTAAATATGAGAAAAATGTTTGAATTGTAATTTTGTGAACTTCTAAGTTATTTTTGAAGTGCAGTAAGGGCTTTCCTACTGTTGACAAAAATTTTCAATTTACTTAAAATGTACCTAAAAGCGCCCTCTATTAGCACCTGTAATTGAAATAATCAAATGACTGTTCAACCTCTAACTACAGGGCTTCAAATATAAAAAAAAAGTTTAAATTTAAATTTTTTGAACTTATTTATTTTTAAAGTGCAGTAAGGGCTTTCCTACTATTGGCAATAATTTTAAATTTAGGTAAAATGTACCTGAAAGCGCCCTCTATTAGCACCTGTAATTGAAATAATTAAATTACTGTTCAACCTCTTACTACAGGGCTTCAAATATGAGAAAAATGTGTGAATTGAAATTTTGTGAACTTATAAGTTATTTTTGAAGTGCAGTAAGGGCTTTCCTACTATTGACAAAAAATTTAAATTTACGTAAAACGTACCTAATAGCGCCCTCTATTAGCACCTGTAATTAAAATAATCAAATGACTGTTCAACCTCTATCTACAAGGCTTCAAATATGAAAAAAAAGTTTAAATCTAAATTTTTTGAACTTATTTATTTTTAAAGTGCAGTAAGGGCTTTCCTACTATTGACAATAATTTTTAATTTACGTAAAATGTATCTGAAAGCGCCCTCTATTAGCACCTGTAATTGAAATAATTAAATGACTGTTCAACCTCTTACTACAGGGCTTCAAATATGAGAAAAATGTTTGTATTGAAATTTGGTGAACTTATAAGTTATTTTTGAAGTGCAGTAAGGGCTTTCCTACTATTGACAAAAATTTTAAATTTACTTAAAATGTACCTAAAAGCGCCTTCTATTAGCACTTGTAGTTGAAATAATTTAAGGACTACCCCACTACCTTCCACTAACTACAGGGTTTCAAATATGAAAAAATGTTGACATTAAAAATATTTGAACTTATTTAAGTTATTTTATTTTTGCAAAATGTACCTAAAAATTCCTTTATTAGCAGCTGTAATTATTATAAATTAAGGACTACCCACTCCCTAACTACAAGGCTTTTTGAAATTTTGAAATTTTTTAAATTATTCTTGAAGTGCTGCAAAGGCTTTCCTACTATTGATAAAAAAACTTACGTAATTGTATCTAAAATGCCCTCTATTAGCATCTGTAATTAAAATATTTTAATGACTGTTCTTGTTCACTCCCTAACTATAGAGTTTCAAATATGAAAAATTGTTTAAATTGTAATATTTTGTACTTATTTAAGCTATTTTTAAAGTGCTGCAAAGGCTTTTCCTACTACTGAAAAAAATTTAAATTTACGTAAAATTTACCTAAAAGTGCCCTCTATTAGCACCTGCAATTACAAGATTTTAATGACTGTCCCTGCTCACCCTCTAACTACAGGGCTTCAAATGTGAAAATAATAGTAGTGTTTGTTTTATTAGGAGTAAGAGTGTCACTTTTTTTAGGCGAGTCAGTGGGGCTTTTCAGACGAAACAAAGTTGAGTCTGACAACTACTGACGAGCCAGAAAACGTACTTTTACTCCGTATGAAACATTTAATTTTTTGTTCAAAGGTAAAACTTTTTGAAAAAGCACAACTCTTGAAAATTATTTGCAGTTCAATTGTCATTTGTCAAGATTATAGAACTTTGGAAACTAAAATGACCCTACAGGTTATCCACGATTGTCTGTCTGTATGCCTTCAAGTTTGTTTATTAGCTCTTATCTTCGTGTTTGATCAAACTTACCTGTCTTCTAGTCGATCTGTCTGTTTCGTATGTGTCTTCCAGGCTGTTTGTCCGTCTACATGTGTGTTTAGCATGAGATGCTAACGTGGAGAGATTCAAATTGAGCTGTTTTTGTCATAAGAGTAATTTAAATAGTCTTGTGAGGGATGAGTGGGGTAAAAAATTTGTCGATAAAATATATGGACAGTTGTAACTTTACAAGTTTGTCAGGATTGTTTTATTGCCTAAATTTAAAAATGAAAAATATGTACGTATTATTTCTTGTCAAATTTGAAGGCAGTCTTGTATAGCTTTATGTCGGTTGTTCGCTTTGACAGGGGATGATATATCTAATAGCTTCCTTTTGTGTTATGTTGCAGCTTGCCAATATTGGTTTGGGACCACCATGTTATAAGAAACATCTTTTATGTTCAAAAAAAATAGAAAACAAAAACAGTAATTCAAATTAGAAATAGAGAAATATTGAAAAATAGAAATTATTAAACAATTCTATCGATAATTATTTTCCCAAGATGGGGGTTGAGAGTGAAGAGGGAAACTATGAACTTTTGAAGTAGACGATTTTTAATAAAATAATACGAAGCATAAGTTTAAAGTGAATTATATTTTCTCATAGCAGATATTACGTAGGGTAATTGAATCATTCTAATCGGCCAACATAGAACTAATCAAAATTCTCGGCAAAATTTAATTTACAAGTTGGTAGGGTAAACAAGAAAAGTTTGAACTTTGCTTCTTTAAACTAAGGGTTAATTTAATAATTTTTTGAGAGTTGCAAATTTTAATAATGCGCCCCGGTATTATTTTTTCGATAAATTTTAATTAATTATATTTTGGTAACTTCAAATATTTTAACTTTAATCCGGATTAGCCTAATAAATAATAATTTTACTTACCCTTAAAATCCCCTCCTATCTCACCAGCCACAAATTTACAAAAAATTATTTTAATTAAATTTATTGCCACAATTTGTGTCAATAAGTGTAATAAGGTTATTGGGAAAAGTTGAGGGTTATTTATATTTTTAGCCGCTTTATGAATTATTAATTTTCTAAAATTGCATCCGATGTTTTCTCTATTAGAGAGAGCTAAATAATAATTGGTAAATTATTATGAACGTTCACATAAATTTTGCTATACATATTCAACACAATTCTCTTGCTTATTTGAACACAGCTGGATAATAATTATTCAGGGGATGTAGTTAATATAAAGTTAACACCAACTAAATATAATCTTTGTGTCAATTTTCACCAATACCAATTTGCTTTTTA
The DNA here is from genome assembly GCA_963924605.1 of Malthinus seriepunctatus. Lineage (NCBI taxonomy): Eukaryota > Metazoa > Arthropoda > Insecta > Coleoptera > Cantharidae > Malthinus > Malthinus seriepunctatus. Next base: position 3,759,559 of record OZ004605.1, read on the forward strand.
ATTTTCCACCTTTTCCTTTAAAAACAACTTTTTAAATCCCTAATTAACGTTTTATTTTCACAAAGTCAGTATATTTTGCTTGACTCAGGAGGACTTACGCTAGTGTATTTTGTTAATATTTCAAAATCAGATTGAAATAACGGGATGTGCCTTTGTGACATTTAGTCCTAGTCAACAAAAGGGTTATCGAGAACATGGAAGAAGGTGTAATTTTTTTAAGAATGTGCTATAGGGAGCAAAGTGGAAAAATGTCGCTTGTGGGGTTTGCGCTTATATCTTAAAAAGGGTGGGTTTTAGGGAAAAATTTATTCTTAGCAAAATGACAGCTTATCAAATTTGCTACAAGATTGTTTCTATTCATTTCTTCTCTATTCCTTATAGTTTTTGAGATATCCACCCGCAAAACTCGTCTATATGTGAAAAAAAAATTGCCTCACGTTTTTTTGTCAAACTGGAAATTTTTTTCACTCATTAGCGATTTTTGCGGGCGGATATCTCAAACACTAGAAGGAATAGAGAAAAAATTAATAGAAACAGTCTTGTAGAAAATTTGATAAGTTTTCATTTTGTTACGAATAATTTTTTCCATAAGACCCACCGTTTTCGAGATATAAGCAAAAACTTAAAAAAGCAGGACTTTTCCACCCTTTCCTTTTTCAGCCATATAACTAGGACCGGACACCCTTTCAGAGGCTCTCACGATCTTAAAAATCAAAATTGAAGAGAATAAAAAAAAAATGCGTATAGCCCTAAAGTTTGTTGAAATTATTATTTTTGAAAACATTTTTTAAACCCCCTAAATAGTGGCTTAATTAAAAAAATAGCGATTTAAATTAGCTATACCTGAAGTACTTCAAGTAAAATAAGTACCTGTAATTAAAATATTTTAATGACTAGTCTAGCCTCTAACTACAGGGCTTCAAATGTGAAAAAATGTTTGAATTGAAATTTTTTGAACTTATGTTATTTTCAAAGCGCAGTAAGGGTTTTCTTAGTATTGACAAAAATTTTTAATTTACGGAAAATATACCTAAAAGCGCCCTCTATTAGCACCTGTAATTAAAATAATTAAATGACTGTTCAACCTCTAACTACAGGGCTTCAAATATGAAACAAATGTTTAAATTTAAATTTTCTGAACTTATTTATTTTTTAAGTGCAGTAAGGGCTTTCCTACTATTGACAAAAAATTTAAATTTACGTAAAATGTACCTAATAGCGCCCTCTATTAGCACCTGTAATTAAAATAATCAAATGACTGTTCAACCTCTAACTACAGCGCTTCAAATATGAAAAAAATGTTTAAATTTAAATTTTCTGAACTTATTTATTTTTAAAGTGCAGTAAGGGCTTTCCTTCTATTGACAAAAAATTTAAATTTACGTAAAATGTACCTGAAAGCGCCCTCTATTAGCACGTGTAATTAAAATAATTAAATGACTGTTCAACCTCTTACTACAGGGCTTCAAATATGAGAAAAATGTTTAAATTTAAATTTTCTGAACTTATTTATTTTTAAAGTTGCAGTAAGGGCTTTCCTTCTATTGACAAAAAATTTAAATTTACGTAAAATGTACCTGAAAGCGCCCTCTATTAGCACATGTAATTTAAATAATTAAATGACTGTTCAACCTCTTACTACGCCCAAATATGAGAAAAATGTTTGAATTGAAATTTTGTGAACTTATAAGTTATATTTGAAGTGCAGTAAGGGCTTTCCTACTATTGACAAAAAATTTAAATTTACGTAAAATGTACCTAATAGCGCCCTCTATTAGCACCTGTAATTAAAATAATCAAATGACTGTTCAACCTCTAACTACAGCGCTTCAAATATGAAAAAAATGTTTAAATTTAAATTTTCTGAACTTATTTATTTTTAAAGTGCAGTAAGGGCTTTCCTTCTATTGACAAAAAATTTAAATTTACGTAAAATGTACCTGAAAGCGCCCTCTATTAGCACGTGTAATTAAAATAATTAAATGACTGTTCAACCTCTTACTACAGGGCTTCAAATATGAGAAAAATGTTTAAATTTAAATTTTCTGAACTTATTTATTTTTAAAGTTGCAGTAAGGGCTTTCCTTCTATTGACAAAAAATTTAAATTTACGTAAAATGTACCTGAAAGCGCCCTCTATTAGCACATGTAATTTAAATAATTAAATGACTGTTCAACCTCTTACTACGCCCAAATATGAGAAAAATGTTTGAATTGAAATTTTGTGAACTTATAAGTTATATTTGAAGTGCAGTAAGGGCTTTCCTACTATTGACAAAAAATTTAAATTTACGTAAAATGTACCTAAAAGCGCCCTCTATTAGCACCTGTAATTAAAATAATCAAATGACTGTTCAACCTCTAACTACAGCGCTTCAAATATGAAAAAAATGTTTAAATTTAAATTTTCTGAACTTATTTATTTTTAAAGTGCAGTAAGGGCTTTCCTTCTATTGACAAAAAATTTAAATTTACGTAAAATGTACCTGAAAGCGCCCTCTATTAGCACGTGTAATTAAAATAATTAAATGACTGTTCAACCTCTTACTACGCCCAAATATGAGAAAAATGTTTGAATTGAAATTTTGTGAACTTATAAGTTATATTTGAAGTGCAGTAAGGGCTTTCCTACTATTGACAAAAAATTTAAATTTACGTAAAATGTACCTAAAAGCGCCCTCTATTAGCATCTGTAATTAAAATAATCAAATGACTGTTCAACCTCTAACTACAGCGCTTCAAATATGAAAAAAATGTTTAAATTTAAATTTACGTAAAATGTACCTGAAAGCGCCCTCTATTAGCACCTGTAATTAAAATAATCAAATGACTGTTCAACCTCTAACTACAGCGCTTCAAATATGAAAAAAATGTTTAAATTTAAATTTTCTGAACTTATTTATTTTTAAAGTGCAGTAAGGGCTTTCCTTCTATTGACAAAAAATTTAAATTTACGTAAAATGTACCTGAAAGCGCCCTCTATTAGCACGTGTAATTAAAATAATTAAATGACTGTTCAACCTCTTACTACAGGGCTTCAAATATGAGAAAAATGTTTAAATTTAAATTTTCTGAACTTATTTATTTTTAAAGTTGCAGTAAGGGCTTTCCTTCTATTGACAAAAATTTTAAATTTACGTAAAATGTACCTGAAAGCGCCCTCTATTAGCACGTGTAATTCAAATAATTAAATGACTGTTCAACCTCTTACTACGCCCAAATATGAGAAAAATGTTTGAATTGAAATTTTGTGAACTTATAAGTTATATTTGAAGTGCAGTAAGGGCTTTCCTACTATTGACAAAAAATTTAAATTTACGTAAAATGTACCTAATAGCGCCCTCTATTAGCACCTGTAATTAAAATAATCAAATGACTGTTCAACCTCTAACTACAGCGCTTCAAATATGAAAAAAATGTTTAAATTTAAATTTTCTGAACTTATTTATTTTTAAAGTGCAGTAAGGGCTTTCCTTCTATTGACAAAAAATTTAAATTTACGTAAAATGTACCTGAAAGCGCCCTCTATTAGCACGTGTAATTAAAATAATTAAATGACTGTTCAACCTCTTACTACAGGGCTTCAAATATGAGAAAAATGTTTGAATTGAAATTTTGTGAACTTATAAGTTATTTTTGAAGTGCAGTAAGGGCTTTCCTACTATTGACAATAATTTTAAATTTACGTAAAATGTACCTAAAAGCGCCCTCTATTAGCACCTGTAATTAAAATAATTAAATGACTGTTCAACCTCTTACTACAGGGATTAAATTATGAAAAAAATGTTTGAATTATTATTTTTAAAGTGCAGTAAATCACTTTAAAAACGATTTTTGTCGGCAGATATCTCGAAAACTAAAAGGAATAGAGAATAAATGAATAGGAACAATCTTGTAGGAAATTTGATAATCTTTGATTTTTTGAGGAGTAATTGTTCTCTAAGACCCATAGTTTGTTAGATATAAGCCAAAACTTAAAAAACGGGACTTTTCCACCTTATCCTCTTCCTAGCCATATAACTATGACCGGACAGTGGACACCCTTTCAGAGGCTCTCACGTTCTTTAAAATCGAAATTGATGAAAATAAAAAAATACGTATAGCCCTGAAGTTTGTTGAAATTGTTATTTGTGAAAATATTTGTTTAAACCATCCTGTATTTTCGAATAAAAGTTATTGAAGTTTTTTGCTTTTTAAAAGTGTACATAAAAAATGATTTTATTATGAGACAGCAAATTATTAAGGAAAAAATATATAAAAATTTCAACATTCATTTCAAACATCGTCCCAACTTTCATTAAGGCCGTCAATCATTTGAATAGAAGATTCTTAATAAAATCGAAAGAAAATGAGATTTGAAAAATCACAAAATCGATATTTTGTATTTGAGTTACAAATTCGATCTTAAAGGAAATTGATGTTTTACATTATCTCAAAAGGGAGATTTATTAAAAATTTACAAAAAATAAATAAAGGTATATTAGTAACAAAAGATATTAATCAAATGGTAAATAAATTGATGACCATTGATCCAATTTAAAAGAGAACTCATTTATCAAATCCGAAAGTATTATTTTTCAACATTTAGAAAGCTTTTTGTTATTTTTTTAAATAGCAATTTATAAAGTTCGAGTTATTTTTCAGCTTAAAAAAATAGACGCGTTTCTATACGGGGTGTTTTTCTTCTACCGTTGTACTAATTAGTAATTACATCTAGGACATGGTATTTTCGCTATAATCAAATTTTGCTTTGGGAAAAATGTTTGTAAAAAAATTAATTTGTAACTGGCAAACTATAGTGACACGCACTTTGTAGTAAAAAAAAACGTTTGTAATTTGTAACTGTACAAAGAAACGTTAAAAATTGAATCCGAGGCTCTGACACCAAAATGTCAAATACAGACTTTTTTTGAAGTATTCGCTACTAACAAATTTTCGATATTAATAAAATAGAAAAAAAATGCTTTTATAGCATCATATTTGTTAAATTGAACGATGTACTTCTAATTCGTTTATCTATCACCTAGAGGTCCTAGAGGATTAGATTGAGAGTGTGAGGTGTTTGTAAGTTTGGTGTGTTATACGAAAGCAAAATAACAACTTCAAAGGGTATATAGGAATGGCACTTTTTAAAATCACTACTTTTCAATAGCACTCCAACACTTGAGAAAGACATCCTTGGTGAATGGCTACACCATTACAAAACAGTCATAAAACTTAATTCTTTACAGCTCTCATAATACGACAATTGCGCGAATTCCGAGTTCACTACCCCATAACACACTTAACAAAAGCAACGCACGTTTTATAACAAACCAACTTTACATTATATGTATATTATACATAATATATGGTGTACATTATAAAATAAAGTACATTATACCTTCCGATGTATTAATTCGATAATAAAAATCGATTTTATGTTCAAAATTAAATTTAATTGTGAAAGCTCGTCTACGTCTCGTTTTTTAACTGTATCATACTTTATAATTCCTATATTAAATTTTCTCACAAAATTTCAAATTGTACCAAAAGCTTTTACAAGCACAAATAAATAGATAAAACTTTATTATCATCCTTTGTTTTATAATTTCCTACACATTCATTTAATCTTGCCAACAAATCGATTTATTAAAACCTTTTTTACCCTTACTATTACACAAGGCGACAAATTTAGAATTGATAATTTTTTTATGGATTAAACTGTACTTAATCGAAAGGGTATGCATATTGAAGTTCAAAAATAAAAAATAAAAATTTTTTTTACGAGTTGTTTTTGAGATAATCCACAATTTGTGATTTTTTGACCATATCTTTTGCCATTTGTTTTTCTCAAAAACTACTAAAGGATGCTCAAAAATTCAAAGTTTATGTTAAAGAAGAAACTTCAATCTTCCCAAAAAATATTTTAAAAAAGGTCTAAAAGTTCAAAAAAAAGTTCTAAAATTTTATTTTTAATTTTTTTAGAACTTTTTGAACTTTTTTTTTGTTTTTTTACTTTACCTGAAAAGAACAATTTTTTTTACACAAAATAGTTAAAAAGTAGGAAAATCCTACGAGTCAATAAAATATGAAGCTAAAGATTAAAAACAAAAAAAAGATTTGTATACAGGATGTCCGGCATAAGCCTCCGTTCCTTGAAGTGGGTGATTTGTGAGCTCAAAATAGAGTGATAAAACCGAATTCACCTTAGTCCAAAGTTGTTTGCCTACCAAGTTACAGCGCTTTGAAGTTCTTCAAAAAAAAATCTATAAATAAGCGTAACTTTGGAATTAAAAGTGATGGAACAACGAAATTTATGGAATATGCATTTCTTGATGAGAGGAAAAACTTGGTAATCAGTAAAAGTTAAAAACAAAAAGCTAAGGGTGCGTCAACATCGAGAGAGGGGCAACTAACCACCTCAGAAGAATCATATCGATTTTTACTGATTACCAAGTTTTTCCTCTCATCAAGAAAAGCAAATTCCATAAATTTCGTTGTTCCATCACTTTTAATTCCAAAGTTACGCTTATTTATAGATTTTTTTTGAAGAACTTCAAAGCGCTGTAACTTGTAGGCAAACAACTTTGGACTAAGGTAAATTCGGTTTTATCACTCTATTTTGAGCTCACAAATCACCCACTTCAAGGAACGGAGGCTTATGCCGGACATCCTGTATACAAATCTTTTTTTTGTTTTTAATCTTTAGCTTCAAATTTTATTGACTCATAGGATTTTTCTACATTTTAACTATTTTGTGTAAAAAAAATTGTTCTTTTCAGGTAAAGTAAAAAAACAAAAAAAAAAGTTCAAAAAGTTCTAAAAAAATTAAAAATAAAATTTTAGAACTTTTTTTTGAACTTTTAGAACTTTTTTCAAAAATTTTAAAATATTTTTTGGGAAGATTGAAGTTTCTTCTTTAACATAAACTTTGAATTTTTGAGCATCCTTTAGTAGTTTTTGAGAAAAACAAATGGCAAAAGATGGTCAAAAAATCACAAATTGTGGATTATCTCAAAAACAACTCGTAAAAAAAATTTTTATTTTTTATTTTTGAACTTCAATATGCATACCCTTTCGATTAAGTACAGTTTAATCCATAAAAAAATATCAGTGTCGCCTTGTGTTATTAGACTTCGAATTTTCTCTCGCGTAATTTTTTAATCGTCCACTACTGACTTTTCCTTTCAAGCAGACAAACAAGCGAGAAAGAAAATAAACAGACTAAGCTACTACAAGAAAAATAAAATTTTTTTATTTCATTTCTAGACGTTTTTGCGTCATTGCGCCTGACCTCCTAAATGATAGTCCCACCATTTTCTGTGTGCAATGACGTAGATAAGTGGGTTCTTCTCTGTTGAATCGCAGTCTAAAAAAGAGCACGCCAGTCGTTTTGCTTCTTAGTGTCGTTGGTGCTAAACACATCTGACTGATAATAGAAAGTCATCGAGTCATCTCTTATTGGATGACCCATTATTGTTTTATTTTGATTTCATCACAATCCATTGTAATGAGGAATTTTCTAATGACGATCAAATGGTTCAAGTGCAACAACAGAAGAAGAGAACTGAATTTTGTACATGTCTCCATGAAGTTGGAGACGTCCTAAATTTTTTATTAATTGCACGTCATATCTTTGTTGATTCCAACTGACCGCAATCATTGAGTCTTAACAATGGGCTCTCCTGTGCATTTGTACATTTCTCGAACTTCGTAACATTCATAACACTTAAAACGATTGCAGAACTGGAGTTGCAGACTTCCTCATTTTTGTTTAAACCCATTCATTCCATAATCATTCCCATGTAATCATGGGGATCTGCTGTGCATTTTTAGCCATCTCGAACTTTGTAACATTCGTTACACTTGTCAAACAGGAGTTGGAGACTCCTTCATTTTTATTTAAACCCATTCTACAAGATCTGCACAGTATCTCTCAAACTTACACTCTAAAGGTACGTTTATACTAGAGATTTTATTCGTTACATTTCTCTCTAGAATAAAATGTAATAAGTGTAAACCTTGCTTATAGAAGGTATCGGAGATTTTATTCATATAGATTGATATAGTTGAGATATATTACTTGAGATAAAATGTCGTAAGTGTAAACGGTACTGAGACAAGTTTTAACAGGTCTCGGATAGATATATCAAAAGTAGAATAGTCGTCTACTTTTTATCATTCTCTCGAGAGTTTCGATTTAAAACAGTTTAAGCTCTCGCTAATAAGTAATTGAAAAATTAAGTAAATTAATTAATTAATAATTAGTAACTAAACAACTAGTTTACGGGAAAAAAATTTCAAAAAGGCGTGATGAAATTCTTATTAACATTTACGTTTCAATAACTAATGAAGCACTTCTAGGCATCTCAAAAACTTAAAATTTGGCACCAGTGCATATCATGTCCTCAAAATTTATAAAAAAAGTCTTCAAGTCCTGAAAATCCTCCGGGGCCGATTAAGGGGGGAGAGGGGACGCCGCCGTACTTTTTTAAAAAAATTCAGACCTTTCTAGGGATCCTTAGAATGCAATGTATAATGACATCAAATTTCAAGTTCTTAGGATGCTTAATAGTGCTTGTGACTCAAAATCACAAGAATTGGTTAAAAAGATGATGAGGCAAATGCACATTTTTTTGAGTTAGTTCTTCTCAGTAATATTATTTTTTATCTAATTCCTAAGATGATGTTACTTTCAATCACAACCACTTTTAGGCGTCCTAAGAACTTGAAATTTGGTGTTACTGTATATTACACTTTCAGGATCCACAGATATAGGTCTGATTTTCTCTTAAAAAAACGGGAGTGTTGCCCCCCTTCAATTTGTCCTCCGGGAGGTTTTCAGGACTTGACAACTTTTTTATAAATCTTTAAACTTGTTGTGTAGTTACTAATTTTATCAGAAGTGTAAGTATTTCTACCAAAAATTATGAAAGAAAGATTCTTTTTAAGATTATGAAAATTGAATTAACAAGAAGTGGTTTAAAAAATGATGAAGCAAATGCACACTTTTTTTACAAACTTTGAGCTTTAAAATTTATTCAAGGCGTGGGTACTTCGCAGTTTATGCTGTTTTCAGTCTAATTTGACTCCATCTAATCAATGGAATCATGACAATGATTCAATCATGGAAAGATTTTTATTTTTCTCTAGTCTAAACAAAATTGTAATTAAATATCGACATCTTCTCTCAACCAAAAATGTCAGCACTTAATTCAGTTACATTTATGTCATAGTATAAACACTTCAAAAAGTTTCTCTCCGACATCTGAGAGAAATGTAATGAATAAAATCTCTAGTATAAACGTACCTTAAAGCCCTTCTGGAGAAACCCTCTGACAAAGGATCTCGCTCTCTAATCAGAATGAGCAGAGATGAGCTACGACTGGCAAAGGCAATGTTAACAGGTCATTGTCAGCTCAAAAAGCACCTGCATACGATGGGACTAGAAGAAGACCCACTATGCAGAGGATGTGCAGAGGAGGAGGAAACTCCAATTCATCTTCTGCTACACTGTGAGGCTTTCACAAGAAGTCGTTACAGCATTCTCGGGAAAGAGAAGATACTCCAAAGAGAACTGTCCAACTTATCAATAGGGAAAATTCTGGACTTATCACAATTTTATGGTAGTAATTTGCCTTTAGTTGATTAATCGAAAACTTATTAAAAAATTTGTTTTTCAATTACTAGAGAAATAAGCGGCCCGATCATTTAACGTTTGTTAGACTCTTTCAAGTGCTAATACCACCCCGCTGTGTTTATAAGCATCGTAATGAGGGTGTACGTATTACAATGCCTTAAATTACTAGGTAAAATCTTCAAATACTTCTACGTTCCCTAATGGTCAGTTGCTGGTGCATAACGATTCCGTAACTAAGAGCTCGCCTACTTTTTGATGGGCCGATACATTGTTTGCAACCGCTTTCTCAACATTTATGAAGAATATTATGTATTGGTTAAGCTTAGCTAGTATAAACTATGCTTCTAGAACCTCACAGTTATACCTATTTGTTCTAGTTTTTGTATGATTAAATTAAAAATGTTTGAATATAAAAGACATTACAATTTTCAAAAAATTGTTATTATCTTTTGGTTTAACCAAAGACTATACAGTGTAAGACTGGAATAGCTTATGGGCCGAATGTGACCAAAAATCCCAAATAAAGAAGATGTCGCTAGTCCACTGCAAGCATTTTTCGAGTTTAGCTTATCGAGACGGGAGCAACGAAGAAAGGGATAAAATGAGTTTACCCTTCGAGGGATTTTAAGCGATTTTGACCTTAAAAGCCTTTCACATTTTTTAATATAGGCTGTGATAGTCTCTTACTATATGGTCTTTGGTTTAATTTACAACCTCCTGAAATAATAAATTGTTAATGAAGTCATCGCGAGTTAAAGGATTCACATTACTGTTTCTTAACTGTAGTATTGGCTGCAGTTCAACATTCACAGCATTTATTGTAAATTTTTTCTCTTCTGGAGGAACTACCTCATTTTCATCACATGCCATATTGTGCAATATGGCAGTCGCTACCATAATTTGCTTGTAATTTACCTAGAGAAGTCCTTAAACCCATTGAAAGTGCAGGGAAGCATCGCTTCCATACAGCATACTGCCTTTCAACCACATTCGGTGGTCTGATTTGAGATTCATTAAACAATGATTCAGCAGGAGTTCTGGAAATAAGCAATGGCGTTATCAGGTATGGCTTAACACCACAACCATTACCTCCTAATATAAGACTTCTAGGGTAATTACGTTGTTCGAAAGACCCACATAACACTGAAGTTCTGAATATTTGAGAATCATAAGCGGATCCTGGCTACCTGGCCACGATATTTCGAATTTTTAAATCTAGACCAATCAGTGTCTGTTTCATCCAATAAGTTTTCAACAGTTCTTTTGGACAATCGAAGCGTAGTAAAAAAGTCATGTCCATCGAATTCTTCAAAATAATTTGGTCTATACCTAATTATTTTGGGTCTTAACGTATCAAAGTTAATTTTTTCAAAATTTTTAGTTTATATGAGGGTAAATGCCATAACTTTTAGTTAACCTACACTTGTGGCAAAGGTTAAATTAACTATTAGTTAACCGAAACCCTGGACGATAACCTTCATTTGTAGAACGCAAATTTTCAATTAACTTTCGGTTAACTCCTAACCTATAGTTAACCGGCGATTACCCAGGGTAAGGGGCCAAAATTAAACTTAAAATAAATTTTCTTAAAATTTCTTTGGTAATATTTTTTTCTTTTTAGGTTATGTTACAAGCAACGTAATTTTCTACCGAACTCTCTTTTTTTATTAACTTTTACCGAGCGGAACCGGAGTTATGATTATTTAAATAGCTAAATTTCACCATTTCTTTCGTAATAAAAATGAAAATTCATAAATGTGTAATCCCATGAATATCAATATTATTTAGAAGTTTTAGAAGCACCTTGTATACTTTTAAATATTTTGAAATCTCATACAATTAGCTGTTACACGATACCAAACACTTTATATTTAACCTGAAATGAAAAGAACTTTCTTAACCTTCGCATGGGCAGGAGTTACAAATGTAAAGATTTCAATTTTAATTTTTGAATAAATCTGACGTTTTTGAACAATACAGTTGTAGTAGTTTTTACATTTGTATCGAGAAATAGCTTTTTGCAAATCGATTAGTGATTTGAAATTGGATCACAAATAGTGCCAAAAGTGTGAAATGTTTGACAGTTGCCATTAAGGTGCGGTTAGAAATAGAGCGTGGTCGACGAAAAAAGTTGTGTTATGGCGACACCGCAGTTCTTTTGTTTGAAAAAGTCTTTTTGAAATATATAAATTGTTGCAAAATGTCGGCGGATATTCGTATTTTTGAGAAGAGTGTTTCAATTTGTAACATTACTTTTAAAATTATTGCTATGGGCTTTTGAATTCATAAAATATTTAAGTTCCTTTTCCGTAAATGCGCTGGAGAATAATTTTATATTTGTTTTATTTTTTAGATTCGTATCTGATACTACTAATCTATATTTTATGAGGAAGTTACTCGTTATATTTTATATATTTTGTACGTGTTATACATTTTTTATAAAGTTTTGAAAGGTTACAAATATTTGATGTACCTGCGTTGTTCCATTATTTTAACCCCTTCGTAAAATTTTGAAATACACGCGTTATAGTAATTATTTTGTATTTTGATGTTTTTCATGTTTACGACGAATCGAAGATGAAATAATACAAACTATAAAGAATTGATTTGTCGGAGTTTAAAGAAAATGGTTTTGAGGAAAATGTATTTGTTTGCTGAAACATAAAAGTAATTTTATGTTTGAACACTACTTCTTTATGTGGATCCACAAATACATCGATCGTATTTTTTACGTATTATACAAGATTTATATTTTTTTATTTTATCCCGTCTTAAAAAAATTTTAAAAATTAAATTTTACGATTTATCGTAAATAAGTTTGAAAAGAGCTCCGTTTGAAATTGTTTGATTTTGGAAGAAACACAGTGGCCTAATGAACTGAAAGCTCGTCTCGGAAAGTAGAATATTCATGTCTATGTTTTGCATTCTAAAACACAAGGAGAGGGCTAAACAAACACTGTTCTCTCCTTCATAAATTGCTATGTATACCAATTTTTGGGTACGCACATGCAAGTACTAACTTAAAATTTAACCAGCCCCAAATTTAACTTTGCGCATAAATTACCTACCAATTATTCGTCAAATTAAAGTTGATAACGCATTTTAATTATTTATCACTTCCTAAAATCTCGTTAGCACGTTAGCAATTTTTTTTCTCAATTCTCTTCGACATCGTGTAATTTAGTGATAGCATTTACTTCATTTATATCGAGCGACAAGCGTAAATTGATTCTCTTTGTGGTTTTTGTGTCATCTTTTGATTAAGTTCAAATTAAATTTATTACCCAAAAATTTCCTTTTATAATTAATCAATAAATTATCGAATTATTACACATTACTAATTGAATATTTTTAGGTGCTAATTATTAATTGGCGCAGTCTGTAGAATTCCCGAACAAATACATATTTGTTTTATATCGGTTGTGAAGCGGAAATTTAAAATTGAAGTTTTCAGTTATTAAATTTGAATAATACCCGAAAACTCTAATTGGCGCAGTCTGTGGGAATTTCAAAGAAATAAATGTGACATTTGCGTTGTATTGGAAAATTGGAAGAAACACCCACCGGGTGCGTTTATTTCAAAGCTTTAAAAGACTTCAAAAGCTTTAGGATTACAATCTTACCACTATAATTGGTACTCAAAACCTTCAAACAAAATAGGGTAAATAGGAAATTTTCGCCTTATTGAAAGTAAATTTAGAATTACAAGTATAAGTTATAAATTTAAACTTTTAAAGTTTCAAAAATAACTTTACGTCTAAGTGTTCGAACTGACATGTTTATGAGCAAAACAGAAATCATTGTCGGTTTCAAGTTTAAAAGACTTACCACACCGAGAAAATTTAATAATTTATTGTTCGAGTACAACTTCGCGCTTGAAATATTTTAGTGTACAACGTCTTGAAAACATAGATTATCTTTTAAAGGAAACTGCTCAAAAATAAAAGTAAAATCTTCTTATGTTTTATTGTTGACTTACTTTGTTTTTTTAGCCTTTTATTACAAAAACAAATATTTATTGTTTAGAAAAGCGAATTCTGTGTTTGAGGCAGGTTAAGATTTACGTTTTTCTTATTAAATTTCCTTTTTGTTTCTATTCGAGCTCCTCCATTAACAACTACACATCAAAACATCAACTGCCACTTACATCAAAGATTCTTTCTAAGAGACGAATTCAAACGATAAATCGTAAACTCATCCACGGCTTCCACCATTTCAATTATCTGAAGGTTAATTCATCCACTTGAACCGTTCTCTAATCCCTCCATAAATTTATTCACCACATCTTTGCCGTGAAGCACTCAATTTACGACTTCTCATCCTAGTCTAATTTGCCGATATAATTCATTACGTCAGTGGAAAAATTTTTTAGGTGATTTTAATGTCTGTTATTCGTAGACTAATTAATCCACACCTTAAAATCCGCTCTGTGATTCGTCGATAAATTCATTCACCACTTCCAATTTGTGGATAATTTAATTCACTAGGTACGTCTTAACCGCAAACATTTTTCAGCTTCTTTGATAGTCTGTTATTCGTACTATAATTAATTTACAACTTAGTAAGACCCGTTCTGCGATTCTTTGATAAATTCATTCACTACGTCTAATTTGTGGATAATTTCATTCACTAGCTACGTCCTTAGCTAAAAAATTCATAGGTGCTTTTAATGTCTGTTATTCGTAAATTAATTAATCTGTAACTTAGGTGCCGTTCTGTGATTCCTCGATAAGTTCATTCTCCACGTCTAATTTGTGGATAATTTAATTCACTAGGTACATCTTTAGCGCAAACATTTTTCAGCTTCTTTTGTAGTCAGTTATTCGTAATATAATTAATTTACAACTTAGTAAGACCCGTTCTGCGATTCCTTGATAAATTCATTCACTACGTCTGATTTGTGGATAATTTAATTCACTAGGTACGTCTTAATCGAAAACATTTTTCAGCTTCTTTTGTAGTCTGTTATTCGTAATATAATTAATTTACAACTTAGTATGACCCGTTCTGCGATTCCTTGATAAATTCATTCACTACGTCTGATTTGTAGATAATTTCATTCACTAGCTACGTCTTAGCTAAAAAAATTCTTAGGTGCTTTTAATGTCTGTTATTCGTAAATTAATTAATTTGTAACTTACGTGCCGTTCTGTGATTCCTCGATAAGTTCATTCTCCACGTCTAATTTGTGGATAATTTAATTCACTAGGTACATCTTAACCGCAAATATTTTTCAGCTTCTATTGTAGTCTGTTATTCGTAATATAATTAATTTATAACTTAAAACGGCCCGTTCTGCGATTCTTTGATAAATTCATTCACTACGTCTAATTTGTGGATAATTTCATTCATTAGCTACGTCCATAGCTAAAAAAATTCTTAGGTGCTTTTAATGTCTGTTATTCGTAAATTAATTAATTTGTAACTTAGGTGCCGTTCTGTGATTCCTCGATAAGTTCATTTTCCACGTCTAATTTGTGGATAATTTAATTCACTAGCTACGTCTTAATCGAAAACATTTTTCAGCTTCTTTTGTAGTCTGTTATTCGTAATATAATTAATTTACAACTTCGTATGACCCGTTCTGCGATTCCTTGATAAATTCATTCAACACGCCTAATTTGTGGATAATTTCATTCACTAGGTACGTCTTAATGGAAAACATTTTTCAGCTTCTTTGGTAGTCTGTTATTCGTAATAAAATTAATTTACAACTTAGTAAGACCCGTTCTGCGATTCCTTGATAAATTCATTCACTACGTCTGATTTGTGGATAATTTCATTCACTAGCTACGTCTTAGCTAAAAAAATTCTTAGGTGCTTTTAATGTCTGTTATTCGTAAATTAATTAATTTGTAACTTAGGTGCCGTTCTGTGATTCCTCGATAAGTTCATTCTCCACGTCTAATTTGTGGATAATTTAATTCACTAGGTACATCTTAAGCGCAAACATTTTTCAGCTTCTATTGTAGTCTGTTATTCGTAATATAATTAATTTATAACTGAAAACGGCCCGTTCTGCGATTCTTTGATAAATTCATTCACTACTTCTAACTTGTGGATAATTTCATTCACTAGCTACGTCCTTAGCTAAAAAAATTCTTAGGTGCTTTTAATGTCTGTTATTCGTAAATTAATTAATTTGTAACTTAGGTGCCGTTCTGTGATTCCTCGATAAGTTCATTCTCCACGTCTAATTTGTGGATAATTTAATTCACTAGGTACATCTTAACCGCAAACATTTTTCAGCTTCTATTGTAGTCTGTTATTCGTAATATAATTAATTTATAACTGAAAACGGCCCGTTCTGCGATTCTTTGATAAATTCATTCACTACTTCTAACTTGTGGATAATTTCATTCACTAGCTACGTCCTTAGCTAAAAAAATTCTTAGGTGCTTTTAATGTCTGTTATTCGTAAATTAATTAATTTGTAACTTAGGTGTCGTTCTGTGATTCCTCGATAAGTTCATTCTCCACGTCTAATTTGTGGATAATTTAATTCACTAGGTACATCTTAAGCGCAAACATTTTTCAGCTTCTTTTGTAGTCTGTTATTCGTAATATAATTAATTTACAACTTAGTATGACCCGTTCTGCGATTCCTTGATAAATTCATTCACTACATCTGATTTATGGATAATTTAATTCACTAGGTACGTTTTTACATTTTTCAGCTGCTTTTGTAGTCTGTTATTTGTAAATTAATTAATTCACAACTTTAAACCCGTTCTGTGATTCCTCGATAAATTCATTCACCACGTCTAATTTTTGGATAATTTCATTGACTACGTCCTATCCAAAAATATTTTTTAGCTTCTTTTAATCACTTTTATTCGTAGATTAATTTAATGATCCACAATTTGAGACCGCTTTTTAAGCATAAGTTCAATGTTCGAACTTGTCCACTACTTTAATTCACTTGTTACAGTCGAGTAATTTGTATGACTGCCATTCTGCCAGTTTTAGTACGTTCTGATATTTTTAATGCATCCACACTTTTCAAACCGGTGATTTAATTGTAAATTAGTAAAAATTTTGATTTTGACTTAATTATTGTTTGTCATCGATGTCTCTACACAACTTGTGCTGCTCTAACTTGTAGGAAGTTTAAAGGCTTTTACGACTTTGCTGTATTTTGTAAGTAAATCATCCCTAAATTTATAAGCAAATTAATTCGAAACTTTTAGGACGCTCTATTTAATGCGTCCACAGCGTTATTTGCTATTACAAGGTGTACTTTTGTACGTAACTTTGACTCATAGTGGAAACCCGCCTGGATTTCACTTTTTTTTTCTACAGAGACTTCAAGCGATGCATTTACCTAATACTTTCATACAACTGTTTTTTGTCGATTTTATTAGGGTGGCTAACAAATAGACTTCGTTTGAACTAAAAATGTCTTTTTTATCTCTAGAATCATAAAAATCAAAATTATTTTGTATTTTTATACGACTTCGTAGCTGCAGTAATAACAAAGTTAGCAATCGTGTCGACTTTAGATTTCCCTGAATATGCAACATAAATCTTTAATTTTGATATTATTAGTTATGAAAAGATGAAAAATGCATCTCTAGTTCACAAACGAGGTATATTCATACATTTTTGATGGAATCATAAGTCAATTGACTGATTGGTTACTTCGTGAAAAGTAAAATTCAACAAATCAGACTTCTAGCACTATTTTTTAAGGTTTTAAATTGATTATAAGAAGACGAAGAAATCTAATAGCGGTATCACATTGTAAAAATTTCACAAATATATTTATAATTTTTTTTATAAAACTGGTTTTGACAGTGTGCTCGGCTATATTTTCGTTTTTGAGCGTGCGCCTTGCTTTGTTGTCTGGTAGCAGATGTTTCGTATTTAAATGTATTTCTTAGACCTTGGAGTTTTGCAGCTTATGCCAACACATTCTACAATCCGTAAAATTTTTTTTAAAATTATGACAGTGTGGTATACCCACATAACGACATATTTTTGTAAATATGTTTAAGAAATTTTAATAAAATATGTGGGACTGGCTTAACATAAAAAGAGCTAAAAGTTTTATGAAAAGGTTTTCTTAGTTATGAGAAATTAAATATAAATAAAAGGGAAGGGGCTTTTAGAATACGTACTTATAGAACTACGTATATTTTGTTTGTGACTTTTTGAGTTAAATTAAAGAAAACTGCAGTGAAGGAATAAATTAACCCTTTTGGTGAATAGAAAGTACAAACTTTTAAAATGGGGAACTGGACTACAATCGAATTTTGTACTTTTTTCTATAAAAATGTAAAGAACTAAACAAAAAACTTATCACTTTTTAAAATTTTTTCTCTAACTCGAATATTAAGCCCAAAATAAATTTTTGTAAAAAAGCTATGACGTAGCTACTAATATATATCTTCTATATTTCTTTCTATAGTAAGAAGAGAGCTGGATATATATTAGTAGCTACGTCATAGCCTTTTTAAAAAATTTATTTTGGGCTTAATATTCGAGTTAGAGAAAAAATAAAAAATGCTATGAGATCAAAATAAACTCTAGTTTCAAAATAATAAATAAAAAAACAAGTGTCCAATTCCCCATTGTTGAACAATGTTTATGAAGATAATAATAAAGCAAGTCCATAGTTAAAAAGTTTTTAAGGAAAAAATGTAAGTTTTACAAAACCAATATAAGTTTTGTTAGTTTTTGAAAAAGTTTGAGTGATTTAAAAGTTTTATGACTGCTTTTTAAGTTAAAAAATTCTTAAATTGACCCAAAAGGATAAAAAAATAAATTTTTTACCCTCGACTTTTTACAAGATATTCAAATTATCCAAATATTTCAAATTATACAACAGAAAAAAAGCTATTTTAGAATTTCAATTAAAATGGAAAGCAAGCTAAGCTGACAAAGATTTTTATATTAGCGAATAAAAACGTAGCTCGCTTGAGTATCCAGATCAAAGAGAATATCATGTATAAAGATCTGGTCAACCGAACTATGTACATTGAGATTAATTAAAAAGAAACGTCATATTTAATAAGGAGTTTATTATTTTTTTCAGTAACGATCGCATTCGAGTCAAATACTCACTTTCAATAATTTAATTTAGAGCAATAACCGCTCAAAATCACGTCGGCAAAATTCCATATTATACAATGTAAGTAAAATTAGTGCAACCTAATTTTTACCTCTCTGCAAAAGCATCAGCAACTACCGCAGACTTAATTAACCTAGTAGCAACACGTGCCATTACATCAAATAAACCGCGACTTGGTACTTAAAAGATTACCCGAGGAATTAATTTGTTAAGTAAATTTGATCGATAGTTAAAAAAAAGTGTTTCGCAATAAAAATTTAAAAGAATACTCTCGACACCCCCATCCGATAAAATCTCGAGATGACAATGACGACTTTTAGAAGAGAGCAAACTTGCACATTGTTTTGGAGAAAAGGTCTCGAAAATTCACGTTTTCGGTCAAAATGAGACTGAACTCTGACTTAAACAGTTGCCGGATAAAAAAAATTTATGGTTATTTGAATACTTATTTCTGTGGCAAGAAAAAATAAAATTTTATCTAACTTTTGTAATTAAATTGCTTATTTATGATACGCCTGTGGGCTAACAATTTAAAAAAAATAGAATTTCAACGTAAAGCTCGGATTAGGGCTGAAATTGAGATAGGTTCAAACTTATTACAAATAATAGTGTAGTTAATTAAAACAAAAATTAGTATTACACCTAAATTACTTGAACGTTTCTAATCCTTATTTGCTATAAAACGTTTAGATTTAACTTATAATAGAATTTTAGTAATCAAATTAAACCAAATTTTCCTTTTCTACTTCGTGCTTTACGACAAAACAACTTTAACTTTCTTTATGATGTAAATCAAGATTATATGCTTCATACTTTATTCAAATCTCTTACCGCGCAATAGCTTCCTTTACACCGGCTTATCATTACTCAGATGTCGTTAATAAATTAATATTGATTAAAGTAAGACACAAATTCTTTTTCTACGCC
Source organism: Malthinus seriepunctatus (assembly GCA_963924605.1). Taxonomy (NCBI): domain Eukaryota; kingdom Metazoa; phylum Arthropoda; class Insecta; order Coleoptera; family Cantharidae; genus Malthinus; species Malthinus seriepunctatus. The sequence continues at coordinate 3,779,181 of OZ004605.1, forward strand.
CAAATTCACTTACCGAGCTTCGCAATATCTTTAAACCTAGCTTAGCGATTTCCTTCTTTAATATTTGCGACACACAACTTGCTGCCTAATTTAGACTTAATACGTGCATCAATTTACCAATTATAGGCTGTTTTAGAAAATTAATTCCATCTCATTAAACCCCAAAATTGAAAATCATTTTTACCTTTTTTAACTGGCTAAAAATCCTTTTTTTTAGTCAAAATGGCGGCCAATAGAACGATTGTCTCATTTTTTGTTTTTTCCCTTGTTGCAATTGTTATTGTAAAAATTTCGAAACGGCATTTTACAGCCAAAATAAAAGGCTTTCGTCCTAACTTAACCGATTTTTAAAATTGTTTTAAAATTGTTTAGCTTTAAGAAGAGACCACATTATGTCAAAATTTTGAAATTGATTTTCTCAAAATTTGATCTAACAATTTTTTTCATTTTTGGATATGTTATAGACAACGTAATTCTCTATCGAACTCTGTTTTTTTTATTAATTTTTACCGAGCGGAACCGGAGTTACGATTTTTTGAAAATTTTAAAAATTTGTCTTGTACTAAAAATGAAACTTGAGGATTCATTTTGTAACAATTCTATAAATATCTATTATATGACAATATTTTTGGTTAACAAAACGCTTCCGGTTAAACCAGAAATTACAAAAGTATAGTTTTTTTGGAACACGCTTATTATACTGGTAAACAATAGGTTTGTTTGTGGAGCAGTTGCCAACCGTTGGAAACCGTCCGACGCATGCGCATATTCAGTTTCGAACGCGAAATTAAATATGCGCATGCGTCGGACGGTTTCCAACGGTTGGCAACTGCTGCACAAACAAACCTATTATACACAAATAATTAACTCCATGAAGAACTCACGTGCAGATCATGTGCTCACTGTGCCGGATGGTGTTGATGTGCTCTTACAGGAAGGGTTGAAATACCATGGTGGTATAAAGGCGCGAAATTTGAACTTAACAACAACCGCCACAATTTTATGTGGCTGCGGTGGATGACGTCACGACGATTGGCGTTGCGGCAGTTAGAGTCACGACGGTTGGTGTCACAACGTTTGGCGTCGCGGTGGTTGCCATCACGACCATTGACGTCGCGGTGGATACCGTCAAACTGGTCGACGTCGTAATGGAAGGAGTTACAACTAACGGCGTTGCGATAGGTCAATCTTCGGCGGGATAATAGGCTGGCTTAAGGCGGTCAGCTGAAACGTTAACATTTTTTTCTAAGGTGATTGTGCGCGTATGGCGGCCGGGCAACGGTTACTCACTTTACTTACTAAATCAAGAAAAGCGGTTTATAATACATGGGGACATTGCTTTTTAAAACGGGCTACCATTTACACAAAACGCTAGGCAGCGTTTCTCAACCTTTTTGGTTCGAGAACCCCAAAATTCTAGTTAATATTTTTGGCGACCCCCTGTCTCTCTGAAATTTTATGCAAATTATTGTTGCTGGTTCTTTCAGAGATGTTCAAATGAAAGCTTAAATTTTACTGTAGATTTGTCTAGTAGTCGCGACTCCCAAAAAGCAGTAAGCGACCCCCTTTGGGGTCCGACCCCCAGGTTGAGAAACGCTGCGCTAAGGCACGATACATGCAAACACTTCGTCGGGTCCCCATTTTTATACCTGTTGTACAACGTGTTTAAAGAGAAGTGGCTTAAATAACGGGCCCGCGTTACGGGAGGCCCCCAGGACAGAAAGGGCTCTCAAAACATCATTTAGTATCTAAATTTGTTATAAAATCGATTTGTGGTCAAGTAGAATGATTATTAATGGTGGGTAGCGGCCCTATTCTGGATATTGCGGGAGGGCTTCCAATTTTGTAGTTACGCCACTGTACACACATAATTAACTGAGACGTCACGGGACACCGGTAGGGGAAACTGGGGCAGGTTCGGACGCAGGGCACATTCGGACTTTTCAAAATTTCCGTCAAAACTCGTGCTATTGCGCTGCGGAGGTAATAGTAACGACGATACAAAACACTATATAATTTGACTTTTGATTTAATCAGAAGTGGGATAAAATGTATTAATTTAAATCTAACACCCTGTATATTTTTAATTACTTTGAAATCTCTTAAAATTAGCTTTAATACTTAGGAAAGAGTCTTGTTATGGCGACATTCTTGTTTTTTTGTTTGTGTATAGCTGTACGGATTATATGAGAAGTCTCAAGGGACACATACAAATCTAAAGGGGAAATCTTTTCCATTAATAATTAATAGTTCTAAACAGAGTTGTAAAATGTCGGAATGTCACACTATTATTTATGAATTACAAATGAAAGCTTAAGTTCTTATATGCCTTGTGTAAAAAGCGATGCCGGGTCGTTCAGAGAAATATTAATGATATAATTTAAATAAAATATTCTTCTTGTGATTACAGTGATTTGTAACTTTTGCACTTTTTGTAATTCCGTGTACACTCAAAAGCGCAAACTTGTGAGTATAACTGTACAAAATTTAATTTTGAAAATTCAATTAATAGTCCGTTAATTTTCTATTTATAAACGTATACGGATAGTTTATTGCTTTATCGAATATAATTCCATTTTGTGTTTTTTTTTACTTAGTTTAAAATCATACTCGAGCTTTCACGGTAGAGTTGGCATAAACAATGCATGTAACATAGGAATCAAGATGAAAATTTCAATATGTAAGCTTAAGCCCGTTGCCATCTTATCTGTCAAGCACACAACTTTAACAATAAAATCCTTTAACTTATTCTCCATCGCATTTTGCCATAAGGATTCTATGATAAGAATGTGGTTGCGACATATATGTAAGACAGCATGCGAGAAACATCACTCATCCCTTTGTTAGTAGCCCAGTTCAGGATGCTTCAGTGCTCCCGCGAGACGCACAACTACCAAATGCGTTACTTTAAATTATACTTGTTTTCAGCTCTCTATTTTTCTATAGGCACATCATAGAAGAAGCTTTTTTTCTACCATTTTCTTTTATACTATAATAAACCATCAAAAAATATCCCGTTATTTAATTAAAGAAATAATTTTGATTATTCTCCAATCTAGTACACTTACTAATTAAAATGTGCACTGTTATAAGTTTTAATTAATTATCCTAAAACTACACGTTATGTTTGTATAGGTACTTTGTAATACTTTTAATTACAAATTTATTTTGTTGGTGTTTGAGATTTAAATATTTTAGAACGAACCAAAATTTCAAAAACGTGTAAACGATTTGTTGCAAAAAGATGTGAAATTTATTTCAACCCGAGTTCTTTTCACAATAAAAATATAATGCATCGACATCATAAAAGATATAAATTTTTGTTACAAATTTAAACGACAATTTTATTCAATTTTACTATAAAATCGTCAAAAATAACATCAAACGTTAAAAATTTTACTAAGTACACCTAAATTTAATAAATTTTTGTAACTAAGCCATTATTAAATTAATATACAGGGTGTGGTGCCCGAAAAGCAAACACGTTAGCATTGCTTGAAAAACAACGCATCTGGCCATATCTGTAACTTTTTCGTGCCCATTATTTAGGGTCGGCGATATTGCACATATCCTGAATGCTGAATGCACCTGAAAGCTACAGTGACATATTACGAAAAAATAAGATTTTGAAATAAGTATTGAGATTAAATTTCGTAATATCTCACTGTAGCTTTCATATCGATATTTCATATCGCACATTTCATATCGATATATCGATAATTACTTAAGAGTATGATATTTTTATATAAAAATTTTAATCAATGATCCGTTTTTACGTTGGCACACTAAAACCGTTGTGCTTGTTGAAAAAGTGCATAAAAATCAAAGTACTGATATATCAAACTATCGATTTATCGAAATATCGATAATTACTTAAAAGTATGATATTTTTATTTTAAAATATTAATCAATGATCCGTTGTTACGTTGGCACACTACGACTAAAACCGTTGCGCTTGTTGAAAAAAGTGCCTAAAAATCAAAATACTGATATATCAAACTATCGATTTATCGAAATATCGACAATTACTTAAATGTATGTTATTTTTATTTTAAAATATTACTCAATGATCCGTTTTTATGTTGGCACACTAAAACCATTGCGCTTGTTGAAAAAAGTGCCTAGAAATCAAAATACTGATATATCAAACTATCGATTTATCGAAATATCGATAGTTACTTAAAAGTATGATATTTTTATTTTAAAATATTAATCAATGATCCGTTGTTACGTTGGCACACTAAAACCGTTGCGCTTGTTGAAAAAAGTGCCTAAAAATCAAAATACTGATATATCAAACTATCGATTTATCGTAATATCGACAATTACTTAAATGTATGTTATTTTTATTTTAAAATATTAATCAATGATCCGTTTTTATGTTGGCACACTAAAACCATTGCGCTTGTTGAAAAAAGTGCCTAGAAATCAAAATACTGATATATCAAACTATCGATTTATCGAAATATCGATAGTTACTCAAAAGTATGATATTTTTATTTTAAAATATTAATCAATGATCCGTTGTTACGTTGGCACACTAAAACCGTTGCGCTTGTTGAAAAAAGTGGCTGAAAATCAAAATACTGATATATCAAACTATCGATTTATCGAAATATCGACAATTACTTAAATGTATGTTATTTTTATTTTAAAATATTAATCAATGATCCGTTTTTATGTTGGCACACTAAAACCATTGCGCTTGTTGAAAAAAGTGCCTAAAAATTAAAATATTGATATATCAAACTATCGATTTATCGAAATATCGATAGTTGTATGAAGAAAGAAGTTGTATGAGAAAAGTATGATATTTTATTTTAAAATATTAATCAATGATCCGTTTTTATGTTGGCACACTAAATCCATTGCGCTTGTTGAAAAAAGTGCCTAGAAATCAAAATACTGATATATCAAACTATCGATTTATCGAAATATCGATAGTTACTTAAAAGTATGATATTTTTATTTTAAAATAATAATAAATGATCCTTTTTTATGTTGGCACACTAAAACCATTGCGCTTGTTGAAAAAAGTGCCTAAAAATCAAAATACTGATATATCAAACTATCGATTTATCGAAATATCGATAGTTACTTAAAAGTATGATATTTTTATTTTAAAATAATAATCAATGATCCTTTTTTATGTTGGCACACTAAAACCATTGCGCTTGTTGAAAAAAGTGCCTGAAAATCAAAATACTGATATATCAAACTATCGATTTATCGAAATATCGACAATTACTTAAATGTATGATACTTCTATTTCAAAATATTGATCAATGATCCGTTTTTATGTTCGCACACTAAAACCATTGCGCTTGTTGAAAAAAGTGCCTAAAGATCAAAATACTGATATATCAAACTATCGATTTATCGAAATATCAAAAATTACTTAAAAGTATGATACTTTTATTTCAAAATATTGATCAATGATCCGTTTTTATGTTCGCACACTAAAACCATTGCGCTTGTTGAAAAAAGTGCCTAAAAATCAAAATACTGATATATCAAACTATCGATTTATCGAAATATCAATAATTACTTAAAAGTATGATACCTTTATTTCAAAATATTGATCAATGATCCTTTTTTATGTTGGCACACTAAAACCATTGCGCTTGTTGAAAAATGTGCCTAAAAATCAAAATACTGATTTATATCAAACTACCGATTTATCGAATTATCAATGATTACTTAAAAGTATGATATTTTTATTTCAAAATATAAATCAATGATCCGTTTTTATGTTGGCACACTAAAACCATTGCGCTTGTTGAAAAAAGTGCCTAAAAATCAAAATACTGATATATCAAACTATCGATTTATCGAAATATCAATAAATACTTAAAAGTATGATACCTTTATTTCAAAATATTGATCAATGATCCGTTTTTATGTTGGCACACTAAAACCATTGCGCTTGTTGAAAAAAGTGCCTAAAAATCAAAATACTGATATATCAAACTATCGATTTATCGAAATATCGATAGTTACTTAAAAGTATGATATTTTTATTTTAAAATAATAATCAATGATCCTTTTTTATGTTGGCACACTAAAACGCTTGTTGAAAAAAGTGCCTGAAAATCAAAATACTGATATATCAAACTATCGATTTATCGAAATATCGACAATTACTTAAATGTATGTTATTTTTATTTTAAAATATTAATCAATGATCCGTTTTTATGTTGGCACACTAAAACCATTGCGCTTGTTGAAAAAAGTGCCTAAAAATCAAAATGCTGATATGTCAAACTATCGATTTATTGAAATACCGATAATTGCTTAAAAGTATGATATTTTTATTTTAAAATAATAATCAATGATCCGTTTTTATGTTGGCACACTAAAACCATTGCGCTTGTTGAAAAAAGTGCCTAAAAATCAAAATACTGGTATATCAAACTATAGATTTATCGAAATATCGATAATTACTTAAAAGTATGATATTTATTTTTATTTTAAAATATTAATCAATGATCCGTTTTTATGTTGGCACACTAAAACCATTGCGCTTGTTGAAAAAATAGCCTAAAAATCAAAATACTGATATATCAAACTATCGATTTATCGAAATATCGATAATTACTTAAAAGCATGATCTTTTAATTTTAAAAGATTAATCAATGATCCATTTTTATGTTGGCACACTAAAATTGCGCTTGTTGAAAATAGTGCCTAAAAATCAAAATACTGATATATCAAACTATCGATTTATCGAAATATCGATAATTACTTAAAAGTATGATATTTTTATTTTAAATATTAATCAATGATCCGTTTTTATTGTGGCACCAAACCATTGCGCTTGTTGAAAAAAGTACTTAAAAATCACAATACTGATATATCAAACTATCGAAATATCGATAATTACTTAAAATTATGATATATTTATTTTAAAATATTAATCAATGGTTCGTTTTTATGTTGGTACACTAAAACCATTGCGCTTCTTGAAAAAGGTGCCTAAAGATCAAAATACCGATATATGAAACTATCGATTTATCGAAATATCAATAATTACTTAAAAGTATGATATTTTTATTTCAAAATATTAATCAATGATCGGTTTTTATGTTGGCACACTAAAACCATAGCGCTTATTGAATAAAGTGCCTAAAAATCAAAATACTGATATAGTATGTAAATATCGATAATTACTTAAAAGCATGATCTTTTAATTTTAAAAGATTAATCAATGATCCGTTTTTATGTTGGTACACTTTCTTTAAAAAAGTGCCTAAAGATCCAAATATCAATATGTCAATAAATATATCGATATATTGAGATACCGATATAACAAAATATAGATATATCGTAATATCAATATATCAGTATATTGATATATCGAAATATCGTAATATCAATATATCGAAATATCGATATATCGATATTTTTCTTAAATGATCGATATATCAATATTATTTTCTCAATTCTAGTTTAGACCTCTTCAAAATGTAAGTTCATCATTAATTTTTTTTTCGGTTGAGAAAATTAGAGGTTAGTGGGATTTGAACCGTCGACCGTAGATCTTCGTAACAAATGAGCTTTATAACATAACGTTTGAGAAGTCGTGTTATGACTAAGGCCCGGATCTTAGGCAAAATGCCTATTTAGTTGGGTGTAAGGCACTGAGATGAAACTTACACATAAATTTGTTTCTCAAAAAATTAAGTCATATAAGCCGCATTTAATTTTGCCTAAATGCCTATTTTCCTATTTTACGCCTAAAACTCAAAATGCGTGCCTAAAATCACATTAAGTAGCCTAAACATACATTTTTAAGTACCTATTTCAAACTATCTCGTACTTTTAAAAAGTTAGTAATTGAAAAAAAATTTTTTTTGTTCTTATCTTGACGTTTTGAGTTCCTCTGATTCTAAGGGCCGTATTACATGAACTAACTATTTAGTAACTGTTAGTTACTAACTTGGTTACTAAATGAACTGAAGGAGCAAAAACACGGGAATCTAAGCTTTAACGTCAACGTCAAAATTTCTCCGCCCATTTAGTAAACTTGGATGTAAAATTGTTCTAATTTGTTTCTAGGGTATTTACTAAAACTGCGCAGTGACGATTTTAGTCTTTTAATTCTAATTTTTTTATTACAAAAAAACTTTAAGTAACTTTTGTTACTTAAATTCTTTGTGTTCCTACACAATTGATATTTTTACCTGTAAATGATTGTTGCCTATCTACCTAGTAGTGTATAAATAATAATACCTACGAGAAGTTAGAAAACAAATTTTAAATTTACTACAATCCACTAGAGAGACAGAGATGCAGAATCCAGCTTCGGCGTGATCGTTCCAACACCGTTTGTTTTCGGGAGTTCAAAGTTGCTCACGAAAAACTGGTCTAAACTAACTAGTAACTAAAATTTTAGTATCATGTCATACAGGAAATTTGCATTCAGTACTAACTTTCGACTGAATAACCGCGCGCCGATTAAGTGACTAACTAGTTAGCAAGATAGTTAGTAAATGTAATACGGCCCTTAGAATACAAAAAAAAATTTCTCCGAGTCCGTCGGGCCGTATAGGTGTCTGTAAAAGCTGTGGAGCAAAAACTACTGAACAGATTATAATGAAATTTGGTTTTAGCTACTTTAAAATTATTTCATGGGCTTTTCATAATTCGGAATTTGGATTGACTTGATATACTTTCAAATACTGCCCTACCACATCTTGATGTGTTGTACAGTCTTTTTCAACTTTTAAAAACATACTACTTCTTGATTATTTTTTTTAATAACCTGGGAGTAGGTATAGCTATTTGCACATTTGTTATTGAACACGTAAATTACTTAGTGCTCATTTTGACCAAAAAGTGTTCATTGTTTAATCCCCGGTTATAACAAATGCTATGTTTATTATATTTGAATAAAATATTTACCAAGAATTTGTTTTAAATCGGATAGCCTTCTTAGGATATTTCGCCTAAATAGGCCTAAATTTAGATTTTTAGAGCCTAAATTACACAATTTTATGGCCTAAATATTGTCCTAAAATCAGATTTTTAACGGCCTAAAATCCGGGCCTTAGTTATGACCACCTGCGAGTTTTATTTTAGTTACATTTTTTGTCTGAAAATTTTAAAGTTTTTTAAAAGCACGTTTTTAATTAATAAAATGTTTGGAAGTATGAAGATTTTGATATTAAAAGGCGTCACGTGTAAATTGTGTAAGTTTTTGCATTTGCCATTAAGCAGAATTATATTTTGTACGTGTGATTAAAGTAAAGTAGACGTTTGAGAAAATGTATTTTTGTTGAAATTTTAATAGAAGTTTTCTTATTGTTTCTTTATATTTTTGATTCGAATTTATTAAACTCTCGTTTGTTTGTAGACAACAAAACCGAAAGCTACGCATAATAAATTGTTACGAAGCCGACATGTACAGTTATTTATTTGGAATGCAATTGGAAGGTATATCATTTTATATTTATGCCAACTTTTTGACATTATAAATTCATTGTTTTGTAATTTTTATTACAACTTTTTCGAAAGTCGGTACTGTCTGCTAAATTAAGCTTTTTAAAATTTGTGGGTAATTAACCGCATTAGTTTTTTTCTTCCTTGGTTAAACTGACAGGAATAAATGTTGGGTGTTTCAAAAAGGCGCGGAGGAAAGTTTTAATATCCCTTATAAATGATAAAATTAGAGAAGAGTTTTGACTGTTTGACACAAGCGTTTTTTCTTTCTTTTTACTTAAGCTCCGTCGAATTATTTTAATTTAGCAGCACCGAGATTAATTAAGAGAAGAGTCATGTGCACAATTTCAAATTGAACGTTGCTCGAGCACTGGACTTGAGTTAGTTAACCGCATTCATTACACAAGTCAGCACGTGCATGTAACCAAATGGTTTACAAAACCAAATCGACCAAGTAAACGAAACCCATTTGACATGATTTATGTAACTTTTATGATTTTCTTCGGTGAGATTTTATAAGAAAATATCATTCTCTGTTAGAGAAACTTTACACAAATGCTAAATTTCACGTTTGTTTGCAATATGAATATATGTACTCCTAAATAACAAAACCACCCCTATTAAAATCTTATTTTGTCTAACTAAATTTCAACTTTTGGTTTATTGTTGACAAATTAACCAACCTTTTACAAAAACTAATTGTCATCTTAGTTTAATAATAAAGCAACTTTTGTCTTCTAAAACTATTTTTTTCAAAACAAAATTCGATAAAAGCGTTTTAAGCTCTTGTTCTAAACGATACAATGTCACGTTGCCACGTTAATTAAGGACAAATGATAAATGAATGTGCAAGGAAATATTTACAAAACAAACTTTTCCTATCCTCTTCATGACAATTTATAAAATTTACATTACGAGCTCGAATTGAACAATTTGATTTTTTTCGAATGATCAACGATTCGAACCCTACAACCTCCACTTTTGTTTTTTAACTAACTTTAATCAAAACAACGGATGTGGCCATCCGAGGAACTTTTTCCTGTTGTATTTTTTTGTGCATTTCTTTAAAACTTTTTGAAATTTTCTTTAATGTATTTCATTTATAAGATATCAAATTAAATTTTAATAAAATATAAAATTATAATATTTGACGGACAGGAAAAAGTTCTTTGTATGGCCACATCCGTTGTTTTTTGTGTTAAATTAATAATTCCAACAACAATTAATTAATAATAATAATAAAATACACCTGTTGTATGATTTTTTTGTGCATTTCTTTAAAAGTTTATAGTTTAAACTTAAACGGAATTAAACTTTTGCGTGTAATCAGAATTTTTAAACATAAATTGTCTGAAATACTAATTTCATTTTTTATTTTTTTAAATTTGGCATAAATAGAAGTTCAAAATATACATTATTTTATATGTTCAGAAAGATAATTTTACGAGCTTTCAAAATATTAAGAAATATACAGGTTATTCCATTTAAATTAAGAAATTTTATTCCATTTCCGGTTAAACCGGAAATCAAAATATAAAGTGTTTGGTATCGTGTCAAAGTTAATTTTACGAGCCTTCAAAATATTTAAAAATACACAGGGTGTTCCAAAAAATTTTGATATTGTTCTAATTTCCGGTTTAACCGGAAGCGTTTTGTTAACCGCAAATAGTGTTAAATAATAGATATTCATGGGATTGATATAAATATCCAATTTCAAGTTTTCATTTTTATTACAAAAGAAATTAGAGATTATTGAAGTTTTAACATTCAAAAAATCATAACTCCGAATCCGCATCATACAAGTCTTTAAAAATTTACAATTAAATAGAGAATCATGTTGTCTATAACATATCCAAATCTGTATAAATCGGCCCGGCCAGTTTTTGAGAAAATCCATTTCTAAATTTTGCCCTACTTTGGCCCCTTAAAGGTAGGCAATTTTGAAACAATTTTGAAAATATACTTCTTTAGAACGAAAGTCCTATATTTTGGCTGTACAATGCCGTTTTAAAATTTTTATAATAATAATTACTGCCAAAGTTATAAGGGAGAAACCACAAAATGGGACAATCGTTCTATGGGCCGCCATTTTGAATTAAACAATTTGAAATTTTTTTTTTCAATTGGGGCTCAGATATACTATCTTATAGCCAAGTAGAAACGAATTTGGCCCAAATTTGCAAATATGCGCCCAAAATAACCACCTTATTTTTGGACTAAAAGTGACTAAAATCAAATTTTATTAAAATCGGTTCAGTAGTTTTGTTTTGTTTTTCGGCCATACACAGACATTTTGGTTCAAAAAATCGAAAAAATTTTTTTTTGATTTTTGGAATCAGGGTGACTCAAAACGTCGAGAACTTCAATAAAAAAAATTTTTTTTATTATTATTTTTTTTCTTGATTATAACAACTTTTTCTTGGATTGGAAAAAGTTAAAAAACGGATGTGGCAATACGAGGAACTTTTTCTGTCCGTCAAATCTTATAACTTATAAGTTTGTATTTTATTAAAATTTTCAATCCATTTTCAAGTTTACCGTTTAAAGCCTTTAAAACTTGTTATACATTTAGTCTAAATTTTTAACTTTGATACCACATGCTTAAATTTATATAAAAGTGTTCTGAGGAAGCGTGGTGCGTATAGTAAAATATATGCAATATTTTTGTCCATGAGTATAGTACAAAAGTAAGCTCCAGCTCGAAATAGAGCAGAAATAATTAAAAACTATATCTCCATTGTCACTATTGTCACACACCAAACCTTTAAATTAAAATTTTTTGTAGAAATTTTATTTTATTTTATTTTTAGGGGTTGTACACCCCTTTCCAAAAATTGTTTGTACATACATAAGTTATTAAGTTCTTACATCTAGTTTAAAATTAAAAAAATGATTATAAAAACATGATTATGCCACGAATTGCAATAAATTATGATAACTTTTATTTTATTAGTTACATAAAATTGCAAGTGATTGATAACTATAGCGACATCTTACGTTGTTTTCGCTTACTAGAACCTGTACATCTTGATGCTGATTGGATGAATTTAACTTTCATGGTAATGTAATATTAATTACGACTAAATAATGACTAAAGATTTTAAGTTTGAGTCGTTTTGAGATTTTTATAATAAAAATTACCGGATGGACCGTGGTTATATTGGCAGCCATTTTAACCTTCGCATAAGTTAGAGATAAAAATTTCAGTTTTAATTTTTGAATAAATCTGACGTTTTTGAACCGATTTTTAAATGCTGTCCACTCAGTTATAAAATTTTTGAGATCTTTTCGTAAATGCAAAAAAAGTTGTCATTTTATTTGACATATGGGCGTTTGCACCGCTTACAGATAAACTAACAGATAGTTTATTTGGTGGATAAGTTGTCTAAAACCTTTGCACCGTCAGCTACTGTAGGATAAATCAAGTAACTGTCAAATAAATTTTCTACAAAAGTACCTACTACTTATGATCTTCTACACCGATTTTAGTTTATGGGGCCGGGGCAAATAAATTATATTGTGACAACTTATCCGCCAGATAAACGGTGCAAACGGCCAAGTGAACAGGAGTTACATTTGTAAAGTTTTCAATTTCATTTTTGAATAACTCCGCCGTTTTTAAACCGATTTTGAAATAATTTTGAGTCAGTGATCAAATTTTTGAGATCTTTTCAAAAAAATTGGAAATATATGTTTTACATTCGTAAACTCTTGCCCACTAAATAGAAAAAAATTATCTGCCCATGCGAAGGTTAAATTTGACGGGCAGGAAAAAGTTGCTTGTATGGCCACATCCGTTGTTTTCACTTGTGGATTATTAAATACTAGCAGAACCCGTGGGCTACGCCACACGCCTTTTAATTTAGCGGCTCCTTAGTTTGCAAAACCCTTGGAAAAACCTATCAAATCTTAATTAGGTATATATGCGCCCAACATACTCTACAATGTAACAATAAATCGATATTGTGAAATTTGTGGGCATACGAATGTATGATAATAATAATATGTAGAAGCAAAAAAAGGTCGCTATGATATCTATTAGGAAAAAGTTGGAAGCAGGTGCTTTTTATAGTGCACCACCAATGACGGCACCTCCACCACGGTTTCATCAGAACCGTTACCTCAGGAAACCCTCTACAACCACCTGCTTTAATTTTAAGTAGCACCGCCGCCTTAGGGACCTCTATAACCCCCCGCTTTAATTTAAATTGGGAGGCATGTGCACCACTAATGTAAACATTGCCGTCACCACGCTCACCAAAATCCCCGCTTCAGGCACCTTACAACCACCCGCTTTATTTTAATTGGGAGGCACATCCACCACCAACGACAGCACTTCCGCCACCGCAATCACCAGAATACCCTCAGGGCACCCTACAACCACCCGCTTTTGTTTCATTTGAAAAATACGTGCACACCACCGCCACCGATATCACCAGAACGCCGCCCCAAGGACCCCCACAACCACCTGCTTAAATTTCAAATAGGAGGCAAGTGCATAACTAATTTCAACACTATATCGCCACCTAGAACAACAGAACTGCCGCCCCAAAAACCCTTACAACCACCCGCTTTAATATCAATTGTGAAGCACGTGCACCACTAACGTCAGCATCGCCGCCACCGATATCACCAGAATAACCGCCTCAGGAACCCCTACAACCAACCACTTTAATTTCAATTGGCACGTGCATCACTAAAGTCAGCATCACCGCCACCGAGTACACCAGAACCGCCGTCTTAGAGACCCCTACAACCATCCGCTTTAATTTTAGTTGAGGGGCACATCCACCACTAACGTCATCATCGCCGCTACCGAGTACACCAGAACTGCCGCCTCAGGGCACCCTTCAACCACCCACTTTAATTTCAATTGGCAATTACACGCACCGTTAATGACAGTACTGCCATCTCAGGGAACCCTATAACCACCCGCTTTAATTTCATTTGGAAGACACGTGTACCACTAACGACAGCACCCCCCCCCCCCGTATTACGAACACCGCCTCCTCCGTGGCCCTCAACAACCACCCGCTTTTATTTCAAATGTGAGGCAGTACATTTCTTGGCGAATTTGTTAGAGTAGATTTTTAAAAGTAAAATTTGAAATATTAATTTTTAAGTGTCAATAAATTATAGAATTTAACTAACTTGAAACCATAAAGGAACGCATTCAAAATTGATTTATAGTTCATGGTACATTTCTGTATAACCATATAACGTAGTTTTAAATTTTAGTTTTTGGGAGTTCTTTCACATTTTTGCCAATTTCTAAAGCCCCAGTTGACATATCGTAATCATACCTAGCCTATGTTACTCCCAAAAGTACGGTCTATATGTGAAAAAAAAAATTATTAAAATTGGTTCGGTGGTTAGCGAGATCTTAAGTAACGCACATACATACATACATACATACATACATACATACATACATACATACAAACATCTTACTTTATATATTAGTATAGATAATTCAAATTGTGAAAATCCAAAACGAGATATTTTTGGTTAAACCGCTTAATTGTTTATGTGGTTTTTGTGATTGTTATACGCGATGTGTATCCAACTCTTTGGAAGGCATTTGGAGCACTTGATGTTATTGAGGAAACTTTTAGTAAATTTGTCATAGCATTTTGACGATCCTCAATTTATTATGTGTCCAAAGTTACTACATTGTGTCATCTGCGAGTAAGCCTCTCACAATATAAATTTTAACAATTAATGTTTCGTAAATTAAATTTTAATGTAAAATTAATGAAATGAAATGGAAGTGGATGTATAAAATTTAATGCAAGCGAAATTCATGCAACGATAATTGAGTTACAACGTATAAAAAAGTAAATTAAAAATTATTTTTGAAAAATAAACGTCGAGGAGAGATTTTTGAGTGTAAAAAAAATTAAATTTTGCTGGATTTTTATCCAAAGGATGTTACATAATTGGAGGTATGACAAAGTGCGCATTGTAATGTTGTGTATTGTAATAAATCAAAACAATGCTTTAACACCTTTTGTCGATGACAGTCGAGTCTCAATATCCGGCTCGGATGCGGACATGCATGATCACCGCACTTCCATTAGCAATGTAAAGCTCGGCTTTTATAATATAACGAGTCGTCGGATATTCTTATCCTTGTCAATCCATTCTCTATGATGAGATGCAATACCAACGTAAATTTTCTCGCGAACCTATAAGTTCAAGAAGGTTACAGGTTTTTCATCCTTCTTGTTCACAAAAAGCTCCCAGTTCTTTGGAGACTTAAACTTCAACAAATAATGGATTGTAGTTGATCCCCTCCATTTTCCTTCACTCTCAAGTGGATTTTAATATATTAATGCGTACGTGTACTTTTTAAAAAATATTTTATTTTTCGACAATAAAAATTAAGTCGAAAACAAGAACCATTCCCAATATTTTGGACAATGATTTTTAATTAAATGATAAGCGCTCATTGAAACCTCAAATACATTTACAGTCTTTTCATTACACGATGGTGAGATCGATTACCGAATGATTGAATTCTTTATACGACATGAAATGTGCATTGAATTTTAGCTGTTACATAAAAAATTCAAAACCCTTACACTTGCTCAAAGTAAACATAACACAAAAATGTCAAATGTCAAAAAAATCGCATTTTAGTACATATGCATTTTTTTAAATTTTTTAAAAAGTCAACATTTTCCCATATTTCTATACATTAATTAAATTAATGCAATAAAAGGTCAAGTTCAAAATTAAGGGTTTAAAAACAACCAGCTCTGCTAGGCGGTTATAAATTTAATTACTAAAATGAAATACCTATCGAAACTCCCTTTTAAATTAGTAAAATCGTATATGAATTCACAATTTTCACTTAGTATATTAAAAAATTTCCCAAATGCTTGTTGGAGCACTCCAATTTCTTTCTTCTTGGTTTGAACTCTCGAAAGACTGCAGAAAACGCCTCGGCTTAACACCGCAACACTGATGGTTTAAAACTCATTGGTTAGGACCTTTCAGCATGGAAAATTTCCTTACTGCAACAACAATCACGATGAGCTTCGATTTCAGTTATTTCGTTCTTCTATGAAATAGAGAAAAATGAGAGGAAAAATAATAAAATAGAAAAAAGTGTTTATAATCAGTAAGTTTTGAAACCGAAGCGTACGTGAGATAAATATTTACTCTCTCTCAACATACGTTGCCGTTGGCTTCAATAAGATTCAAGTTGCAAAATTTAAAGTTACTACGTGTAAGTGGACGACAATATGTAATAAACTACTGCACATTTTAAATTTTCTTCCTTTAAAACTACTAACTATCAAATACACTCGGCTGCAAAATAAACGGGACACATATTATTTATTTAAATTTTCCATAATTTGAAGATAGCGTTGTGATTCGAATAAAATTTTAGAACTTAAAATTGATATCAGCGTTAGTCCTAGCCTACCTACACAGTTGGAGTACCTATGACTGCAAACTTTGATTTCTATATGAAATACAATAAAATATAATCGACGTAAGGTATTTGAAAACCACGCAGCTTTAAAGTCTACTAATAGTATTTTCAAGTAATATCAAACTACTCAGTTGGAGTAACTATGACTGCAAATTTTGATTTCAAAATGAAATAAATTAAAATGTATTTGACAGAAGGTATTTTAGAATCATTTAGTTCCAAAGTCAATTAATACAGCTCGTAAGTCATATAAGCTATTTAAAAATCATACAGTTGCAAAGTTTAAATAGTAATCGTATGTCATATCTGCCTACTCCGTTAGAGTAACTATGACTGCAACCTTTGATTTCTGATGAAATATAATAAGATATAATCGACGTAAGGTATTTGAAAATCACGCAGTTTTAAAGTCTACTAATAGTATTTTCAAGTAATATCAAACTACTCAGTTGGAGTAACTATGACTGCAAATTTTGATTTCAAAATGAAATAAATTAAAATGTATTTGACAGAAGGTATTTTAGAATCATTTAGTTCCAAAGTCAATTAATACAACTCGTAAGTCATATAAGCTATTTAAAAATCATACAGTTGCAAAGTTTAAATAGTAATCGTATGTCATATCTGCCTACTCCGTTAGAGTAACTATGACTGCAACCTTTGATTTCTGATGAAATATAATAAGATATAATCGACGTAAGGTATTTGAAAATCACGCAGTTTTAAAGTCTACTAATAGTATTTTCAAGTAATATCAAACAACTCAGTTGGAGTAACTATGACTGCAAATTTTGATTTCAAAATGAAATAAATTAAAATGTATTTGACAGAAGGTATTTTAGAATCATTTAGTTCCAAAGTCAATTAATACAACTCGTAAGTCATATAAGCTATTTAAAAATCATACAGTTGCAAAGTTTAAATAGTAATCGTATGTCATATCTGCCTACTCCGTTAGAGTAACTATGACTGCAACCTTTGATTTCTGATGAAATATAATAAGATATAATCGACGTAAGGTATTTGAAAATCACGCAGTTTTAAAGTCTACTAATAGTATTTTCAAGTAATATCAAACTACTCAGTTGGAGTAACTATGACTGCAAATTTTGATTTCAAAATGAAATAAATTAAAATGTATTTGACAGAAGGTATTTTAGAATCATTTAGTTCCAAAGTCAATTAATACAACTCGTAAGTCATATAAGCTATTTAAAAATCATACAGTTGCAAAGTTTAAATAGTAATCGTATGTCATATCTGCCTACTCCGTTAGAGTAACTATGACTGCAATTTTTGATTTCTGATGAAATATAATAAGATATAATCGACGTAAGGTATTTGAAAATCACGCAGTTTTAAAGTCTACTAATAGTATTTTCAAGTAATATCAAACTACTCAGTTGGAGTAACTATGACTGCAAATTTTGATTTCAAAATGAAATAAATTAAAATGTATTTGACAGAAGGTATTTTAGAATCATTTAGTTCCAAAGTCAATTAATACAACTCGTAAGTCATATAAGCTATTTAAAAATCATACAGTTGCAAAGTTTAAATAGTAATCGTATGTCATATCTGCCTACTCCGTTAGAGTAACTATGACTGCAACCTTTGATTTCGCATGAAATATAATAAGATATAATCGACGTAAGGTATTTGAAAATCACGCAGTTTTAAAGTCTACTAATAGTATTTTCAAGTAATATCAAACTACTCAGTTGGAGTAACTATGACTGCAAATTTTGATTTCAAAATGAAATAAATTAAAATGTATTTGACAGAAGGTATTTTGGAATCATTTAGTTCCAAAGTCAATTAATACAACTCGTAAGTCATATAAGCTATTTAAAAATCATACAGTTGCAAAGTTTAAATAGTAATCGTATGTCATATCTGCCTACTCCGTTAGAGTAACTATGACTGCAACCTTTGATTTCTGATGAAATATAATAAGATATAATCGACGTAAGGTATTTGAAAATCACGCAGTTTTAAAGTCTACTAATAGTATTTTCAAGTAATATCAAACTACTCAGTTGGAGTAACTATGACTGCAAATTTTGATTTCAAAATGAAATAAATTAAAATGTATTTGACAGAAGGTATTTTAGAATCATTTAGTTCCAAAGTCAATTAATACAACTCGTAAGTCATATAAGCTATTTAAAAATCATACAGTTGCAAAGTTTAAATAGTAATCGTATGTCATATCTGCCTACTCCGTTAGAGTAACTATGACTGCAACCTTTGATTTCTGATGAAATATAATAAGATATAATCGACGTAAGGTATTTGAAAATCACGCAGTTTTAAAGTCTACTAATAGTATTTTCAAGTAATATCAAACTACTCAGTTGGAGTAACTATGACTGCAAATTTTGATTTCAAAATGAAATAAATTAAAATGTAATTGACAGAAGGTATTTTAGAATCATTTAGTTCCGAAGTCAATTAATACAACTCGTAAGTCATATAAGCTATTTAAAAATCATACAGTTGCAAAGTTTAAATAGTAATCGTATGTCATATCTGCCTACTCCGTTAGAGTAACTATGACTGCAAACATAGATATTAAAATAAATGAAATAAAACATAATTGACAGAAAGTATTTGAGGATCACGTAGTTATAAAGTTCATTAACACCACTCATAATTAATGGAGCTGAGTAATAAGAATGGAGAGTTGGAGTAACTATGACTACAAATATTAATTTCAAAATGAAATAAAATTTATATTAATTGACAGAAGGCGTTTGAGAATCACGCAGTTGCAAAGTCTATTAATACTGTTCTTAAGTCATATCGGCCTCTTACGTTCAAGTAGCTATGACCACAAATATATTGAATTAAAATTTTAATGAAATGTAACAGACTTATTGACAGCAGTTAGAGAGGGAATCACGAATTTTCAATTCTTCAACGGTTGCAACAGCAAAGTTGCAGTTTTAAACAGTTACTATGGATACCATTTTTTGTTAGTCATAGTTACCTCAACCAATGGAGTAAGTATAAAAGGAAATTTTATTTCAAAATACATTCCTCCTTGGAGTAACTATGACTGAAAATAATGAATTCAAAATAAATGAACTATAATTATCGCCACTCGTAAGTCAAAACTGCCTCCTTCATTGGAGTTGATATGACTGCAAATATTGTTTCACGAAGTTGCAGTTCTTCAACGGTTACTATTGATACTATTCGTTAGTCATAACATAACTTCCACAACCATTAGAGTAAGTATGAATGTAAATGTTATTTTAAAATAAATACTTCCGCTGGAGTAACTATGACTAAAAATATTGATTTCAAAACAAATGAAATAAAATTAACACCACTCCTAAGTCATACCTGCTCCTTCGTTGGAGTAAGTATGACTGCAAATATTAAATTAAAATTTAAATGAAGATAGGTTAGATAGGGAATCACGCAGTTGCAGTTCTTCAACGGTTACTATTGATACCATTTGTTAGTCATAGTTACCACAACCATTGGAGTAAGTACTTAAGTAAATTTTATTTTAAAATAAAACCGTCTGTTGGAGTAACTATGACAGCAAATATTGATTTCAAAATTAAGGAATAAAATTAACACCACTCGTAAGTCATATCTGCCTCTTTCGGAGTAAGTATGACTGCAAATATTGAATTATAATTTTAATGAAATATAACATAATTGGCAGAAGTTAGATAGGGAATCACGCAGTTGCAGTTCTTTAACAGTTACTATTGATACCATTCGTTAGTCATAGTTACCTCAACCATTGGAGTAAGTATGACTGCAAATGTTTATTTAAAAATGAAATAAATAAAAATACAATAGAGTAGGATAGTCAACGGGTACTATTGATATTATTTATTAGTCATAGCTACTTTTATTATGACTACTAATATTGATTTAAAAATGTAAAATAATTGTGGGTGTAAAAAATAAATTTTGTGTTATAAATGCGGAATTTTATAATGTATAGAATTTGAAGTTGAAGAAGATGTAGGATTTTCTAAATGCGCATTCAACTTGATATCAAAATGTTTTCATTTCATCTACGATTTAAACGACATAAAAGTCGAATGTATAAAGTCAGAATAAACGGCAGCTAAGTGATACTGCCTTTTTTAAAAGTTTCTAACGGTTTGTATATGTAAACATAAAGGTGAAGCGTTCAATTAGTGCTTTAAAACTGTATTTTTCTGAAATCTAGATAAAACTACAAAGTAAGTACGCACGTTAAGTTTTATACTATTTACATCTCCACTTTTGTGAAACTTCAAAAACCTCTTGATGCCTAAGAAATAATTTTTTTACAAGGAAAAAACGAGGATGACTTTAAAAACTATTTTATAATTGGGTAATTAAGGTTCACTATGAAATACGTCGAGGGTGGTTGTTTTTTCAAATATATTGTTATAATAGTAACCATATAAAAGCGTCGTAAATTTTATAGTCAACAGTATTCATCAGAAGGTTTCGTAGTGAACACAAAACAACTCGAAAAAAACAAATCTGTGTCAAGTTTTGCAAACAACTAATAAACTAACCCCTATCAGTAGCTATATTTTGCTACTCATCCTATAACTTCTTGTTAAATTATAGCCAACAAAACAATAATTATTAAAATCGACCTACCCAATCTTTGATTGTGGAGAAAGTCAACTAAGGGATTTTGAAGACATGGAAGGGGATGGACTTTTTTCGTCATGTGTTTGGAGTAGATAAGAGGTTAAAATACCAAAAGAAACGGTCCTAACTATATGGATTAGGGTCAGGGGGTTAAAAGGTCCCGTTTTCGGGTTTTTCGCTCATATCTCAAAAACGATGGGCCCTAAAGACAAAAGTATTTTTAGGAAAATGAAACTTATGAAATTTCCTACAAGATTGTTTTGATTTATTTTTCTCTATTCTTTATAGTTTTCGAGATATCCGCCCTCAAAAATCGTTAATGTATGAAAAAAAAATTTTGCTATCACGTTTTTCGCCAAACTGTTGCCTCTAGCAGTTGCATCGCAGTCCTTTGATTTAGAGAAAAAATTAATAGGAAGAATCTTGTAGGAAATTTGATAAGCTTTCATTTTGCTAAGAACAATTTTTTCCGTAGGACCCACCGTTTTTGAGATATAAGCGAAAACTCAAAAAAAGGGATCTTTCCACGCTCTCCCTCCTTTAGCTATGTAGCTATGAGCGGGGACTACCCGATTCGTTTAAGAAACAATTTTAAGAGAATTATTTTATCGTTCTGTGAAATATTAGTTTGTGTAGTTGACAAAGTTTGGGAGTTTATAAAAAAATAAAAGTTTTTGTGGAAAAGCAATATTTATAAACGATTTGCTATCCATATGTGTGGAAAGAAATCAATTTCGCGTTAAAGGTATATCAAATTTTAATAAAAAAAAGAAGGTTAATAATTTTTATGCGCTCGATAGATAGAATTTCTATATTCGAAACGTGACAGCAGATATAGCTATAATAATGTTTGGATATCGGAAAGTATCTATCTCAAGGGGCTACCATGAGATCTTGCTTTTCGCTCGAATACATACAACGATGAGATCTCAACTCATTTATAATATTGATAGAGCTGACATTGCCTTAGGTTATACTTGGATAACGTTAAATTTTGACCGACCCAAAACGTCATTGGCCATTTTCATCGTCAAATAGTTTTGCGGCAACATTGGGAAAAGTGCAAACACAAAATTCGATCAACACACAATTATTGGAGTAGTAAATAAAAAACATAAAACAAAAAAAGGGTTGAAATGAAAAAGGTTTAATCGTTCAATTTTGAAAAATTGTTCTGCCGCTGTTTGTAAGAAATACATTTTATGGTTCACTTGATTTCTACTCTTAAGTTCCACATCCTTAGTTGGAAGTTGATCTGACAAAAGTCGGATCGATGGTTGTTTCCGATCCGATAGCAGAATGTGTGAAGTACAATTCTTATTAAACCCCGTTGCAGCATTTATGTTCAACTTTTCAAAACGAAAACTCAAATAATAGGCTCGCAATATAGCAATTTTAAACTCTCGTCAACTTTTGCGCTTTCTTGAACATACCTTTTGATATTTTAATGACGTCAATATAATTATAGGAAATGGGATTTTCAAAAGTTACATTTTTATTTTATTAATAAAAGCTTAAATATTATTTTTATTCGACACAAATATCCAAATAAAAGGATTTTTATATCAACTTTTACGCTCGGAGCTTTAAATAAATTGCTAAGTTTGCAAAACACGTAAATAATCGAGAATAAACTTAAAAATATAAATTTAGACTTACCTGAAGTTTATTAGAAATATTACAGTTCTCGTGTGGAATATAAATTCTATAAAGAAACTATATTTTATTTACGAAACCTAATAAATTTAATATTATTTTAAATTACATTTATGGCAATTCCAACCATGAAAAACACACATTAGTGTAGGCCATTTTCTTTTATTCTTATTCTTCTTTATGATATTTCAAAAAATTATCCTCATCTTAACCAACATTTCTAACACACACACTTACATTCAACCAACTCGCTAAATTAGACCTAACGATTAACTCGGTTGTGGCCACAACACAACTTTTTCAGCGTATTAAAGCCATTTAAGCATAAACGATTACACAAACAAAATTAGTCCTATTTGCAATTAAACCGGAAACAAAAATTATTAAAATAGTATTTAGTATCATGGGATAGCTAATTTTAAAAATCACAAAATGGGACAATCGTTGTATTTGTCGCCATTTTGAATTTAATCCATTGAATGGAGACTAAGATGTACTAACTTATTTATTTTTAAATTTCTTTTATAATTAGGTAAATGGGACTGACGTAAGCAGTTTTCCTTACGAAGATGCTGTTAGTGCGTTTCTTAGTGCTCAAGAACCTATAGTTGTAGAAGTTAAACGAAGAGTTGCCGATTCATCATCATCAACAACGTCATCATCCTGTGATTCTCGTTCTAATATTTCAAAATTAGTATCTACTGCTGTTCAAACAGAATTATCTGCTTTTAGTTGGCTAGAAGATCGTTCATTAGATAGTTTTACACACGACATTGATTTTGAGGTAAGATTAAAAAAAAAAACTATTAAGTGTTCTCACACCGCTTTATCCAATCTCCAATAAAATTCCTCAACTCGTTAAAGTAAGTTAGTCGACATGGTTTGAAAAAACAACCCCACAAGCGACCTTAGTTGTACAGTAGATTCTCATAGGCGTAGCTGTTTAAGTGAGTGTGTATGGGCTTTGTTGTTTAAATCGTACTGTACATCACTGCTCACTGAGAGTCTCTCTCTAAAGGCTTCTATAAGTTATATCATCATTATCTCGCACTTTTCATCTTTAATAGACGACCTCTCACTATTTTGATTCGGCGAGTTTCTGAAAAAAATAATATCTGTGCTATCGTCTACAAGTGACCTTAGTAGTACAGTAGATTCTCAAAGGCGTAGCTCTTTAAGTGAGTTTATAAAGGCCTTGTTGTTTGAAACCTACTGTACATCTCTCACTGCTCACTGAGAGTCTATCTCTAAAGGCTTCTAGAAGTTATACCATCGTTATCTCTTACTCTCCATTTTTATAGACGATCTCTCACTGTTTTTATTCGGTGAGTTTATAAACAAAATAATATCTGTGCTATCGTCTACGAGTGACCTTAGGTGTACAGTAGATTCTCATAGGTGTAACTGTTTAAGTTAGTTAGCAAACTACTGTTCTCTAAGAGTTTCTCTCTAAAGGCTTCTAGAAGTTATACCATCATTATCTCTTGCTCTCCATTTTTAATAGTCTTTATCTCACTGTTTTGATTCGGTGAGTTTCAGAAAAAATGAATTAATGTGCTATCGTCTACAAGTGACCTTTAAGTGTACAATAGATTCTCATAGGCGTAGATGTTAAAGTGAGTATGTAAAGGCTTCGTTGTTTAAATCGTACTGTACATCTCTCACTGCTCAATTAAACTCTCTCTAAAGGCTTCTAGACGTTATACCGTCATTAACTCTTACTCTCAGACGATCTCTCACTATTTGGATTCGGCGAGTTTATGAAAAAATAATATCTGTGCTATCGTCTACAAGTGACCTTAGTAGTACAGTAGATTCTCATAGGCGTAGCTCTTTAAGTGAGTTTATAAAAGCTTTGTTTTTTAAATCCTACTGTACATCTCTCACTACTCACTGAGAGTCTATCTCTAAAGGCTTCTAGAAGTTATATCATCGTTATCTCTTACTCTCCATTTTTTATAGACGATCTCTCACTATTTTGATTCGCTGAGTTTCTGAAACAAATAATTTTTTTGCTATCGTCACAAGTGGCCTTAGTGGTAATGTAGATTCTCATAGGCGTAGATGTTAAAGTGAGTTTGTTAAAGTTTCGTTAATTAAATCGTACTGTACATCTCTCACTTATCACTGAGAGCCTCTCTTTAAAGGCTTCTAGAAGTTATACCATCATTATCTCTTATACTCTCCATTTTTAATAGATGATCTCTCACTATTTTGATTCGCTGATTTCCTGAAAAAAAATTTTTTGTGCTATCGTCACAAGTGGCCTTAGTGATAATGTAGATTCTCATAGGCGTAGATGTTAAAGTGAGTTTGTTAAAGTTTCGTTAATTAAATCGTACTGTACATCTCTCACTTATCACTGAGAGCCTCTCTTTAAAGGCTTCTAGAAGTTATACCATAATTACCTCTTATACTCTCCATTTTTAATAGATGATCTCTCACTATTTTGATTCGCTGATTTCCTGAAAAAAAAATTTTTGTGCTATCGTCACAAGTGGCCTTAGTGATAATGTAGATTCTCATAGGCGTAGATGTTAAAGTGAGTTTGTTAAAGTTTCGTTAATTAAATCGTACTGTACATCTCTCACTTATCACTGAGAGCCTCTCTTTAAAGGCTTCTAGAAGTTATACCATCATTACCTCTTATACTCTCCATTTTTAATAGACGATCTCTCACTATTTTGATTCGCTGAGTTTCTGAAAAAAATAATTTTTGTGCTATCGTCACAAGTGGCTTTAGTGGTAATGTAGATTCTCATAGGCGTAGATGTTAAAGTGAGTTTGTTAAAGTTTCGTTAATTAAATCGTACTGTACATCTCTCACTTATCACTGAGAGCCTCTCTTTAAAGGCTTCTAGAAGTTATACCATCATTATCTCTTATACTCTCCATTTTTAATAGATGATCTCTCACTATTTTGATTCGCTGATTTCCTGAAAAAAAATTTTTTGTGCTATCGTCACAAGTGGCCTTAGTGATAATGTAGATTCTCATAGGCGTAGATGTTAAAGTGAGTTTGTTAAAGTTTCGTTAATTAAATCGTACTGTACATCTCTCACTTATCACTGAGAGCCTCTCTTTAAAGGCTTCTAGAAGTTATACCATCATTACCTCTTATACTCTCCATTTTTAATAGATGATCTCTCACTATTTTGATTCGCTGAGTTTCTGAAAAAAATAATTTTTGTGCTATCGTCACAAGTGGCCTTAGTGATAATGTAGATTCTCATAGGCGTAGATGTTAAAGTGAGTTTGTTAAAGTTTCGTTAATTAAATCGTACTGTACATCTCTCACTTATCACTGAGAGCCTCTCTTTAAAGGCTTCTAGAAGTTATACCATCATTATCTCTTATACTCTCCATTTTTAATAGATGATCTCTCACTATTTTGATTCGCTGAGTTTCTGAAAAAAATAATTTTTGTGCTATCGTCATAAGTGGCTTTAGTGGTAATGTAGATTCTCATAGGCGTAGATGTTAAAGTGAGTTTGTTAAAGTTTCGTTCATTAAATCCTACTGTACATCTCTCACTACTCACTGAGAGTCTATCTCTAAAGGCTTCTAGAAGTTATATCATCGTTATCTCTTACTCTCCATTTTTTATAGACGATCTCTCACTATTTTGATTCGCTGAGTTTCTGAAACAAATAATTTTTGTGCTATCGTCACAAGTGGCTTTAGTGGTAATGTAGATTCTCATAGGCGTAGATGTTAAAGTGAGTTTGTTAAAGTTTCGTTCATTAAATCGTACTGTACATCTCTCACTTATCACTGAGAGTCTCTCTTTAAAGGCTTCTAGAAGTTATACCATCATTATCTCTTATACTCCCCATTTTTAATAGATGATCTCTCGCTATTTTGATTCGTTGAGTTTCTGAAAAATATAATTTTAATGCTATCGTCACAAGTGGCCTTAGTGGTAATGTAGATTCTCATAGGCGTAGATGTTAAAGTGAGTTTGTTAAAGTTTCGTTCATTAAATCGTACTGTACATCTCTCACTTATCACTGAGAGTCTCTCTTTAAAGGCTTCTAGAAGTTATACCATCATTATCTCTTATACTCACCATTTTTAATAGATGATCTCTCACTATTTTGATTCTCTGAGTACCTGAAAAAAATAATTTTTGCGCTATCGTCACAAGTGGCCTTAGTGGTAATGAAGATTCTCATAGGCATAGATGTTAAAGTGAGTTTGTTAAAATTTCGTTAATTAAATCGTACTGTACATCTCTCAATTATCACTGAGAGTCTCTCTTTAAAGGCTTCTAGAAGTTATACCATCATTATCTCTTATAGTACTCTCCATTTTTAATAGATGATCTCTCGCTATTTTGATTCGCTGAGTTCCTGAAAAAAATAATTTTTGTGCTATCGTCACAAGTGGCCTTAGTGGTAATGTAGATTCTAATAGGCGTAGATGTTAAAGTGAGTTTGTAAAATTTAAATCGTACTGTACATCTCTCACTTATCACTAAGTGTCTCGCTCTGAACTTTAGAGCCTAAAGGTTATATCATCATTATCTCTTACTCTTAGACGATCTCTCACTACTTTGATTCGGAGGGTTTTTAAAAAAATTAAGTCCTGTGATATCATCTACAAGTGGCCTTAGTTGTAAAGTAGATTCCCATAGGGGTATATGTTTTATGTGAGTTTGTTAGGGGTGGGTTACTAAAATTAATATGCAAATAATTAAAGACTAGTCTCCTTTTGTTTGTAGTTGTAAAAGGGTCGTAAACCACTTACGTGCTAAATGAAATAGGGTGGTCCCTTAAGATTTTTGTATTTTTGAGGTTAAATTTAATACTTGAAAGTTGGTTTTTATACACAAGGGTGCTTTTAAAATTAGCGCAAATACTTAAAAACTTGTTTGCATAGTTAACACGGGTTAGAAGTTGTTTGTTTGTTGTTATACGACACTTTATTGACCTTAAGAGGTGATCGTTTTATCTAATAAATATTGGGTTTTGTTATCATTATCAATTGACATATAAATTAGAGCTAGAGCTAGAAATAAGTTTAGATGTAAAGGGATTAAGTTAACAACAAGTTCTTCTATAACTTAAAATGGGGTAGATAGTGGATGAATATTTTAACATGTTGTGCTTTAGGAGAAAAGCTCGAGATGTTTTTTTAAGTTTTCTCGGTTTATTTATGAAATTAGACATTGGAGCAACATTTCTAATTTCATTACGTTTCTATTTTATACAATTTATTAAGAAAAACACCGAGCGAATACAAATGTAGTTGTAAAGGGAATCTTGAAATTTTCTCTCGCATTAAAGCAAATTAAAAATCAAATTTCAATCATCGATTTTTATAATAACCACTTACCTTCAATTTACAAGTCGGGTAACTTGGTTTTGCTAGGAATTTTACAATTTTCTTTTAAAAAAAAGAATACAAATTTTCTAGTGCATGTAAATGCAATCTTACAATTTTCTCGCAAATTAAAGCTGGTTCGAGAAATCAAATTTAGATTATCGATTTTCATAATAATCACTTACCTTCAATTTACAAGTCGGTTAACTTGGTTTAGCTGGGAAATGTACAATTTTCCTTTTTCCAAAAAAGAATACAAATTATGTACTGATAAATGCAATCTTGAAATTTTCTCGCGATTAAAGCTGCTTCGAGAAATCAAATTCAAATTATCGATTTTCATAATAATCTCTTATCTTCACTTTACAAGTCGATTTACTGGGTTTTGCTAGGAAATTTAAAATTACCAGTACTACATACTTTTGAAAAAGTGGATATATTTTTATAGCAGCTCTAGAGCATGAACTACTGAAAATCGATTTGGTTTTAGCCACTTTAAAATTACTTCATGGTTCCATTTTGTGTTTTTTCCCTATAACTTGGCCGGTCATTATTATTATAAAAATTTCAAAACGGCATTGTATAGTCAAAATATAGGGCTATCGTCCTAACTCAGTCGATTTTTAAAATTGTTTCAAAATTGCTTACCTTTAAGGGGCCAAAAGATGTCAAAATTTTGAAATGAATTTTCTCAAAATTTTTTCCGCTATATTTTTTCATTTTTGGATATGTTACTGACAATGTAATTCTCTACCGAACTGTACTTTTTGATTAACTTCTAAGAAGCAGAACCGAAGTTATTAATTTTTTAATGTTAAAATATCAAAAATCCGTCATTTCTTATTCTTATTATCGTTCACCCTTTATTTTTTTAATATAGTAAATTATTTGAAGGGTTAATAGATTTGAAGGGTTCGAAAAAGTTCCTTGTATGGCCACATGCGTTGTTTTACTCAAAAAGACACCTTTTAAAGAAATCAATATCTCGGGAAACTTGTGAAGTTTTTAGTTAAAAAAAAGATAAAAACTCAAGACCTACAACATTTATGCGGTTCGATAAACTCGTTCGTTAGAATTAAAAGGGACTTGTGTTCATTTTGCTTTTGATAAAAAGAAAAAAGAAACCTTATTTTTTGTAAATTTGAATCGACAGAAAACTGATTGCGTGTTAAAAAGGCCCCCGTTGGTTGATTTGTTCTTATTAGGAAAAGCTTATTTAATTTAAAGAAAACGTAAATCAGCCTTAAATCATCTAAGTAATTTTCATTTCTGAGGTTTTTTGGGTTGATTTATATGGAACGGATATTTCATAATTTTCGACATTTCTTTTATTGGTTTTCTTTTCTGACTTCAAAAACTTGCTTATTTAATCAGTTTGACGATGAGATATGTATACAGATTTAAAATTATAATATCACACGTCGTCTACATCTTATCAAACATTGTGAATAGAAACTCCAGAGCTGAGAGTGAGACTCTAGGGAAATCAAATACATATTGGCAAAAGAGCAGTAATGCAATTCAATACGAATCTGTTTATCTAATGCACTCGTATTATTTTACCCTCAAGTATCGTACTGACCCTTTCATTTTATTTTTAGGAAATAACTTTAAGAAAATTTAGCAGCGACGAAAAATTAGGACTCACCGTCTGCTACAGTTCCGGTTCTGAAGTTGACACTTATACGGAAGTATACATTCAAGGCATTTCTCCACAAAGTGTAGCCGGTCGCGATGGTCGATTACGCCAAGGAGATCAAATTTTACAAGTTAATGGAAAGGACGTGTCAAATAAAGAAGAAACTGAAAATCTTTTTGCAGAAAATCGCAAAGCTGTTACTCTTTTAGTTAGCCGTTGCTTAAACCAGGTACGCATAAAGTTTTCTCAAATTATTAACAATCTCTTCCATTCAAAATCTCAAATATTAATTCATTAGTATGTGAAAAACACGCTGAAACTTCCAAAAATATATTTTCTTTTATGGAGTTTCTCGTTATAAGTCGCAGCGTGTTCATCAATTCAGACTATAGAACAGTTGAGTGACCATGGGGTGATCATATGCTCAATAGGATACACAGCTGTTGGGAATTGTTCTATAGCCTGAATGTGCCTTATGCGGGACGGTAGACCAAATACGCCTGTCTAATACACACTCTTCTCGCTTAACCACACTACAACTCATTTTATGTCTTATTCAAAGAGTTTAACGAAAATTAACGATTTTTGCGGGCGGATATCTCAAAAACTGTAAGGAATAGAGAAAAAATGAATAGAAGTAATCTTGTAGCAAATTTGATAAGCTTTCAGTTTGCTAAGAGTAACTTTCTCCCTAGGACCCACCGTTTTCTAGACATAAGCGAAAACTCTAAAAACGGGACATTTACACCCCTCCCTCTCTTAGCCATATAGCAAGGACCAGGGACTTTTTTTAGCTCCGAACTACTCCAAACACATTTCTAAAGAAAAAAATTGAATTCTCTTCTACTCTCATTTTTCAAACGTTTTGGACTGGACTAATAATGATCCAAAAGAATTTCAATTTTCAAAAATGACTGTACCTTTTATGACCCCCTTTGCAATTTAAAAACTTCTCACGTTTTTTTGTGACTTTTGCCTCTACTACTTTTGCTCTACTACCTCATCCTTTCGGTTTACAGTAAAAGTCTTCAGAAAATAAGTTGTAGAGCATTAAATTTCCTTTTGTCCTACTTATCCTCCTACTTTCCTCCTTATTTAATCCTCCCAATTTCTTACTACTATTTTATCATGAACTGGCTTGGAGTTTTCATACATTAACGACTTTTGCTAGCGGATATCTCAAAAACTATAAGGAATAGAGAAAAAATGAATAGAAATAATCTTGTAGAAAATTTGATAAACTTTCAGTTTGCTGAGAATAACTTTTTCCCACGGACCCACCGTTTTCGAGATATAAGCGAAAATTCAAAAAACGGGACATTCTAACTCTACCCCTTAGCTAGCTAGTACGTAGTACCAGGGACTTTTATCTCCGAACTACTCCAAACACATTTCTCAAGAAAAAAATTCAATTTTCTTCTACTCTCCTTTTTTAAACATTTTGGGCTGGACTAATGATGATGGCAAAGAATTTTAATTTTCAAAAATGACTACCTTTTATGACCCCTTTTGCAATTTAAAATTTTTTTAGTTCATAGTGCGTCTAGCACCATCAAACTTTAGGAAGTTTTGGGCCCATTTTCAGTATTATGGCATTTAGAGGTCAAAATTCAGGAAAATCCGAGATGCCATTGGAGTAATAGACAAATGGAATAAAATGAATGGAAAGCAAACCTTTAACTCAGAAACTGTATCATCTTCAGTTGTCAGACCAGCTCTTTCTTCAGATATCCTTAAAGCTCTATTTTTTTAAATTCTATTTCTCACTGGTCTACGAGCTACGTATCTTGTGCCGTCTGATCTACGTTTAATCTTCCATTCCATTTTGGAATCTAAAGTTGCTTTTTCTCGACTATTTTTAAATACCTAAAAAAATTATTTAATTATACGCCATTAGCCTGATCGAACATGGACTCATAGTCCAACCGTGTACTCCAAAGTCCCTCAATCTGATCGAGGTAGTCTCGCGAAGTTACTCAATCGGTCTGGACCAGTCTATAGTAGATAAAAAATAATAACTCACCTGTGGACTGCTAACAAACTGATATTGACTCAAATTTGGTGCAGTAAAACTAGTGGTCGGTTTTAGCACCATCAAACTTTAGGAAGTTTTGGGCCCATTTTGGGTATTATGGCATTTAGAGGTCAAAATTCAGGAAAAATCGCAGAGATGCCATTGGAGTACTAGGCAAATAGAATAAAATGAATGGAAAGCAAACCTTTAACTCAGAAACTGTATCATCTTCAGTTGTCAGACCAGCTCTTTCTTCAGATATCCTTAAAGCTCTATTTTTTTAAATTCTATTTCTCACTGATCTACGAGCTACGTATCTTGTGCCGTCTGATCTACGTTTAATCTTCCATTCCATTTTGGAATCTAAAGTTGCTTTTTCTCGACTATTTTTAAATACCTAAAAAAATTATTTAATTATACGCCATTAGCCTGATCGAACATGGACTCATAGTCCAACCGTGTACTCCAAAGTCCCTCAATCTGATCGAGGTAGTCTCGCGAAGTTACTCAATCGGTCTGGACCAGTCTATAGTAGATAAAAAATAATAACTCACCTGTGGACTGCTAACAAACTGATATTGACTCAAATTTGGTGCAGTAAAACTAGTGGTCGGTTTTAGCACCATCAAACTTTAGGAAGTTTTGGGCCCATTTTGGGTATTATGGCGTTTAGAGGTCAAAATTCAGAAAAAACCGCAGAGATGCCATTGGAGTACTAGGCAAATAGAATAAAATGAATGGAAAGCAAACCTTTAACTCAGAAACTGTATCATCTTCAGTTGTCAGACCAGCTCTTTCTTCAGATATCCTTAAAGCTCTATTTTTTTTAATTCTATTTCTCACTGATCTACGAGCTACGTATCTTGTGCCGTCTGATCTACGTTTAATCTTCCTTTACATTTTGGAATCTAAAGTTGCTGTTTCTCGGCTATTTTTAAATACCTAAAAAAATTATTTAATTATACGCCATTAGCCTGATCGAACATGGACTCATAGTCCAACCGTGTACTCCAAAGCCCCTCAATCTGATCGAGGTAGTCTCGCGAAGTTACTCAATCGGTCTAGACCAGTCTATAGTAGATAAAAAGTAATAAATCACCTGTGGACTGCTAACAAACTGATATTGACTCAAACTTGGTGCAGTAAAACTAGTTGTCGGTTTTCAAGCAATATCATAATTTTGTTGGCCTCGTGCTTATCTAAATAGTTGTTGTTGGAGCCTGATCAGCTGAACAGTTGGAGGATGCCTCATAGTCCAACCATATACTCTAGATTTTGTTGGCGACGAGCACTCATCGAGGTTTTCTCGTGAAGTTACTCAATCGGTCTAGATCAGTCTATAAGAAATAAAAAATGATAACTCACCTGTGTTTTTTCCAGGACCCATTGTTTTCGAGTATCCACCCTTCCCTCTTTTCGCCTTATAGGCCCGGGACTCTTAGTATTTTTACTTCCTAATTACTCCAAACACTTTCCTGAATTCCACCGTCTTCCATGTCCTTAGAACCTCTTCGTTAACTGGACTATATCATTTCAATTTGGTTTCTGTTTCAGAGTGATGAATTTTTAGACGTCGAATCGCCTTCTGATCTATTATCGTCTGTTAATCACGGAGCAGCTTATCAAAATAGTCTTATAGAACAGTTAATACAACAACAAGCGGAATATTTAAATTCGTTAAAAACTGATAAATCAACAATTCCGTCACACTCACAATTAAACCTTACTAATTCGTTAACAAGAACTCAAATGAATTTGATTAGTAGCGAAATAAGCGAACTCGAACAACGTATGCAAAATATACAATTAGTTAAAAATGATAAACGTAAAGGTATCCAACTACCAGAAATACCACCACCTCCGGCACAAGATTCCGATTCTGAACACATATACGAAACTATTCCAGAATCGGTGGACTCGGAATTAGAACCAATTTATTCTTGCCCTTACGAACCTAGAGATGAAAATATCGTGGAACATTGGCTCAAAATAAAAAAAAGTGACTGGAGTCCATTAAAAGACGAAAGTGTTAAAGAAACAAAACCTAAAGAAGCCAATAAAAATAAAAGCAGTAGCGGAGAAGAACACGAAAATAGTTCAAGCGCTTACAACACAGGTGGTTCTTGTAATAGCAACCCTTTGACTGTGGAACTTGCGTGTTCAGATCCACGTCAGAAGGAAACTTCCAGGTAACAATTAACTCAAATCTTAACTTTATACAAACTAGTTTTTTTCAGATCAACTCTTGTTTTGTGTCCACCAAAAGAAGAGGAAGAAAATAGCAAAATTAATGAAACAAATTACGAATCCTTTAAAAAGGTCAATATAAAACCAAAGAAGAACAAGAATTTATCCAAAACAAATAGTCCTTCTTCTCCAACAACCAAACAGGGACTAACGGTATCTCAAATTTTATCCGAAACGATGTACACCAACGTAGCCAATCTAGAACAAACCATGTTGCTCCAACAACAACTATTTAGACAAGCACGAGGCCAACAAAATTATGATATTGCTTGTAAACCGACAACTAGTTTTACTGCACCGAGTTTGAGTCAATATCAGTTTGTTAGCAGTCCACAGGTGAGTTATTATTTTTTATCTATTATAGACTCGTCCAGACCGATTGAGTAATTTCGCGAGACTACCTCGATCATATTGAGGGGCTTTGGAGTACACGGTTGGACTATGAGTCCATGTTCCATCAGGCTAATGGCGTATAATTAAATAACTTTTTTAGGTATTTAAAAATAGTCGAGAAACAGCAACTTTAGATTCCAAAATGGAATGGAAGATTAAACGTAGATCAGACGGCACAAGATACGTAGCTCGTAGACCAGTGAGAAATAGAATTTTAAAAAATAGAGCCATACGGATATCTGAAGAAAGAGCTGGTCTGACAACTGAAGATGATACAGTTTCTGAGTTAAAGGTTTGCTTTCCATTCATTTTGTTCCATTTGCCTATTACTCTAATGGCATCTCTGCGGTTTTTCTTGAATTTTGACCTCTAAATGCCATAATACTCAAAATGGGCCCAAAACTTCCTAAAGTTTGATGGTGCTAGACGCACTATGAACTAAAAAAATTTTAAATTGCAAAAGGGGTCATAAAAGGTACAGTCATTTTTGAAAATTAAAATTCTTTGCCATCATCATTAGTCCAGCCCAAAATGTTTAAAAAAGGAGAGTAGAAGAAAATGGAATTTTTTTCTTGAGAAATGTGTTTGGAGTAGTTTGGAGGTGAAAGTATTAAAAGTTCCTGGTACTAGCTAGCTAAGGGGTAGAAGTAGAAATGTCCCGTTTTTTGAATTTTCGCTTATATCTCGAAAGCGGTGGATCCTTGGGAAAAAGTTATTCTCAGCAAACTGAAAGTTTATCACATTTTCTACAAGATTATTTGTATTCATTTTTTCTCTATTCCTTACAGTTTTTGAAATATCCGGTAGTAAAAGTCGTTAATGTTTCAAAACTCCAAGCTAGTTCATGATAAAATAGTAGTAGGAAATTGGGAGGAGTAAATAAGGAGGAAAGTAGGAGGATAAGTAGGACAAAAGGAAATTTAATGCTCTACAACTTATTTTCTGAAGACTTTTACTGTAAACCGAAAGGATGAGGTAGTAGAGGCAAAAGTCACAAAAAAACGTGAGAAAAATTTTTTTTTCATACATTAGCGATTTTTGAGGGTAGATATTTCGAAAACTATAAGGAATAGAGAAAAAATTAATAAAAACAATCTAGTAGAAAATTTGATGAGCTTTCATTTTGCTCTGAATAATTTTTGCCCATGATTCACCATTTTTGAGATATATGCGAATACCCCAAAAACGGCACTTTTCCACTCTCTCCTCTTTTACCTGTGTAGCTAGGTCCGGGGACTTTTAGTATTTTGAGCTCCTAACTACATTCTTCAAGAAAAAAATCACTAGCTCTTCCATGTCTTCTACAACTCCTTCGTTGACTAGCGTATAAGTAGTGAACATATAATAAATAGACTTATGGTGTGACGATGTCGCCATATTGAATCTGCCATTTTGAATTTGATTTTTATGTTTGATTCTTTTTAAGGTTGGAAAATATTGGAGCAGAGAAGAACGAAAAAAACATTTAGGAAAATCAAAGGAAAGAAAACAAAGGCAAGAATCGCTATTAGCTTCAAAACACCTTGAAGAAAATTCCGAATTGTATCAAAAATCGGTGGATAAACTTAGTTTGGTTGCGGCTAAAAAAATTTCTTTTAATTTAGACAATTCGTCTAAAAAACATAAAATAAGAAAGACTCATAAGGAAGGCTATCGTGATTTTACTACAGTTCAGGGGATTTTAATGCACGGTCCCAAAGTTATTCCAAATCCGAGTAATAAAGTTAGGGGACTACTTTCTGTTACTACTGTGTAGTTATTTAGATGATGAAATGCTTACGTTTCCATACACTTTAATTATTTACATAGCACTGCTCTTTAATAAAATGAACGTAAAAAAAAGAATTCCTAAGCCATTTATTCAAAATACTTATAATAGTAATAATCAAATGTTATATGTTGTGAAATATTACTTTGCAAGTTATAATGGAGTATTCCCCTATGTGATGATGTTTTATTTACTGTACATATCAAAAATAAAGTTATATATTAAAATACTGTTTTCTTAAGACACCCCCCAACTCATTTACCAAATTATGGGGACTTTTAACGAACTTTCTGAAATTCAGCAGCGCTTTTCCCTCTTTGCATTACTTGAAACTATTATTTTTTTTGTAGGCTACGCAACGCAAGGGTTATAGAGGTCATTGTAGAGGGTGGATTTTTTTTTCAGAAATGTGTTTGGAGGTGAAAATACTAAAAGTTCCAAGATTAAGAGAGGGAGGAGGTGGATAAAGATCTAGTTTTAGGGGTTCTCGCTTATATCTCAAAAACGATGGGTCCTAGACAAAAAGTTACTTTTTGCAAAATGAAAGCTTATCAAATTTCCTACAAAATTCTTCATTACCATTTCTTCTCTATTTATAGTTTTCGAGATATCCGCTCGCAAAAATCATTTTTGAAAAAAAATTTTTGCCTCGCGTTTTTCGTCAAACTTTTGCTTCTAGCACCTCAGCCTTTTGATTTAGAAAAAAAAATGAGGAATAATCTTGTAGGAAATTTGATAAGCTTTCATTTTCATAAAAGTAATTTTTTCTGTAGGACCTACCGTTTTTGAGATATCAGCGACGTTTAAACTTTTAAATTGTTTGAAACTTCGAAAAACAATAATTTCTAATTAATTATTGAAATTGTTTTTAATTTTGGACCGACAGTCGGTTTTTGATTATAAATAAACATAATTGTACATTAATTTTTAGTTAGCTGTGTGGTTTCATACTAACAATAAAAGCAAATAGGGAGAGTAAAAGGTTGAAGACCTCTAAAACTAATAGAAATAATCTAGAGGTTTAAGCACATTCATATTGCACAGATGTATGCTTAGGAACGAATTAGACGACGTTAGGGAGTGCCTTAACTGCCGCATTTGAGAATTATCCATGTCATTAGTAAATAATTAAGACGTCCTTAAATAAATTATGTTACATTTCTTTAGATGTAGTTCTCTGGACTGAGGAACTTTGAAGTTACGATTCCGTGTATGATATGGTTCAATTAAACGTTAAACACTTTTTCAGGTGGAGTTATTTTTTATTAAAGTTTATAAAATTGATTATTAACGTCCATGACGTTTATTGGGTGAATTTGAACGTCTCAGTTTTTAAAGTCGTTAAAAGTTTTTTATTGGGCCTTTTTACTCTTAAAAATGGGGGTAAAAGAGTGAAAATCACTATTTGTCCACATTTTTCGCCTTTTTCAAGGGCTTGGATCCTTCCTAAAGCTCAAAAGAACTAGAATAGACCATAATATTAACGAAAATTGATAGCCCAGAGCAATAAATAGCTGGGGTCCATTTGGACCCCTATTGGTATGAGATGCATTACTAAGGTTAATTTTCAAGTTTTCTGCTAAGGGACTGAAAGAGATACCTTCTCGAAAGGAGAGCTTTTCAGGAATTTTCTTTCAAACTTTTCGTCGTAGCCGCTAGGTGTCGTTTGTAGTCGTAAAGCTTGCTTAAAGCGTAATCAATATTATATAACGCAATTGCTAAATAATACATTGTTTGATAGAAACGTAGATTTACAGTACGCATGATAGGTAGGGGTAGGGATACTCAAATTTAAATGAATAAAGCTGCTTTTGTAAATTGAAATATTATTCACAAGAGGGCGTTAGTAGGTCATTTTTAATTTGTTATTTATTTGTTTTCCATAATTAAAATATAAACATGCTTTTAATGTTTTTAATAGAGAATATTAGAATAAATAATCAATAAACAATAACTAAAGAATTATTTTATTGTTTAATAGTGTTTATCGTTTGTAATAATGTAATAATGAATTCTCTAAGACCATAACTATTACTATTATTATTAAAAAAAATTATAATTGATTTATTATGTTTATTACACATTCCATTAAATACAAATTTCAATTATCATTTCAGAATCAACTCAAATTAGGCAATATTATTTTTATTATTATTAGGCAAGCCGCAATGTGAAATTGCTTCACATAACTATTATATTATTATGTTATAGTATACAGTGTGTCGCTTGCAGTGGAAAACAATATAAAATCTAAAACGTCATAAATAATTATTATTTAACGAAAAATAATG
The DNA here is from genome assembly GCA_963924605.1 of Malthinus seriepunctatus. Taxonomy (NCBI): domain Eukaryota; kingdom Metazoa; phylum Arthropoda; class Insecta; order Coleoptera; family Cantharidae; genus Malthinus; species Malthinus seriepunctatus. The sequence continues at coordinate 3,818,019 of OZ004605.1, forward strand.
AAATAGTAAACAAAGAATAATTTACAAAAACAAATTTTTGAATTACCCTAAACCATTGTAAGAAGCCACGGACGTGGCCATACCGGGAACTTTTTCGTTTGTACTATTCCCATTTTCGGTTAAACCGTAAGCAAAGTATAAAGTGTTTGTAATAGGTAATAGTGTAACAGTTAGTACGAGTTTTAAAAATATTAAAAAATATACAGGGTGTTCCTAAAACTTTTTGATAGTTTTGTAATTTCCGGTTTAACCAGAAGCGCTTTTTTAAACAGAAAATAGGGTCAAATAATAAATATTCATAGGGTTGAATATTTATGAATTTTCAAGTTGTGATTTATATTACAGAACATAATAATTTTGTCCTACCTTTCTTAAGGGTAGGTTTATCAGATTTTTTATCAATATATTTAAAAACGTTGCTATTTTAAAATATGTCGACTCCGGTAACGTAGGGTAACGCTGAGGAACTGAAGCTATCGAATTTATTTTAATATATTTTTAAATTTGTTCAAACTATCACTATAGGGGGTTGTTTATGTAGAATCTCCAATAAGTTGAAAATGTAAAAGCAATAAAATGCGGTCAACAAAGAATTCCTAAAATATTTGTATTTTCAAATTCTCCAAGTCATATGATGGAATGTCGTTGAAATAGAAAGAAGAAAAATATTTATTTTTTACACCCTTATTTTTAATATCAATATTTAAGAAGTTTTTTAACATTTTTATTCCATGCATGACCTGCGTTTAAAAAGGTACTTTTAACAATATTAAAAAAGGTGAAAAAGAACTGTGTAAGTAGTTAGTAACATTGTTTGAGTAAAAGCTGTAATTGTATTTTAAACTTTTATATACAAGCAATTACAAAATGATTTAGGAAATTTATAGATAGTTAAGTTCGCGTAGTTAGTTCGATTTATTTTCCTTCTTAAAATATATCTATTTTACTTGAAATTGTTTTTATTTTCTTCGTAAATAATAGTTATTTTCTACTTAAAAAAATTTATATTTTTCACTAACTTACAAATAACTACAGTTCTCATTCTTTTTGATAGTAAAAATAAATAAAGGCACAAAATATTTATCTAGTTAATTTATTATAGAAACTAATAACGTCCCTAAAGCAAACATTACTGAATCGATCAAATTTGGTTTCAACCACTTTAGCAAAATTTAATCGACTAAATAAGCAATTCCATGAAATCATTACAGGGTGGCCTAAAATAATAGTACACAATTAAAATAGTTCTTAACTAAAAAAAAGAAAATTTACAATAGATTTTTTACTGTAATTTGAAAATGGTTGACTTGATGAAAAAAACTTTAGAGAAAATTTGGAGTAGATCAAAAGAGCTATCAAACGATACTGAACTCGATATTTTATCACATCGACGCTAGGCGTCGCGACGTTCAACTTTTCATTTTCTTATGGACACTTGTTGTTATTTTTGTAAAAAATTACCCACTTGGTTTGTTTAAATTCGCTTACCAAACGAGAATATACGTTCTATAAGAAAATGAAAAGTTGAACGTCGCGACACCTGGTGTCGAAGTTATAAAATTGCGAGTTTAGTATCGTTTTTAAATAGAAGCACTAAATATTTATCTACTTAATTTATTACAGAAACTAATAACGTCCCTAAAGCAAACATTACTGAATCGATCAAATTTGGTTTCAACCACTTTAGCAAAATTTAATCGACTAAATAAGCAATTCCATGAAATCATTACAGTGTGGCCCAAAATAATGGTACTCAATTAGGGTAGTCCTTAACTAAAAAAAAGAAAATTGACAATAGATTTTTTGACTGTAATTTGAAAATGGTTGACTTGATGAAAAAAACTTTTGAGAAAATTTGGAGTAGATCAAAAGAGCTATCAAACGATACTGAACTCGATATTTTATCACATCGACGCTAAGCGTCGCGACGTTCAACTTTTCATTTTCTTATGGACACTTGTTGTTATTTTTGTAAAAAATTACCCACTTGGTTTGTTTAAATTCGCTTACCAAACGAGAATATACGTTCTATAAGAAAATGAAAAGTTGAACGTCGCGACACCTGGTGTCGAAGTTATAAAATTGCGAGTTTAGTATCGTTTTTAAATAGAAGCACTAAATATTTATCTACTTAATTTATTACAGAAACTAATAACGTCCCTAAAGCAAACATTACTGAATCGATCAAATTTGGTTTCAACCACTTTAGCAAAATTTAATCGACTAAATAAGCAATTCCATGAAATCATTACAGTGTGGCCCAAAAATAATGGTACGCAATTAGGGTAGTCCTTAACTAAAAAAAAGAAAATTGACAATAGATTTTTTGACTGTAATTTGAAAATGGTTGACTTGATGAAAAAAACTTTTGAGAAAATTTGGAGTAGATCAAAAGAGCTATCAAACGATACTAAACTCGATATTTTATCACATCGACGCTAGGTGGCGCGACGTTCAACTTTTTATTTTCTTATACAAACTTATTGTTATTTTTGTAGAAAATTACCCACTTGGTTTGTCTAAATTCGCTTACCAATCGAGAATATACGTTCTATAGAGAAAGTGTAATGTTGAACGTCGCGACACCTGGTGTCGAAGTTATGAAATTGCGAGTTTAGTATCGTTTGATAGCTCTTTTGACGTCTTCGGAATTTTTCTTAAGAATTTACTTCCAAAATAAACCATTATTAAACTACAGGTGAAAAACTAAATTGCCAATTTTCAGTGAGGCATATTATTGGTAGCCATTTTGAATTTTCTAAACAAAAAGCTCATTAAAATGAATACTCTTTGCTGGTTTAACCAATACCGTAACTCTTTAGGTGGATATTTGTCAAATTTTTAATTCGAAGTCGTAAAATTAGCTATCCCATGATATCGAACACTTTACATTTTCACTTCCGGTTTAACCGGAAATGTTAACAACTTTTTCATTTGTATGAAATATATTTTTCCATTTCTAAAAACAATTGTTTAATTATAGTTTAAAATCGGTTAAACGGGAAATTATGAAAATATTTAAACATTTTCAGAGACACTCTGTATATTTTGAAACTTTGTAAAATTAGCTTTATACGTCTTGTTAAGGATTTTTAAAAACATTTTATTGTACGTATGTAATTTCTAACGTTGTTTACAGTTGGCTTGGGGATGCTGTTAGACGCTTTTTGTAATCTATAAACCCTTATGTGATATCTGGAGCGTACATTTTTGAACTCAATTTTCTTATGAATGCGATCGATATACAGTGTGGCGACTACGACTTTCAGTCATAGGTATTCAAAATTTTATTCAAATAGAAATAAAAATCGAATTACAAGCGGAGTTTACTCCCGACTCACTTCTTGTGTATTGCATCTTACCGACTGCGCCATTTGGAATTTTTAAAATTTTCAGTTGGCAAGTAAATTAAAATAAGGAATTGTTGTGTTGAATAATTTTGAACAAATTTTCAAATGTGGTTGTGAGGCTATTATACGAGTTAGAGATTTATAAAAAATTTTTATTCGTTTTATCGATTACATACATGATGTTTACACCTGAAATACGTCTGTCTAGCTATCAGTCAACATATAAATCAACATTTATCATATGACATTATTAAACTTCATTGCTTTACTAACCGTTTTTAAAGGTTAATCTTTGTAAATTGATCGATGTGTATCACATTTTGCTTTTTATAGCTCATCGCGGATTAACAATGTTCATTATGTGGATAATTACAAATATGCGAGAAAAAAGTAAAATTTACGTCTAATATTTTTTATTAATTTATTTTTGCATTCGATGCGCCTTTGTTATGTGACGTTAAAAGTTAAAGAATGGTTGTAAAATAAAATCAATTTCGAGTACATTTTTTTAGCTCTTTGTTCAATTCTGGCTTCTGTTTCTTTTGTAGGTACTTGAAATATGAAAAGAAATATCTGCTTGCCGATTGTAACAAATAGCTCTACAAGTTTTTATTCGATTCGATGGTTTCTCATAAAAGGTTTAGGTTGGCTAACAACATCTACTCTCCACTGAATCACAAATTTCTTCTTAATACTCAATTAAATAGACAAGATTCACTTGACAACACTATTTTCTTACTTCTTTTTAAATTTTTGCTCATGCGCAATTAACATTTTTAATTTTTAATTCTTTTTGAACTATTTTGTTCAAAAGTTCCTCCTCGTCTTATTATTGAATTTAACATTTTTAATTTTCCGTTAAATCCTCTTTTCTTTTGAGTAATAATGTTTTCCAAAATTTTCTTGGAGGAACATGACTACTCCTCCTCCTCCTCCTCTTCCTCCTCTTCACCCTCTTTTTCCCCAACCTCTTCCTCCCTCCTCTGATTATGTAATTTATTATTTTTAATTTTCCGTTCGATCCTCTTATCTAATTCTTATCTAATTCCAAAATTAGCATACAGGAAAATCTAAGGAAATCTCTGGAAAGCTAAGCCTTCTTTTACCACCTCCCCTTCACATCTTTTTCAACCTTGCCCTCAGCGTCGTCCCCTCTTTCCTCCTTTAAGATTTAATAACATTGATTTATTGGAACATGTCATTCTTGGACAAATTTCCTCATGTTCGTTGTATATTGGGATTCTTAATTTTTTAGATTTACAAGTTTGGACTTGTAGTGTTTGAACTCTGAGGTTGGATTTTTAAATTCTGACGTTAGGACTTTCGATCAGTTTTTTGCACTCTCAAGTTATAATTAATTATTAGACGGTTATTTGCATGTTCGAATTATATTCGGGCTTATTTGTTTTTAATTTTGAGTATTTAAATTTTAGGAAATTATTTTTTTTATTTATTTACATTTTACATTTACATTCCATGTTAAATTCAAGAATCAAGAATTTATAGGATGTTTAAATTGAGTAAATACGTTCTGAAAAATACAAAATACACAAACAAATACAGGTACATTATGTGGGCAATTCGATTTTAGCTGTTGAATATTGGGTCGAGTTTAGGTTTATGATTTTTGTTCTTTTATGTTTGGCTTATAATTTTTAGATCCGGTATTCTGACTTGTGATTTAGAGTTTACTTTTAGAATTTGGCTATTTTGATGTTGGACTTTTTATGTTTAGGGCCTTAGCTTTTAGCTTTTGCTATTTAAGGCTCAGAACTTATTTTACTGATAGTGCTTTCAAATGGCAAGCTTTTACTCTTGGGTTTCTTACGTCTGCCTCATTCTTGAAGTTGGGATTTCTGAAGTTGAACTTCTTATGTTTAAGATTTTGGCATCGAACTTCTAATCTTCCTTCTTTTGATGTTTAAGGTTCAGAAATTAAGTTTTCTAATGGGGTTTTCAATTTTTAAACCTCTACTGTTGAGTTTCTTAATTTTGACTCATTCTTAAACGTGGGATTTTGATTTTCTTGACGTTGGCCTATGTTATGGTTATGATTTCAGAGTTTTTATCTTCATTCTTTTGCTGGTATGGATCAGAATTTCAATTTTTCAATAGTGTTTTCAAATGGCAAGCTTTTACTCTTGGGTTTCTTACGTCTGCCTCATTCTTGAAGTTGGGATTTCTGAAGTTGAACTTCTTATGTTTAAGATTTTGGCATCGAACTTCTAATCTTCCTTCTTTCGATGTTTAAGGTTCAGAAATTAAGTTTTCTAATGGGGTTTTCAATTTTTAAACCTCTACTGTTGAGTTTCTTAATTTTGACTCATTCTTAAACGTGGGATTTTGATTTTCTTGACGTTGGCCTATGTTATGGTTATGATTTCAGAGTTTTTATCTTCATTCTTTTGCTGGTATGGATCAGAATTTCAATTTTTCAATAGTGTTTTCAAATGGCAAGCTTTCATTCTTGGGTTTCTTACGTCTGACTCATTTTTGAAGTTGGGATTTCTGATGTTGAACTTCTTATGTTTAAAATTTTGGTATCGAACTTCTAATCTTCCTTCTTTTGATGTTTAAGGTTCAGAAATTAAGTTTTCTAATGAAGTTTTCAATTTTTAAACCTCTACTGTTGAGTTTCTTAATTTTGACTCATTCTTAAACGTGGGATTTTGATTTTCTTGACGTTGGCCTATGTTATGGTTATGATTTCAGAGTTTTTATCTTCATTCTTTTGCTGGTATGGATCAGAATTTCAATTTTTCAATAGTGTTTTCAAATGGCAAGCTTTTACTCTTGGGTTTCTTACGTCTGCCTCATTCTTGAAGTTGGGATTTCTGAAGTTGAACTTCTTATGTTTAAGATTTTGGCATCGAACTTCTAATCTTCCTTCTTTCGATGTTTAAGGTTCAGAAATTAAGTTTTCTAATGGGGTTTTCAATTTTTAAACCTCTACTGTTGAGTTTCTTAATTTTGACTCATTCTTAAACGTGGGATTTTGATTTTCTTGACGTTGGCCTATGTTATGGTTATGATTTCAGAGTTTTTATCTTCATTCTTTTGCTGGTATGGATCAGAATTTCAATTTTTCAATAGTGTTTTCAAATGGCAAGCTTTCATTCTTGGGTTTCTTACGTCTGACTCATTTTTGAAGTTGGGATTTCTGATGTTGAACTTCTTATGTTTAAAATTTTGGTATTGAACTTCTAATCTTCCTTCTTTTGATGTTTAAGGTTCAGAAATTAAGTTTTCTAATGAAGTTTTCAATTTTTAAACCTCTACTGTTGAGTTTCTTAATTTTGACTCATTCTTAAACGTGGGATTTTGATTTTCTTGACGTTGGCCTATGTTATGGTTATGATTTCAGAGTTTTTATCTTCATTCTTTTGCTGTTTAAGAATCAGAATTTCAATTCTTCAATAGTTTTTTCAAATGGCAAGCTTTTACTCTTGGGTTTCTTACGTCTGACTCATTCGTGAAGTTGGGACTTCTGATGTTGAACTTCATATGTTTAAGGTTTTGGTATCGAACTTCTAATCTTCCTTGTTTTGAATTTTAAGTTTCAGAAATTGGGTTTTTTAATGGGGTTTTTAAATTTTAGACCTCTACTGTTGAGTTTCTTCATTTTGATTTACTCTTAAACGTGGGATTTATTTTGACGTAGGCGTATGCTATGGTTATAATTTCTGAGTTTTAATCTTCATTCTTTTGCTGTTTAAGGATCAGAATTTCAATTCTTCAATAGTGTTTTCAAATGGCAAGCTTTTCCTCTTGGGTTTCTTACGTCTGACTCATTCTTGATATTGGGATTTCTGATATTGAACTTCTTATGTTTAAGATTTTGATATCTAACTTCTTATCTTCTTTCTTTTGATGTTTATGGTTTAGAAATTAAGTTTTTTAAGGGCTTTTTAATTTCCTGATGAGTTTCTTAATTTTGACTCAGTCTTAAATGTGGGATTTTGTTTTCTTTGACATTTGCCTATGTTATGGTTAGTTATATATTTATATATTCAGTTATATATTCTTATATATTTATATAGTTATATATTCAGAATTCTAATCTTCATACTTTTGCTGTTTCATGATCAGTTTTCATTTTTTCAATAGTGTTTTCAAATGGCAAGCTTTTACTCTTGGGTTTCTTACATCCGACTCATTCTTGACGTTGGTATTTCTGAAGTAGGACTTGTTATGTTATAAGGTTATGATATCGGACTTCTAATACTCTTTCTTTTGATTTTTAAGACTCAGAAATTCAGTTTTCTACTGGAGTGTGCACATTTTAAACTTCTACTGGTGAGTTTCTTAATTTTGACTCATTCTTAAACTTGGGATTTTGGGTTTAGTTATGATTTAGGAGTTATAATCTGCATTCTTTTGCTGTTTAAGGCTCTGAATTTCAGTTTTATGATAGTATTATTCAATGGCATTCTTTTGCTGTTGGGTTTCTTACTTCTGACTCATTTTGGATGTTGGGATTTCTGATGTTGAACTTCTTATATTGAAGGTTATGGTATCGAACTTCTAATCTTCCTTCTTTTGATTTTTAAGGCTCAGAAAGTCAGTTTTCTGATGGGGTTTTTAAATTTTTAACCTCAACTGTTGAGTTTCTTATTTTTGGCTCATTCTTAAACGTGGGATTTTTTTTTGACTACTTTGGGATTTGTTATGGTTATAATCTAAGAGTTGTAATCCGCATTTTTTTGCTGTTTAAGGCTCTGAATCTCATTTTTATGATAGTGTTATCCAATGGCAAACTTTTACTGTTGGGTTTCTTAATTCTGACTCATTCTTGATATTGGGATTTTTAAGGTTAATTTTTATTTAACACTTAGAGTACCAGCCGGGTCCATCGGACCCGAATCGCACTTTCAATTCAGTTTTTCTCATTCAAATTTGAAAATTATGAGTTGTTCTTTTGTGGCTTTTTCTAACTTCCTATTTTGAATAACTATTTCTAATTTTTTTCATTTAATCAACTTCCTTCCCTATGTAATAAAAAAAGCAGCGCCGCGTACCAGCAGGGTCCGACAGACCCGTACATATAAATGGATTATATTTAATGGAATTGCCGTTATTTTTTTGAATATTTTGGATGAATCCGTATATTTCGGGGCTGCTGAATCGATCTGTGACCATACCGAATTCGTTTGAGCACCCCTTGGGTGCAAAACCCTTATTTTCCTCATCGGCGTTGTAAAAATCCTCTTCTGAAAGGGGTCCAGTAAAATGATACTGCCCCTTTGGTTAATGAAATGAAACTTGGTAGATAGTTTACTGGAACCATATTCTGTACGATGAGACAAAAAAATATTGATAAACAATGCCTTACTAGTATGATTTCAAAATTTTTGAAAGATTGTTTTTAACAGCACTATAGAGGCAAAAATGGCGATTATAAAGCCATGGAGTTACTCAGATGGATTCCAAATGGTCACAGATCGATTCGACACCCTTAAAATGTAGGGTAAAAATACTTTTCACGACAAGATGCCGCCAATATCCGCCAATATCAGATCTTTTCACAAGAATGTACGGTAAATATCAGATTTTGAAAAAAGGGGATGTGGAGCACCCCCTTTAATATTTATTTGGTCTTATTGGACAAAATTACTCTATATGGTTCCAGTAAACATTATGTATCGTGTTTCATTCCATTTATTAACAAAAAGTGCAACGTAGCGGAGGTATTCGCCATGTATAGCCTTCATTAAAGGGGGTGTACAGCAGCCCCCATCGAATATTTTTTAATTCTCATTGCAAAAAATTACCCTATATGGTTCCAGTAAACTATGTGCCGAGTTTTATTCCATTAACCAAAAGTGCAGTATCATTTTACGTGTAAACCGCATTAATAGTAGAAATAAATACTCAGAGTGATAGTGAAATAAGCGAAATTCAAGAAGGGTGAAATTGAATTATCAATTTTTTTATCAACATATAAACAAAATAAATGCATAAAACGAAAATTAAAAAAAAATTTCAAAAAAATGAAAATACACGTATTATTATTGCGTTTAATGTACACTCGGGTCCGTTGGACCCGGCTGGTACTTCTCGCATAGTTTTTTTCTTGGTACTCTAAGTGTTAATTAATAAGGTTATATTTAAGGTTGAGGTATCGGACTTCGATTCGTCTTTCTTTTGATTTTGGCCTTTTTTGACGTTGAGCTATGTTATGGTTATGATTTTGAAGTTCTAATCTTTATTCTTTAAGGTTTAAGGTTTTGGTATCGAATCTTCATTATTTTGCTAAAGTTCAGAATTTCAATTTTTCGAACGTCTTTTCAAATTTCAAGCTTCTATTATTGAGTTGGCTGGGCTAATCTTGAAAATTATGAATTTTATTTTCGAGCTTATGATGTTAAGTTTTAATTTTAGTTGTAAGGTTTTGTACAATCTGGATATTTTATTTCGTTGTTTTGAAATGCAATTATAAAATTTAAAGCTCTTTGGGATCGTAATTATTTTTAAAGAAGTGGATTTTAAAAAAATGACGAAGTGTTGAGAGTAGGTAAATAATAAAATTCTTTTATTAAAATGAATTTAATTATTATTTTACTTAAAATGTCTTTTTATAATACTTATGAAGCAATCAACGTAAAAGCTTTTTGATTGTGTTGATACAACAACATTGAAGAAAAAAATAAATCATGGAGTTGATACATTAAACTAAAACGGAATTCTATGTATTGAATAAATTTGGATTCCATTTAAATTTTATCCAAATAGTTTTTTAGATCTTAGCTAATGTACAAAAATAATTTTAAGTGTTTTTTGTACCTTTTGTTCTTATTAATAGATTTAGGTTTGCTTATATGCACTTATGGCGCTGTATAAGGAGTAAAGAGGATATAAAAGTTGTTTAGTATGTTTAGGAGTTGAAATGGTTACAAACTAAAACGTGTCACATTTGCGATAATGGCAAAATGGAGGTATTGTTCACATAGTCTGTAATCTTACAAAGACAGTCTTAAAACAGCTTCTGTACCACAGATGTCTGAGAGCAAACAACCTACTTTTTTGTAGTCCCTCTAATGGACTTTTATAAGCCGCCAAACGAATTGGTCAAAGCCCAGCTTTGCTTTGTCTCTTATATATAAAAGTAAATATTTGACAAAGAAATCGTTGTCTTTTGTATTGATTTTAGTTTTTAAAAAGCTATTACTTAATTTAATTTTCAATTTCCAAAGTATTTATTTTCTAAATACGTTCTTATTTTCAGATATCAAGCTTAAACTCCTGACGTTCCAACACATAAAAGCTCTCTACTTTTATCTCACTTTTACACGCAAATATGAAAATTTTCTAATAACTAAGTTTACTATAGTTTTTTTTACAGAACCAGGGCACTATTGCTGTTCTGGTTACCACACTAGGCCTTTTTGAGCCTTTTAAAGCGCTACGAGTCTTCTAGGCTCAGGGTTTGGTTTGTACGTTTGTGATACTCTTTAGTTTCCTTTTGTATCTTCTGATCTCACTCCAGTTTGCTATTTTTAAAATTTTAAGGTCTAAAAATGTAATTTTCTGTCGTCCTCAGGGAGGCTATTCGACTACTAACCATTTGGTCTAGCTTGGTTTTGAAATTAATAAATAGCTGTAAAACGTTAATAAATTTGATTTAAGTTTTTATGCACGTTTATGTGCTAAGTTTTTCAATAAAATGATATACACTTTCAATTCCAATATGATATGTAAGTGAATATCACAGAAGGATGCTTTTTGAAAGGTAGGTAACTGAAATGGTACATTTGACGCAATATTGCAATATTTTGTAGAAAATCATATACGATATATAGCGTGTACGTGTATATCGATTTTACGCTCCACAAGTTGATAAACTGCAAAGAGGTTCTCAAACATTTAAATCATAGTGCGTATTTTTGAGTTTCATATAAAGTTATAAAACATAAAAAACCTTCAATTTTACAAAAGAAAATCCATCTTTAATCTTTCCTAATTTTAAAATTCAATAATCTAAGGATAATAGTTTAGTTTCGAACTTAATTTAATTCTTAAGCTGAATCATTTTAATAGCGTCATTAAGGCTTACAACTATTTTAGATTAAATTATAAAAGGGAGAGTAAACAAAGCTCACGTGAATGTGAAGGTGGGCTTATAGCACATCATCCTATTGCTTTAGGCTTATTATTGCTCAACCTATACCTTTCTTAGATAAGTTTCAATACAAGAACTACCTATTTTTCCAGTTAAAAATAATTATACGAGTGGCCACCCCGTAGAGATTCGACCTAGTATTTGAAGATACGAATGCGTTCGTTTTTAAAAATTATAATAAAATACATATTATAACTAAGACTGGGAAAAAATATCGATATATCGGTATTTTTATCGATATATTGATTTATCGACTGGTCGATATCATTTATTCAGGCTTGAAATTTGAAAAATCGAACAAAACATTAAAATTCTGAACATTAAACAGCTAAAGAATGAAGAATAGAACTCAGAAATCATGACCTCAATGTCGAATAAAACCAAAATCTCAAGTTTAAGAAAGAGCCAAAACTAAGAAACTCATCAGTAGAGGTTTAAAATTTGAAAATCTCATTAGCAAACTGAATTTCTGAGTCTTATAAATAAAGAGAAAGAAGATTAGAAGTTCGATACCAAAACCTTAAATATAGGAAGTTCAACATCAGAAATCCCAACATCAAAAATGAGTCAGAAATAAGAAATCCAACAGTAAAAGTTTGTCATTGGATAACACTATCATAAAAACGAAATTCAGAGCCTTAAACAGCAAAAGAATGCAGTATATAACTCCTAAATCATAACTAAACCCAAAATCCCAAGTTTAAGAATGAGTCAATATTAAGAAACTCAACAGTAGAGGTTCAAAAGTAGAAAACTCTATCTGAAAGCTGAAATTCTGAGCCTTATAAATCAAAAGAATGGGGATTAGTCCGATACCATAACCTTAAACAGAAGAAGTCTAACATCAGAAATCCCAACATTAAGAATGAGTCAGAAGTAAGAAACCCAACAGTAAAAGCTTGCTATATGAAAACATCCAGCAAAGTAAAACCTTAAGCGTTAAACAGCAGAAGAATGAAGATTAGAACGTAGCCCAACATCAAAAAACTCAAAATCCCAAGTTTAAGAATAAGCCAAAATTAAGAAACTCAAAAGTAGAGGTTTTGAAGTTGAAACCCCCATCTGAAAGCTGAAACTCCGAGCCTTATAAATCAAAAAAAGGGAGATTAGAAGTCCGATACCATAAACTTAAACAGAAGAAGTCTAACATCAGAAATCCCAACATTAAGAATGAGTCAGAAGTAAGAAACCCAACAGTAAAAGCTTGCTATATGAAAACATCCAGCAAAGTAAAACCTTAAGCGTTAAACAGCAAAAGAATGAACATTAGAACGTAGCCCAACATCAAAAAACCCAAAATCCCAAGTTTAAGAATAAGCCAAAATTAAGAAACTCAAAAGTAGAGGTTTAAAAGTAGAACACCCCACCAGAAAGCTGAAATTCCGAGCCTTATAAATCAAAAGATGGGGGATTAGAAGTCCGATACCATAAACTTAAACAGAAGAAGTCTAACATCACAAATCCAAACATCAAGAATGAGTCAGAAGTAATAAACCCAACAGTAAAAGCTTGCTATATGAAAACATCCAGCAAAGTAAAACCTTAAGCGTTAAACAGCAGAAGAATGAAGATTAGAACGTAGCCCAACATCAAAAAACCCAAAATTCCAAGTTTAAGAATGAGTCAAAATTTAGAAACTCAACAGTAGAGGTTTTGAAGTTGAAACCCCCATCTGAAAGCTGAAACTCCGAGCCTTATAAATCAAAAGAAGGGAGATTAGAAGTCCGATACCATAAACTTAAACAGAAGAAGTCTAACATCAGAAATCCCAACATTAAGAATGAGTCAGAAGTAAGAAACCCAACAGTAAAAGCTTGCTATATGAAAACATCCAGCAAAGTAAAACCTTAAGCGTTAAACAGCAAAAGAATGAACATTAGAACGTAGCCCAACATCAAAAAACCCAAAATCCCAAGTTTAAGAATAAGCCAAAATTAAGAAACTCAAAAGTAGAGGTTTAAAAGTAGAACACCCCACCAGAAAGCTGAAATTCCAAGCCTTATAAATCAAAAGATGGGGGATTAGAAGTCCGATACCATAAACTTAAACAGAAGAAGTCTAACATCACAAATCCAAACATCAAGAATGAGTCAGAAGTAAGAAACCCAACAGTAAAAGCTTGCTATATGAAAACATCCAGCAAAGTAAAACCTTAAGCGTTAAACAGCAGAAGAATGGAGATTAGAACGTAGTCCAACATCAAAAAACCCAAAATTCCAAGTTTAAGAATGAGTCAAAATTTAGAAACTCAACAGTAGAGGTTTTGAAGTTGAAACCCCCATCTGAAAGCTGAAACTCCGAGCCTTATAAATCAAAAGAAGGGAGATTAGAAGTCCGATACCATAAACTTAAACAGAAGAAGTCTAACATCACAAATCCAAACATCAAGAATGAGTCAGAAGTAAGAAACCCAACAGTAAAAGCTTGCTATATGAAAACATCCAGCAAAGTAAAACCTTAAGCGTTAAACAGCAGAAGAATGGAGATTAGAACGTAGTCCAACATCAAAAAACCCAAAATTCCAAGTTTAAGAATGAGTCAAAATTTAGAAACTCAACAGTAGAGGTTTTGAAGTTGAAACCCCCATCTGAAAGCTGAAACTCCGAGCCTTATAAATCAAAAAAACCCATTAGAAGTCCTTATCAACTTTTTGATAATAAAAGAAATAAAAATATCATACTTTAAGTAATTATATTTTAATTGTTTGTAGTGAAATGCACGATTTAGACGTGGCCGACAGAAGTGGAAACAAGCTAGTAAATAGTTGTACATTGTTAGATTGGATGAAAAAATCGGTTAATGTATTAATCATTGTTCGATTAAGTTATTTTAATAATCGATGGTCCTATAATCGATCGTACGATTAATCGATTGTTTGATTAATCGATTATTCTTTGAATCCATTGTCTGATTAATGTTTGATTAATCGATTGTCCGATTAATAGATTCTTCGATTAATCGAAAAAATTGATGTTTTTGACACAATCAATGATTTTAAGACAATCGATTATCGATAGTGAAAATTGGCAATCGTCCAGCCCTAGTTGTAGTAAAGTGCGGTAATTTATTATTTAATACAACGGATGTGGCCATATCGGGAACTTTTTCGTTCGACTTTTTACACCCTGTATAATGACAACCCTAGAACACATCGTTACGATTAAAATTAAAAATAGAAGAATCACACTTCAGTGGTCTGACTATTTGTGTGTTCCATGGCACGTGGAATATTTAACAAATTTTCTACAGGTAAAAACTGTGAAAAGTTGGCTTTGTAAACGTTTTAATGCTACTAATCTAGATACTTTCCACCACACTTACTTATTTTACTGAAATCAGCAAGAATTAAACCCATTGGTATGGTTAACTGCATCAGTGACTTAACTGGATACTCTTCATCGTACAGTTGTATTGAATGGAGGAGAGATCGACTTCTAAAAGAGTAGAGAGCTTTAATAAAGTTTGATGTTAAAATAAAGGATTTATTACCTTTCACATAATTCTTGTTAAAAAACGTAGAGAGAGAGCTTTTTATTTTGTGGATGATTATTCATCTTTGCGAGTGCTTTCTTTTCGTTTATTAGCCTAGTTTGAGGTAAAACTACTTGCTTTCGTTTCGAAATCGTTAAAATTAAGTAGAAACATTGTATTTGTATATGAATATTTATTGTTTTAAATAAAACTTTAATTTGAGTATCCGGGCTTTAAAAAATAAAAAAAAAGCGATATGGTTAATATTCAGATTTTCATTCAATTACTTTAATGAAATAACTCGTTGGACGAATAATCATTCTATTTAAATTTTGCAAACCTTCATAACTAAAAATCTAATAAACAAGACAATAACTTGATTTTAGAAAATTTATAATCAATACGTTTGTATGACAAATTTTATTATTTTTTTTTTGAAAATTTTAATTATTAACAAGAAGAATGTTATTGAGTTAAATACTTGAAGTTAATTAAGCAATTTTAATTTATATTCAAATAAAATAAATTGGGCGAATGCAAATCTCTAGTGAAAGCACGAACAAAAAAGAGAAACAAGCAGTTGAAGGGTGTAATAAAAAAGTGCATAGTATAACAAACTAGAAAAACGTTTAGGCCAATCCTTTATTTTTTATCATTTTAACCCTAAAATCCGTGCTTCACATATAAATAGTGTAGAAAAACGAGAGAAAACAATGTCCGGTATTTTATTTTCTCTCTTATAAGTACTCGGCCAGAGGGAACATAGGGAATAATTCTACAGACTTCACTCCCTTAAACACGCTTCGAATACTGAACACTGTAATTGATAATTCTATTCGTCCACATTACGAATAACACAATTTCTTAATTGTTAATTCTCACTCCCATGATACTTGCTCACAAGAATTTTTATATTTTACAACCTTTTTGCGATAATTCTCTTTTAACAAATAACGTCGCTACAAAGTAAAATAAAACAAAACTAATAATTTTTAGAATACGCTTTAAGAAATTTATTATATTTAATCCCCAAGACAATTTCTTGTACATAAAAAAAGCTACTCATACATTCACAGCCACCAAAAAGCTATTTGCTGATCATCCGAGGGATATCATTCTACCACCATTTCTGGTTTAACTTCCTAAGTAATAAAAACGCATTTTTTTAAATTTAGCTTTTTTTTAAAAACCAACTCAAATATTTTAATCAAACACCATCCTACGAATATTACAAATTGTTTAATCAAAACCAAACTACTAATTTTAAAATAGAAAAACCAATTTAAACTTAATTAACTACTTTCTTTTATTTACCATACGTTCGTTTCATTACTACGTTCAACTGTTGATCCATTCCTGCATCATATTTCGCCATTCAAAAAAATTTGTACAGGGTGGGTGTTTACTGTGTGGACGAAGGATTCGAGAACAATTCGAGATATCAAAACCAATTTCGCCGTGGTAATACATGATTATTAGACCTACATTTTAAAACAGGGCGAAGAGGAGGAGTAGTTAGTGCAGGGCAAACGAACAACCTATTATCTCTAAAACACTTTTTTTGTGAGTAGAGGTGGGAATCTTCAAAAGACACCACATCGCCTGGTACGATGTGGTAGTGTGGGATTCTTAGCCACTAAAACCACCCTTTGAAAGGAATCAGGGTTCGGATACCGAGAATACCCAATGATAGAGCTGAAATGATGATTAGAGCAGTATGAAACGAAAGGCGGGGTGTAAAATTATTACATTAGCGTCGAGCAGAACAACAGAGTAGAATAAAGACAGCCTGGAGCTCTGGTTCCAGAAATGGCGAATCTCCGTCAACGCACAGAAGAGTTCGTCCATTTACTTCTCCAAGAGACCAAGTCTCCGTCGTCCGCCAAACATCGAGATCTTCGAAAGAAGAAGCCCGATACCTAGGACTAACCATCGACAAGGGACTGACCTGGAAACCACACATCGAGGGAGCTATCGTCCGAGCACGAGCTGCATATTCGTCACTATATCCGCTTTTTTCAGGTACAACGCTGGACCTCAGGAACAAGCTGCTTCTGTACAAGACCGTCATCTGACCGATCATGACGTACGCCGCACCAGCCTGGGGTTACGCCGCACCGTCCAACATCAATAAGATGCAGACCGTACAGAACAAGATCCTGAGGACCATCGTCCACGCACCATGGTTCATCCGCAACAGGGACCTTCAACGGGACCTACAGATGATCAGCATCCAGGAGTTCATCCGAGAAGCAGCCTCCAAGTTCTACGACACAACACTGGACCACGATAACCCTACCATCCGAGGACTATGGGAATACAACATCAACGAGTCTAGACTTCGGAAGAGACCCAAGTTAGTTCTTGACCGAGCCTAAGAACCTCGTTACCGTCACCATAACAGACTAACGTTTATCGTCAGTGACTTCGGTCACATTTCAAAATACATTTAATCATCGTTTTTTTTTCAGATCCGACCAATGAAGGAGGTACAGGGCAGAGCCCAGGCACTCCAAAAACCATTATCCAGATTCCAGATTCCAGAGTAGAATAAAGAAGCAGAGTATGGAAAGTTATAGTATAGATTCAAATTCCGTGATTTTTTATTCAAGCCTGGATCACCAAAGCTGGGATGTCACGTCTGGAAATATTACAATCACCGGCGCAAAGACTCTCCAGCGCTGCTACTGCTTCCAAGTTATCCGGTGGCGACCGCTGCGATTTCCGGTCTCACAAGAGTAGCGCGATACTGGTCCCTAAATCCCTCAGATTTAGCGTCCGGGGACACCATAGAAGCAGGTACTCGGACGTTTGCTGCTGCCCACAGGGGTACGGGGCACGTATCAATTGGGGCCAGACCCATCCTGTTTAAACTTGTCAGGAAAGAGCTATGACCTGTGACGAAGTAAGACAGAAGCCAAGTCACAAAGGCCACCTCCTCAAGGCCGAGCCTCTCTCTGACTGCGAAATCGGCGAAGAAGCGACCCGCCAACGGCGAAGGAGGTGACGCAGCCAGCTCCTCCGCAAAAACCTCCCGTTAAAGCTGGCGTGCTAAGTGTTTGATGTAAGACGACGGACCTAGACCTAGAAGACTGCACGGCCGACCTCGCTTTTGCCACCAGCATCCAGCATCTCGCCAGTTCCCACAGTCACCCGAATGGGCACCGCCAAGTCTTACAGTCTATCGCACACCTCTCTGTGGACCTCAGTCGGCCTCCGTAAGTCGCAGACTTGATACTTTCTGGAAATCCAGGACTACACTGTCGTAACGAGGCACCCGCGCAAGAACAATCACAGCATTCCTCAGTACGGTGGAGCCAATTTTTGATTTTTTTGAATTTTAAAAACGGCTAGTGTGCAAAAGTTGTTTTTCTTAGCCCCAAGCAACATAGTGAAAGCGCAAATCGATTGGACCAATTTTAGAGGCGCTACAGAAGATTTGCAATTTCAAAAAATAGTGCATGGTGCATTCAAAAAAAATTTCTTGCATTTTTAGATTTAAAACCTCGAGAAATTCAATAAAAATTTTTTTTTTCAATTATAACTTTTTCTTGGGTTGGAAGAAGTTAAAAATTTTATTGACATAATACTCTATCATCCTTGAAATTTTCTGAGATTGATACAGAATCATCCTGTATTAAATTAAATTTTAATTAAAAAAGTACAATTACAAGATTTGACGAGAGCGAAACAGTTCCTGGTATAGCCACATCCGTTGTTTTTATAAAAGTTCATCTTAACATTTATACATTTGGTGAGGTTAATTATTATCTACTTTGTTAATCTCGATTTTAATCGTTAACTGTGTTATCTTAAAACTTAATTGTAATAATTAGCAAGCCATTATCTCTAACTATCCATTTGGTACTGGTTGACTGCTTCCTTTAGAAGGATTAAGGAAACTATACATAAATACAAATCAACAAACGAATAACTTTCAATATTAAAATTCCTAAATGCGCTCTTGCGAACTCTTCGATTCGTAAATAAATGATCAGTAGCGTAACGAAAAAAATTTTTTATGGGCTCAAAAATGATGAAAGTTCCTCCGAATGGAAGTTCTCGAGGTTGCCAATTAAAATAACTTTTAAGTTTTAATAGCGATTTTATTAATAATTGTATTAAAACAGAATTATATTGTAAGTTGGGTATGTCAATTAAAGTAAACTTCTAAATATAAGTTTAATTAAGTTTGATAAAATTGATGGCTCTTAATTTATAGGGTTAATATTTAATAAAATGGAGTAAGGGTGCGCTTGCACTATAGGAGTTCTCATAAAAATTCCAATTTGAATTTTTTTTAGTTTTAAAATTAATTTTTTTTTAATAATTTTAATAACCGAAAGTCGCTATAGTTAAGAAACTAAAAACAATTTTGTTTAAACATAGAAATTGGGGTTTCAAATTTTTTAATTAAAAGAAGTAATATTTTCTTTGACGGTGACTTTTAATTAAAAACAAACTTTAAAACACTCCGTATACAAATTTCTTTAAAAAGCAACTTTAAGTTTTGTAAGTTGCGTTTATTATATAAAATGTTTAATTAATTATTTGGAAAGTTGTTAATTGGAAAATTTCTCATTAATTGATGATAGTCACTTTTTTAAATATCTATATCGATTTAAATATTTGGCGGGATAATAAAAAAGACACAATTAACTTTTAGGTATGAAAAAGATGTATACATTTTAGAAACGTTCGAGACTTTATCTTCAGAATGCTGCGTATATCTTCTCAACATATTAATACCGAGCGATCGATAAACCATTATAAGAAGAAGATAGCGGATAAAAGTGCTTAAGAAGTTAGTAAATTGGCAAGTCATCGCTGATAGAACGAGAGTCTAAGATAAACGAAAGCGTGTATACAGTTTTTGTAAATCAAAACAAATAGGTGTATCTATAGGTCATATATCAATCCCTTGATAAGCCTTTGTTGAGGTTCACTATACGCTATTTCAACAGTCTGCTTTTCTACTTGTGTACCTACTCTTTTTACAAAAAAAAAAATTTTTTTTCAAATTAACAGACTTATTCCAAAACTCAACAAGTTGTAATTTACACATGCCAACAGGAAAAATAAAAAAAATGTTAATACTCAAATTTTCGTCCATTTATTTTAATGGAATTACCCGTTTAACAAAGAATCTATAAATTTAAATTTCAAAACATTCGAATGAATTGTAAATGCATTTCACGTCTACTTAAAGTCACTAAAGTGAGTTTAGAACTCTTCGTTTAATGATCCCACTCTAAGTGACTTAAGTAGACGTAAGACGTGACATTACTTAATGCTCACCCTTTATCTATATTTGATTCCAACTAATAATTCTCATTCTCAACTTTACACACTTTCAAACCTTATCGGCCAACTTGCATTAATTCCAATCGACAACTCGCACTACATAATATGCCTATGAGAGTTTTATAACCAAAAGGATTAATTTAAGGGAATTTGTTTTTTTCCCCCCTCGATTCTAAAAAAATGTAATAGTAGGCCCATCGTGTAAATCTAAAAACTTGAAGCTCTCCGAACTTCTTCTATTGCACTTAAGCTTAGACTCATCTGGCCTTGTTGTCGGAAAGCTCGTGAGGAACCTAGCTATTTACCATACCTTATGATTATTATGTTTCTGAGTCCCTAGTGGTTCCTTGCATCGCGACCTCTCGGATCTATTGTGCACCTCGGATTTAATCTTCCCTTAAGATTATGAGAGTTCTGTGTTTTAGATAAAGTCCAGAATTTTTCCTACTGATAAGTTAGGCAGTTTTCTTTGGAGCATCTTCTCTTTCCCGAGAATGCTATAACGATTACTTGTGAAAGCCTCACAGTGTAGCAGAAGATGAATTGGAGTTTCCTCTTCCTCTGCATAGTGGATCTTCTTCTACTCCCATCGTATGCAGGTGCTTTTTGAGCTGACAATAGCCCGTTATTATTGCCTTTGCCAGTTGTTATTCCTCTCTACTTATTCTGAGTATAGAGCGAGTTCGTTTGTCAGAGGGTTTCTCCAGTAGAGCTTTGAAATGTCCCTGTCCAGGAGTTTCCCTCCAGTGTTTGATATGCCACTTCCCTAGAAGTGACTTTAATTTCTCTCTTTGCCATTTCATAAGAAATGCCAAAGGCGAGTTCTGGTCCAATGGGTTTTATTTTGCTGCCTTCTTTGGCCAGATCGTCCGCTTTCTCGTTCCCTGGTATGTTGGCATGAGCTGAAACCCATACAAGGTTGACGAAATTTGTCCCCCCTAGCGCATAGCAGATGTAGTCCGTTACTAATCCGGACCTCACCTCACAAGCGTTCGGCGCTTTTAGGGCTGCTGGCCTGTCAGATACAACGAAGATTTTTTGGTTTGTGATATCGTCTATCTAACAGCATTTATGGTTACGAAGATTTTGAAGATGGTTACGTGCTCCCGAGGCTTAAGATTACCCCTTGCCTCAAGTTGCCATCCAGCTCCTGTACCTGTTGGGTTTTTAAGCCGCCTGTGTAGAATACAAGTCCATTCATTTTGACTGCCTTGCATTTCCATTCTTCCCTTGTCGGAATGTTAACTCCGTAGGTTTCTTCGATGGTATATATGTTTCGGTTAGACACCGTACTAAGTATGGGGTGTTCTTCTATCACTCTTAAGATTGAGGCATGTCCTTGTCCATTTCTTCCTATGGAGGAGTGAGTTTTTAGTCTGTAAGCCTCACTTAATGCTTTGGCTTTCACTACCAGATGTAAGGGTGGGAGGTTCAGCATATAACGTAATTCTCTATCGAACTCTAAATTTTTAAAGACTTGTATGATTTGGATGCGGAGTTATGACTTTTTGAATGTAAAAACTTCAAAAATCTCTGATTTTTTTGTAACCAAAATTATTAACGATTAACAAAACGCTTCCGGTTAAACCAGAAATTACAATAATATCAAAATTGTTTATGAACATCCTGGATATTTTAAAATATTTTGAAGGCTCCTAAAATTAACTATCCGGCGACACCTAATACTTTCCTCCCGGTTTAACCGCAATTGAGAATAGTACGGAGGAAAAAGTTCCTTGTATGGCCACACATATTTTTACCTTCTAATTACTCCAAACACATTCCTGAGGTTTTTTGAGCTTCTTCGCTTGCTTTCTCTAGCCGAGAGGAGTGAAGTCGTGAGGGTATTACTCGTGTGAGCAGAAAAACTGCTGGAGTAGCGTTTAGTGAAGCTGCAGAGCACACATCTCTCTTCTCTTCTTTCAGAGGGCCTTACAATAGAAAGTTTTGGACTAACACCACGTCCTTAACGATATTGACACTGATTTGGGGTAGAAATGGGAAGGCGTTGATTAGAAAATGAAGTGATGTGAGAACAAAAATTAAAAAAGAGTATACAATAACACGAGAAGTGGGAAGGTGAAAGTTTAGGAAGATTGAGATGGATAATTGGGTACAGATCCTACCTAATGATCCTGGTTTTTCTCAGTCAGTATGAGACGTGCGCCAGTAGCACGTTATATTTATATAGCATGGTTGGTGGTAGGAATCTGGTTCTGTACTGGAAGCGGAGTGGAAGTGGGGAGATATGCTCATTGGTTGACAATGATCTATCTCTGGCCCTAACCTAACTTAACCTACGGACCAGATTCCGACCGGGACCGATTATGGTCGCTGAAGGTGCTCATGATAGCCTCCGCTGGCCTTGCCTGCGGCGTGTTGGTGATTCCCAAAAAGTTCCGCCTCTTGCACACGCAGACAAGGTGTTATGACTGGCAGGAGGTGCTGGAGGCTTACATTCGGTGCTGCTGGAGGAGTGGGAGCCCACGGACTGGCATGGCTAAGTCTGCCCACTCCAATTGGGGCTGGTCTCGCAGTGGCTGTTGAAATGGTGCCTGCTGGTAAGTAGGGCGGCTCGTAGGCCACGACTGCGCTGCCTCGCCAATTTCGTGAGGAGTAAAGACTCCCTCGGTAAGGAAGTATTAACACGTAGGTTAGCCGCGTGTTATTCCCTGACGGGCCCGAATCGACCGGAACATCGTCCGAAAAACTGGTCGCTTGCGACTTCAGACACACGGGAATGCAGATAATCTTTCAAAACTCTGGCAAGGGACAGCAAAGTTGCCGTTTATTGTGCCGGGTCACGAGGGAATTGAAGGAAACAAAATAGCTGATGAATGAGCTAAAACAGGCTCGAAAGCTCTCTCGATCAGACTGTGGGCTATATAGAACGCATAGAAGAGCGGCGATCAAAAAATGGGAACTGAGAACAAGAATTCTCACTGGATCAACGCATCAGGACAAAGACAGTCGAAAAAATTCATTGATTACTCGACCACGCTCGAAAAAGCGTCTTCTATTAGCAAAGATCAAAATCAGACTCATCACGGGTCTGTTTACTGGACACTGCCCAGTGAGGTACCGCCTCAAGGAACTAAAGCTCGGCTTAGGTTGAAACATTTCTGACGAAGTGAAAGGAAACTTCTCAGGGACATTCTATGCTTCGTTAGCAAGATTGAATTCCTGAGAACATAAATACGAGCAGGGTTATGAACAAAAGATCAACACTAGTTGCAGTTCTGTAAGGCTTAGAAGCCAATTGACCCTGAGTACACTACAGTAGGGTACAGAATGGAAGGGTGAAAATGGAGTGATAATAGAATAGTGTTGAAGAGGAACAAAGGAATATGAAGTGGTGGAGATGGGAGTGGGAAAAAAAGTGTATGTTATAAGCATCAAAGAGAGAAGTGAAATTAGTGAATTAGGAGTTTATTTGAAGTGAGTTAGTGTATGTTAAAGATTTGGTTCAACGTTTAAAATTATTCAAGTTGGTATACACATGAATAATACAAAATATCTTATTGTTTAAGGATTAATTTGCCTTTAAAATCGCAATTCGTCACCGGACTTGCATTTCTGAGTAAACTGTAGAGTGCAATCGTAATTGCTTTTGAATAACTAAGCAGTTGGAGGTAGGAAAATGAAATGTTTATTTAGTTAATTGTCTAAATAAAGTTGAAGGAAATAAAAATTAGTTTTTAAAAGAATAAATTAATAATGTTTTAATGCGATTTTTATAAACAAGTTGAAAGTTGTGTTTAAAAAGGAGAGTTCTTGTGTGGTCTGACAGTTTTATTGTCGGGAAGGTGGTGTCAAAAGTAAAATCTCCTGGAGAAAATAAGCGCATTATTGGTGGGTATTTAAAATCCTGCAACAATCCTATTAAAATAATGAGCAAGAAGATGCGTCGCGACGCTTGCGTCAGTACAACGTCTGCGCGATTGGAAGGAACGTGAAGCCCGGCCAGTCCACAAGTTTCCGTCAACAACTATAAACTGAAAGACGGGTTTTTGCAACGTGCTTTCGCGTGTTGGCAATGTGACGCTTTTTTGTCGAGATTTTCTAGATCTTCTAGAAGTGTTTTTCTTGTAATATTTTAACTTTAACTATTCTTTTTTAACTCAATCACATTTTATTTTAAAAAAAAAGTGAGAGAGTAACTTTTTCTATTTAATTGATGGTTAAGACAATTTTTTTTAATTTTAAGTGCAATTTTGAGGTAATTGCATCTTATACCACTCTCACTACTCACTCTTTTAATTTAATTTTTATTTTAACTCTAGGCCGGTTTTTAAAAAAATTCAAAATAAGTTTGGCGCGTTAAATTTTAAACCTAGTTAGTACAGAATTTCAAATTAAAAAAAATAGTACAAAAGTAGATAAATACGCCAAACATTATTTTTCTTTTCCTATATGGTATAATTTAGAGTGAACTGTATGTTTAAACGTGTATTGTGGTGAAATGATAACTGCGATATTTCATTGTCGTTCACTGTTGTTGTAGTTATTTTCGCCAAGAATATTGACGCTCTTTTATGTTAAAATTTGTCTCATTTCTTTTTATCTACCTCGATCCGTATACATCATTGAATAATAAAAAAAAATTGTATCGTAATATTTAAAGTAGGTAAATTGCGTCTGTTTTTTTTTTTTTTTTTGAAAATGCAACAAGCGGACTCGAGAGGTTTGAATTAGAAATGCAATGTTTGTTTCAGATTCCAAAAATATCGATGACATCTGAATTAAAAGCTCACTAAAGCTCATATCAAGAATTCAAACAACGTGGGAAAACTAATTGAAAGTGAACTAATTTAAGGTGTCTAAATGTTCTTCCTTTAACATCCTTGTTTTGGGAACAACAGTAAATAACATTAGCGTTACTCAACAGTTGAGGTGTGAACATTTCCTTTATAATTTTCGACTAAATTTCATTTAGTTTCGCGAGTGTAAATTTAATAAACGATACCGAATCGTTCTAAGCCTCATGCTATGTCGTATAATATTTGCAATTTTCCCTTTAAAAACTTTCGAATTTAACTAGATTCCTACAAAATCGTAAATATACTTTTACTTCAAAAAGTATCTGGATAAGCGCTTCAAGGCCCAAGATACAGAAGTATAAAGCTAATAAACATAATTTTATCCTAAATCGTGCGGACAGTTGAACTTTAGACTGATAATGTAATATTAGTCAAAAATAACAATTAAAATGATATCTGTTAAATTAGTAATAAACTGTGTTGTGTGGTGAATATTTGTGTTATTTCGAAAATAGAAGAAAATTAACTATCGCCATGAAGGCTCTATCATCGTCATCTTCAAGAACACCATCAGGAATCTTCATTTTGGCCACTTGGATTTTGATTCTACTCGAATTTTGTGCAGGTAATAAACCTTTACTTCTCCTACGTTTAAAACCATTACTTTAGTTAAGGTCCGTTTTACTAGCTATATTACAACGACATAACACGCACCCCTAATAAAATATTACTCCAAGTAACATGTCACGCTTTATTTTATAATGTTTACATAATATTCAATAAATCTAAAATACTTAATAAATAAAATTAGGCTTACCGTAGGAAACCAAAATGATCTTTTGTACTAAAGAAAATTTTTAAAATATAAGAAGATGTGGGTTTAGGAGCACGTAGTGATTTAAAAAAAATTCTTAAAATTATTAAATTAGCTTCCTTTGAGGCCTTTATTGTGTCGTTCTGCTTAAAAGTAACTTGAAGACAGGCTCATATAGTATAGGCAGACGAGAAGTTACTAGAAAACTGATCTTTTATAGAAAGATTTTTTTAAAATTAAGCGGTGTAAGTTGAAGGAGCACGTAGTGATTTAAAAAAATTCTTAAAACCATCAAATTGGCTTCCTTGGAGATTTTATTGTGCCGTTGTGCTTAAAAGTAACTAGCTTGAAGACAGGCTCACATATAGGCAGACGGGAAGTTACTAGAAAACTGATATTTTATAGAAAGAATTTTTTTAAATTAAGGGGTGTAAGTTGAAGGAGCACGTAGTGATTTAAAAACATTCTTAAAACCATCAAATTGGCTTCCTTCGAGATTTTATTGTGCCGTTGTGCTTAAAAGTAACTAGCTTGAAGACAGGCTCACATATAGGCAGACGGGAAGTTACTAGAAAACTGATATTTTATATAGAGATTTTTTTTAAATTAAGGGGTGTAAGTTGAAGGAGCACGTAGTGATTTAAAAAATTCTTAAAACCATCAAATTGGCTTCCTTGGAGATTTTATTGTGCCGTTGTGCTTAAAAGTAACTAGATTGAAGACAGGCTCACATATAGGCAGACGGGAAGTTACTAGAAAACTGATATTTTAGAGAAAGAATTTTTTTAAATTAAGGGGTGTAAGTTGAAGGAGCACGTAGTGATTTAAAAACATTCTTAAAACCATCAAATTGGCTTCCTTCGAGATTTTATTGTGCCGTTGTGCTTAAAAGTAACTAGCTTGAAGACAGGCTCACATATAGGCAGACGGGAAGTTACTAGAAAACTGATATTTTATATAGAGATTTTTTTTAAATTAAGGGATGTAAGTTGAAGGAGCACGTAGTGATTTAAAAAATTCTTAAAACCATCAAATTGGCTTCTTTGGAGATTTTATTGTGCCGTTGTGCTTAAAAGTAACTAGCTTGAAGACAGGCTTACATATAGGCCGACGGGAAGTTACTAGAAAACTGATATTTTATAGAGAGATTTTTTTAAATTAAGGGGTGTAAGTTGAAGGAGCACGTAGTGATTTAAAAAATTCTTAAAACCATCAAATTGGCTTCCTTAGAGATTTTATTGTGCCGTTGTGCTTAGAAGTAACTATCTTGAAGACAGGCTCACATATATATGCATGCGGGAAGTTACTAGAAAACTGGTCTTTAATAGTAAGAATTGTTTTAAATAAATAGGTGTATGTTTAACGAGCACGTAGTGATTTAAAAAAATTATTAAAATCATTAAGTTAGCTTCCTTTGAAGACTTTATTTAGTGGATATGCTTAAAAGTGACTAGTCTGAAGACAAGCTCACAGATAGGCACACGGGAATTACTAGCAAACTGGTCTTTAATAATAAGAATTTTTTAAATAAATAGGTGTATGTTGAACGAGCACGTAGTGATTTAAAAAAAATTATTAAAATCATTAAGTTAACTTCTTTTGAAGAGTTTATTTAGTGGTTGTGCTTAAAAGTGACTAGTCTGAAGACAAGCTCACAGATAGGCAGACAGGACTTACTAGAAAACTGGTCTTAATAATAAGAATTTTTTTAAATAAATAGGTGTATGTTGAACGATCACGTAGTGATTTAAAAAAATTATTAAAATCATTAAGTTAGCTTCTTTTGAAGACTTTATTTAGTGGTTGTGCTTAAAAGTGACTAGTCTGAAGACAAGCTCACAGATAGGCAGACAGGAATTACTAGAAAACTGGTCTTAATAATAAGAATTTTTTTTAATAAATAAGTGTATGTTAAACGATCACGTAGTGATTTAAAAAAATTATTAAAATCATTAAGTTAGCTTCCTTTGAAGACTTTATTTAGTGGATATGCTTAAAAGTGACTAGTCTGAAGACAAGCTCACAGATAGGCACACGGGAATTACTAGCAAACTGGTCTTTAATAATAAGAATTTTTTAAATAAATAGGTGTATGTTGAACGAGCACGTAGTGATTTAAAAAAAATTATTAAAATCATTAAGTTAACTTCTTTTGAAGACTTTATTTAGTGGTTGTGCTTAAAAGTGACTAGTCTGAAGACAGGCTCACAGATAGGCAGACAGGACTTACTAGAAAACTGGTCTTAATAATAAGAATTTTTTTAAATAAATAGGTGTATGTTGAACGATCACGTAGTGATTTAAAAAAATTATTAAAATCATTAAGTTAGCTTCTTTTGAAGACTTTATTTAGTGGTTGTGCTTAAAAGTGACTAGTCTGAAGACAAGCTCACAGATAGGCAGACAGGAATTACTAGAAAACTGGTCTTAATAATAAGAATTTTTTTTAATAAATAAGTGTATGTTGAACGATCACGTAGTGATTTAAAAAAATTATTAAAATCATTAAGTTAGCTTCTTTTGAAGACTTTATTTAGTGGTTGTGCTTAAAAGTGACTAGTCTGAAGACAAGCTCACAGATAGGCAGACAGGAATTACTAGAAAACTGGTCTTAATAATAAGAATTTTTTTTAATAAATAAGTGTATGTTGAACGATCACGTAGTGATTTAAAAAAATTATTAAAATCATTAAGTTAGCTTCTTTTGAAGACTTTATTTAGTGGTTGTGCTTAACTTAACTAGCTTAGCTTAACTAGCCTAATGACTGGTTCACAGATAGACAGATGGGAAGTTACTAGACAACTCATCTTTTTAGAGAAGGTATAGAACGATCGTCAATTGATAAATTTAGCATTTTCTACGATACCACCCCAATTTTCACGAAATTTTAATATTTGAAAGAGAAATGAAAAACGGTGAATTAGATGTGACAAAAATTTTTCGTTGCAGTTATAAAAAAGTATTTTACCTTACTGCAGTTTTATAAGAAACTTTACAAGAAAATTTAAGAGCTGCACGAATATGTACAAAGGCACGCCACGTAATTGCAGCGCTCGTGTGCAAGTTTGTGATATGTCGCAATTTTTGTATCGTCTTTTGTATAGAATAGAAAATACTCGAATTTCGCACGTTAAGAGCAAGATAAGATTATTTTCTTTCTATACATTTATAGGTCATAGAAGGAGGTTTCTAAGTAGAATTTGTACACATTTAAGTATTATAAAATCTAAACTATTTTGACAGTTTTCACAGCATCATTCATCCACGCTGTTTTTAAAAGAAATATTTTTTTTTATCGAAGCGAAAGCGACTACAAGAATTCTTCTTTAATAGATTTGTACAAGTTGTACAAATGGACATACAGACAGATTTGTTTTGTACTTGGTCTTTTACTGTTTTGTGTCGTGTATTTCGATCTGTAACGCTAGCACTTCTGTAAATAAATAAACAGGAAAATTGGCTGTATGAGATCGTACTCGAAGCCATTAAAAACAGACAGACAGGCAGAATAATTTTTATTTTTGTTCGAAATGAAAGTTTAAGCTTCGTTCAAGTGTAAATACTATAAATAGGAAAAATGAAAACTAAAAGAAGTTTCACACCGTTCTCGTCGGAACGAATAAAATGTTGGCTTTCATTAATGAAACAAATTACAAAAAAACAAAGTGAAAACGTTTTAGAGGTATACCTTTCTCTTTAAGAATTAGATTTTGAAAGGTTCTTTTCACCAAAAGCTTGTAGGAAAATCAATTTTATTTTGAAATGAAAGTGGGTGAGGGTAAGTTACGTAAATGATGCTGTGTTAATTAATCGATTAGACCCTATACATATTTTATTACGAAAATTCATGAGCTAGGTAGATTTTAATTCTATATTGTTCTTAGAAAGAGCTTACAAACCCTTACTCGGTTAAGGGTTTTTATGAGAAAATTCCTTCGCTCATTTTACAATTATAATTTTTATTTATATTTTTTTCGAGTTAAGTCTGATAAATTGTATAGTTGAGTAAAGACCCTTTAGACGCAATTTAAGTGTTGGCAATAAATGACTGTCAAATCGATTTTTATTGGAAAGAGGTGCCATTTGTATAGGCACTTTCCAACAAGGAAATAGCGAAAAACAACGTTGACATCAATTATTATTCTGACAAATCCATTACTCGATTCCTTTAGCTCTTTGTTAACTGATCATCAATAAAAAGAATTCGTAACTATAATGATTTAGATAACTTTAAACTTGAAATTTCATCGATTTCTTTTTGGGCTATTGTTTAGCCTAATTATTAATTATTAAGTAACGCCTATGACAACAACATCTATTTAAGAAAAAGTAATAAACTTTAATAAGGTTTAGCGGATAATTCTTTTTTAATATTCTCTTGTATCGGATTAACGTGCCAAACTCATTTATCATACGGTTAATTCATTTTATATAATAATAGCTTTAAAATGGCAGGCAGCACATTCAAAATTGGTGCGCAAATAATTTATATTTTTCAATTATAAGTTTATAAAAAAATTAGGAGCAAATTTTGATTTAATATTAGGTGGGCACACGCGATCGAACATGTCTTCAAACATGTACGTGCGTACATGTTCGTCAAACATTAATGTCCGTGTGTTAGTTCAAAAAAGCTTCGAATATGTACGCGCGTACATGTTCGTCAACATCAACGTGCGTGTGTTGGCCCAAAAAAACGCTTCAAACAGGTACGTGCATACAAAAAGTCCGTCGCACTTCTCAACAGCGTGCACACACGATCGAACATGTCTTCGAACATGTACGTGCGTACATGTTCGTCAACATCAATGTCCGTGAGTTAGTTCAAAAAAGCTTCGAACATGTACGCGCTTACATGTTCGTCAACATCAACGTGCGTGTGTTGGCCCAAAAAAACGTTGCGAACAGGTACGTGCATACAAGAAGTCCGTCGCACTTCTCAACAACGTGCACACACGATCGAACATGTCTTCGAACATGTACGTGCGTACATGTTCGTCAAACATCAATGTCCGTGAGTTAGTTCAAAAAAGCTTCGAACATGTACGCGCTTACATGTTCGTCAACATCAACGTGCGTGTGTTGGCCCAAAAAAACGTTGCGAACAGGTACGTGCATACAATAAGTCCGTCGCACTTCTCAACAGCGTGCACACACGATCGAACATGTCTTCGAACATGTACGTGCGTACATGGTCGTCAAACATCAATGTCCGTGTATTAGTTCAAAAAAGCTTCGAACATGTACGCGCGTATATGTTCGTCAACATCAACGTGCGTGTCTTGGCCCAAAAAAACGCTTCGAACAGGTACGTGCATACAAGAAGTCCGTCGCACTTCTCAACAGCGAGCGCACACGATCGAACATGCCTTCGAACATGTACGTGCGTACATGTTCGTAACATCAATGTCCGTGTGTTAGTTCAAAAAAGCTTCGAACATGTGCACGCGTACATGTTCGTCAACATCAACGTGCGTGTGTTGGCTCAAAAAAACGTTGCGAACAGGTACGTGCATACAAGAAGTCCGTCACACTTCTCAACAGCGGGCACACACGATCGAACATGTCTTCGAACATGTACGTGCGTACATGTTCGTCAAACATCAATGTCTGTGTGTTAGTTCAAAAAAGTTTCGAACATGTTCGTCAACATCAACGTGCGTGTGTTGGCCCAAAAACGCTTCGAACAGGTACGTGCATACAAGAAGTCCGTCGCACTTCTCAACAGCGGACACACACGATCGAACATATCTTCGAACATGTACGTGTGTACATGTTCGTCAAACATCAATGTCCGTGTGTTAGTTCAAAAAAGTTTCGAACATGTTCGTCAACATCAACGTGCGTGTGTTGGCCCAAAAACTCTTCGAACAGGTACGTGCATACAAGAAGTCCGTCGCACTTCTCAACAGCGGGCACACACGATCGAACATATCTTCGAACATGTACGTGCGTACATGTTCGTCAAACATCAATGTCCGTGTGTTAGTTCAAAAAAGTTTCGAACATGTTCGTCAACATCAACGTGCGTGTGTTGGCCCAAAAACTCTTCGAACAGGTACGTGCATACAAGAAGTCCGTCGCACTTCTCAACAGCGGGCACACACGATCGAACATATCTTCGAACATGTACATGCGTACATGTTCGTCAAACATCAATGTCCGTGTGTTAGTTCAAAAAAGTTTCGAACATGTTCGTCAACATCAACGTGCGTGTGTTGGCCCAAAAACGCTTCGAACAGGTACGTGCATACAAGAAGTCCGTCACTCTTCTCAACAGCGGGCACACACGATCGAACATATCTTCGAACATGTACGTGCGTACATGTTCGTCAAACATCAACGTCCGTGTGTTAGTTCAAAAAAGTTTCGAACATGTTCGTCAACATCAACGTGCGTGTGTTGGCCCAAAAACGCTTCGAACAGGTACGTGCATACAAGAAGTCCGTCGCACTTCTCAACAGCGGGCACACACCATCGAACATGTCTTCGAACATGTACGTGCGTACATGTTCGTCAAACATCAATGTCCGTGTGTTAGTTCAAAAAAGCTTCAAACATGTACGTGTACAAGAAGTCCGTCGCACTTCTCAACAGGGAGTACACACGATCGAACATGTACATGCGAGTATTTTTTCTCTAGAACCAATCGTTTTTGAGATGTAAGCAAAAATCCGTTAGCCATGTAGCTAGGACCAGAGACTTATAATTTTCTTACCTTCTGAAGAAATTCCATCCTCTTCCATGTCTTCTATAACCCCTTTATTGACTAGACTATTATTATTATTTTTGCGTTTAAAATTTTGTAAAAACCTGATTTTTTTCAGCATTAAACCGGGGTGTTTGAACGAGAGGTTCGATTGTCTGATAAAATTTCTTGAAGTATACACTGATAATCTAAATTTGTCGTGACAAATTGTCATCGATAAAGAAAATTATTTGTGTTATTACGTTATTAGATACAATTTAGAAATATATTTATGAATAGTCTTTGACAATAAAATCACACCATCGATAAGTAGACAAATGAGTTATAATTTGAGTTCCTTATTCTTGTGTGGTAGCGTAAATTTGATGTAAAACACTGTTTGGAGCACTTTAGAACTTTTAAGAAATTTATATTTGCTACTTCGCTACATATAGTTGAAATTCTTAAGTACTTGTAATAGTTATGCATAATTTTATTTATGCTACATGACGGTAAAGATTAAAATGAAGTAACTGAGCTTACTTTTATATCGTTTATACTAAATTATTATGAAAGTTGGGTAAGTTTTAAGATGTTTAAAAACACTAAAATTAAAATAATTTAGAAATTCTTTAAAGTTGAAAGGTTAAATAGGCCATACAAAAAAAATAAGATTAACGGGGAGTAATAATTTTATTTTAAATATCTTCTTTTTTTCTATATTATTATGAAAGTACCTTAAAAGAAAAGTTTTAACTCATATTAAAGTTCTTGAAATTTAAGTACTTAATTTATGAAAAGGGTGACTTACACGTGTAATTTAGTTTAGTGAATTGCACTTGTGATGAAAAACATTGTGGACGTTAATAGGAACGTTACATGAATATTACATTATGGTTATAATCAACATCAACTAATATTGCACCAAAAAACTTAATTAACTTAAATGTTTAGTACGTTCCTGTAATTGAATTATATTTATATTTTACTGGACAAATTTTAATCAACGCATGTGCTACATCCTAATTTAATTACTATTTTTTAAAACAATTATTATTTATTAACACTCACTGATACAAAAAATTCATTCAAAAACGGCTTATCTCACAAAGTTACATAAAATTAAAAAAAAAATTTTTCAAGTTGATTTTTAACCTAGTCGGGCTTTCGAGGCCCGGATTATGTATCTTATGCTTCGTAATTTTATTCACATACGATTTTAAGAAATCTTATTTAAAAATGACTAGGCAGATTCTTATTACAAAAAGCTTATGAGATCAAACAAAAAATGTTTGAAAGTTAAAAAATTAATTAAGTTACATTTTAAACCTAGTCGGGCCTAAGAGGCCCGAATTATGTATTTAATGCTTTGAAATTGTATTTACACTACGATTATATAAATTTTATTTAAAAAGTAAGATCAAACAGAAAATGTTTCAAAATAGAAAAAAAATTAAATAAGTTATATTTTAAACCTAGATGGGCTTATGAGGCCCGAATTATGTATTTAATGCTTTGAATCTTTATTCATACTACGATTTAAGAAATCTTATTAAAAAATGCTTATGAGATCAAACAGGAAATGTTTGAAAGTTAAAAAATTAATTAAGTTACAGTTTAAACAGAGTCGGGCCTAAGAGGCCCGAATTATGTATCAACTGGATTGAAATTGTATTTACACTACGATTATAAGAATTTATTTAAAAAGTAAGATCAAACAGAAAATGTTTCAAAATAGAAAAAAAATTAAATAAATTATATTTTAAACCTAGATGGGCTTTTGAGGCCCGAATTAGGTATCTAATGCTTTGAAATTGTATTTACACTACGATTATAAGAAATTTTATTTAAAAAGTAAGATCAAACAGAAAATGTTTCAAAATAGAAAAAAAATTAAATAAATTATATTTTAAACCTAGATGGGCGTTTGAGGCCCGAATTATGTATTTAATGCTTTGAAATTTTATTCATACTACGATTTAAGAAATCTTATTAAAAAAATCGTATGAGATCAAACAGAAAATGTATGAAAGTTAAAAAATTAATTAAGTTACAGTTTAAACCTAGTCGGACCTAAAAGGCCCGAATTAGGTATCTAATGCTTTGAAATTGTATTTAGGCTACGATTATAAGAAATTTTATTTAAAAAGTAAGATCAAATAGAAAATGTTTCAAAATAGAAAAAAAATTAAATAAATTATATTTTAAACCTAGATGGGCTTTTGAGGCCCGAATTATGTATTTAATGCGTTGAAATTTTATTGATACTACGATTTCAGAAATCTTTTTAAAAAAAGCTTATGAGATCAAACAGAAAATGTTTGAAAGTTAAAAAATTAATTAAGTTACAGTTTAAACCTAGTCGGGCCTAAAAGGCCCGAATTAGGTATCTAATGCTTTGAAATTGTATTTAGGCTACGATTATAAGAAATTTTATTTAAAAAGTAAGATCAAATAGAAAATGTTTCAAAATAGAAAAAAAATTAAATAAATTATATTTTAAACCTAGATGGGCTTTTGAGGCCCGAATTATGTATTTAATGCTTTGAAATTTTATTCATACTACGATTTAAGAAATCTTTTTAAAAAAATCGTATGAGATCAAACAGAAAATGTTTGAAAGTTAAAAAATTAATTAAGTTACAGTTTAAACCTAGTCGGGCCTAAAAGGCCCGAATTAGGTATCTAATGCTTTGAAATTGTATTTAGGCTACGATTATAAGAAATTTTATTTAAAAAGTAAGATCAAATAGAAAATGTTTCAAAATAGAAAAAAAATTAAATAAATTATATTTTAAACCTAGATGGGCTTTTGAGGCCCGAATTATGTATTTAATGCTTTGAAATTTTATTCATACTACGATTTAAGAAATCTTATTAAAAAAAGCTTATGAGATCAAACAGAAAATGTTTGAAAGTTAAAAAATTAATTAAGTTACAGTTTAAATCTAGTCGGGCCTAAAAGGCCCGAATTAGGTATCTAATGCTTTGAAATTGTATTTACACTACGATTATAAGAAATTTTATTTAGAAAGTAAGATCAAACAGAAAATGTTTGAAAGTTAAAAAATTAATTAAGTTACAGTTTAAATCTAGTCGGGCCTAAAAGACCCGAATTAGGTATCTAATGCTTTGAAATTGTATTTGCACTACGATTATAAGAAATTTTATTTAAAAAGTAAGATCAAACAGAAAATGTTTCAAAATAGAAAAAAAATTAAATACATTATATTTTAAACCTAGATGGGCTTTTGAGGCCCGAGTTATGTATTTAATGCTTTGAAATTTTATACATACTACGATTTAAGAAATCTTTTTAAAAAAATCGTATGAGATCAAACAGAAAATGTATGAAAGTTAAAAAATTAATTAAGGTACAGTTTAAACCTAGTCGGGCCTTAGAGGCCCGAATTAGGTATCGTATGCTTTGAAATTACGATTTAAGAAATTTTCTTTAAAATGTGAGTCCAAACAGAAAATGTTTCAAAATAGAAAAAAATTAAATAAATTACAGTTTAAACCTAGTTGGGCTTTTGAGGCCCGTATTATGTATCTAATGCTATGTAATTTTATTCATATTACGATTGCACGAAATATTATATAAAAAGAGCTAGTGAGATCAAAGGGAAAATGTTACAAAATAGAACTAGAACTAGTCGGGCTTTCAAGTCCGGGTTGCGGTTTTCATGATCTTTTGTTCACACTGTAAATGTTAGGAAATCGTATCCAGTATCGTGGACACGAGTTATTGCCTGAACGGTCTTGGTTATAAAAATCGATTTGTAATGCAATGGACGTTTCATTATTTATAGATTAGGACGAAATGATCGTAGCCTGGAGTCCGACTACATCCAAAGAGGTATTGTTTCAATAGCTTTAACTAACCTTTCCTGAGCCGCTTGTGTAGCTTATGGTGTAGTTCACCGAATTCATCGTCTTTTACTACACTTTACCTGTAAATCTGCTTACTTTGTAATTTTATGCCTCGCTGTTTGTGTTTTTTTTTGGACTTGAAGAAAAATCACCTTTAACGGGCGGAAGGTGGTACCCGGGTACCACTGTAGATTTTGTATAGGAAATATTG
This sequence comes from Malthinus seriepunctatus, assembly GCA_963924605.1. NCBI lineage: Eukaryota > Metazoa > Arthropoda > Insecta > Coleoptera > Cantharidae > Malthinus > Malthinus seriepunctatus. Next base: position 3,854,610 of record OZ004605.1, read on the forward strand.
AAGAAAAATTTTTTTTTTTTAAATTTAAATATATTTTTTTTTCGATTTTATAAAATATCAAAAATGATTTACAGGGTAAGTTAAAAGTCGTTTTCTCAAAAAAAATTTTTTTTTTTTTAATTTATATAAATTTTCGTACAATAAAATAAATACTTTTTTATTTATTTATTTATTTAATATAAACAAAACACACGTGGATTTGGAATTGTTATTAGTTACTACAGTTACTAAGATTATAAAAATTAAAAAAAAAATGCGAACAGTCAAAAAACAGCATTAAAACAAGGTGGGTACCCGAGTACCACCGCCAGCCATGTACCTAAGATTATTTATGCAGTCACATAACGGTTAATTTTGAGTTGTGAGCTAACGTTTAGGGGATACATTTTATTTGTAGTTTTGAGTTTGGAGAGATTGTAAATTTGAACTGTAATGGGGTTTTATTTAGTGAAAACGTTGCATTAAATTTAAAGGTTTTGTTAATAATGAAATAGAGAAGAAAGAATAATAAAAAAAAGGAAAAAATAAAATGTAATTTGTGGAGAAAAATTTAATTAGATATCGAGCGCACGTTTAGAAACGTACAAGTTATGACGGTTGGTGTAGAAGGAGTAGTTTGAGTGATCTCCAAATTAGTTCATTTAATCCTATGTAATACCTATTATAGCTGTGGATTATCTTAGTTTCCAAACTTCGTAGATACCTATATTATAAATAGTTTTACATCTAAAAGCACAATTTAGCTATTAAGTTAACGATAAATTTTTAAGTTCCTTTTATTTTTTAACTTTATTATTCGATGAGGCGAAATGATTTAAAAACACTCACATAAAGTGTGCTATTTTAATATTAAACTTTTACAATGTTCTTCTACCGATAACTTTGAATAAGTATGTGAATATAAACAGGTTCCTTCTTTAAAAAATTTTATTTTCTTTGCTAAACTAAAATAACTTTTAGGGAAAGGTTTAATGATGCGTTCGAGTTTGGAGAGAATAGCTCTCTGAGAGTGTTTAGGTCAAGCAAATTAAGAAATGGTTTGTACTTTACTGTTTATGATTGTGTTCCATTTCTAGTGAATTATTTCTTCGTGCGCTTTTAATGTTCTATTTTCCTTTTTAACTTTAATAGTTTGTTGTTTTTATTTTTATTTGAGGTGTAAAGATTTTTGATATACTTTAAGACCAAAACACTAATGAGGCCCAACAATAGTAATATACTCCTCGATGTAGTGTACTTTATTAGTTGTCGATAAGAGAACGAGGTTAAAAGCTTATTTGATTTTCCAGTCAAAGACACTTCTGTTCTCTTATTTGACCTGTGACAGTATGTGGTGTACTTCCATTAGCACGTTATAGTTCTGGATAATAAGCTAAATTTAACCATTAAAATAATTGGTCTCTTTAAATTTTACTCCCTTCTTACTCCAAACCATCAAACTAATAATAATAATATAGTGCTTTCAACATCGATTTTATTATACAGGGCTACCTTAAACTAATCTCGTCGCTTTTAAACTGCATCCACCATAATTATATTACATTTCAAAGCAATAAGACGAATCGCTCTTGAGATACTTAATTGGTTCCATGAGGACTCCAAATATGAAAAATTATACAGGGTTTTCCAATTGAGTTAATATTTCGCATAAAGTAATCACTCTGAATGCGTTATTTCAATAGCGAATAGCGAATGTTTGCTATTTGGCGAATCCACACATTCGTGAAGTAGGCGCATATTTTACTGTCGGCCAAACATCAAATTATCCTCGCATCTGTCGGGAAGAAAAATAGTTTGCGAAACAGCAAATATTGGCCTACTTCACAAGTGTTTGAATAGAATAGCAAATGTTTTCTATTTAGCACATCTATCCCATCCACACTCCACACATTCGTGAAGCAAGGGAATGTTTACTGTCGGCCGAACATTAAATTATCCTCGCATCTGTAGGGAAGAAAAATAGTTCGCCAAATAGCAAATAGTCGCCTACTTCACAAGTGTTTCAATAGAATAGCGAATATTTGCTATTTGGCGCATATATCCCATCCACACATTCGTGAAGTAAGCGAATATTTACTGTCTGCCAAACATCAAATTATCCTCGCATCTATCGGGAAGAAAAATAGTTCGCCAAACAGCAAATATTCGCCTACTTCACAAGTGTTTGAATAAAATAGCAAATGTTTGCTATTTAGCGCATATATCCCATTCACACATTCGTGAAGTAAGCCAATATTTACTGTCTGCCAAACATCAAATTATCCTCGCATCTGTCGGGAAGAAAAATAGTTCGCCAAACAGCAAATATTCGCCTATTTCACAAGTATTTGACAAAAATAACAAATGTTTGCTATTTAGCGCATATATCCCATCCACACATTTGTGAAGTAAGCGAATATTTACTGTCTGCCAAACATCAAATTATCCTCGCATCTGTCGGGAAGAAAAATAGTTCGCCAAACAGCAAATATTCGCCTACTTTACAAGTGTTTGAATATAATAGCAAATGTTCGCTATTTAGCGCATATATCTCATTCACACATTCGTGAAGTAAGCCAATATTTACTGTCTGCCAAACATCAAATTATCCTCGCATCTGTCGGGAAGAAAAATAGTTCGCCAAACAGCAAATATTCGCCTATTTCACAAGTGTTTGACAAAAATAACAAATGTTTGCTATTTAGCGCATATATCCCATCCACACATTTGTGAAGTAAGCGAATGTTTACTGTCGGCCGAACATTAAATTATCCTCGCATCTGTAGGGAAGAAAAATAGTTCGCCAAATAGCAAATAGTCGCCTACTTCACAAGTGTTTCAATAGAATAGCGAATATTTGCTATTTGGCGCATATATCCCATCCACACATTCGTGAAGTAAGCGAATATTTACTGTCTGCCAAACATCAAATTATCCTCGCATCTATCGGGAAGAAAAATAGTTCGCCAAACAGCAAATATTCGCCTACTTCACAAGTGTTTGAAAAAAATAGCAAATGTTTGCTATTTGGCGCATATATCCCTTCCACACATTCGTGAAGTAAGCGAATATTTACTGTCTGCCAAACATCAAATTATCCTCGCATCTATCGGGAAGAAAAATAGTTCGCCAAACAGCAAATATTCGCCTACTTCACAAGTGTTGGAATAGAATAGCAAATGTTTGCTCTTTAGCGCATATATCTCATCCACACATTTGTGAAGTAGTCGTATATTTGCGGCCTGCCAAACATCACATATTTCCCGTAGACTGTCGGGAAGAAAAATAGTTTAGCAAATAGCAAATATTCGCCTACTTCACAAATATTTTGGTAAAATAGCCAATGTTTGCTATTTGGCCCATATATGCCATCTACACATTCGTGAATTGACTAATATTTGCTGTCCAACATTAAATATTTCCCGTCGACCGTCGGGAAGAAAAATAGTTCACCAAACAGCAAATTTTCGCTTACTTCAGAAATGTTTGAATAGAATAGCGAGTATTTGCTATTTGACGAACTACTAGCTAAAGTATTTGCCTAACCAGCAAAACAAGTATATTATTCATCTCGTTTGACAAATAGCAAATATTCGTCTAATTCACGAATGTGTTTGCCGAATAAATTCATTGGTCGGTACTAATTTGCAAATATCGAATGCGTGGAAGGGTTTTAGGCTATGATATTATTTAGTGGTGTAAGTCAATTTTTACTCACTCTGTATAATAGTAATATTTGAATTTTTCTTAATGAAAATGCTTTTTGTTTAATGAGTTAGAAAACTTAAAGCGATTATAATTACTTAAGTTTGTATGTTTTTTTTCGAAAATACAATGAATTGTATATTCTTTTATTTTGAAAATCATACCTTTTGTCTTTTTTATAGAAGAGAGTTTTCTTACTGTAATTGTTACATCGGAAAACGAAAGAAAAATAAAAAGTTGGAACAAATTTGTTGTTGTTTTTAAATAAAAATATTAAATAATATATAAGAGACATGTTACAAAACAACATTTTTCCATTAAGGAAGGCCATTTTAATAAATATTGATTAAAAATTAAGTAAGGCATTCTTGTAAAAGAATTTTACGGTTAGTGAAAGATTGAAAGTTTGTCCAAGTGTATCGGCACGTGTAGGAAAAATAGTAAGTCCAAATTGTCCCCTATTTGAAATCAATAGATGAAGTTCAATTGCAAAGATTTATTTTTACATTCGCTGGATTATAACAAGCGTAAAGTGTTTTTCAATTTTTTTTTTTCTACTTTTAATACCCTTCTTACTTTAACACCTCTTTATTAATTAATTTATCCAATATTAAGGAGCTATAGTCGAGAGAAACACAGCAAGTTATTTAAACTGGCTTATGAATGTGTTTTTTTTTTTGGATAAATTAATTATGACAACTATAGGGCAAATATTTTGATAAAATCCGATAGATAATTTTATACTCTATAATTTTTAGTAGAGGTAAAATTACCCTCAGACTGCTCCTTGAGGATCTATAGTCGGGAGAGACACAGCTAGTTGTTAAAACCGGCTTATGCATTAATATTAATTTTTGATTAATTTTGCTTAATTAATTATGACAACTAGGGCAAATATTTTTAAAGGATCCGATAGATAATTTTATACTCTATAATTTTTACTAGAAGTAAAATTACCTTCAGATTGCTCCTTGAGGAACTATAGTCGGGAGAGACACAGCTAGTTGTTAAAACCGGCTTATGCATTAATATTAATTTTTGATTAATTTTGCTTAATTAATTATGACAACTAGGGCAAATATTTTTAAAGGATCCGATAGATAATTTTATACTCTATAATTTTTACTAGAAGTAAAATTACCCTCAGATTGCTCCTTGAGGAACTATAGTCGGGAGAGACACAGCTAGTTGTTAAAACCGGCTTATGCATTAATATTAATTTTTGATTAATTTTGATTAATTAATTATGACAACTAGGGTAAATATTTTTAAAGGATCCGATAGATAATTTTATACTCTATAATTTTTACTAGAAGTAAAATTACCTTCAGATTGCTCCTTGAGGATCTATAGTCGGGAGAGACACAGCTAGTTGTTAAAACCGGCTTATGCATTAATATTAATTTTTGATTAATTTTGCTTAATTAATTATGACAACTAGGGCAAATATTTTTAAAGGATCCGATAGATAATTTTATACTCTATAATTTTTACTAGAAGTAAAATTACCTTCAGATTGCTCCTTGAGGATCTATAGTCGGGAGAGACACAGCTAGTTGTTAAAACCTGCTTATGCATTAATATTAATTTTTGATTAATTTTGCTTAATTAATTATGACAACTAGGGCAAATATTTTTAAAGGATCCGATAGATAATTTTATACTCTATAATTTTTACTAGAAGTAAAATTACCCTCAGATTGCTCCTTGAGGATCTATAGTCGGGAGAGATACAACTAGTTGTTAAAACCGGCTTATGCATTAATATTATTTTTGATTAATTTTGATTAATTAATTATGACAACTAGGGCAAATATTTTTAAAGGATCCGATAGATAATTTTATACTCTATAATTTTTACTAGAAGTAAAATTACCCTCAGATTGCTCCTTGAGGATCTATAGTCGGGAGAGATACAACTAGTTGTTAAAACCGGCTTATGCATTAATATTAATTTTTGATTAATTTTGCTTAATTAATTATGACAACTAGGGCAAATATTTTTAAAGGATCCGATAGATAATTTTATACTCTATAATTTTTACTAGAAGTAAAATTACCCACAGATTGCTCCTTGAGGAACTATAGTCGGGAGAGACACAGCAAATTGTTAAAACCGGCTTATGCATGTATTTTTATTTTTGATTTATTTGATTAATTAATTATTATAACTTGGGCAAATATTTTTAGAGGGTCCGATAGACAATTTTATGCTCTATAATTTTTGTTGGCGGTAAAATTACCCTCAGGTAACTCTTTAAAGAGCTAAAGTCGGGAGAGACTGCAGTTATCAAAATCGCCTTATACATGAATTAATTTCGATTCCCGCTGTTTATATGATCAAATTTAAGAAAAAATTCTGTTAAAGAAGTTCTGTTAGATTGAGTAGCTTTGAATAAAAATTAAAACGTTGCTGTAGGCATTTCCGAGACATTTTTAAGGGCGTAGGCGACTTAAGAAAATCCTGGTAAAGAGCGTAGGAGAAAACGTCACCCTTGCGTAACTCTTAAATCTTTTGCACTATCTATGTTTTATTAATTTAAAAAAAGTTTATTTCGTTAGAATTATAAAATTGTTGTTTATTACGTGTTATGTAATCACTTAAAAAAGGACGTTTAATAATTGTGGAAAGTGTTTAAATTATTAATAAAAGCAGAAAACATCAACAAAACAGAGTGTAAAATTTAACTCTTTTAAGAAGTTTAAGTAGCAGTCATTTACACTTTTTTAATTGAAAATATTTATTCATCCGTTTTAATTTAGAAAAGCTTTGTTATAATTTGTGTCGGTATTCAAAATAAACGAGAAGCCACTGTTTATGGAACTTAATTTAAAATTATTTGAATACATAAGGCTTATTTGGAATTTTTAAATTATTTGTAACAACCACAAATTAGCCTTTTTGCTGGGAAAACATTTTTTTTAATTTTTGCGTCAATTAGGGGTTGATTATTTGGGATTTTAAATAAATGTATAGGGGGATATTGCGGTTTAGTTTGTATAGTTAATTTAAATTGCTTTATTATGTAGTTATTTAGTTGGATGTGGGTGTATTTTGTTATTAGAGTTTGAGACGGTAATGAAAGGTACGAAGCTAAGGTAGAAGTGTTGTTTCGGCCGGAGATGAATCTTGTTTCGTAGGTTCAGTTTGTCATGCTCTTGTAGAATTCACAGCGGTATGTTCGCTCATTCATATTTAATCGCAATATCCTGTGCCTTAGTTGCGATTTGGCCTATTTTATCGTGCTTTATCTCAGTTACACAGTTACAGATCCAGAACTTACACACTGACAATACGGTTTTATCTAAGGTTCAAATTTTGGTCAACAAGCTCAACCGAAACTACTTAAGTTTCATGTTCTACTTTACACGATCGTTCTATACCGTTTTCATTAGCTGTGGTAAACTCCGAGTAAAAGCTTAACACTTTCAAAAATAAACCCTAAACGAACCCTTATGCGTTCAAAACTATTTTTTTTAATTACCTGAAATTTGTAAATTTTTGTTACTCGATAGGTCACGGTTTTACAAAATTCTCGCATTCGAATAAAAAAAATCATTATTAATAATGAAGCAATTACTTTGTTTATTGCTATAATTAAGTGTGTTTGAGTGTAATTCTCATTTCAAACGGCACGACAAGCAATTAACACGAATAATATAATTACATATAGATAGGTACTTAAAATATGAACCTGGTTATTAAAAACCCAATTTAATTTTACAAGAAATATACTTATTCCAATTACTTGGTTGTTTAGTAAATAAAAGGAAATCTATAATGTTCGCTCAAAATAGTTTCACTTCGAGACCTAAACTTTAATTAAAATGTTGCACACAACTAACGACTTTTATGTTTTACACTTTTGCGGTTTTAAACGCCATACATTGATTTTTACGTCGTCTACTAAGAGAACAACAATTAAACGCACTTAATAAAGCAATTAAATGTTCTAGGTGCCCTAAACACCCACTTTAAAACCAAATAACCCGGAGCTTTATTCTAATACACTGCAATTTAAATGTCCTCTACAATTCTCCCACAACTTATTGTGCAATTTTTAAAATTTTTTCACTTTTTGAGAGAACATTTGCAAAATTGTAACTCCGGTCCGGGAGTGTCTAAAAACAATGTCAAAAACAACGGATGTGGCCATACTCTGGGAACTTTTATAAGTTTAAAAAACAGAAGTAAAGTATAAAGTGTTAGGTGTCTCCAGATAGCTAATTTTACTAGCTTTCAAAATATTTAAAAATATACAGGGTGTTCGTAAAAAATGTTTTTAAATTAAATTTTCTTAATTTCCGGTTTAACCGAAAAAAAAACAAAAAGCCCACAAAATCACAACTTGCAAATAAAAGTATCAAAGCATTATTTTTTTAATTTTGTTTTGCATTTTCAAAAATACATCAAAAATTTAATCACTCACTCAAAAGCATTTCAAAATCGGTGCAAAAACGGCGGAGTTATTTAAAAATCTGTACATTTGTAACTCTAGTTCACTAATGCCCGTTTTCACCGACGATTCGTAAAGTTAGGCATTGCTTAATTTGACATTAGCATTTTTTAAGTCGAAATTGCGCTTCACCACGTTTCACCACGCGCACCAGGGTCCCTAAATAAGATAAACAAAGGTATCTGTAATCTGTATATCAATATCGAAATGGTTAATAATTTTTATGCATCGGGTTAGGAATTATTTTAGCGTTAGGCAGTTCTTACGTAGGCAATTGCTAAGGAACCGTCGGTGAAAACGGGCATAAGTGAAGTAAAACGACAAATTCCAAATAAAAGTATCAAAAACATATTTTTTCAATTTTTTTTGCACTTTCGAAAATATCTCAAAAATTTAAACACTGACTCAAAAGCATTTCAAAATCGGTGCAAAATTAGCGGAGTTATTCAAAAATCTTTACATTAGTAACTAGTTCACTAAGTGAAGTAACACGACAAATTCCAAATAAAAGTATCAAAAACATATTTTTTCAATTTTTTTTGCACTTTCGAAAATATCTCAAAAATTTAAACACTGACTCAAAAGCATTTCAAAATCGGTGCAAAATTAGCGGAGTTATTCAAAAATCTTTACATTAGTAACTAGTTCACTAAGTGAAGTAACACGACAAATTCCAAATAAAAGTATCAAAAACATATTTTTTCAATTTTTTTTGCACTTTCGAAAATATCTCAAAAATTTAATCACTGACTCAAAAGCATTTCAAAATCGGTGCAAAAACAGCGGAGTTATTCAAAAATCTTTACATTAGTAACTAGTTCACTAAGTGAAGTAACACGACAAATTCCAAATAAAAGTATCAAAAACATATTTTTTCAATTTTTTTTGCACTTTCGAAAATATCTCAAAAATTTAAACACTGACTCAAAAGCATTTCAAAATCGGTGCAAAATTAGCGGAGTTATTCAAAAATCTTTACATTAGTAACTAGTTCACTAAGTGAAGTAACGCGACAAATTCCAAATAAAAGTATCAAAAACATATTTTTTCAATTTTTTTGCACTTTCGAAAATATCTCAAAAATTTAAACACTGACTCAAAAGCATTTCAAAATCGGTGCAAAATTAGCGGAGTTATTCAAAAATCTTTACATTAGTAACTAGTTCACTAAGTGAAGTAACACGACAAATTCCAAATAAAAGTATCAAAAACATATTTTTTCAATTTTTTTGCACTTTCGAAAATATCTCAAAAATTTAAACACTGACTCAAAAGCATTTCAAAATCGGTGCAAAATTAGCGGAGTTATTCAAAAATCTTTACATTAGTAACTAGTTCACTAAGTGAAGTAACACGACAAATTCCAAATAAAAGTATCAAAAACATATTTTTTCAATTTTTTTGCACTTTCGAAAATATCTCAAAAATTTAAACACTGACTCAAAAGCATTTCAAAATCGGTGCAAAATTAGCGGAGTTATTCAAAAATCTTTACATTAGTGACTCTAGTTCACTAAGTGAAGTAAAACGACAAATTCCAAATAAAAGTATCAAAAACATATTTTTTCAATTTTTTTTGCACTTTCGAAAATATCTCAAAAATTTAATCACTGACTCAAAAGCATTTCAAAATCGGTGCAAAATTAGCGGAGTTATTCAAAAATCTTTACATTAGTAACTAGTTCACTAAGTGAAATAACACGACAAATTCCAAATAAAAGTATCAAAAACATATTTTTTAAATTTTTTTGCACTTTCGAAAATATCTCAAAAATTTAAACACTGACTCAAAAGCATTTCAAAATCGGTGCAAAATTAGCGGAGTTATTCAAAAATCTTTACATTAGTAACTAGTTCACTAAGTGAAGTAACACGACAAATTCCAAATAAAAGTATCAAAAACATATTTTTTCAATTTTTTTGCACTTTCGAAAATATCTCAAAAATTTAAACACTGACTCAAAAGCATTTCAAAATCGGTGCAAAATTAGCGGAGTTATTCAAAAATCTTTACATTAGTGACTCTAGTTCACTAAGTGAAGTAAAACGACAAATTCCAAATAAAAGTATCAAAAACATATTTTTTCAATTTTTTTTGCACTTTCGAAAATATCTCAAAAATTTAATCACTGACTCAAAAGCATTTCAAAATCGGTGCAAAAACAGCGGAGTTATTCAAAAATCTTTACATTAGTGACTCTAGTTCACTAAGTGAAGTAAAACGACAAATTCCAAATAAAAGTATCAAAAACATATTTTTTCAAATTTTTTTTGCATTTTCGAAAATATCTCAAAAATTTGATCACTCAGCCGACAGCATTTCAAAATCGGTTAAAAAACGTCGGAGTTATTCAAAAATTAAAATTGAAATCTTTTCAAAAATACCCATGCGAAGGTTAAAGTGGCTCAAAATCGATTCAGAAATTTTTGAATTAAAGTCCGACATTTTAAGTAACAAACCGAAATTTTTTTTTCCTTTTTGGAATCAGTGGGCCTCAAAACGTCGAAAAATGAAAATTTTTTTTTTATCGATGGCTTTTAAAATGTTAAAAAAGCGCTCCCAGACGATTTTGAGAAAAACAATTTATAAAAACCCATTTTCTCCCTCTAATGTTAAGTAATTTAAAAAATCTGCAAAAGTAGCATTAATAGTACAAAAAAGTCTTTATATAGCAACATCCGAGTTTTATAAAAAAAAGTTTTCTAATGAGCCGACGTCTTATTTGCTTGTGTAATTATCTCACCTCTGTTTTGGATGTTTTATAACTTTATTGATTTCTTAATTACCTTATTAATAAAAAATAAATTTAATAAAACTCACTTAAAAGTTACTGGAATGCCTTTAACGTTTATATTAATTATTAATTTTAAGGAAAAAAAAATTGTTGTTGATATTTTGCTTACTCATTAAAATCTTTTTAAGAGTGTTTTTGACGGTTATGAAATATTTAAATAAAATGAGTAGAATTTTTTTTGATGTTACATGTTTATGCTCAAGGTATATTTATTTCCCTTTCAGAAAGTTTCAAAAATTTTTAACTCGAATTAAATTCAAAAAAGTATACAAAAAGGGTAGTTATGTAAGATTTTAAAACGTTCAGAAAATTCGTTATTTGGGACTTTTCTAAATTTCTAAAAGGGGGGGTTAAAAAATAATTAGTTTTCAAAATTTAACTCTTTGTAGAATATGGATATTTTGTGCTTAACACCTTTTACTGGCTAATGCGAATAAAATATGAGTGTAAATAAATAATAAATGGGGTGGATAAAAATTTCCAAAATATCCCTTTTAGAGGATGTGCATTATTTTTAATTAAGCTTAAGAACACCATTACCAATTCTATTTATAATATTTAATTTTCTTTGTTAAACATAACGTCATTGCGGATTAATTAAGTTCGTAATTCATTTGATTATGTTTCAGTTACTAAAAAAGGCCTTTGAAATGTGCGTTTGTTAAATTACGTGGCAATAAGAGTTTTGATTCTTTAAAAATTTATTTTAAAATAAAAACGTTCTTTTAAGTAGAAAATGTTATTCGTTATAAAAAAAAACAATTTTTAGTAATTTTTAGACTTTTAAAAAATTTTGTTTTTTTTCCATTATTTTCAAGATCAAAAAAGCGCTTTTTTACGAATATTTAAAAAAAATATTAGAAAGAAGGATGTTTGTAAATTCACTTTTTAACAACACCATTAAATATTATTTGCATTATAAAAAGCAATATAAGTGTTAAATACCTAAATTAAAATTTCAGCCTTAGCGTGTTCTTATACAATTTCTTCTATTATTAGACTCTTAAATTAATATAATTACAACTTCATTTGCAAAATTACTTTCAAATAAGATGGTGACATGAGAATATTTTTTTATGTAAGTACCTTGTTAAAAATTTAAATAATGTCTTAACAATTTTTCACTTTATATTCGTCAACAAGTTTGTGGCTTTCCCTGCTTAAAATATTTTTTTTAAATTATGCTTTAAACGAAAAACGAATTAACAAACTAGTTAACATTTTGAAGTACTAAAGGCTTGTGGAAGCGAACTTGAAGTGTAGAAAACCGTTGTTTTAACTTTTTTTTATATAAAGTGAAGTAAGTCCATTTGTACTCGTAGTTTGTATCGGCTTGCTTTTGAAATTTTTGTAAAAGTAAAAAATAGACCATCGAAGACCCTACAGAAACTAATTTTTTTTTACTTTAAAATTTTGCGTTTATGTGTGTAAAAGAACTCTTTTGGACTTTCGCTTTAAAAATATTGATTAGTCAGTCCATTTCACTTCAGTTTTAGCGAACACCCTAGAAATCCCCAAAAGTATAATCTCTTGAGAAACATTTTGAACTATTTAAGGATTGTGGAAGTGAACCTGAAGTGTGGAAAACCAATATTTTCTACCTTTAATTAAAAAGTGAAGTAAGTCCATTTGTACTCGTAGTTTGTAACGGCTTGCTTTTGAAATTTTTGTAAAAGTAAAAAATAGACCATGAATACCCTACAGAAACTAATTTTTTTAATTTTAAAATTTTGCGTTTATGTGTGTAAAAGAACTCTTTTGGACTTTCGCTTTAAAGATATCGATTAGTCAGTCTATTTCACTTCAGTTTTAGCGAACACCCTAGAAATCCCCAAAAGTATAATCTCTTGAGAAACATTTTGAACTATTTAAGGATTGTGGAAGTGAACCTGAAGTGTGGAAAACCAATATTTTCTACCTTTAAATAAAAAGTGAAGTAAGTCTATTTGTACTCGTAGTTTGTAACGGCTTGCTTTTGAAATTTTTGTGAAAGTTAAAAATAGACCTTGAAGACCCTACAGAAACTAATTTTTTTAACTTCAAAATTTTGCGTTTATGTGTGTAAAAGAACTCTTTTGGACTTTCGCTTTAAAGACATCGATTAGTCAGTCTATTTCACTTCAGTTTTAGCGAACACCCTAGAAATCCCCAAAAGTAAAATCTCTTGAGAAACATTTTGAACTATTTAAGGATTGTGGAAGTGAACCTGAAGTGTGGAAAACCAATATTTTCTACCTTTAAATAAAATGTGAAGTAAGTCCATTTGTACTCGTAGTTTGTAACGGCTTGCTTTTGAAATTTTTGTAAAAGTTAAAAATATAGACCATAAAGACCCTACAGAAACTAATTTTTTTAACTTCAAAATTTTGCGTTTATGTGTGTAAAAGAACTCTTTTGGACTTTCGCTTTAAAAATATCGATTAGTCAGTCCATTTCACTTCAGTTTTAGCGAACACCATAGAAATCCCCAAAAGCATAACCTCTTGAGAAACATTTTGAGCTATTTCAGGATTGTGGAAGTGAACCTGAAGTGTGGAAAACTAATATTTTCTACCTTTAAATAAAAAGTGAAGTAAGTCCATTTGTACTCGTAGTTTGTAACGGCTTGCTTTTGAAATTTTTGTAAAAGTTAAAAATAGACCATGAAGACCCTACAGAAACTAACTTTTTTAACTTCAAAATTTTGCGTTTATGTGTGTAAAAAAACTCTTGCACTTTCAATTGAGGAATTTCGATTAGTCAGTCCTTTTCACTTCAATTTTAGCGAACACTCTAGAAATCCTCAAAAGTATAATCTCTCCAACAACACTTTGGACTTCTAAAGATTAAAAGAGTAAAAGATGGACAATCGAAAGTCTTACAGAAACTAATTTTTTTAACCTTAAAATTGGGCGTTTAAGTGTGTAAAAGAACTTATTTGGACTTTCACTTTGAGAATATCGATTAGTCAGTCCATTTTACTTACATTTTATCGAACGCCCTGGAAGTATAACATTTTGGACTTCTAAAGATTTGTAGATGAGAACCTGAAGTGTAGAAAATTAATATTTTCCACATTTGTTTATAGAGTGAAGTAAGTCCATTTGTACTCTTGGTTTCTAGTGGTTTACTTTTGATATTTGGAAAGTTGAAGTAAAATTTTTATAAAGTAAAAGATGGACAATCGAAATTCTTACAGAAACTAATTTTTTTAACCTTCAAATTGGGCTTTTAAGTGTGTAAAAGAACTTATTTGGACTTTCACTTTGAGAATATCGATTAGTCAGTCCATTTTACTTACATTTTATCGAACGCCCTGGAAGTATAACATTTTGGACTTCTAAAGATTTGTGGATGAGAACTTGAAGTGTAGAAAATTAATATTTTCCTCTTTTTTATAAAGTGTGAATTAAGTCCATTTGTACTCGTGGTTTGTAACGGCTTGCTTTTGAAATTTTTTTAAAAGTTGAACATGGTCAATGGAAGGCCCTAAAGAAACTATTTTTTTAACTTTCAAGTTTTCCTTTTATGTGTGTAAAATTACTCTTTTTGACTTTCGCTTTAAGAATATCGATTAGTCAGTCCATTTTACTTCAATTTTCTTGAGCACTCTAGAAATCCCCAAAAGTATAACACTTTGGACTACAAAGGTTTGTGGAACCTGAAGTGTAGAAAACCCATATTTTCCACCTTTTTATAAAAAGTGAAGTAAGTCCATTTGTACTCGTGGTTTGTAACGGTTTACTTTTGATATTTAAAAAGTATAAGATGAACTATCTAAGGCTTAAAAGAAGTTACTTTTTTATCGTTTGAATTGTGCGTTTCCATGTAAAAGAACTTTATTTAAAAAAAAATGTTGGAGTCGATTTTTGTTTAATAAATTTATAATAAATTAGAGAAGTTTAATATGGAGCCTATGAATAAATAAATGGTTTGTCCTTTAAGAAATTTATAAAAATAAAGTTATTTATTTAGTCTTTTATGTTGTCTTAAATTTTATGTAGGAGTTTTCTCATATACATAGATCAATAAAGTACAAAACTAGTAGACTTATATATCTTTGAATGTTGAACAATAACTGAAACTTTGCTAAACTAATAAGGTCTATTACAAGGATCGATGAATTTGAAAGATTATTCTTTTTACAGTAATAGGTTTAGGGAATTCGCCGTTTATTCTAATAGTAATTACTTACGTCAGTCCTTTGTACTATATATTCGCTCTTTTACATAATATATAAAAGCTTAATATAATTACTTCAATTATAAAGTGAATGAAAACTGATTTTATATTTTATAAAAAATTTAAAAAAATTTAAAGCAGCAATGTAATATGTAAAATTGTACCCTTAAGTGCTATAATGATACAGTGTAGTAGAATTATAATAACTAGTTATAAAGCAATTTAAACTTTTCTCTTAATGCAAATGTTTACAAATAATAAAGTGTGTCTTAATATAAGTTTGATTTGTTCCATACAATTGAATCACTTAATATAAAGCGCTACCAACTTATAATTTACAAACTCTTCATATTTTGAATTGTAAAACAACATTTGAACTCAGTTAACTTTAAACTTCCTTGCAATATACGACTAATTTTAATTAGATCTAAACGAATAAATTTCAACATACTGACAATACTCCCCCATCGATTAATTCTAAATTTCAAAGTTGTCACCTCTCGGATAACAATGGCAAGCCATCGAGAGTAGAATTGCTCCTCGTTATCTAGCAGTTGTACCCGCGTGACGTCATGCGCGAATCGCTTTTAATTTACTTAAATATCGATTAATCATCGTGATTAATACTTTATTAATTGTTTTTTTGCCTTAAAACCTCTTTTGGAGTTTTAAAATATTTTTTGTTTATGTTTTAATAGTTAGGTTAAAATGGGCCGTGTGATAAGTATATTAGAAAATAGGAGTTGAAATTGTAGCTTTTAGTAAGGCTATTATTTTGTACTTTAGTTTTACTTTGCGTCAATGGCCTATAATAGTGGCAAAAACTTCTATTTCGTGAAGGGTTATTTGGCAGGATCGAAAGTAGAGACTTTTAAAATAAAATAAATTTTTAGCGAAATAATGTATGTTGTTAAAGTACCTATCCTATCGATGGTGGTTGTAAATGATCGATTAGTTGATGTAAAAGATTAGTATAATGTTATAGTATTAGATGGAAATTACCGGTGGGTGTTTGCAGTACTATACTAACATTTAAATGCAGTAAATACTTGTCCTCTAGAGATAGCATAATCACCGAAAACTGGCAGTATTATGGCAGCACTACAATGAAATTTCTCGTGGGAAAGCAGTCATACAGCCATTTGGGGTTTACGTTTTATCATACGTTAATACGCCCCATATAAAGTACACTCTATCGGTGTACTCAAAAATAGTCTCTACATAAAAAAAAATAAATTTTTAGCCCAAATAATCAAAGAAAGCGCACTCAACTGTGTAATATGCTCAAAACTCGATAACACTTAATTAACAAATACCTCTATTAATTACTAAAGATACGTTTCTATAATTATTAGTGAAGGTATTCAAAAGCTTTCTTCGTTAAGGTAATCTTTGCTGAAACCCTTTGTAAGATAAATTTATGTAAAATTTAGATTTTCACAAAATTAGTAAAACTTGAATTTTGTGCTAATGAACCTTAAATGGGTCAGGATAACCATACTAAGAAGAAGCAAATAAAAAAGTGTGTTTTATAAATTACTTCAATTAAAAGACCCTAAATCAGTTAAACACTTTGTTTATCGAATATCTACGTATTTTTCAACTTTATTACAAAAGAATTGAGCATTTACATAATTATTAATTTGTCACTCAACCTATTAATTAATATTCGATACTCGACAGCATTAATAATTATTCTATTATCTTGCCCGTTCTAACCGTAAATTAACGATTATTTAATCATTCAGCACAATTTCTACGAAAATGATTATTTATTAGAGCCTTAAGGAAAAATAAGTAAAAATAGTTACTAAAAATGTTAGAAAAATTTTATTTAAATCACGCTTCAGAAGACATATAAAGCCTTTAATTTCGACAACCTTAGCAGCCAAATAAAAATCTTTCAATCTGCATTAGGCAATTGTAAGTTTGTACGACCTTTAAATCATTTCTAATCGATGTGTTTCTTGAGAGTAGGCAATTCTGGAGGAATATTTTTAAATTGTGCTTTAGAGGACATGCAAAGCCTTAGATTTCGACGACCTTAGCAAATAATTAAAAATCTTCCAATCTGCATTAGGCAATTGTAAGTTTGTACGACCTTTAAATCATTTCTAATCGATGTGTTTCTTGAGAGTAGGCAATTCTGGAGGAATATTTTTAAATTGTGCTTTAGAGGACATGCAAAGCCTTAGATTTCGACGACCTTAGCAAATAATTAAAAATCTTCCAATCTGCATTAGGCAATTGTAAGTTTGTACGACCTTTAAATCATTTCTAATCGATGTGTTTCTTGAGAGTAGGCAATTCTGGAGGAATATTTTTAAATCGTGCTTTAGAGGACATGCAAAGTTTTTGATTTTGACGACCTTTGCAGATAATTAAAAATGTTTCCATCTGCATTAGGCTGTTGTATCTTTTAATGGCCTTTAAATCATTTCTAATCGATGTGTTTCTTGAGAGTAGGCAATTCTGGAGGAATATTTTTAAATCGTGCTATAGAGGACATGCAAAGTTTTTGATTTTGACGACCTTTGCAGATAATTAAAAATGTTTCAATCTGCATTAGGCGGTTGTAAGTTTGAATGGCCTTTAAATCATTTCTAATCGATGTGTTTCTTGAGAGTAGGCAATTCTGGAGGAATATTTTTAAATCGTGCTATAGAGGACATGCAAAGTTTTTGATTTTGACGACCTTTGCAGATAATTAAAAATGTTTCAATCTGCATTAGGCTGTTGTAAGTTTGAATGGCCTTTAAATCATTTCTAATCGATGTGTTTCTTGAGAGTAGGCAATTCTGGAGGAATATTTTTAAATCGTGCTTTAGAGGACATGCAAAGTTTTTGATTTTGACGACCTTTGCAGATAATTAAAAATGTTTCAATCTGCATTAGGCTGTTGTAAGTTTGAATGGCCTTTAAATCATTTCTAATCGATGTGTTTCTTGAGAGTAGGCAATTCTGGAGGAATATTTTTAAATCGTGCTTTAGAGGACATGCAAAGTTTTTGATTTTGACGACCTTTGCAGATAATTAAAAATGTTTCAATCTGCATTAGGCTGTTGTAAGTTTGAATGGCCTTTAAATCATTTCTAATCGATGTGTTTCTTGAGAGTAGGCAATTCTGGAGGAATATTTTTAAATCGTGCTATAGAGGACATGCAAAGTTTTTGATTTTGACGACCTTTGCAGATAATTAAAAATGTTTCATTCTGCATTAGGCTGTTGTAAGTTTGAATGGCCTTTAAATCATTTCTAATCGATGTGTTTCTTGAGAGTAGGCAATTCTGGAGGAATATTTTTAAATCGTGCTTTAGAGGACATGCAAAGTTTTTGATTTTGACGACCTTTGCAGATAATTAAAAATGTTTCAATCTGCATTAGGCTCTTGTAAGTTTGAATGGCCTTTAAATCATTTCTAATCGATGTGTTTCTTGAGAGTAGGCAATTCTGGAGGAATATTTTTAAATCGTGCTTTAGAGGACATGCAAAGTTTTTGATTTTGACGACCTTTGCAGATAATTAAAAATGTTTCAATCTGCATTAGGCAGTTGTTAGTTTGTACTGTTTGTTTGTAGTTGTAAAGTTTTTGATTTTGACGACCTTTGCAGATAATTAATAATGTTTCAATCTGCATTAGGCTGTTGTAAGTTTGAATGTCCTTTAAATCATTTCTAATCGATGTGTTTCTTGAGAGTAGGCAATTCTGGAGGAATATTTTAAATCGTGCTTTAGAGGACATGCAAAGTTTTTGATTTTGACGACCTTTGCAGATAATTAAAAATTTTTCAACCATTTTCAAACCATTTATAATCGATGTGCTTCTTGAGAGTAGGTAATTCTGGAGAAAAATTTTTAAATCGTGCTTCAGAAGACATGTAAAGCCTTAGATTTCGATGATCTTAGCAAATAATTAAAAATCTTCCAATCTGCATTAGGCAATTGTAAGTTTGTACGACCTTTAAATCATTTCTAATCAATGTGTTTCTTGAGAGTAGGCAATTCTAGAGGAATATTTTTAAATCGTGCTTTAGAGAACATGCAAAGTTTTTGGTTGTGATGACCTTTGCAGATAATTAAAAATGTTTCAATCTGCATTAGGCAGTTGTGAGTTTGAATGGCCTTTAAAACATTTCTAATCGATGTGCTTCTTGAGAGTAGGTAATTCTGGAGAAAAATTTTTAAATCGTACTTCAGAAGACATGTAAAGCCTTAGATTTCGACGACCTTAGCAAATAATTAAAAATCTTCCAACCTGCATTAGGCAAATGTAAGTTTGTACGACCTTTAAATCATTTCTAATCGATGCGTTTCTTGAGAGTAGGCAAATTCTGGAAGATTATTTTTAAATCGTGCTTTAGAGGACTTGCAAAGTTTTTGATTTTGACTACCTTTGCAGGTAATTAAAAATGTTTCAATCTGCATTAGGCAGTTGTAAGTTTGAATGGCCTTTAAATCATTTCTAATCGATGTGTTTCTTGAGAGTAGGCAATTCTGGAGGAATATTTTTAAATTGTGCTTTAGAGGACATGCAAAGCCTTAGATTTCGACGACCTTAGCAAATAATTAAAAATCTTCCAATCTGCATTAGGCAATTGTAAGTTTGTACGACCTTTAAATCATTTCTAATCGATGTGCGTCTTGAGGGTAGGTAATTCTGGAGAACAAATTTTAAAGCAGCTTCAGAAGACATGGAAAGCCTTAGATTTCGACGACCTTAGCAAATAATTAAAAATCTTCCAATCTGCATTAGGCAATTGTAAGTTTGTTCGACCTTTAAATCATTTCTAATCGATGTGTTTCTTGAGAGTAGGCAATTCTGGAGGAATATTTTTAGTTTTTGATTTTGACGACCTTTGCAGATAATTAAAAATTTTTCAATCTGCATTAGGCAGTTGTAAGTTTGAATGGCCTTTAAATCATTTCTAATCAATATGTTTCTTTAAAGTAGGCAATTTTTAAATCATGTTTTAGAAGATGCAAAGCCTTTGATTTTGAGGACCTTAGAAGACAACTAAAAAATTTTCAACCTGTATCAGGCAGTTGTAGACGATTTGATGCGTTGTAGACAGACGAATATCACTTAAGTGTTACAGTGGAATGAAAAAATAATAAAAAATCGTTACATGATTTTGTAAAAAATCGATTAGAAGCACTGATTAAAAATGCGAAGAATTATGTATTATATTTAAAAAAAAAAGAAAATAATGTTAGGTGTATGTGTAGGCTATTAATGATAAATGATAACAATTAATCTAGACCACGTAGGTATACTAAAATTTAACGAACATGTCTTCTAAACTCAGCACCACTACATTTTAATTAATCCGGTAGCAGATTGGAAAAAGTAATTAGTAGATCGCGATATGTATCTGTTCGCGGATAGGAGTAGAGAAACGTTAAGCCAAGTAAATGCGAATGAACCAAGTGCTCACAACGGCAGCTCGCCATGGACATGATTTATACTCGAACATTTGGTGCCATGTTCTTTTTAACTTGTCGGAAAGACAAAGCAGGCAAATTATCTAACGCCAGATTAATTTCAACTAAGATACATTTACAAACTTTTCAAAAGGTGCATTTTTTTCAACTTCAATATTTTTGTTTTTTTTTAAAGAAAAATTGTTTAAATAATTTTGTAAATGTTAAATAAATCCCATTATTTGAAAAAAAAATCCCTCTCTTATATTGAGACAACTGTTACGGACTCAGGTCAAGAGATAAAAGTACGAATCCAAATCATAAATAATTCACCGCGATTTTTGTTTGATTTTTCCCATTTTCTTTTTACTATTAGAGTGCTCAATAAAACCCTATGTAAGAAAATTAAAGAAAAAGGTTACCTAATTTAAAAAAATAATTTTTTTTAAATAAATTTTTAATTTTTCAATTACTACCTTAAGATTATAATTAACTAGTTTAATTATTAATTTATCTTTAATAGTATACCCTTATATAATTATAATTGGAAGAGTTGGCATATTAATTTTTGCTCCGGCTTCCGTAGGACAAGTCCCTATGCTCTTTAATATTTCAAAAAATTCTTTCAACTTAAAACTTTGCTGAATAAGAATTTTTTAAATTTATAGCCGATAAATAAATCATTTTAAATTTAATTAAACGTACTTAAATGTTTTTAGCCATGTGCTAGCATGCGGATAGTCAGGGCTGAACTAGCACAAAATGGACTATTTTTCGTATCGTCTAATTAAATGTCAACAACCTTATGTAATTCAATTATCAAAAGTGAATATCGCTCCAATTGCTCCAAATTTTAATTAATCGAAAAAATTGGTAATTAATTAAACAGTTTAAATTAATTAATAAAATTAGGATTAAATAAAACCAAATTAAAAATTTGGACATGATACGGGACATATGGGCGCTCGATACTTACATCACAATGGCTTTTTAATTATTGTATAGGTGTTAGTATTGATGGGAAAAAACCTTAAATTATTAAAATGGAAAATTTGTGATGTTTTATGTTGGGATTTATTAATTTTTAATGAACAATTAGTGCTGCGGGTTTGGAAAAAGTAAAGAGTATTGCTTTTTATTAAGTTAAGTGCACTAAACATAGTGTTTAACGAGTAACACTGTTGATAGTGTAACATTATTATTTTTCAATTTAACCATTAATTGTCTTCATTATTTTTACAATAAATTTATTGATTGCTGTAATTATGTATTCAAAGTTCGTTACGTTAGACATTGTTATTTTTATTATTGATTCGTTTAAAAGTTTAATTAAACTACGTCCAATACTGTTATAGGCACAAAATTATTACAGGTAATTACGTAATTATGAAATTTTAAAAATTAAAGCAATTACGAGTAATTAGAGCATTAATTTAGTAGTTTTACAAGTAGATAACTCTAACTTACATTTGAAATTATTAAATTGCAATCAATAATTAGATAATTATTAATTAAATTAAACAAAATTTTTCGTTACGTGTAATCGAAGTAATTTACTTCTTTAAAATTCCCCAATTAAATTCTCTTGCGACAACTGCAGGTCTGAGAATAATATTATGTAAATAAATAAAGCTGATTTTCGAATTCTGTGAAATTAATTCAGAAAGATTTCTTTAATATTTTCAAATTAGGTTCTCAAGAGATGACGCGACAACTGCTGGTCTGAGAAATAACTGTGAGAAAAAATAAGGGTAAAAGAATGGACTTTTTAATTATCCGAAAAATTAGTTAATTAACTCGTGCAAGTAATTCAGAAATGTTTCTTTGATATTTACAAATTAGGTTCTCAAGAGATGACGCGACAACTGCTGAGCTGAGAAATAACTGTCAGAAAAAATAAGGGTAAAAGAATGAGACTTCATAATTATCCGCAAAATTAGTTAATTAACTCGTGCAAGTAATTCAGAAATGTTTCTTTAATATTTACAAATTGGGTTCTCAAGAGATGACGCGACAACTGCTGGGCTGAGAAATAATTGTGAGAAAAAATAAGGGTAAAAGAATGAGACTTCATAATTATCCGCAAAATTAGTTAATTAACTCGCGCAAGTAATTCAGAAATGTTTCTTTAATATTTACAAATTGGGTTCTCAAGAGATGACGCGACAACTGCTGGGCTGAGAAATAATTGAGAGAAAAAATAAGGGTAAAAGAATGAGACTTCATAATTATCCGCAAAATTAGTTAATTAACTCGTGCAAGTAATTCAGAAATGTTTCTTTAATATTTACAAATTGGGTTCTCAAGAGATGACGCGACAACTGCTGGGCTGAGAAATAATTGTGAGAAAAAATAAGGGTAAAAGAATGAGACTTCATAATTATCCGCAAAATTAGTTAATTAACTCGTGCAAGTAATTCAGAAATATTTCTTTAATATATTCAAATTAGGTTCTCTTGAGACGACGCGACGACTGCTGTTGTGGGAATAATTGTAAAAAAAAAGGGTTAAAGAATGAGACTTTTTAATTATCCGCAAAATTAGTTAATTAACTCGTGCAAGTAATTCAGAAATATTTCTTTAATATATTCAAATTAGGTTCTCTTGAGACGACGCGACGACCACTGCCGTGGGAATAATTGTAAAAAAAATAAGGGTAAAAGAATGAGACTTTTTAATTATCCGCAAAATTAGTAACTTAACTCGTGCAAGTAATTCAGAAATATTTCTTTAATATTTACAAATTAGGTTCTCTTGAGACGACGCGACGACCGCTGCCGTGGGAATAATTGTAAAAAAAATAAGGGTAAAAGAATGAGACTTTTTAATTATCCGCAAAATTAGTTAATTAATTCGTGCAAGTAATTCAGAAATATTTCTTTAATATTTACAAATTAGGTTCTCAAGAGATGACGAGGCAACTGCTGGGCTGAGAAATAACTGTCAGAAAAAATAAGGGTAAAAGAATGAGACTTTTTAATTATCCGCAAAATTAGTTAATTAACTCGTGCAAGTAATTCAGAAATATTTCTTTAATATATTCAAATTAGGTTCTCTTGAGACGATGCGACGACCGCTGCCGTGGGAATAATTGTAAAAAAAATAAGGGTAAAAGAATGAGACTTTTTAATTATCCGCAAAATTAGTTAATTAACTTAAGCAAGTAATTCAGAAATATTTCTTTAATATTTACAAATTAGGTTCTCTTGAGACGACGCGACGACCGCTGCCGTGGGAATAATTGTAAAAAAAATAAGGGTAAAAGAATGAGACTTTTTAATTATCCGCAAAATTAGTTAATTAATTCGTGCAAGTAATTCAGAAATATTTCTTTAATATTTACAAATTAGGTTCTCTTGAGACGACGCGACGACCGCTGCCGTGGGAATAATTGTAAAAAAAATAAGGGTAAAAGAATGAGACTTTTTAATTATCCGCAAAATTAGTTAATTAATTCGTGCAAGTAATTCAGAAATATTTCTTTAATATTTACAAATTAGGTTCTCAAGAGATGACGAGGCAACTGCTGGGCTGAGAAATAACTGTCAGAAAAAATAAGGGTAAAAGAATGAGACTTTTTAATTATCCGCAAAATTATTTAATTAACTCGTGCAAGTAATTCATAAATATTTCTTTAATATATTCAAATTAGGTTCTCTTGAGACGATGCGACGACCGCTGCCGTGGGAATAATTGTAAAAAAAATAAGGGTAAAAGAATGAGACTTTTTAATTATCCGCAAAATTAGTAACTTAACTCGTGCAAGTAATTCAGAAATATTTCTTTAATATTTACAAATTAGGTTCTCAAGAGATGACGAGGCAACTGCTGGGCTGAGGAATAACTGTCAGAAAAAATAAGGCTAAAAGAATGAGACTTTTTAATTATCCGCAAAATTAGTTAATTAACTCGTGCAAGTAATTCAGAAATGTTTCTTTAATATATTCAAATTAGGTTCTCTTGAGATGACGCGACGACCGCTGCCGTGGGAATAATTGTAAAAAAAATAAGGGTAAAAGAATGAGACTTTTTAATTATCCGCAAAATTAGTAACTTAACTCGTGCAAGTAATTCAGAAATATTTCTTTAATATATTCAAATTAGGTTCTCTTGAGACGATGCGACGACCGCTGCCGTGGGAATAATTGTAAAAAAAATAAGGGTAAAAGAATGAGACTTTTTAATTATCCGCAAAATTAGTTAATTAACTTAAGCAAGTAATTCAGAAATATTTCTTTAATATTTACAAATTAGGTTCTCTTGAGACGACGCGACGACCGCTGCCGTGGGAATAATTGTAAAAAAAATAAGGGTAAAAGAATGAGACTTTTTAATTATCCGCAAAATTAGTTAATTAATTCGTGCAAGTAATTCAGAAATATTTCTTTAATATTTACAAATTAGGTTCTCAAGAGATGACGAGGCAACTGCTGGGCTGAGAAATAACTGTCAGAAAAAATAAGGGTAAAAGAATGAGACTTTTTAATTATCCGCAAAATTAGTTAATTAACTCGTGCAAGTAATTCAGAAATATTTCTTTAATATATTCAAATTAGGTTCTCTTGAGACGATGCGACGACCGCTGCCGTGGGAATAATTGTAAAAAAAATAAGGGTAAAAGAATGAGACTTTTTAATTATCCGCAAAATTAGTAACTTAACTCGTGCAAGTAATTCAGAAATATTTCTTTAATATATTCAAATTAGGTTCTCTTGAGACGACGCGACGACCGCTGCCGTGGGAATAATTGTAAAAAAAATAAGGGTAAAAGAATGAGACTTTTTAATTATCCGCAAAATTAGTTAATTAATTCGTGCAAGTAATTCAGAAATATTTCTTTAATATTTACAAATTAGGTTCTCAAGAGATGACGAGGCAACTGCTGGGCTGAGAAATAACTGTCAGAAAAAATAAGGGTAAAAGAATGAGACTTTTTAATTATCCGCAAAATTAGTTAATTAACTCGTGCAAGTAATTCAGAAATATTTCTTTAATATATTCAAATTAGGTTCTCTTGAGACGACGCGACGACCGCTGCCGTGGGAATAATTGTAAAAAAAATAAGGGTAAAAGAATGAGACTTTTTAATTATCCGCAAAATTAGTTAATTAATTCGTGCAAGTAATTCAGAAATATTTCTTTAATATTTACAAATTAGGTTCTCAAGAGATGACGAGGCAACTGCTGGGCTGAGAAATAACTGTCAGAAAAAATAAGGGTAAAAGAATGAGACTTTTTAATTATCCGCAAAATTAGTTAATTAACTCGTGCAAGTAATTCAGAAATATTTCTTTAATATATTCAAATTAGGTTCTCTTGAGACGACGCGACGACCACTGCCGTGGGAATAATTGTAAAAAAAATAAGGGTAAAAGAATGAGACTTTTTAATTATCCGCAAAATTAGTAACTTAACTCGTGCAAGTAATTCAGAAATATTTCTTTAATATTTACAAATTAGGTTCTCAAGAGATGACGAGGCAACTGCTGGGCTGAGAAATAACTGTCAGAAAAAATAAGGGTAAAAGAATGAGACTTTTTAATTATCCGCAAAATTAGTTAATTAACTCGTGGAAGTAATTCAGAAATATTTCTTTAATATTTACAAATTAGGTTCTCAAGAGATGACGAGGCAACTGCTGGGCTGAGGAATAACTGTCAGAAAAAATAAGGCTAAAAGAATGAGACTTTTTAATTATCCGCAAAATTAGTTAATTAACTCGTGCAAGTAATTCAGAAATGTTTCTTTAATATATTCAAATTAGGTTCTCTTTAGACGACGCGACAACTGCTGTTGTGAGAATAATTGTAAAAAAATAAGGCTAAAAGAATCAGACATTTTGAGTCTGAGTCTAAAAGAATCAGACATAAGAATGAGGCTTTTTAATTGCTTGCAAAATTAATTAATTAACTCGTGGAAGTAATTCAGAAATATTTCTTTAATATTTTCAAATTTGGTTCTCTTGAGACGACGCCGACTACTGATCTGAGAATAATTGTGAGAACAAATAAAGCTAAAAGAATGAGACTTTTTAATTAATTAATTAACTAGCGTTAGTAATTTAGGAATATTTTGTTAGAGGAAATTTGTTAGAGGAAATTTAATTTGGACGGCGCTGCTAATACGAGCATAAGATAAGCCAACACGAGTTGCAGGTAAAGGTAGGTCGGACTGACAAGTCAAGGCTAAAAGAAGGATATTTTCTAATTATCCAGAAAATTAATTAATTATTCCACAAGTTAATAATTTATTTAATTTAAACCTAATTTTTTAATATGTAGAAAAACATTAATTTGTTTTTATGGTTATATTTTTTTAATTAATTTTAAAAATAATTAGAGATATCAAAGGTTTTTTTAATTATTCGTAAAAGTAACTGAATTATTCATTACAGCCCTTTTGAATGACTTAAAAATTTTTTTTGTTTAGAACTTTTTCTTCTGTTTTAATTACAATTTTAACATTTTTTATAATTATATCTTATAGTCCAAAGATATAATTTTGTTTCCTAATTAAAACGTGCCAATTAAAGAATCGTCGAATTAGATATTTTTTTGTAAAATTAAATGAAAAGTTTCGTTGCCTTTAATAATTATTAAAAGTATAAAGTAGTGAGGCATACACAAGGATTACTTTTTAGGATTTTAATTTAAACTTACACGGTTTTTACCCTACTCATTTCTAATTTACTTTTTGTTAGTAATTTCAAGTCTTACACTTCTTCACTCTATTCATATACTCTTACTGTTAGCACATAAGATTCCTAGAGGACCTATTTAAATCCCTCTTTGCTAGTTTTACGAAATAGACTTCTAAATATCGCACTAGGACTATCAGGAGCGCGTATTTTTTTCCTTTTTCTCAGATTACTAATTTTTGAGTGGGGTTATTTTGAAAGCAGTCATTTTAGAAATAAGGGATTAATGTGGAAATAATTACTAAGGGTATACTACAGTTGAATGACGTGTAACTTAAGTTGGTGGCTTTACCTGCCAATTAAAAATAATTTAGTAGGTTTAGAAAATTGATTGTTTGAGGTAAAAAAGAGGAAGTTTTAAAAAATGGTTAAATTCAATATTAAGGGAAATGTGAGTAGATTAAAATTTTATTTAAAAGTCATTTCAAATATAAGTTAAAATACTGTAAATATACTGAAAGCTATAAAGGTACTTTGAATTTCCCCATGGAAAGTTACTAAAGAAAATTAGATTTTCTGGCTCATAAAATTTAAAAAGGTATTGTGTTTTGCGCACATGTTGAAGTAAAAGTTGGACATTGCTCATTTGTTAAATTAAAAAATTAAAAAGTTTTTGGGGTGAGGTGGATTATGATATTTTGGAGAAAAATTGAGACGATTGTCGAGGTAATAAGATGAGTTCGAAAAGTGTCTCATAAAATACGATCTTCTCGGTGATAGCCTAATTTTATTCCTGATAGCAATCATAAGGATGTACCCAAGAAATCTCTGGCAGAAGTTGATCTTTGTTTTTACTACTTGCTAACATAATACAAAAGCAAATGTATTTCTAAATAAACGACAACTATAAATTACGTTGTGCGAGCCCAACTTATTTATCTTTATAAGTGACTTTTATTTGCCCCGTGTGGATTTGTACACCATAGCCTTGATTGGCTTTACACTTTTGAACATTTTGAACGTTAATTAGATATGAAAACGGTATGCGATGCGGATTCGGGTCCTGCAATAAAATAAAAAGCTCGTGCTATATCCTATCTTGCTAAAACATTCAACGTCTGATAAAGAAAAATTATGTATTATATTTTAATTCAATTTGAACATTGTGCTAAATTACTGCAAGAAATTCATTCGCATAAATTAGCGTTATAATTAATACAAGCAGTCTTGTGTTGCTTACAAATTCACCTATCGCAAAAGCACGCGATTTCGAGCGAAAACGACTACTGTTTTATATACCCAGGTACTTTAGTACAATCCACCTAGATTTCAATGGATATAGTAGTTCAACTATGGATTTGTGTTTTCAGAGGTTGAGTTTCCTGCCTCTGACGAGTTTACAACATTCGGTACAGGAAATCGCTGAAAATATTTCAACGGAATCCTCGTCTAGGTTAATTTAATTTTACTTCAAACCCATAAATTTGACTCAAACTATTGTTGACATTTTACAAAAATAAACCAATAACTCATTCAACTACCAATTGATTAATAGCAATTAACTAAAATCAAAAATTTCTCCATTTTTTCCCCAAAAAAAATCAAAAAATATCTTCCGATCCTTCTTTTTATATTTATATAAAGTCGTTTCCGGTTAAAAAGTTGAAACGGATATTATAAAAATCAGAAAGCGTAAGCAGAATTTTTCAAATAAAACTGGTACTGCTTTTGCTAAATTTTGTAAATCTCGCTAAACTACGGATTTATATGCAGTTTACAATCATTATTTTTTACAAAGAACAAACAATGCTATTGCAAACAACTAAAATCCTCTAACTCTATTAAGGATTAAACTTTTTCATTCAAATCTCACTTTTATAATTGGATACACAATTAAAGTCTCCTTTTGTCATTTAAAATTATTTAAATTTCGCTCAATTTTTAATTAAACGTAAAATATCCCCATTAACCCTAAGTTTCAATTAATCATCCTACTTTATAATAAAACACCCAATTTTTCATAGTTATGCAAATTTAACCAAACTCTCTCAAATACTAATTTAGTTCTAAACCCCAAACCACACTAATTTTACAACTAGGATTTACCAACCGTATAGTTTCAAAACTTTGTGTCAAATTCCATCAACTGGAACATGTCAAATTGTAGCAACCCATTGATATTCTTAAACGCCAACGTTTTTTCATTTAATTTCCTTCCAAATTTTCATAAAAATTCTATTAGTCCAGTCAACGAACGCTAAAAAAAGAGGTGTAGAGGACCTGGAAGAAGGTGGAATTTTTTCTTTAAGAATGTGTTTGGAGTAGTTTCGAATGGGCGCGAAAGTTGATATTTCGACATTCCGCTCGTAACCATTAGCAACTTTAATATCCGGTTGATATCGCAAATAGTCATACTTCCTGATATGGTAAGGTTTAAAGAAGGCAATGACATATTTGTATATAGGAAATAAGAGCCTAATTAGTGAGAAAAGTTCAATTGAACTTGATGTAATTCAAAGAAAACAAAGGATGTTGTGTAAAAACACATTCCGCTTGTAACCGTTAGCGACTTTAATATCCGGTTGATATCACTAATAGTCATAATTCCTGATATGGTAAGGTTTAAAGAAGGCAATGACATATTTGTATATAGGAATTAAGAGCCTAATTAGTGAGAAAAGTCCAATTGAACTTGGTGTAATTCGAAGAAAACAAAGGATGTTGTGTAAAACACATTCCGCTCGTAACCGTTAGCGACTTTAATATCCGGTTGATATCACTAATAGTCATAATTCCTGATATGGTAAGGTTTAAAGAAGGCAGTGACATATTTGTATATAGGAAATAAGAGCCTAATTAGTGAAAAAAGTCCAATTGAACTTGGTGTAATTCAAAAAAAAAATCGATGTTGTGTAAAAACATATTCCGCTTGTAACCGTTAGCGACTTTAATATCCGGTTAATGTCACTAATAGTCATAATTCTTGATATGGTAAGGTTTACAGAAGGCAATGACATATTTGTATATAGGAAGTAGGAGCCTAATTAGTGAGAAAAGTTCAATTCAATTTGGTGTAATTCAAAGAAAACAAAGGATGTTGTGTAAAAACACATTCCGCTCGTAACTTTTAGCGACTTTAATATCCGGTTGATATCACTAATAGTCATAATTCCTGATATGGTAAGGTTTAACGAAGGCAATGACATATTTTTATATAGGAAATAAGAGTCTAATTACTGAGAAAATTCCAATTGAACTTGGTGTAATTCAAAGAAAACAAAGGATGTTGTGTAAAAACACATTCCGCTCGTAACCGTTATCGACTTTAATATCCAGTTGATATCACAAATAGTCATAATTTCTGATAGGATGGTGTTTAAAGAAAGCCATGACATATTTGTATATAAGAAATTGGTGAGAAAAGTCCAATTGAACGTGGTGTCATTAAAAAAAAAAAGGATGTTGGATGAAAACAATATCTGTTTTTTTAAATTACACCAAGTTCAATTCTCACTAATTAGGCTCTTATTTCCTATTTCAAATATGTCATTGCCCTCTTTGAACCTTACTCTATTAAGAATTACTACTACTAGTGATATCAACCAGATATTAAAGTCGTTAACGGTTACCACCCTTACGGGCGCTAAAGTTGATATTTCGACATTCCGCTCGAAACCGTTAGCGACTTTAATATCCGGTTGATATCGCAAATAGTCACACTTCCTGATATGGTAAGGATTAAAGAAGGCAATGACATATTTTTATATAGGAAATAAAAGCCTAATTAGTGAGAAAAGTCCAATTGAACTTGGTGTAATTAAAAATACAAACAAAGAATATTGGGTAAAAAAAACATTCTTGCTCATATCGCTTATATTCGCTTATATTTCAAAAACAGTGAGTCCTAAGAAAAAAGTATTTTGAGCAAAATGAAAGCTTAGTAAATTTTCTACAAGATTGTTCCTATTCGCTTTTCTGCATTCCTTATAGTTTTTGAGATATCCACCCGTTAAAATGGCAGAACAAAACATAAACTAATGTGGGTAAAAATTTTTTTTCAATGTTTATAAAATGTTATTTGTGATAAATTACTAATTAGGCGGAAATAAAGGGTTGACCAAAAGTTTTCCTTTGGAAAGGAAGGGCGTAGCGTATAAATATCGCTCTTAATTATGCGTACCTTTCAGTAATTAGACTAAAAAAATATTGCTTGTTATTAATTAAGTACTAAAAATTTATTTACAAGGTTTTAATTTGAATAATTAACTTGCTTATAATAATTTAATTATGCGTTAGAATATTACAAAAATATTGCTTTTAATATATTTTTTCTTACGCACACATCCTTTTTTTATTAACGTATAAAGGAGATGGAAATGTACCATTTTTAGAGTTTTCGTTTATATGGAAAACGGTGGGTCCTAACCTAGGGAAAAAATTATTTTTAGCAAAATGAAAGCTTATCAAGTTTCCTACAAAATTTCTGTTATTTATTTTTTTTCTATTCGTTATATAGTCGTTGAGGCATCCGTCCGCCAAAGTTTGATAAAAAACGTGAGGCAAAAAAATTTGTTTTCATACATTCACTATTTTTGCTGGTTGATATCTCGAAAACTATAAGGAATAGAAAAAAAATGAATAGGAACAAACTTGTAGGAAATTTAATGGGCTTTTATTTTGATACGAAAAATTTTATGTAGGACTCACTGTTTTTGAGATATAAGCGAAAACCCAAAAAAACAGGACTTTTCTACCCCCTTCCGCCCTTAGCCATACAGCTAGGATCGGGGACTTTAAATATTTTTCCTTCCAAACTATGCTAAACATATTCCTAAAAAAACCATTTTATTCGCTTCCATGTGACTATAACCCTTTCGTTGACTAGACTATGAGATATAAAAAATAAATAAAAGTACCTAATAAAAAAGCAATAAATGAGCAAGTTAAAGAAATTATAAACAATTGAAAGTAAACATTTTTAGTAAATAGAGATTTCTTAAGAACGGTATTTTAGTAAAGCAATATCCAAGTTGTGTAAGAAAATAAATATCGTTTTCAAATATTGGATAGCAACTGAGTGCCTGCTTCATTGCAGGGTCGGATTCCTAGTTCTACTATTTTATTTCGACAATAATTCAATTTGCAAAAGCGACGAAGTTCAATTCGAAGCGAGGTTGTCATCGTAAGTTTGGAGTTTCTACATATTAGCAGCTGCTACACATATCTTCAGCTTTAAAAAAATAAATAAAAACAATTTTAACTCGAAATTTTATAAGCAAAAAATCCGTTTAATTTAACTTTCTTGTATTAAATTTTTAACGAAATTTTTTCTAATTAAAAATTTGGCTGATCGACTAAATGGGACGAAATTAAGTTATTCCAAGGGCTCCAAGGAGAGAGGAGAGCGTTTAAAGTAGAATAAGAATATAGTGGAAATATTTGTGAGTGTTCTCTATGTGGAGTAAAGCGACTTCATTAAGTGAAGTTGTCGTAGCATATGCATACATTTTTTAAAATGCAATTAAACTAAATTAATTGAGGTTGATTTGAATTTACAAGGCAAATTTGTTGATGTTAATTATAACCTGTATAAATTTTGATCCAATTACTGTAGATTTTTTTTATTTGATTTTCAATTATTTCATTTAGATCGTTAAATCGCTCGGATATCTGTTGTAATTTAATTTCCTTCAATAAATCCACATTTTGTTCAATAATTGTTTACATATTTAACATATTTTAACCGCAACTTTTTAAAAGTAATTAAATTTTAATTTTTTTTTTCATTTTTAATTAGGCTTAACAAGCTTTACTTACAAAAATTCAGTACCAATTCACTAAACCGATTAATTTATCGAATGTCCATAATATAATTTTTTATACCGTTGACAAGCGAGGCGACAGGTTTTATTACAGGGATTTAACCAATTTTATAACTTTAGTGGAAATTTTTATAAGAGTTGTAGAGTTTGTAGAGAGGTTTAAAACTCAGTTTTTTGTGTATTTACTGATCTATAACAGATTTAGTGTCAGAAGAAAATCTACTTAAATGTACCTACTGCTTTAAAGTCTTTTTTTACTCCAACATATGGATTTTTCAACTAAACACTTTTATTTTACTTTACCTTACAATCTTTAATATACCAAAGCAAGCAGGAACGGCTTTAAATCTAAAAGCATATTGACATACGATTATTGTCTAGCTTTTCTTCTCATTCATCAATTTTTCTACTACGAAGGGTCCAGACAAAAAATTTTTTTAACAGTCAAGCACTGAAACAATAAAGTAGTTATACAGTACAGTCATGCAGTTACACAGTCAGAGTCCACCAATTACGCTGTAAATAGCTAGACAAAGAAATTAAACACTCAAGCAAGCATAAAATGAGTCAGGGAGTCTAGCAATGACAGTCAAGCAGTCAGGCATTAAAGTGGTAAAAGACTCAAGTAGTGTGTCTATTAATCAATCAGAAAGAGAAACAGATAGTCAAGATAAACTACTTAATAGTCACATACTTGACAAGTCAGACAGTGCAAGTATGTTGTCAGTAGTCAAAAAGTCAAGCAGTCTGACAGTTAAGTGCTAAGAGTCTCGAGGATTTCGACCATCAATCAATCAGAAAGAGTTAAAGATAGTCAAGCTATACTGCTCGATAGACACACACTTAAAAAGTCAGACAGTACAGGTATGTTGTCAGTAGTCAAACAGTCAAGCAGTCTGACAGTGAAGTGGTAAGAGCCTCGAGGAGTTCGACCATCAATCGATCATAAAGAGATAAAGATAGTCAAGCTAAACTGCTCGATAGCCACACACTTGAAAAGTCTGAAAGTGCAAGTATGTTGTCAGTAGTCAAACAGTCAAGCAGTCTTACTTTAAAATGGTGACAGATTCGAGTAGTTCGACCTTCAATCAATCACAAAAAGAAAACTATAGTCAAACAGTTAGAGAGTCAAACTAAACTGCTCACTAGTCATACAGTTTAGCAGTCATACAGTGCAGTTATGTTGTCAGTAGTAAAACAGTCAAGCAGTCTGACAGTGAAGTGTAAAGAGCCTCGAGGAGTTCGACTATCAGTCGATCATAAAAGAGATAAAGATAGTCAAGTCAAGCTAAACTGCTCGATAGCCACACACTTGAAAAGTCTGACAGTGCAAGTATGTTGTCAGTAGTCAAACAGTCAAGCAGTCTTACTTTAAAATGGTGGCAGATTCGAGTAGTTCGACCTTCAATCAATCACAAAAAGCAAAATATAGTCAAACAGGTAGAGAATCAAACTAAACTACTCCCTAGTCACACACTTTAGCAGTCATACTGTGCGTATGCAGTTATTTTGTCAGTAGTAAAACAGTCAAGCAGTCTGACAGTGAAGTGGAAAGAGCCTCGAGGAGTTCGACCATCAATCGATCATAAAGAGATAAAGATATTCAAGCTAAACTGCTCGATAGCCACACACTTGAAAAGTCTGACAGTGCAAGTATGTTGTCAGTAGTCAAACAGTCAAGCAGTCTTACTTTAAAATGGTGGCAGATTCGAGTAGTTCGACCTTCAATCAATCACAAAAAGCAAAATATAGTCAAACAGGTAGAGAATCAAACTAAACTACTCCCTAGTCACACACTTTAGCAGTCATACTGTGCGTATGCAGTTATGTTGTCAGTAGTAAAACAGTCAAGCAGTCTGACAGTGAAGTGGAAAGAGCCTCGAGGAGTTCGACCATCAATCGATCATAAAGAGATAAAGATATTCAAGCTAAACTGCTCGATAGCCACACACTTGAAAAGTCAGACAGTGCAAGTATGTTGTCAGTAGTCAAACAGTCAAGCAGTCTAACTTTAAAGTGGTGACACATTCGAGTAGTTAGACCTTCAATCAATCACAAAAAGAAAAAGATAGTCAAACAGTTAGAGAGTCAAACTAAACTGCTCACTAGTTACAAACTTTAGCAGTCATACGGTGCAGTTATGTTGTCAGTAGTAAAACAGTCAAGCAGTCTGACAGTGAAGTGGAAAGAGCCTCGAGGAGTTCGACCATCAATCGATCATAAAGAGATAAAGATATTCAAGCTAAACTGCTCGATAGCCACACACTTGAAAAGTCTGGCAGTGCAAGTATGTTGTCAGTAGTCAAACAGTCAAGCAGTCTGACTTTAAAATGGTGACAGATTCGAGTAGTTCGACCTTCAATCAATCACAAAAACAAAAAGATAGTCAAACAGTTAGAGAGTCAAACTAAACTGCTCACTAGTCACACACTTGAGCAGTCATACGGTGCAGTTATGTTGTCAGTAGTAAAACAGTCAAGCAGTCTGACAGTCTGGTAAGAACCTCAAGGAAAGTGGTAAGAGACTCGAGTAATTGGACCATCAATCATTCAGAAAGAGAAATAGATACTCAAACAGTCAAACAGTTCAAGAGTCAAGCTAATCTGCCTACTAGTCAAACACTTGAGGAGTCAGACAGTGCAATTATGTTGTCATTAGTGGGAGAGTCAACTAGTCGGTCAGTAAACTGGTAAAAGGCAGTTTGTCCATCAATCAATTAGAAAATAAAAAATATAGTCAGACAGTTAGAGAGTCAAGCTAAACTGCTCACTAGTCACACACTTTAGCAGTCATACGGTGCAGTTATGTAGTCAATAGTAAAACAGTCAGGCAGTTGGACAGTAAAGTGGTAAGAGACTCGAGTAATTGGACCATCAATCGTTCAGAAAGAGAAATGGATAGTCAAACAGTCAAACAGTTCAAGAGTCAAGCTAAACTGCCTACTAGTCAAACACTTGAGGAGTCAGACAGTGCAGTTATGTTGTCATTAGTGGGAGAGTCAACTAGTCGGACAGTAAACTGGTAAAAGGCTTAAGCAGTTTGTCCATCAATCAATTAGAAAATAAAAAATATAGCCAGAGTGTTAGTGAGTCAAGCTAAAGTGCTCACTAGTCACACACTTGAGCAGTCATACGGTGCAGTTATGTTGTCAGTAGTAGAACAGTCAAGCAGTCTGACAGTAAAGTGGTAAGAGACTCGAGTAATTGGACCATCAATCGTTCATAAAGAGAAATAGATAGTCAAACAGTCAAACAGTTCAATAGTTAAGCTAAACTGTCTACTAGTCAAACACTTGAGGAGTCAGATAGTGCAGTTATGTTGTCATTAGTGGGAGAGTCAACTAGTCGGACAGTAAACTGGTAAAAGGCTTAAGCAGTTTGTCCATCAATCAATTAGAAAATAAAAAATATAGCCAGAGTGTTAGTGAGTCAAGCTAAAGTGCTCACTAGTCACACACTTGAGCAGTCATACGGTGCAGTTATGTTGTCAGTAGTAGAACAGTCAAGCAGTCTGACAGTAAAGTGGTAAGAGACTCGAGTAATTGGACCATCAATCGTTCATAAAGAGAAATAGATAGTCAAACAGTCAAACGATTCAATAGTTAAGCTAAACTGTCTACTAGTCAAACACTTGAGGAGTCAGATAGTGCAGTTATGTTGTCATTAGTGGGAGAGTCAACTAGTCGGACAGTAAACTGGTAAAAGGCTTAAGCAGTTTGTCCATCAATCAATTAGAAAATAAAAAATATAGCCAGAGTGTTAGTGAGTCAAGCTAAAGTGCTCACTAGTCACACACTTGAGCAGTCATACGGTGCAGTTATGTTGTCAGTAGTAGAACAGTCAAGCAGTCTGACAGTAAAGTGGTAAGAGACTCGAGTAATTGGACCATCAATCGTTCATAAAGAGAAATAGATAGTCAAACAGTCAAACAGTTCAATAGTTAAGCTAAACTGCTTACTAGTCAAACACTTGAGGAGTCAGACAGTGCAGTTATGTTGTGAGAGAGTGAACTAGTCGGGCAGTAAACTGGTAAAAGGCTTAAGTAGTTTGTCCATCAATTAGAAAATGGAAAAGATAGTCAGACAGTTGGAGAGTCAAGCTAAACTGCCTACTAGTCAGACACTTGAGCAATGAGGCAGTGCATTTAGGCAATCATTAGTCAGACAGTTAAGAATTCATACAGTTCAACAATTATGAAGTCAGAGAGTGACAATTAAGCAGTCCGATTACAGTCAAGCACTCAAACCATGGTAGAAACAATAGAAGGTATGTCAGCGTGCATGTAGGCTGTCGATGCTATGGATACGTGATGTCACATTTTCTCGCACCTAACGTCATGCGTGGAACAAACTTTTGTTTTTGTATGCTGAGCTGACATACCATGTTTTCTTTTTACAATGACTCAAACTATAAAACAGTCTGAAAATTAAACTTTTTAAACTTTTTGAATCGATTTATTTTTTCAAAAAAATGTTTCTAATTGTGTTCTGAGTCAAAGCTCATTTGAGTATCAAGACTAATTTAGTGGTAAAAATAAATTACAAAACCGACTGTGTTTTTCCTGAAATAACTATTTGAGTTAAGCACTATTTTTGAAAAAAAACAGAGCATTATTTGTATAAATTTTAATTCAAAAGCTCTAAGCGGCTTACAGCGATTAAAACAGCCGTAGCTCGCTAATTTGAGTTTTGAGAGCAAACGTATATTGATAGAAATTAATTTGTAATATTTGTCTTGTCTATACGCTTTCGCTAAAAGAAGATTTTTAATTTGAGCTTTAGAACAGTCAGTGGTTTAATTTTTTTAAGCTTTAAAGAGCGGCGATCCGTTAAAAGAGCGGCGTACCTCAAAAATCATTGTTTTTCGACAAGGAAAAAATAGTTATTAATAAATTCTTTTGAATTTGAACTTAAAGAATTTTTTAATATGCGCAGTAGGTATTTGTTATAAATTTTTTTTTTGTAAATATTTTCAATTTTTGTAAATTGAACAAAACGCTTTTTAAATTAAAAAATTTCTATTGTTAAAAATAAATTTATGTTTTCATTATTTATGGAAGAAAAAAAAAGAATATTTAAAAGAAAAATAGCTTGAGGTAACTATGAAAGCTGAAATTTTAACTCTATTCACGTATATTTCATTAATTAAATTCTGCTCCATGATACTAATAAAGTTGAAAGCTTTCTATATTTTAAATTCCGTATGATTTATTCAAATTCTTTAACATTTATACCTTATGCTAAAACAATTTTTTTCAAGTAAATAAAATACACCTACTTTAATGTGAAATAAAAATTTTTTGAGTAAAAAATTCAATTAGTGTAGTATTTAATTTCCGCTTGTTGAATAATGCTCAATATTTGTTATTCGTACATAATTTAAAAATTACTTATTTTTACTGCAATTTTAAAATTTTCAATTTATTATAAACAAACCAATTTTGTAAAAAAAAATAATAAATTAACGTTTCATTTATTTGACTGACAAATATTGAACGAAATATGAACAAAATTGCTTTTTAATTATAATAATTAATTATCGACGTATTTTACCGATATATTTCTATTTTCTATAAGCCATATCTTAATGCATTCGTGTTAAGTTTGCTAACAGCAATCTTCTTTAATCTAACTTAATCTAACAATGTCGTTAGATTAACACGAAATAGGTTGCCTATCATTATCTAATCTATTTTAACGTAATACATTGAACACCATCAAAACGTCAAATTATTTAATAATTTGACACGCATAATTTTAACACGTCGTTGAATTATAACCTTAAGCTTACTATACACGATACTATCATCCACGCTCTAAACCACAAAAAAAAAATTAATAAAAGTTTTAAATTCCCAAGGAGTTTATTTAAATAAATTTTAAATCCCTCTTAATACTTTTTGCTTAAATCTTCAATTTAATAAATGACTCCTACTCAAAAGCTTTTTTTACCTATTTTTCAAGTTAGAATAAATTTCTCTAAACGTGTATCTATTATTTTACAATTATCTTAAACTTACTCTACAAGTATTTTTAAATTTCAATCTACAAAGAATTGTAATTAACAATTAAACACAATTTTGCTCATTAGAGCAACAATTTGGTTAAAAAACTGATTAAAACATTCCGATTACGCGCAGGGGACCTTTCAGGCAAAAATTTTATTAACCAAATTACACATTAATAACCTCTTCATAAGCTGCATTACTTGGGTTTAAAACCTCAGCAGCGCTTTTTCAGTTTTTTAAAAAAGCTTACATGATTATGCATTAGTTGATTAAAATATTCATATCTCGCGCATTGGAGCTTTCAGTCGTAATTTTCTTAAGAAAAATTATTTATTAAAAAATCTGCCATAAGTTCCATCAATTAATTTTTCAGCTCAGGTCTAAGCTTTTCAGTTTTGTGAAAAAATCTCTTATTACGATGATTCGTATCTTGATTATTAAAAGTTTCAGCTTATAATTATTTAACAAAAATTATTTATCAATATATCTTCTACAAGTTCTATTAATTAATTTTTCAGTTCCGGTGTCAGTTTTTCAGTTTTATGAAAAAGCTCTTATGTAAAGCATTCGATTAGTAATTTTTTATGTCGCTTATTAGAAGTTTAAAAGCAAAATTTTATTTAAAAAATTATTTATTAACAAGCTATGGACAAATTCCATTAATTAATTTTTCACTTCCGGTCCAAGCTTGTCAGTTTTTTGAAAAAGCTCTTATGTTACAATTCGATGAATACATTCGTATCTCGCTTATTAGAAGTTTAAGGTAAAATTCTTTTTATCAAAATTATTTATTAATAAATCCTATAGAAGTTCCATTAATTAATTTTTCAGTTCCGGTGTAAGTTTTTCAGTTTTGTGAAAAACATCTCTCGTTTATTGGATCTTTATAAAAATTATGAAATTAAATTATAAAATTATTTATTAACAAGCCATCAACATTATCTACAAGTTCCATTAATTAATTTTTCAGCTTTGGTGTAACTTTTTCAGTTTTGGGAAAAAGCTCTTATTGAACTATTAGATTATTATTTTTTAACTCGCTTACCAGAAGTTTAAGAACAAAATTTGATTTAAAAAAATTATTTATTAACATTTAGCAAGTTCAATTCATTAATTTTTTAGCTTCGACATAAGTTTTTCAGTTTTGTGATAAAACTCCTATATGAACCATTCGATTATCTCGCTTATTCGAAGTTTAAGAATAAAATTTGATTTAAAAATTTATTTATTAAGCTATCTACAAGTTTCATTAAATAATTTTTCAGTTTCGGTGTAACTTTTTCAGTTTTGTGAAAAAGCTCTTAACTATTTGATTAATATTTCTTATCTCGCTTATTAGAAGTTTAAGAAAAAAATTTGATATTAAAAAATAATTAATAACAAGCCATCTACAAGTTCCATTAATTAATTTCAGTTTCGGTGTAAGTTTTTCAGTTTTATAAAAAGCTTTTATGTGAACCATTCTCTTACTATTTTATTATCTCGCTTATTAACAGTTGAAGCACTAAATTTGATTTAAAAAAATTAATTATTAACAAGCCATCTACAAGGTCTATTAATTAATTTTTCAGTTTCGGTGTAAGTTTTTCAGTTTTGTGAAGAAGCTCTTATGTTACAATTCGATGAATACATTCGTATCTCGCTTATTAGAAGTTAAAGGTTAAATTTTTTTTTACAAAAATTATTATTAATAAATCCTCTAGAAGTTCATTAATTAATTATTCAATTTCGGTGTAAGTTTTTCAGTTTTGTGAAAAAGCTCTTACGTGAACCATTCGATTACCTACTAGTTTCTTTTCGCTTAATATCTCTCGCTTATAGAAGTTTAAGAACAAAATTTGATATAAAAAAATTATTTATTAACAAGCCCTCTACAAGTTCAATTAATTAATTTTTTAGTTTAGGTGTGTTTTTCAGTTTTCTGAACCTTTCCATTAATATGTTTTATCTTGCTTATTAGAAGTTTTAGAACAAAATTTTATTTGAAAAAAATATTTATTAACAAGTCATCTACAAGTTCAATTAATTAATTTTTTAGCTTCGACATCAGTTTTTCGGTTTTGTGAAAAAACTCGTATATGAACCATTGGATTATCTCGCTTATTAGAAGTTTAAGAACAAAATTTGATTAAAAAAAATTATTTATTACAAGTTCAA
The DNA here is from genome assembly GCA_963924605.1 of Malthinus seriepunctatus. Lineage (NCBI taxonomy): Eukaryota > Metazoa > Arthropoda > Insecta > Coleoptera > Cantharidae > Malthinus > Malthinus seriepunctatus. The sequence continues at coordinate 3,895,750 of OZ004605.1, forward strand.
TTAATTAATTTTTTAGTTTAGGTGTAAGTTTTTCAGTTTGTTTAACCTGAGTTAAAAGTTTAACCATTTTTGTAAAAAGAATTTTATAAAATCTAATTTTTTTGCGAAAGGTAACGGATTAAATTTTTCTTGTTGTTTTAAATATAAGATGACTTCTTGTTAAAAAGAGCTTATAAAAGATTTATAAATCATTTCACTTATTTTAGCACTTAAAGGAAAATTGTGTTAACAAAACTTAATAAATAATAAAATATCTACGACTTTTGTTTACAACAGCAACAGCTTTTTTGTGAAAATTTCTAACTTTTAACAGATGCTTTTCTTCCTTTTTAAGTTTTTATTTCATTTATTTGTGGAATTCATTATGAACAAATTAATTTACATTTGAACATTTTTCAGATTCCTTTTTAGAAAAGTTTTAATATTAACAAAAGTGTTAATTCACGATCAATTAAATAGAGGAATTTTTTAAAAAATAAAGTGGGAAAGTTTATAACAAAAATTTCCATTTAAAAATTGCTTAAACTAGAATTTTATTATAATAATTTTGAAATTTTAGTTTTGTTTGCAAAAAGGTTTTAATGTACCTAATGTTTTGTTTCTGAAAATACCTCTTTTTGTTTTTAATAATAAAAAAATTCATAACTTGGTTATTTATAGAGGTTGCGAAATAATATTAAATTATATCTAAGATGTTTAAGGCAATATTGTTTATGAGAAACAAAAATAGTTGTTTTGTGCTGAAATGTGTCACTTAATAAAAACTTAAGGTTTTTAAAAGCAGGGAGAAAAATAAAACATTCATTACCATTACGTTGAAAAAACTTTTTCATTTTTCAAAATAAAAGGGATTCTTTAAATCTTTCCATTAACTGTTTGTGTGTTTTTTCTCAACTTTCGGACAAACGATCACCAGTTGTAAACTTTAGGAGTTGTAACCTCTGCTTCGGTTTTGTGCTACTTTATGGACAACTTTGATTATGTTCGCAAAAAAAATAGCTAAACTTTCACTTTTATTCAATAAGAACACCCATGTGTCATAATATGACTTTTGATTGATTTCATTTTGATTTTTGAACTATTAATTGAACTTTTATGTGCAAGTATAGAGGTGGTATGTTTTCCACGAAAAATAGGTTTTCCTTTTTTTTAGCTTTTATAAGGGACATACTAAAAGAGAAGAGGCGCTGAAAATGAGCTTTTTATCAATACGTCGAGAAGCCCTTTCTGGAGCAATCTTCATGAGCTTTCGTCGAACTCGCCGAGACAATACAAATGTGCTTGAGATAGTAATTTGGTAGAAGGCGCCCTCAAGCGTAAAAGTACAGTACATAGATTTACGCAAACCGATATTTAAAAATTTTATTTTTTGTGGAATAAAGTGAAAATATAAACAAATTACTCAAGTCGAAGAAGAAAATTAGTTTTATGAAAGAACAATTTTGAAGACCTAATTGAGCTTTTTCTCAATGCTTTAATTTACTTTTGATTGTAGATAAAAAGTTATTATGATTACAAAGGGGTAAACGACACAATGAAAATTTAACAAAGAAGTGTTGATATAATATAATTATATAAGAGGAATTGATTAGAAAGCGTGCGTTATTTTTTTTTTTAATTAAAAACTAATTTTAATGAACATTATAATTAAAATCAAATGAGTTTCTCTAAGTCTCAAATTTCTAGTTTTAATATAAAGCTTACATTGTCTTCATTGAAAAGAGGCATTGAAGTTACAACAAACAATGAAAATTGCCAGCTTGGATTTTCCGATTTTCCGAAAAAGCTATCAATACTGTCTAATAGGTACAGTTACGCCTGAACTCGTTTTCAGTATAATTTTTTTTTGATCAATTTTACTTTTATTCCAGTTGACCTAAACTTAACAATTTATGTTTAACTTCTCCTTTGTTTCCGTAATAAAATTTTTTTTAAACTTTTCAAGAAAAGTTAATTAAAATAGTAATGAACTTTTAACAGCTTTAAACTCTAAATAACAATTCGAAATTTCATCAGTTTGTTTTGTCACTTTAGTATAGGGTTTGTTACGTATCATTGCGCCTGTGGCAAATCGATTTTACTTTCATCCTCGTATCTGAAGTCAATTGACCTTTTTATTGAATGGGTCATAGTGCTAAAAGCAAACTTGCGCTTTTATAAAATATTTTCATAAAATAATAAATATATTAAACAAAAAAAATTGTTCTTCCCACAGCTCCATGACTTGACAACATTTCCACTTCGTTCGTGTTGATTAGAATCATATTTGTTGGAAATAATTGACACCAACAAGTTGTTTGAAGTTTCTATAGTTCCAAAACAAACAAATTTGGCGCCAATATTCTTTTACCTTTTTCCAACCTTCCAATTAGAAATTTTTTTTCTTAAACTTCCTTACCAATTCCAATAACTCATAATGAAAATCGCTTTTATTCTTCGACAAATTCGAATTCCTCTTTTGGACCTTTATAGCACCACACTTGAGCTTACTAAAGGTTTATTCCTTTAGATCAAATCCTTAGTCCTCCCTCTCAGCTTAGAATAAGCAATTAGATGAGAAGGGGTTCTCCTAATCAGATTTCTAGTTTTCCTCAGATCAAAATAGTTCTAAGAGAATGATGAATTAGTTATGAAGAGACCAGAGAAGACGGGGCTGATCTTATCAGATATCTAGTCCTCTCCTTCAGATCAAAATAGTCCTAAAGGGACAACATAATATAAGAGTCGGTTTATTTCATCAGATTTATAATTCTATACCTTAGATCAAAATAGTCTTAAGAGAATGATCAATTAGTTCTGAAAAAAAACAGATAAGAGGGGCTCATCTGAGCAGATCTCTAGTCTCTCTCAGATCAATTAGTGCAGAAAGGACAAGATAAGAGGGGATTTATCTCATTAGATCTCTAATCCTCTACCTCAAATCAAAATAGTCTTGATAGAATGATCAATTAGTCCTGAAGAGACCAGAGAAGACGGGGCTCATCTTATCAGATATCTAGTCATCTCCTTCAGATCAAAATAGTACTAAAGGGACAACATAATTATAAGAGTGGGTTTATTTCATCAGATTTCTAATTCTATACCTCAGATCAAAATAGTCTTAAGAGAATGATCAATTAGTTCTGAAAAAAACAGATAAGAGGGGCTCATCTGATCAGATCTCTAGTCCTCTCTCTCAGATCAATTAGTGCAGAAAGGACAAGATAAGAGGGGATTTATCTCATTAGATCTCTAATCCTCTACCTCAAATCAAAATAGTCTTGACAGAATGATCAATTAGTCCTGCAGAGACCTGATAAAGAGGGCCCATCTCTTCAGATCTCTAGACCTCTTTCTCAGATCAAAATAATCTTAAGAGAATGATCATTTAGTCCTAAACGGACAACATAAGAGGGAGTTTATCGCATCAGATCTCTAGTTCTATACCTTAGTTCAGAAGCGTTTCAAGAGAAAAATGAATTAGTTCAAAAGGGACAACATAAGGGGGAGTTTATTTCATCAGATCTCTAATCCTCTATATCAATTAAAAATAGTCTTGACAGATTGATCAATTAGACTTAGGGAAATCTGATAAGAGGGACTGATCTCATCAGATCTGCAGTCTTCTTCCTCAGATCAAAATCATCCTATGAGAAAGATCAATTAGTCCTAAACGGACAAGATAAGGGGGAGTTTATCTCATCAGATCTCTAATCCTCTATATCAATTAAAAATAGTCTTGACAGATTGATCAATTAGACTTGGGGAGATCTGATAAGAGGGTCTCATCTCATCAGATCTGTAGTCTTCTTCCTCAGATCAAAATCATCCTATGAGAAAGATCAATTAGTCCTAAACGGACAACATAAGGGGGGTTTATCTCATCAGATCTGTAGTTCTATACCTTAGTTCAGAAGCGTTCCAAGAGAAAAATGAATTAGTTCAAAAGGGACAAGATAAGAGGGAGTTTATCTCATCAGATCTCTAATCTTCTATATTAATTAAAAATAGTCTTGACAGATTGATCAATTAGACTTGGGGAGATCTGATAAGAGGGACTCATCTCATCAGATCTCTAGTCTTCATCCTCAGATCAAAATCATCCTATGAGAATGATCAATTAGTCCTAAACGGACAAGATAAGGGGGAGTTTATCTCATCAGATCTCTAATCCTCTATATCAATTAAAAATAGTCTTGACAGATTGATCAATTAGACTTGGGGAGATCTGATAAGAGGGTCTCATCTCATCAGATCTGTAGTCTTCTTCCTCAGATCAAAATCATCCTATGAGGAAGATCATTAGTCCTAAACGGACAACATAAGGGGGGTTTATCTCATCAGATCTGTAGTTCTATACCTTTGTTCAGAAGCGTTCCAAGAGAAAAATGAATTAGTTCAAAAGGGACAAGATAAGAGGGAGTTTATCTCATCAGATCTCTAATCTTCTATATTAATTAAAAATAGTCTTGACAGATTGATCAATTAGACTTGGGGAGATCTGATAAGAGGGACTCATCTCATCAGATCTCTAGTCTTCTTCCTCAGATCAAAATAATCCTATGAGAAAGATCAATTAGTCCTAAACGGACAAGATAAGGGGGAGTTTATCTCATCAGATCTCTAATCCTCTATATCAATTAAAAATAGTCTTGACAGATTGATCAATTAGACTTGGGGAGATCTGATAAGAGGGTCTCATCTCATCAGATCTCTAGTCTTCATCCTCAGATCAAAATCATCCTATGAGGAAGATCATTAGTCCTAAACGGACAACATAAGGGGGGTTTATCTCATCAGATCTGTAGTTCTATACCTTTGTTCAGAAGCGTTCCAAGAGAAAAATGAATTAGTTCAAAAGGGACAAGATAAGAGGGAGTTTATCTCATCAGATCTCTAATCTTCTATATTAATTAAAAATAGTCTTGACAGATTGATCAATTAGACTTGGGGAGATCTGATAAGAGGGACTCATCTCATCAGATCTCTAGTCTTCTTCCTCAGATCAAAATAATCCTATGAGAAAGATCAATTAGTCCTAAACGGACAAGATAAGGGGGAGTTTATCTCATCAGATCTCTAATCCTCTATATCAATTAAAAATAGTCTTGACAGATTGATCAATTAGACTTGGGGAGATCTGATAAGAGGGTCTCATCTCATCAGATCTCTAGTCTTCATCCTCAGATCAAAATCATCCTATGAGAAAGATCAATTAGTCCTAAACGGACAAGATAAGGGGGAGTTTATCTCATCAGATCTCTAATCCTCTATATCAATTAAAAATAGTCTTGACAGATTGATCAATTAGACTTGGGGAGATCTGATAAGAGGGTCTCATCTCATCAGATCTGTAGTCTTCTTCCTCAGATCAAAATCATCCTATGAGGAAGATCAATTAGTCCTAAACGGACAACATAAGGGGGGTTTATCTCATCAGATCTGTAGTTCTATACCTTTGTTCAGAAGCGTTCCAAGAGAAAAATGAATTAGTTCAAAAGGGACAAGATAAGAGGGAGTTTATCTCATCAGATCTCTAATCTTCTATATTAATTAAAAATAGTCTTGACAGATTGATCAATTAGACTTGGGGAGATCTGATAAGAGGGACTCATCTCATCAGATCTCTAGTCTTCTTCCTCAGATCAAAATAATCCTATGAGAAAGATCAATTAGTCCTAAACGGACAAGATAAGGGGGAGTTTATCTCATCAGATCTCTAATCCTCTATATCAATTAAAAATAGTCTTGACAGATTGATCAATTAGACTTGGGGAGATCTGATAAGAGGGTCTCATCTCATCAGATCTCTAGTCTTCATCCTCAGATCAAAATCATCCTATGAGAAAGATCAATTAGTCCTAAACGGACAAGATAAGGGGGAGTTTATCTCATCAGATCTCTAATCCTCAATATCAATTAAAAATAGTCTTGACAGATTGATCAATTAGACTTGGGGAGATCTGATAAGAGGGTCTCATCTCATCAGATCTGTAGTCTTCTTCCTCAGATCAAAATCATCCTATGAGGAAGATCAATTAGTCCTAAACGGACAACATAAGGGGGGTTTATCTCATCAGATCTGTAGTTCTATACCTTTGTTCAGAAGCGTTCCAAGAGAAAAATGAATTAGTTCAAAAGGGACAAGATAAGAGGGAGTTTATCTCATCAGATCTCTAATCTTCTATATTAATTAAAAATAGTCTTGACAGATTGATCAATTAGACTTGGGGAGATCTGATAAGAGGGACTCATCTCATCAGATCTCTAGTCTTCTTCCTCAGATCAAAATAATCCTAGTAGAAAGATCAATTAGTCCTAAACGGACAAGATAAGGGGGAGTTTATCTCATCAGATCTCTAATCCTCTATATCAATTAAAAATAGTCTTGACAGATTGATCAATTAGACTTGGGGAGTTCTGATAAGAGGGTCTCATCTCATCAGATCTGTAGTCTTCTTCCTCAGATCAAAATCATCCTATGAGAAAGATTAATTAGTCCTAAACGGACAACATAAGGGGGGTTTATCTCATCAGATCTGTAGTTCTATACCTTAGTTCAGAAGCGTTCCAAGAGAAAAATGAATTAGTTCAAAAGGGACAAGATAAGAGGGAGTTTATCTCATCAGATCTCTAATCTTCTATATTAATTAAAAATAGTCTTGACAGATTGATCAATTAGACTTGGGGAGATCTGATAAGAGGGACTCATCTCATCAGATCTCTAGTCTTCTTCCTCAGATCAAAATCATCCTATGAGAAAGATCAATTAGTCCTAAACGGACAAGATAAGGGGGAGTTTATCTCATCAGATCTCTAATCCTCTATATCAATTAAAAATAGTCTTGACAGATTGATCAATTAGACATGGGGAGATCTGATAAGAGGGACTCATCTCATCAGATCTCTAGTCTTCTTCCTCAGATCAAAATCATCCTATGAGAAAGATCAATTAGTCCTAAACGGACAACATAAGGGGGGGTTATCTCATCAGATCTCTAGTTCTATACCTTAGTTCAGAAGCGTTTCATGAGAAAAATGAATTAGTTCAAAAGGGACAAGATAAGAGGGAGTTTAGGTCATTCATCAGATCTCTAAATCCTCTATATCAATTAAAAATAGTCTTGACAGATTGATCAATTAGACTTGGGGAGATCTGATAAGAGGGACTCATCTCATCAGGTCTCTAGAGTCTTCTTCCTCAGATGAAAATTATCTTAGGAGAAAGATCAATTAGTCCTAAAAGGACAAAATAAGAGGGGTTTATCTTATCAGATCTCTAATCGTCGAACTCAATTAACAATAGTCTTGCCAAAATGATCAATTAGTCCTAGATAGATCTGATAACAGGGGCTTATCTCATCAGATCTTTAGTCTTCTCTCTCAGATCAAAATAGTCATAAGGAAAAGATCAATTACTCTTAAAATAACAACGTAAGAGGTTTAGCTAATCAGATATTTAGTTCTATACCTCAGATCAAAAAAGTCTTGACTCTGATCTCATCAGATCTCCTGTCCTCTTCCTCAGATTAAAATTGTCCTGAAAGAGACATAAATTTAGTCCTGGATAAAAAGAAATTGATCTCATGAGGTCGAGTTCTCTCCTTAGATCGTAAAGTCGTGCAGAAACGAGAGGCGTTACTAATTAGCGATAAATAGTTACGTAACGTATCCAGATAAGGGTCATCGCAAACGAAACGTTTGTGTAGATTTGTACGGATTAGAGGCAGTCGATCTTTCAGCCTCTCGATCTGCAGGTTTGCCTTTTAGCAATTTAATAATCAAAATGTGGTTCTGTTGGTGTGTCTGTCAGTCCGTTAGTCAATTTCTGTGTTAATATGTGACAGTGTGTTTATCTACCTGTCTGTCGTTTAATGTGTTCCGGATTATATGAATAAAACAAAGCTCTATAATGTCGGGCAATTAGGTTGCATACAAATGAATTAACGTGTATGATACCGTTTAAATATGTTGAGTAAAGTACGCTAATAAATATATTTGAATAATAAATATGTAAATAATGCGTTATAATATGTACTTATATCAAAATCTAAACAATTAAATTAGCTATAAATGAAATTTAAGCCGATTTAATTCATTTATTTATTACAAAGTTATAACAAATTTTGTGTTAAATCAACGCTTTCATTCATATATCGACCTTTGATATTGGAGATCCCCTGGGGGTAAAATCGTTATGACTGTACCAAAATTTAGTTAACAAACTAGACAAAATGTAAAAAATAAAATAGAGAAACATATTTTTTTAAATAAAAATCAAAATATGCCCTTAGGCTACTTCCATTTACTATCTATCACTATCTAATGCGGTCACTGTTTATAAAAGGAAAAACCGTCTTGTTGTTAAATAAATGAAGCTATTAAGTTAAGTACATATTCAAATTTAGTATAGAGCTTATGTATATAAAGTTTTCATAGTTGGATTCTAGCACGAGAGTTCATTAAAACATTAAATTCGTTAGCAAAAAATATCTTTCTTATTGACACATTTGGGTAATTACTCTATTATTTAGAAAATTATTATAATTATCAGCATTTAAAAATACACAACACGTACTGAGTGATTAATTTTCCAACTATTAGCTACCAATAAGCACTTTTTTTTTTTTTTTTTTTTTTTGCTTTAAGGAGGACCTGTAACGGCCCGTTAACAGCCTATCCAAAACCAAATTTTAAAGTTTTTAAAACCAAATTCTATCAAAGGGTACTTAAATCAAATAAAAAATTTAGTACTGAGTACGAAAAGGTTAAATGGTGGTACTCGGAGTAGTATTGTTCGATCGACAGGGTGTATAAAAAAATTCTTTTTATGGGATAGAAATGAAATAAGATATTTTCTTAGCTTATTAAAACCAACACTCGACAACTAAATGCTTTCATTCGTTTTAGCCAACTAACATTTGAAAAGACGTAAAGAGAATACGTAATGAAATCTCTACCTTTTACAGTTGTAAAGAAGAAAAAAAAAATTTAACGTACAAAATTGTTCGATTATTAGTTAAGGCGAAAGTTGTTTTTTTTATATAAAAATAAAAAAAATGAGAATCGTAATAAAATTTATAACTTCATTCAAATTGGCAATAAAAAGAATATTTTAAATTGTGTAATCTTAACACTCAATTTAAAATTGTAGATGTACTTTGTATACATAAAACGTCTTCATAAAATTGTTCAGTTAGTAATTTAAAAAGTAGCTTTTTCGGCATTAGAATTTTCAACGTATCACAATTTCCCATTTGACCCTTGGATAATCTGGCCGCGTTCAATCTTCCGAACTCCTAACTAGTTTTTAATGTAAGTAATGACTTCCGGAACACGGAAAGGTGGAGGATTTTACGGTTTTTGTCCTGATTTTTCCCAAATTACTCTGAAAACTTGAATGTATATTAGCGGGAGTTATGGGCTATTTCGTTTTTGTAGCGGGCTAGCTTTATAAACTAAATGGGTTTTGTATTTATATACCCAAACACTAATAAAAACCTTTTTTTAAACATTAAACTTGCTCGCGTTTATCTACAATAATTAAAAAATATAAAATACTCATCTAATAAACTAATTTTCTTTTTATATAATTAATTTTAAAATATTTTATCACGCACTCTATTATATAAACATTCATTAGGGTAACATTATCGACGTCCTACTTGTTGAATATATCATGTAAATCGTAACTAACACTTAAAAAGTGTTAGCAAGGGGCGATTGTGCTAGTGATATATCACCCCTTCCAGCTTACGTCTAACTCAACTATTACTCTATAAATCGGCGACACTAAAATTTTTCTTTACTCATAACCACAAAAATTCGAAACCTCCAAAAAACGCTTGTCCACTTAGATTCCTAATAAGTCAGCCTCCTTTAATAACAAAAAAACGCGCCACCACTGCACATAACACCAAGCAAAAATAGCGATTGCTTAACAATTTACGCCATTCCAAATCCTCATTTTACTCTCACTTTAGATTGGAAAGTGAGATAACTGGTTTTTTATTTTAACGATAATCCGGTCAAGACGTTTAAGGGTTGAAGATTTATCGATTGATGACCAATTTTAAACCCGCCAAATTTTAATTAAACCACTAAAAAAAAAGGGTTTTTATTTATTAGCAATAAAATAATATTAAACTTCATTCAAACACTAACATTTCGCTCTATAGTAGACTAGAGGTGACTGTCATATTCCACAATATGACATAGAATGATAACTAACGTTTCCTCTACCAACTACATATTGGAAGATTGCCAATAGTTCCTTATTATTTCACCCTATTTCCACTACTTCCCTTTCATAAATTGTAGTCAGACGTTGCTTTTCCCAAAGCTAGTTACGTAATACAATAGCACGTAGTTGCAAGTGTAATTTTCAAAATTAGGTGGCCGTTATCTTTCCAACTACCTCAAAATACATTATACTCGGACAATAACGTCAATTTTACGCCCGCTCGTGTTAACCTACGGATGTAAAAGCACCTCAAATCAAATTTACGTGTCGAGAAAATAATTGGAAAATGAACAAGAGCAAATGATCAAGATGCGTCGTGCAAACCACAAGCAATTGTAACATATGGTTTGGAAGATTTCCAAACTTTTTAAGAACTCGACGCATGTCAACGCCTATAAAAGTAATTCATGGTGATGACAAGGTAGCAGTTAGTGTCTGTTGATGGAAAACTAAAACACCTTAGAGAATGCTAATAATAATAAATACGGCATTTTTATTTTCTCTCACACACCTACCCCATTTTGTTTTACACAATAAAAATTTTACTGACGTCCGAAAATATTTATTCCTAAACATGACAAATATTCTAAAGCGTGCTAGCTTTTACAATTAAAGTAGAAGAATTACGATACGCCATCAAAATATTTCAATTTATTATTTATGAATCTTACCCGCTCGAATGCTTCCGTGACCTCTTTGAAAATGACACTGACCCGCACGAGGGGCTTTACGACCTCCGTTAATAAAATCACGAGTACGGCAGTCTGAGACAATTATGACTTGTGAGATGTTATCAAAATTTTGTTTATGAATTTTCCCTCCATATGACTCTTTTCCGAGGCCCACTTGAAAACAGCTGTAATCAACATGGAGGCCGTGTAGCCCCCGTTGAGAAACTGTGGCTAAGACGTCGATTACGAGAAGTCATCAAAATTGATATTTCCGGCTTGCAAGTTATATGGTACTTTTCCGTACCCTCTTGAAAATGGCTGTGACCCATGGCGGGGGCCGCACGGTCCCCGTTGAGAGACTCTGACTAAAACAGTCGGAAACACAATTACCAGATGTTTTCAAAATTTTGTCTCCGAATTTTCTACCCTCAAGAGTCGTATGACTCGTTTCCAGGACCCAATTGAAAACAGCTGTAACTCCCATTGAAGTGTTACAGCCCTGTTGAAAAACAGTGATTAAAACGTAGATTACGATACGTCATCAAAGTATTTTAGAATGTCGTTTATTAAAATTTCCTGCTTTAGAGCTCTATGGCACTTTTCCATACCCATACGAGGGACCGTACGACCTCGTTGAGAAACTTTAGCTAAGACAGTCAGAGACACAATTACGAGATGTTATAAATATTTTGTATACGAATTTCGCCTTTAAAATCTGTATAACCCTATCCGTAACCCAATTGAAAATGGCCGTAACTCACATGGGGGCCGGGCCTGTATGGCCCCCGTTAAGAAACTGTGACTAAGACGTCGATTACGGGACGTCATAAAAATATTTTAAAATGTTATTTATTAATTTTATTGCTTCAAAGCTGTATGGCGCTTTACCATGCTCCCTTAAAAATGGCTGTGACCCATAAGGGAGGCGTACGGTCCCCGCTGACTAATACTAAGACAGTCTGAGACACAATTACGAGATTTTGTCAAAATATTGTTTACGGATTTTTCCCCCTTAAAAGCTGTGTGACTTTTTTCAGGGACCCAATTGTAAATGGGTGTAACCCACATGGGGACTGTATGGCCCCCGTTAAGAAACTGTGACTAAGACGTCGATTACGGGACGTCATAAAAATATTTTAAAATGTTATTTATTAATTTTTCCGCTTCAAAGCTATATGGCGCTTTACCATGCTCCCTTAAAAATGGCTGTGACCCATAAGGGAGGCGTAAGGTCCCCGCTGACTAATACTAAGACAGTCTGAGACACAATTACGAGATTTTGTCAAAATATTGTTTACTGATTTTTCCCCCTTAAAAGCTGTGTAACTTTTTTCTGAGACCCAATTGTAAATGGATGTAACCCACATGGGGACTGTATGCCTCCCAGTGAGAAACTGTGGCTAAGAAGTCGATTACAAGACGTCATAAAAATATTTATTAATTTTCCCGCTTCAAAGCTGTATGGCGCTTTACCATGCTCCCTTAAAAATGGCTGTGGCCCATAAGGGAGGCGTACGGTCCCCGCTGACTAATACTAAGACAGTCTGAGACACAATTACGAGATTTTGTCAAAATATTGTTTACTGATTTTTCCCCCTTAAAAGCTGTGTAACTTTTTTCTGAGACGCAATTGTAAATGGATGTAACCCACATGGGGACTGTATGCCTCCCAGTGAGAAACTGTGGCTAAGAAGTCGATTACAAGACGTCATAAAAATATTTATTAATTTTCCCGCTTCAAAGCTGTATGGCGCTTTACCATGCTCCCTTAAAAATGGCTGTGGCCCATAAGGGAGGCGTACGGTCCCCGCTGACTAATACTAAGACAGTCTGAGACACAATTACGAGATTTTGTCAAAATTATGTTTACTGATTTTTCCCCCTTAAAAGCTGTGTAACTTTTTTCTGAGACCCAATTGTAAATGGATGTAACCCACATGGGGACTGTATGCCTCCCAGTGAGAAACTGTGGCTAAGAAGTCGATTACAAGACGTCATAAAAATATTTATTAATTTTTCCGCTTCAAAGCTATATGGCGCTTTACCATGCTCCCTTAAAAATGGCTGTGACCCATAAGGGAGGCGTAAGGTCCCCGCTGACTAATACTAAGACAGTCTGAGACACAATTACGAGATTTTGTCAAAATTATGTTTACTGATTTTTCCCCCTTAAAAGCTGTGTAACTTTTTTCTGAGACCCAATTGTAAATGGATGTAACCCACATGGGGACTGTATGCCTCCCAGTGAGAAACTGTGGCTAAGAAGTCGATTACAAGACGTCATAAAAATATTTATTAATTTTTCCGCTTCAAAGCTATATGGCGCTTTACCATGCTCCCTTAAAAATGGCTGTGACCCATAAGGGAGGCGTAAGGTCCCCGCTGACTAATACTAAGACAGTCTGAGACACAATTACGAGATTTTGTCAAAATATTGTTTACTGATTTTTCCCCCTTAAAAGCTGTGTAACTTTTTTCTGAGACCCAATTGTAAATGGATGTAACCCACATGGGGACTGTATGCCTCCCAGTGAGAAACTGTGGCTAAGAAGTCGATTACAAGACGTCATAAAAATATTTATTAATTTTCCCGCTTCAAAGCTGTATGGCGCTTTACCATGCTCCCTTAAAAATGGCTGTGGCCCATAAGGGAGGCGTACGGTCCCCGCTGACTAATACTAAGACAGTCTGAGACACAATTACGAGATTTTGTCAAAATATTGTTTACTGATTTTTCCCCCTTAAAAGCTGTGTGACTTTTTTCAGGGACCCAATTGTAAATGGATGTAACCCACATGGGGACTGTATGCCCCCCAGTGAGAAACTGTGGCTAAGAAGTCGATTACAAGACGTCATAAAAATATTTATTAATTTTTCCGCTTCAAAGCTATATGGCGCTTTACCATGCTCCCTTAAAAATGGCTGTGACCCATAAGGGAGGCGTAAGGTCCCCGCTGACTAATACTAAGACAGTCTGAGACACAATTACGAGATTTTGTCAAAATATTGTTTACTGATTTTTCCCCCTTAAAAGCTGTGTAACTTTTTTCTGAGACCCAATTGTAAATGGATGTAACCCACATGGGGACTGTATGCCTCCCAGTGAGAAACTGTGGCTAAGAAGTCGATTACAAGACGTCATAAAAATATTTATTAATTTTCCCGCTTCAAAGCTGTATGGCGCTTTACCATGCTCCCTTAAAAATGGCTGTGGCCCATAAGGGAGGCGTACGGTCCCCGCTGACTAATACTAAGACAGTCTGAGACACAATTACGAGATTTTGTCAAAATATTGTTTACGGATTTTACCCCCTTAAAAGCTGTGTGACTTTTTTCTGGGACCCAATTGTAAATGGATGTAACCCACATGGGGACTGTATGCCTCCCAGTGAGAAACTGTGGCTAAGAAGTCGATTACGGGACGTCATAAAAATATTTATTAATTTTCCCGCTTCAAAGCTGTATGCCGCTTTACCATGCTCACTTAAAAATGGCTGTGACCCATCAGGTGGGCGTACGGTCCCCGCTGACTAATACTAAGACAGTCTGAGACACAATTGCGAGATGTTGGTAAAATATTGTTTACGGATTTTCCCCCCTTAAAAAGCTGTGTGACTTTTTTCAGGGACCTAATTGTAAATGGATGTAACCCGCATGGGGACCGCATGCCTCCCAGTGAGAAACTGTGACTAAGACGTCGATAACAAGACGTCATAAAAATATTTATTAATTTTTCCGCTTCAAAGCTGTATGGCGCTTTACCATGCTCACTTAAAAATGGCTGTGACCCATCAGGTGGGCGTACGGTCCCCGCTGACTAATACTAAGACAGTCTGAGACACAATTGCGAGATTTTGGCAAAATATTGTTTACGGATTTTCCCCCCTTAAAAAGCTGTGTGACTTTTTTCAGGGACCCAATTGTAAATGGATGTAACCCGCATGGGGACCGTATGCCTCGCAGTGAGAAACTGTTACTAAGACGTCGATAACAAGACGTCATAAAAATATTTATTAATTTTCCCGCTTCAAAGCTATATGGCGCTTTACCATGCTCTCTTAAAAATGGCTGTGACCCATAAGGGAGGCGTACGGTCCCCGCTGACTAATACTAAGACAGTCTGAAACACAATTACGAAATTTTATCAAAATTTTGTTTACGGATTTTCCCTCCTTAAAGCTTTTAAGAGCGGAATGCCTCTTTTCCGGGACCGAATTGAAAATAATTGTAACCCACGTGGGGACCGTAGGGCCCCCATCGAGAAAATTTCATTCTAAAAACGGAAATGTTAAGGTTGATTCATATAGATGGTTTGAAGCTAAATACAAAAAAAATAACGCACCTGCGTGTAAGGTACGATTTCACCCTTAAAAATGGGGTAAAAGAGTGAAGATCGCTGTTATTTTTCTCTGTTTTTTGGCCTTTTTTTGAAAACTAATTATTGTAGGGCTAATATTGTGTTTGGATATTGTTGCTGACACCGATATACGTATCGATTCACGCCGGTTTGATAACATTAATAACACAACCCCATTTCGGGTTTAAAAATGCTTAATTATGGTTAAAATCAGTTTAAGCTTGATAGGGGTGGTCTTAATTAACCTACAAAAACGTGGTTGGGGTTAGATGCTTCCTATAGCTTCAAAGAACAAGAATAGACCGTAATATTACCGAATATTTACAGCCCAGAGCAGAAAATAGCTGGGGTCTGTTCGGACCCCTGTTTATGAAATTTTTTGAACGCGGTACTACGAAGATTAAGGTGTTAAAGGTTATTTTCGTTAGTTAAAATAGAACGTTTTAAGTAGATTGTGTGCACAATAATAATAACCTCAAATATTCAACGTTTACAATTTGAGTTAATACATTGTGGAAAGTGTGCACCACATAGTGTAACGTAATGTGTGTAATTTTGAGGTTGTTAGCATATTTAATAGAACAAAACGTATTTAAATAAGGAAAAAAATAATAGATGGCTATTTAAATATGAAATATTATAATCGATTATAATTAATTAGAAACGATAATAAATCAACAAATAATTTGATTATTATATCGACATTCTGCCTTATCGGTTTAATATATCCTGTCATTTGATTGACGTCAAATAACCAAAGACATTATAGGTAATAAAATGGCCTTTATTAATCGTTATTAATAATAAATACTATAGGTTTTCGCTTATAAATTTTTGTTATTAAATTAACTTTTAGCACACAATTTATGGTTTTAGCGTACTTATATTTGACTAAAAGTAAATTTTGTTGTAAAGACACGTTATAGTTTACGTTTCATCAAAGTTAGTGTAAGCCCGAATCTGTAAATTTGTTAGTGAATTATATCGTTACTATAAAGTAATTGCACGTTTCTAACTAATGACCACGCAAACTAATCGTACTGCCGGCATTTCAAGCAAATGTATTCAGATTACCGATAAGCATTGCTCCCAATTTAGCTAAGTAAACTTTTCACTTCCTCAAATTGGTCTTCTCTAAATGTTCAAAATTGATGAAGCTTATTCAATCGTTTTTAATCGACTTTTCATAATTTTAAAACCCTCACATTAATTTTCTCTTTATAATACCAAAAATTATTCGTTACGTTTAATGCACTCTTACGCTTACAAAAGTCAATTTAAAAAAAAATGTAAAAACATTTTTCTCATAATTGAAAATACAATATACAACGCTTAGCAAGGCATTTTCTATTTTATATGCGCATGCAATTTGTATATTTAAATTGCAACTATTATTTAACTGGCGGTATGTTATTATCAACAACATTCTATGAATATTAAAATTATTAGTCCTAATAAGAATTAAAATATATAAAACATAACCATAAGTATGATTTTCCTTTTAAAATAATCAAAAAGTTAATTTACTAATTGTACGTAAGCTTTGTTGTATAATCACCGAGTTAAAATTAATCAAAACCGGTCTAAATTAAACCAAACATTTTTTTACATTAAAAAAAAGTTTTTTATAAAAAACAATTTCTGTTTACATTATTTATAAAACAAAAATATTTTGAAGAAAAATAGCTTGAGGTAACTACAGTTACTTTCGTTCAAAAAATATTTACTAAATATTCCTCCTTTATAAAGCTCCGTTTTGAGTTTATTATGGCTAACGAAGAAATATATTATGTATTAATAAATAAATATTATTTATCCAAGTAATGAACTTCAAATGAGATGTACAACTCGTAAATTACACATCAATACAAAACCAATATTTACCGACAAAAATAATTTAGGTCTAAAGCTAAAACTCCCCTAATAGTCTTAGGCCAGTCATTTGGTGCTTAGATATGAGTTAGGGCCGTTTTAGATGGACTAAGTATCGTACTAACTGTTAGTAACTGAATCAACTCAAGAAGCAAAAGCACGGGAATGTAAGGTTTAACGTCGTCAGTAGAAATTTTGACGCACGATCGTAGACGACGTTAAAGCTTAGATTCCGTTGCTTGCTCCTTGAGTTGATTCAGTGCTAACAAGTTAGTACCATACTTAGTCCATCTAAAACGGGCCTTAAACTGGAAAGTTTAGCGGAAGTTTTGAAAATTGTTAATCTTATAGATTTTGAGGTGCTCTTTCCAAATTTTCATTTTGCCACCTCGTACGGGCATGAGAAATGGCACCTTTTTGGAGAAAATGGCACAAGAAGCTGATTTATCGCAAATACCTCCTTACCGGTTAAATTTTTAACAAAAATAGTTATTAATATTATTCTTCAGGAAATTTTTAACAATTTATGTCTGATTGACTTTTTTCCTCAGACGAGTAGTTTCGGCGTACGAGTACCGCGAATTTAACCGCATCACTTGCTCATTTCTACACCACATTGAGGTAGAGTTATGGCGCGTTTTTTTTTCTGGTGGTATATCCCAGTAGGTCTAAAGCACCTCTTGCACTTACTATTTAATTTAGCACATCTTCTTACGCTTTGACGGGTTTAGCAGGTTTCTCGATGTTGGTTGTAGCTTTTTTGTTCTATAGAATCCACTTCCGTTTCGTCTTGAAATGTTGAAAGAATGTTTTCTGTCTCGTCCTCGTCATCGCTGTCCTGTACACTCTCTACATTGGAACACGCCTCATTATAATTTATACACATCGTTGAGCACTTTAACCCAGCCTTTCTGCATCCACATGCGCCTGGACATCCTTTTATGCATTTGCAAGAAATAAATTTTAATAAAGTTTCTGGAGCAGGAGGCTGGAGTGTGCTGACTGGAATGCGTCCGTTTATGTTTTTTTCCATTCCTAGTCCTCAGCGTTCTTTTTTACTATAGACCAGTGCTGGACTTGGTGAGACGCGTGGAATGAATGCTGCCTAGCTGCCGCTTCTGTTAGAGGTAGTGACGCGATATTAAATTTATTTTCGTACGCTGATTTCATAAAACACCGATACTTATAGTCATTAAGCGATAAATGTATGTAATAAAAATGCACCACCCTCACCCCCTCTGCTTACTTCAGGGGGTGGCAAATGTATAACTAAAATCTAGTTTGCAAGTTGCTCCACAGTTAATCTATATATGCATTTTCATGACATGTTGGGCATGCCTCTGCACAATTAAATTTTCAAATAATTTGAAAAAATCGGAGTGGGGTGACTTTTCATCAGCTTATCACTCAATGACCTTCACATTTTGTATAGTACAATTTATGCAATTCGCTCTGACAAAATATTTTCAATATTGTCCAATATTTAAAATTCACACTATAGCCGAGATATCTGCTGTGACATAATAAATCAAACACACTGTATATGTGTGCTCGTTTACACAATTAACTTTTTCAGAAGCATTGTACATCCCTAAAAGCAATAATAAGTCGTTTTTGAGAATACTTTTGTGATACAGTTTAAATATCTCCAAAGCTTTGGCTAATATAGAATTTGCTGCTCCTTAAGTCCCAGTAAATCAAAATAAGTTCTAGTTTTCAAAGCATAAATAATTTTTTTTAAATGTACAGTACTTTAAATTTAAGAGTCTTTTAAGAAAATCACAGTTTTTGCTACTTCTCAACAGTATTCAATACAAAAAGAAAACTTGAGATGATGAGTAAACTCCAATAAGTCCATCAAAAAGTAGACAAATTTTGCTGCAAAATGAGTGAGACTTACCGTTTTTGAGATAACAGCGAAAACCCCAAAAACGAGACCTTTTCCCGTCGTTACCCATACAGCTAGGGCTGGGAACTTTTAACATTTTTCTCTTCTAACTACTCTAAACACTCTTTTACATGTCCTCTATACCCTTTTTTTGTAGCGTTCGTTAACTGGGTCATAACTAAGGTCTAAAATTTGAGTCGTACTGTGTATGGAATAATTCTGTTGTTATACATCTTCTTTGATAGACACTTTAACTGTCTGACAGTGTGTTTGTGACTTGTCACGTCTGTAAATTTGCTCTTTGCAATTTAATTTAGTGTTGTAGGACTTTTGTTTTTGAATTCTTCAAAGGAGCTTTTAACGTTTTAACTTAACGTGGCAAAAAAATTTTATGTGGGCTTTTTTTAAATGAGATCTAACTTTTAATTTAATATTTTACCCTCAAATTGTACGCTCCCCCGAGGCTAAAGAACCCCTAGAAAATCTTTAATAGGGAAAACTTTTGATATAATGAAAATTGCCACAAATTAATAGGGGGTGACTTTGTGACAACTTGAAATCGTAATTTTGCTTGTCGAAATAAAAAATAAGTACGTAAAGAAGTGATAAACTAGGGTATTGATTGTAGTTGTGGTGACATTTAAAAAAAGTTAAACCACGCATAATTAAACTAATTCATTTTGATTCGTTAGTTAATTGTAAAAAATAAACATTATACGTAGTTGCCATAAATTTTAATTCCTTAATGAATTGTAACCACGGGAATTAATTAATTTTGTCTTTTTATTTTAAATTTTTGATTTAATTCTCTCGTTTTGAGTTAAAGTGAGTCAGTTCATTTATCGATTTTAACTATAAGATATGTACGAGATTCACGTTGCATTCGTTGATTAAAATCTAAAATTTAGTGTTCACCAGAAAGTTGCTCATATTTCTAGCTAAAAGCGAGTACTCCTTTTGAAATACTACTATGAACTTGTATTTGAATAGTTTGTTTGAAACTTTGATAAAATGGTAGGTAAAATGTTCATTTAAAAAGGGGAAAGTGGGGTGAAGAATATATTTTTTTATTTTATTTATCATATAGTACAGTCACGTGCATATCTTTTGGCCGCCCCGACAATACGTTAGCACGAATTGTGGGTGCAACCATCATAACACCAACACCAACACCGTTTGTTGATTTACTACTTGTTGGCAAATACAGTTACCCCTCAGTTTAAGTAGGGGGGTGTTATTGATGGTTGAACCCACAATTCGAGCTAGACGTATAGCCGGGGTGGCTAAAATATATGCACGTGACTGTACGTCGTGGTTTGGTTATCTTGAAAATCTTCTGTTACTACATAATGGCTACCGATCTATTCATTAAAAGTATTTTCTAAACCACATCACGCCCGGTTAAACCGGAATTAACACCAACTTTTTTATTTTAAATAGAATAGGTACTATATTTTTTTACATTTATGAATTTTACCAAAAATTCTAAATACATGATAATGGAACTACGGAATTTTCAGATATTTTTTTAAGAACCTTAGACTATTGTATTGTATTATATTGTAAGCAAGGGTCGATTGGTTTCTAAGCCTTACAGAACTGTGACCAGTGTTGATCTTTTATTCATAACCCTGCTCGTATTTATGTTCTCAGGAATTCAGTCTTGCCAGCAAAGCATAGAATGTCCTTGAGAAGTTTGCTTTCCACTTCTTCAGGCGTCAATTGAGCCCGCCCTAAGTGTTTCAGCCTAAGCCGAGCCAATGCATGGCAATTGCAGAGAATTGTTCACAGAGTTTGATTCACAGAGTCTACATGTCATTCTCCAGTCCCAGTTTCTTGAGGTGGTACCTCACTGGGCAGTGTCCAGTAAACAGACCTGTGATGTGTCTGATTTCTTTGTTTGATAATAGAAGAAGCTTTTTAGCAATCGTGGTCGAGTGTCGATGAATTTCTTCGACTGTCTTTATTCTGATGCATTGTTCCAGTGAGAATTCTGGTTCTCAGTTTCCCATTTTTGGATCTCCCCCTTCTATGTATTCTAGATAGGCCACTAAGCGATCGCAACGATTGCAACGCCCGCAAACTCGTTCCACTTAACGGTCGTTGCGTTCGCTGGCGATAACGTCATAGATGATGTCATTGATAATGATAACGAACACAAGACGCTCATTTCGCCCATAAAATTTTGTGGGTCGGCGTGAGCGTTTACATACGCGCGTGCGGATTGAAGCAAATTATGATAGGTTATTCCGTGGTTGTCTTGTTTTGACGACTTTTTGAAATGGCTACAAAAAAAATAAACTTGTATAAATGCTGACTCTGATGAGCTATTGCTATCAGACACATACGTTCTTCAATGGATCAACGTACCAACAACACTGTCACTGTTATATTACGGCAAGCATACAACGCGCTCTACTAGTGAATCCGCCCGCAACGTTTACTAGCTATAGTGGAACAGGAAATTCTGTGGAACTTACTCAAAATGCTTCGGGTCCAATCGGAAGGGCTTTTGAGCCTGTTTTATCTAATCCATCAGCTATTTCCTTCAATTCCCTCGTGTCCCAGCACCCAATGAAAGACAACTTCGTTTTCCCTTGAAAACTTTGAGGGATTGTCTGCATTCCCAAGTGCATGAAGACTCAAAGCTATTGCCTTTGAGGGGATTTTTTCTCAGCTTGGCTGTCAGACATTATGTAGACTTTTTTGCCCTTTAAATTGCTTCGTATACATTCTCGAGCACATAAATCTATTGCAAGAGTTTCTGCTTGCTTAATTGTGGAATACGTTCCTAAGGCTATTGATTCCCTATATTTTGGGCCATATACGCCTATACCTGTTCCATATGTTCAGTTTTAGGTCCATCTGAATACCTGATAAAGGAGTTTGGTTCCAGTTGTATTGACTTCTAGCCGTGTTGCGGTCCTGAATGACCACCTCGAACGACGTTTGGAAGTCAAACGCTCTTGGAATGACATCTAAGGGTTTTTCAAACAATTCTGGCTGTAGAAAGTCCAGGATCTTTAGTTGATCTGTTCTGTCGCGCAGTTTGAATTTCTTGCTCTGTGCAACTTTTATGGCGCTTTGAAGACCGTTCCTCTTCACCCATAGCGGAAAGGATGGGAGGTCTAAAAGTGCCTCCATAGCTGTAGTTGAAGTTGTAACCTTAGACTATGCTCTGATGTTACAATTTTTCTCTACAAGGTGTTCAAAAAGTGCTGACTGTTAGAGAAAATTTCAAACATAAAAAACTTTTAGACTATTGGCCCCTAACCGGAAAATGTAGGTGGTATTCTGGAAATTTAAAACCTAAGAAACTTTTTAATTTCAAATGGAACACCCAGTATTTTTTTACAGTTTCGGATGCAGAAATAAATTTGCTATCGTTTTGCATTACCATTTCCTATACCTAACGTTGATGCCTTTTCCATTTGAAATTTAAAAAAAATTTTAGGTTTGAAATTTCCTCTAAAAGTCATAGCTTTTTGAACAACCTGTACATTAGTATAGAAAAATTGTAACATCAAAGCTTAGTCTGAAGTTCTTAAAGAAATATCTGAAAATTGTGTAGCTCCTGTCTCAGGAAGAAATGCCGACAAACGTCACTTTTTTTAGAAAATTAATCTTTTCTCAAAAACAGTTGAAAATAGGTATAGGAAGTCGAATTAAGAATTTGTAATGTCCTCTTGGTATAAATTTTGAAAAAGTTTCATTTGTTGATTAAAAATAAAGCGTGGTGTAGGGTTTTTTGTATGTGTGTTGATCATTGAATGGACAATAGAGTTGGAGATATTTGTAGATAAAGCCACTGACTGCCCCTCAGGATCTTTTGTTAAAGGCTTTGTTAGTTATGCAAATGAAATGAAAACGTTTTATAAAATATATTTTGCTAGACATGTTTATTGTAGAAATATGCTCAATTTTTAGCTATTACAATATGCAATTTATGCTTTGTATAAAAGTTATACATTGCCACAAATTTTTCAACTTTTTTTTGAAGAGAAAATTTTTCTATTACGAAATTGCGCTTGTTGAGATTTTTGTCATTTTCCAACAATAAATTTGAAAATTATAAGAAATTAATTAATCAAATATTTATGTGAGAAATAATGAGAAATTATAATTAAAATTCGGAGCAATTAATTTTGAAGAGTTCAATTAAAATGTCTTTTAATTGTAAAATATAAAATAGGGTGCTTCTTTTATATTATACTAATTTTGAAAGTTAGAAAAGCTATTTTGCCAAATACTTTCCAGCAATAAAACTGACCTCATAAGAAAAAGTCTGGATAAAAGTTTCCTATTGTTTTATTTTGAACGTTAAACGAAGAGTTCTATTATTATACACGAAGAAAAGTTGAAGCTATATGTTCAAATTACAACCCCAACACTTTTTCCAAATAAGATAATATTTGACCACACTAGCTTTCTTTTTTCCATTCTCTTCTAACGGCTTAAAATTTTTCAAACTTCCTCACGATTAATTAAAAATATAAAAAAACGAATTTATAAAAAAAAAACTTAATTACTAAAACGTAATTAGTTTCTTTTTGTACTTAATTACTCGATTTGATAGAAAATCGATTTAAAAAGAAATCCTCCAGCTTTAATTGATGAAATGTGGATAACAAAATTGGTCAATAAGAATCTAAATTAAATATTTATAAAGCTTCCTTTTATTAAAAAAACTAACAAAAAAACACCTTTTAACAGAAATATATTGGGTCTTCTCTTCAAATTAAGACTAAGCACTTAACAATTAATAATACAACGTATTTCAAAACCATCCATATAGCTTTTATTTTTTCGACTCACAAGGAAATATTACATAATAAAAGTTTTTCTTTATGATTAATTAACAACGGATGGGGCCATACGGGGAATTTTTGCGTGCGTACTTTTCCCATTTTCGGTTAAACCGGAAGTAAAGTATATAAGGGTCTCCAGATAGCTAATTTTACTAGTTTTCAAAATATTGAAAAATACGTAGGGTGTTCCTAAAAACATTGATATGTTATTAATTTCCGGTTCAACCGGAAGCGTTTTGTAACCAAAAATAGTGTCAAATTATAGATATTCATTAGTTTGATAAAATTATGAATTTTTAAGTTTTCATTTTTATTACATAAGAAGTTATGGGTTTTTGAAATTTTGACATTCAAAAAATCATAACTCCGGTTCCGCGCGGTAGAAGTTAATAAAACAACAGAGTTTGATAGAGAATTACGTTTTATGTAACATATCCAAAAATGAAAAGTATTGAAACAGGAAATTTTGTAAAAATTAATTTCAAAATTTTACCCCATTTTAGTCATTTAAAAGTAGGCAATTATGAAACAATTTTAAAAATCGGTTAAATTAGGATGAAAGCCCTATATTTTGACTATACAATACCGTTTTGAATTTTTTTTTATAATAATTACCGGCAAAGTTATAAGAAAAATAACACAAAATGGAACAATCGGTTCACGGCCGCCATTTTGAATACAAAATTTTTTCTTCAATTGGCGCTTATGTACATTAACTATCTTATAACCAAATAAAAATAACTAAAACCAAATTTCATAAAAATCGGTGTACCTAGTAGCTTTTGTTCTAAACAATAGGGTCTCATAAGAAAATGAAAAATTGAACGTCGCGACGCCTAGCGTCGATGTGATAAACTATCGAGTTTAGTATCGTCTGAATTTTTTCGTGCGTACTTTTCCCATTTACTTCCCATACTTTTCGGTTAAACCGGAAGTAAAGTATATAAGGGTGTCTCCAGATAGCTAATTTTACTAGCTTTCAAAGTATTTAAAAATATATAGGGTGTTTCAAAAAAAAATTGATATGTTTTTAATTTCCCGTTCAACCGGAAGCTTTTTGTAACCAAAATTAGTGTCAAATTATAGATATTCATTAGTTTAATAAAATTATCAATTTTTAAGTTTTCATTTTTATTACATAAGAAGTTATGGGTTTTTGAAATTTTGACATTCAAAAAATCATAACTCCGGTTCCGCGCGGTAAAAGTTAATAAAACAACAGAGTTTGATAGAGAGTTAAGTTTTATGTAACACATCCGAAAATGAAAAGTATTGAAACAGGAAATTTTGTAAAAATTAATTTCAAAATTTTACCCCATTTTAGTCATTTAAAAGTAGGCAATTTATGAAACAATTTTAAAAATCGGTTAAATTAGGATGAAAGCCCTATATTTTGACTATACAATACCGTTTTGAATTTTTTTTTATAATAATTACCGGCAAAGTTAAAAGAAAAATAACACAAAATGGAACAATCGGTTCACGGCCGCCATTTTGAAAACAAAATTTTTCTTCAATTGGCGCTTATGTACATTAACTATCTTATAACCAAATAAAAATAACTAAAACCAAATTTCATAAAAATCGGTGTACCTAGTAGCTTTTGTTCTAAACAATAGGGTCTCATAAGAAAATGAAAAATTGAACGTCGCGACGCCTAGCGTCGATGTGATAAACTATCGAGTTTAGTATCGTTTGATAGCTCTTTTGACCTCCTTAAAGTCCCCGTAGATAGGGAATCGAACAAAAGAACGTACAAGCGAATAGATAAGAAAAAACTAACAGATCCAACTGATGGAATTAAAAAGTTTAAAAAATAAAATCGCTATTTTCCAGTTAATTCAAAACAAGTTAATTGAATGTATAACTTTTTTCAAAGTTGAAAATAGAGATTCTTTTTCTAATTTAATTAAACGATTTAGTTACAAATGCAAAGGTTTTGTTTGAAGTCTTCAATGATAAATAAAAGTTTTTGTTGAAACAATTTAAAGCCTATTTAAATAGTTTAACTTTTAAATGAACGTTAATCCTTTTTAAATAATTAAAAAAAACATTTTTTTTAAAGAAAACTTTGTTGTAGGACGAAAAATCAAGTTATGGGCCTCGTAAGCCCAGATTGGATTTTTCGTTCCCGTCAACACTTCATTTAGATCAAGATTGATCAGATTACCCACAATGCTTTGTAATTTTTTTAAATGTTTATTTCAGTTTGCAATTTGTTCTAATGTGAAGTTAAATTATTTAAAAGTTTAAAAAAGTTCTCCTCGTTATATTTTTTTTAACAAAATGTTTTACCTTTTAACAAAAGTTCAAAAAGGTGTATATTTTGTAAAATAGCAAATAAATAAAAAGTAAAGCAAATTTACAGTTACTGCCACTTGGAAAAGTTGATTCCACATACACAACTCTTCTAACATAAAAATTAACTTTCCAATTTTTACTTTTTTAAAAAATTGCTTTTCCCAGCTAAAGGCACGAAAAGCTGTCTGATACAAATAATATTTCTAAAATGTTTTTTTAAACCTTTTTATGTGCAAAAATATCAATTTCTCCCTCACCCTTCCTAATAATCTCTCCAACAGGGTAGTTCCCTTTATTTATCTTCGTCTTACCTGTTTTATCACATATACAGACAAGAGTTGTTTTAAATTATACAAGGTGTCTCAATTTCTCTGAATAATACCTAACTCGTGTGTCTTAAAAGGAACCATTTTCATTGGTTTCACCGCCTACTTTACTATTTCAATTGTTTTAAATTTTATGACTGTTTCGTGGGGATAAAATACGTCAGATGGTTCTCGACGTTTAACATTAAGGGTCGTCAGTTCTTAAGTGATTAAAATAATAAAAATACAAAGCCCGGATATATTTATTGGTGTAATTTGTGTAGAATTAGTTAGATGGTTGTTTGGGCAGAAAAAGGTGAAGTTATATTTAAAATGACACATGTAACAGCTATGGGAAAACGCAACAATAAATTTTCTACTAAATGCCATTGTATATCACCTTATTTTTAGCAAAAAAAACGTATAAAGTGGTTGTGATATGTAACCTATTGATTATATCCTATATAGGTTAATGTGAATGTTTTTACTTTGTATGTACATGAAATTGCTTTGATAAACGAACGTATAAAATTAAAAATTTTGGTTTGATAAATTTTGTTTAAAAAACTAACATACGTTTTGGTTGACATAAAAAAATGATACTTATTTTAATAGAAGTTTTTATTTTAATTTAAATTTGTTAATTGCGTTTTCATGTCATGTATCTAAGTTTGACACCAGCGAAACTTTGACAAGTGAATTGTGGATATAGTCTTTTAATTATTCCCTACCATAATAATAACCCTCTTTCGTGCTTAGGGCTAATTTAACAAATTTAATGTCTTCCTAATACTAGCTTTTATTCTATTTTTCTCTGATAGTTACTTATCATTTTTACACCTGTTTTTAACATAAACTTTCTTCAAAATATCTATCAATTTTTCATTCGCTTACGAGCCCCATAAATTAAATCAAATTGCCAAATAACGTTCCTTTCAAAATTTTTAATATTCCATGGACCATTGACCCCAACTTCAAAATTTTTTACACAGTTGAGATCGTTACAAATTGGCGCCCGATTTGGGGCGCAAAATTTATTGTCATCTATTCACCTACCACCTACGAAAGTCATATTTCGAATAAGACACATGGTGGAAACTAGGGGGGGATTTAAATATGAAAAATTCGACACTTTCTGTTTAAAAATTGAAATCATCGTAACCTCTTAAATGCAAGAGCTCAAATTTTACAGTTACTTAAGACATACCCCTGGGTACTGCCTTCTAAAATTTCGAACCGATCGAAGCTATAGAAATATTTTTATAGGTTTTGATTGGTCAAAAAATAGAAATTGGCAAATCGACGCCAAAATTTGGATTCGAGTACCCGTATAAACGCTCTGTAACACAGAGCCCACTTACCCCGTGGCTTGAAACTGGATCGAAAGTACAAGTCGCTTGAAAGTGGGATTTTTCAAACTCGTTTATGTCGTTACGACTGAAGTTGGCTTGAGTTAAGATTTTCAATCGGCTTGAAGTTGGAATGTCGTCAATAGAAACATGCTAGAAACCCAGCGCGCATGACGATTTCAAACCTGCTTTGCGTTTGCGTTTATCTCGACAATTTCAATCGGGTTCAAAATTTCAACCCACTTCGTCAAGCCACTTGAACCGAAGTTTCAATCCATTTATCTCGAGTTTTCTCAAGTGGACTCACAGTTGAGATCGTTACAAATTGGCGCCCGAGCACAGAGTCTTATTTCCTCCAAATTGAACTTTCTTCAAAAGATTTTTTTAAATAATTGTCACCTATTCACCTACCACCTAAGAAAGTCATATTTCGAATAGGACACATGGTGGAGACTAGGGGGGGGGACTTTAAATATGAAAAATTCCACACTTTTTGTTTAAAAATTGAAATCTTCGTAAGCTCTTAAATACAAGAGCTCAAATTTTACAGTTACTTAAGACATACCTCTGGGCACTCCATTCTATAATTTCGAACCGATCGAAGCGATCGAAATATTTTTATAGGTTTCGATTTGTCTTGAAACAGAAATCGGCAAATCAACCCCAAAATTTGGATTCGGATACTCTTGGGTAAACGCTCCGGTCTTAGTTTTAAAAAACAAGCTGAAATAGTATTCCCAAAAATCTTCTTCGGATTTTGAAACATCGTACAGCAAAAAATAGGCGATAAGTTTGGAATTTTTGTCCTACTCGCACGTCAGACGTCATTTGGCTATCGTCTCACACAAAATTCAAACCGATCCTTTCGGTCATTCTGTCGGCGTAGCTTCCACTTCGGCTAATCCAAAAAAAATTTTTTGATCGATTTTAAAATCCAGATCGGACGTATCTAGGAGGTCTAGATCGTCGTTACGCTATCGATTCCTCAATACCTGTTATACCTGCCTTACGAACGGGGGGGGGGGGGTACAAAAAATAGCATCTTGACTATGGCACCGACAACTTTCGGATTGGACTTAAAAGTTACATCACGCCTTCCCCTACGAAGGGGAGTATAATTTGTAGATAGCGAGAGAACGTAGAGGCTCATGGCATTAGTCCTGCTCTCAGATGGGGTAGGGCCGATTTAGTCGCACGTCAGATGTCATTTGGCTATCGTCTCACCCAAAATTCGAACCGATCTCTTTGGCCAAAAAAAAATCTTTTGATCCATTTGAAATTCCAAATCGGACGTATCTAGGAGGTCTAGATCGTCGTTACGCTATCGATTCCTCAATACCTGTTATACCTGCCTTACGAACGGGGGGGGTACAAAAAATATCATCTTGACTATGGCACCGACAACTTTCGGATTGGACTTAAAAGTTACATCACGCCTTCCCCTACGAAGGGGAGTATAATTTGGAGATAGCGAGAGAACGTAGAGGCTCATGGCATTAGTCCTGCTCTCAGATGGGGTAGGGCCGATTTAGTCGCACGTCAGATGTCATTTGGCTATCGTCTCACCCAAAATTCGAACCGATCTCTTTGGCCAAAAAAAAATCTTTTGATCCATTTGAAATTCCAAATCGGACGTATCTAGGAGGTCTAGATCGTCGTTACGCTATCGATTCCTCAATACCTGTTATACCTGCCTTACGAACGGGGGGGGGGGTACAAAAAATAGCATCTTGACTATGGCACCGACAACTTTCGGATTGGACTTAAAAGTTACATCACGCCTTCCCCTACGAAGGGGAGTATAATTTGGAGATAGCGAGAGAACGTAGAGGCTCATGGCATTAGTCCTGCTCTCAGATGGGGTAGGGTCGATTTAGTCGCACGTCAGATGTCATTTGGCTATCGTCTCACCCAAAATTCGAACCGATCTCTTTGGCCAAAAAGAAATCTTTTGATCCATTTGAAATTCCAAATCGGACGTATCTAGGAGGTCTAGATCGTCGTTACGCTATCGATTCCTCAATACCTGTTATACCTGGCTTACGAACGGGGGGGGGGGTACAAAAAATAGCATCTTGACTATGGCACCGACAACTTTCGGATTGGACTTAAAAGTTACATCACGCCTTCCCCTACGAAGGGGAGTATAATTTGGAGATAGCGAGAGAACGTAGAGGCTCATGGCATTAGTCCTGCTCTCAGATGGGGTAGGGTCGATTTAGTCGCACGTCAGATGTCATTTGGCTATCGTCTCACCCAAAATTCGAACCGATCTCTTTGGCCAAAAAAAAATCTTTTGATCCATTTGAAATTCCAAATCGGACGTATCTAGGAGGTCTAGATCGTCGTTACGCTATCGATTCCTCAATACCTGTTATACCTGCCTTACGAACGGGGGGGGGTACAAAAAATAGCATCTTGACTATGGCACCGACAACTTTCGGATTGGACTTAAAAGTTACATCACGCCTTCCCCTACGAAGGGGAGTATAATTTGGAGATAGCGAGAGAACGTAGAGGTTCATGGCATTAGTCCTGCTCTCAGATGGGGTAGGGCCGATTTAGTCGCACTTCCGACTAAAGTTCCGGATCGGACTTCTTTAGGCAGTCTAAATCGTCGTTACGGTATCGATTCCGCAATTACTCTGATACATATCCCACGAAGAGGGGCCAAAAAATGACTCTCGCTGCGAGAGCAAGCTTAAAAGTTACCTATCACATGTTCCCTTACGACGAAACCGCGAGATAATTTTTACGACTTCCATACAGAGGGCGCTGCGATTTTTTAAGAAGGTGTCCATATTTAGTCATAATTTGAGATAGCGGGAGAACGCTTAGGCTCATGCCGTCAGTTTTGCTCTCAGATGGGAATGGGTCGATTTCGTTCGATAATCCACCGGGAATTTTTCAGGGCATCCGAGCGCTCATAAAATTTGGAAATGTTGTGAAGGGGGCTTTATTTTTTTTTAAATTGGCAATTTGTTTATAAAATGCCAATTTATTTTCCACTTGAGTATAATATTAAAATTAATAATTTGGTAGTGGCTGTGGTAAAACAATTTCTTATAGTTATTAATTAAAAATGTTTAATAAAATTGAAGTTTTGAGGGTGTTTATACGTTAGAGCTTTTCTTTATACAATAAAATAAGTTTGTGTATTGTCATTAGATAGCAATTTAAAGAATTTTGTGCTTTAGCACAAAATCAAATCTTCCGAGCCTGCAGCTACGTGAAGTCGTTTTGCGCAATTTTTCTTTACCAGAGTTTAGTTTGTGTCACTTTGCTTTATATAAGCAAGGAGTGCAAAGAAAACGTATAGCAAAATTAGGAGTGTATACGAAAAGACCGCAGATCTTCTAATCAGTATTCAAGGCACAAGTTAGCATCGACGGTTCGTCATTTGTATTTCGCCTCTCCTTGCCCAATACTAACCCCCTTTCACTTCTAATACATTACCAGACTACACTATTTGGTTCGTCTTTATTGGAGTACGTGTTACGGATTACTATAGAATTGCATTTTAGTATATAGCAATTCGATATCGATCACTCCAGTAACAGAATCTTCTTTATATCAAACTTTTCAGCTTTAACTTTTTAATAAAAAGTACGTTTTAAAAGTAATCTTATTTTAAATAAAAGCGCCAATTGATCCAAGCCTATTACTCCTATTTCCATTTATTCTACAACTTTTACAAAGCAGATTACAAAAGCGATCTCATTCCGACTTTTTTGTAAACAAAAAAATTCTATTTAAATACCTAATTGCGATTTCAATTGGTCATTGTTCCTAATTAAAGCTAAAATTATATTAAAAATATTTTTCTTTGATCAATGATTAACGATGGACATCGCTTCATAGTTGTTATTACAACAAATATATGAAATTCAAACTTTCTTTTGAAGTTCCAACACATAATTAACTTTAAATTAGTATCTTTTGGTTGTTGTATTTGAATAATTTTCTGTTATTCACATATTTGTTGTCAAGTAGGACTTTTATTAATTATTATCTATTTTAGGAACATGCTATGAATCTTCATTAAAACTTCAAATTATACTCAATTTATAAAAGTTCATTTGTTTAAAATTTTTTTTTAATTATCCCACAATGCAAAACTAGTTTCTGTAAATTATGTTATTGTAATTATGCCCTAATTAAATGAGTAATTACTTTTGAAATACTAAATGCTATTTAAATGGTTTGACCTGGAATAACTAACTCTATAATTCTTTGTTGGAAGAATTTTTATAAACCAGATATTATATTAACAATAAAAATTATAGCTTTTCTTAAGGTACTTTTTCTTGAGTCAAAAAACCCATTTAAGGAACTCCTAGGGTTTTTTTGATACTTAGTTACAACGATTAGTTTCAGAAATACAACTTTATTATCGCTTTTTTGTTTATTTTAGGTTCAAAAGACATTAAAAACCCATACAAAAGATTCTTGGGTCTATCCGACCCAACTAAGCTTTTTATAACTTCTACAATATTCAGTTACTTTTATTTACAAAAATAAATCAACTGATCAACAATTTACCTCTCTTTAGTTAGACAAATCTAAAAGCCCATAAAGGAGATTGCTTGGTTTTTTTTAAGTAATCAACCTCATTGCTAGTTTTATTTTATCAGAAATTGAGATTTTTTAAGTCTAATTTGGGCTCAAAGAAATTAAAACCCATACAAGAAAATGCTTGGGTCTATTTGATCCAAGTTAATTTTGTAACTTCTTCAATATTTAGGCCACCTTTTTTTTATAAAAAATAAAACATTTTGATCAACTGTTTACCTCTCTGTAGCTCAAAAAGTTAAAAACCCATAGAGAAAATGACTTGCGTTTTTTCGATAATAATTAATACGATTTTTAGATTTGTTTTCAAAAATAAAAGATTTTTATAGTCTATTTATTTATTTTGGGTTCAAACAAACCCATAATAATAATAAAATTGCTTGGGTCTATTCGATTCAAGTTAATTTTGCAACTTCTACAACATTTAATGCACTTTTGAGAGAATAACGTTTTTCCGATAATAATTAACCCAACTGATGTCAGTTTTCTTATCAGAAATACCAATTTTTCATTGTTGATTTATTTATTACACTTTTATTTGCAATAATAAGATATTTTGATCAACTGTTGACCTCTCTTAAGCTCAGCAAATTTAGAAACCCATAGAGGAAATGACTTGGGTTTTTTCCATAATAATTAACACGATTAGTAGATTTGTTATTAGAATTACAACTTTTATGTAGTCTGTTTATTTATGATGGGCTTAAAAACTAAAACTTCTACAAGAAATGCTTGGGTCTATTCGACTCAAGTTAGTTTTGTAACTTTTTAAACTTTTCGGCCACTTTCATGTACATAAATAAGGCATTTTGATCAATTGTTGATCTCTCTTGAGCTCAGAAAATTTAGATACCCATAGAGTAAATTTCTGGGGTTTTTCGATAATAATTAACAGAATTATTAGACTTGTTATTGGAATTACAACTTTTATATGTAGCCTGTTTATTTATGACGAGCTTAAAAAACTAAAACTTCTACAAGAAATGCTCGAGTCTATTTGACTTAAGTTAGTTTTCTAGCTTTTTAAACTATTCGGCCGCTTTCAAGTACATAGAAAACCCATTTTGATCAATTGTTGACCGCTCTTGAGCTCAGACAATTTAGAAACCCATAGAGGAAATTTCTGGGGCTTTTTGATAATAATTAACACAATTATTAGACTTGTTATTAGAGTTACCACTTTTATGTAGCCTGTTTATTTATGATGGGCTTAAAACTAAAACTTCTACAAGAAATGCTTGGGTCTATTCGACTCAAGTTAGTTTTGTATCTTCTTAAACTTTGCTGCCACTTTATGTACAAAAATCAGGCATTTTGATCAATTTATGATCTCTCTTGAGCTTAGAAAATTTAGGAACCCATAGAGGAAATTTCTGGGGTTTTTCGATACTAATTAACACAATTATTAGACTTGTTATTAGATTTACAACTTTTATGTAGTCTGTTTATTTCTGATGAGCCTAAAAAACTAAAACTTCTATAAGAAATGCTTGGGTCTATTCGACTCAAGTTACTTTTGTAACTTTTTAAACTTTTTGTTGACCTCTCTTGAGCCCAGAAAATTTAGAAACCCATAGAGGAAATTGCTAGGGTTTTTTCCATAATAATTTACACGATCATTAGACTTGTTATTAGAGTTACAACTTTTATGTAGCCTGTTTATTTATTATGGGCTTAAAAAAACCAAAACTTCTACAAGAAATGCTTGGGTCTATTCGACTCAAGTCAGTTTTGTTACTTTTTAAACTTTTTGGCCACTTTCATGTACAAAAATAAGGCATTTTGATCAATTGTTGATCTCTCTTGAGCTCAGAAAATTTAGAAACCCATAGAGGAAATTTATGGGGCTTTTTGATAATAATTAACACAATTATTAGACTTGTTATTAGAATTACAACTTTTATGTAGCCTGTTTATTTATTATGGGCTTAAAAAACTAAAACTTTTACAAGAAATGCTTGGTTCTATTCGACTCAAGTTAGTTTTGTAACTTTTTAAACTTTTAGGCCACTTTCATGTACAAAAATAAGGCATTTTGTTCAATTGTTGACCTCTCTTGAGCTCAGAAAATTTAGAAACCCATAGAGGAAATTGCTTGGTTTTTTTCGATAATAATTAACACGATTGTTAGATTTGTTATAAGAAATACAGCTTTGATGTGGTCTATTTATTTATTTTGGGCTCAAAACCCATAAAAAATGCTTGAGTCTATTTAACCCAAGTTAATTTTGTAATTTCTTAACATTACGGCTACTTGTGTTTTACAAAATTAAAACAATTTAATCAACTGTTGATTTTGAGCTTAGAAATTTAAATAACTCATAGAGGAAATCGCTTGGGTTTTTTGATAATTTAACACGAGTGTCAGTTTTATTTTGAGGAATTAAACTTTTTTAATGCAAGATTTTTACATAATGGCTAATTAAAGATAATAGTTAGTACATATTTGCACTGAGTGCTTACTCTTAATCGTTTTAGCATTAATTAATGTTTATCTGTTTATTACATATTTAATCTATCAGTTATCGCATTGCTAAACAATGTCTTGAAATGAACTAGTAAACTATTCATGGAATTTAGAAACGTTAAATTAATTGTAAATATTGAAAATTAAAGTGCTAAATAGTTAACTAATATCCTGCGTTGAAGAATTTGTGATCTTTGATGCTCATACTCTAATTAATAAATTAGACCCAAATTTTATACGCATCCTTGATTTAAAAATTATATTTTTTTACTTTTAATAGAACCTGGATGGCTGGAAGTAAAGAACATAAGCTTTGGCCTAATTTTGGCGCCTGTAAACCTGAATTTTGATTTTTGATAAGTTTATTATTTACCATGACAAAAAATGAAAAGAACTATCTTTACTCAAATTAAATTTAAATTAAACAAAATTAATTTCGTAATAGAAGCGGTTGAACTATTAGATGAAATGTAATTTAACACATTCTATTGTTTTATCTAAGAGAAAAGCTTTAATTCAAAGGATCGAGTCAAGGCTTGTGTAATGTTAGGGGTGTGTGTATAGAATAATTAGTGTAACTTTATTTTTTTTTATTTCGACTATTAATTAAATGTCAATTTTACCTACTCGAAGAGCTCGAAAATTATTTTTTATTAATTTCGAGTTAGAAATTAATATTTCAAAGATCGAAGCTGCGTGCTGTATTTCAATTTTCTGACAGTTGCTATGTCTTTTTCTTTTGATTACAAATTGCTGAAGCAACTTAATTTCGCTTTATCATTTAATTTCACAATTTTATTAATGAATCTGTATCGAAAGTAGAAAACGGGCACGCATCTTATGCTTCAACGTATTACGTCAATAATGAAATTTTTAATAAATATTACAAGTGGAAATTTTTGTTTCAGGTGAGTCAACGTTAAGAATGAGGACTTTTTTGTCTCATTCATCCATTAAGGTGCTTACAATGTGGACGAAAAGGAAAAAATTAATGTAAGAATTAATTTAGTTTGTTGTTAAATGAGTAAGAATTGAATCATTTTGGAACATTTAATTTCCAATCGATATATAGCAATCACCATCCAACTAACTGAACATTGTTTAATCCTTCGACAAATCCTGCTCATTAAAAACCTTTAGTGTGTAACAAAAATAAAACAACGGTTTGACGATTTTTTTAAATTTTTTTTTACTTTGTTAACTTGAGTTACACAAATTTTGAACTTCAACTTACAAGTAATGCTATATTTTAGGATTAAATTAACTAACCGCGCTCGTTACTATTAAAACTTTTAAATACACATAAACAAACTTCTTGTTTATAGGTCTTGTATGCAAGAATATATGTTTAGAAAGCATATAAGTTCAGAAGTTGTTTGGAAAATTACAATGTGGTTTTAGTTTTTGTTGTTAATTTGTTACCCTTTAAACTTTTGTACAGTTCCGTATATATTAACAGTTAATATTTTAACAGTCCTAAAATAAGGAATTAGACATATAACCAGAGGTTATTTCCTCATTTACAAAAACTTAGCCTAATCCCTAAAGTTAGGTCGTTTTAGTACGGCAGACGCGTCTTCCTTATTAACAACTTCATTCCAACTTTTGGAATTTTCAACTCAATACCTATCAATTTTGTATAACAAAACTTTCTCTAAATTAGAATAATTTTCATCAAAAAATGAAATGAAATGTAACGAATTATGATTATTATAATGCCCTTACCTTAGATGTTCTGTATGTGTAGTGACACTGGACTTTTGGGAGAGACTTCAAAATATTAATTTAAGTCAACTAATAGTTCTTTATTTGTTCTGCTTGTGCTGGTTAATTAAGACAGTTGGAACAAATGTATTGGATGTTTCTGAAAGAAAATCTCGTGTTCTTTAATTTATAATAGAAGTTAAACTGGCATAATTATAGTATTTAAGGACTTATTACAGTGACATTTGGGAGAGACATCAAAAGCGTATGAAAATTAGTCAACTGATGCTTTTTTGTTCTACTTGTACCTACTGGTCAACTAAAACAGTTGGAACCAACGTGTTGGATAGTACTGAAAGCTAATTTTATTCTCTTTAATTCACAATAAAAGTCAAACTGGCATAATTATAGTATTGAAGGACTTATTACAGTGACATTTGGGATAGACGTCAAAAGCGTATGAAAATTAGTCAACTGATGCTTTTTTTGTTCTACTTGTACCTACTGGTCAACTAAAACAGTTGGAACCAACGTGTTGGATGGTACTGAAAGCAAATTTTATTCTCCTTAATTTACAATAGAAGTCAAACTGGCATAATTATAGTATTTAAGGACTTATTACAGTGACATTTGGGAGAGACATCAAAAGCGTATGAAAATTAGTCAACTGATGCTTTTTTTGTTCTACTTGTACCTACTGGTCAACTAAAACAGTTGGAACCAACGTGTTGGATGGTACTGAAAGCAAATTTTATTCTCCTTAATTTACAATAGAAGTCAAACTGGCATAATTATAGTATTTAAGGACTTATTACAGTGACATTTGGGAGAGACATCAAAAGCGTATGAAAATTAGTCAACTGATGCTTTTTTTGTTCTACTTGTACCTACTGGTCAACTAAAACAGTTGGAACCAACGTGTTGGATGGTACTGAAAGCAAATTTTATTCTCCTTAATTTACAATAGAAGTCAAACTGGCATAATTATAGTATTTAAGGACTTATTACAGTGACATTTGGGAGAGACATCAAAAGCGTATGAAAATTAGTCAACTGATGCTTTTTTTGTTCTACTTGTACCTACTGGTCAACTAAAACAGTTGGAACCAACGTGTTGGATGGTACTGAAAGCAAATTTTATTCTCCTTAATTTACAATAGAAGTCAAACTGGCATAATTATAGTATTTAAGGACTTATTACAGTGACATTTGGGAGAGACATCAAAAGCGTATGAAAATTAGTCAACTGATGCTTTTTTTGTTCTACTTGTACCTACTGGTCAACTAAAACAGTTGGAACCAACGTGTTGGATGGTACTGAAAGCAAATTTTATTCTCCTTAATTTACAATAGAAGTCAAACTGGCATAATTATAGTATTTAAGGACTTATTACAGTGACATTTGGGAGAGACATCAAAAGCGTATGAAAATTAGTCAACTGATGCTTTTTTTGTTCTACTTGTACCTACTGGTCAACTAAAACAGTTGGAACCAACGTGTTGGATGGTACTGAAAGCAAATTTTATTCTCCTTAATTTACAATAGAAGTCAAACTGGCATAATTATAGTATTTAAGGACTTATTACAGTGACATTTGGGAGAGACATCAAAAGCGTATGAAAATTAGTCAACTGATGCTTTTTTTGTTCTACTTGTACCTACTGGTCAACTAAAACAGTTGGAACCAACGTGTTGGATGGTACTGAAAGCAAATTTTATTCTCCTTAATTTACAATAGAAGTCAAACTGGCATAATTATAGTATTTAAGGACTTATTACAGTGACATTTGGGAGAGACATCAAAAGCGTATGAAAATTAGTCAACTGATGCTTTTTTTGTTCTACTTGTACCTACTGGTCAACTAAAACAGTTGGAACCAACGTGTTGGATGGTACTGAAAGCAAATTTTATTCTCCTTAATTTACAATAGAAGTCAAACTGGCATAATTATAGTATTTAAGGACTTATTACAGTGACATTTGGGAGAGACATCAAAAGCGTATGAAAATTAGTCAACTGATGCTTTTTTTGTTCTACTTGTACCTACTGGTCAACTAAAACAGTTGGAACCAACGTGTTGGATGGTACTGAAAGCAAATTTTATTCTCCTTAATTTACAATAGAAGTCAAACTGGCATAATTATAGTATTTAAGGACTTATTACAGTGACATTTGGGAGAGACATCAAAAGCGTATGAAAATTAGTCAACTGATGCTTTTTTTGTTCTACTTGTACCTACTGGTCAACTAAAACAGTTGGAACCAACGTGTTGGATGGTACTGAAAGCAAATTTTATTCTCCTTAATTTACAATAGAAGTCAAACTGGCATAATTATAGTATTTAAGGACTTATTACAGTGACATTTGGGAGAGACATCAAAAGCGTATGAAAATTAGTCAACTGATGCTTTTTTTGTTCTACTTGTACCTACTGGTCAACTAAAACAGTTGGAACCAACGTGTTGGATGGTACTGAAAGCAAATTTTATTCTCCTTAATTTACAATAGAAGTCAAACTGGCATAATTATAGTATTTAAGGACTTATTACAGTGACATTTGGGAGAGACATCAAAAGCGTATGAAAATTAGTCAACTGATGCTTTTTTTGTTCTACTTGTACCTACTGGTCAACTAAAACAGTTGGAACCAACGTGTTGGATGGTACTGAAAGCAAATTTTATTCTCCTTAATTTACAATAGAAGTCAAACTGGCATAATTATAGTATTTAAGGACTTATTACAGTGACATTTGGGAGAGACATCAAAAGCGTATGAAAATTAGTCAACTGATGCTTTTTTTGTTCTACTTGTACCTACTGGTCAACTAAAACAGTTGGAACCAACGTGTTGGATGGTACTGAAAGCAAATTTTATTCTCCTTAATTTACAATAGAAGTCAAACTGGCATAATTATAGTATTTAAGGACTTATTACAGTGACATTTGGGAGAGACATCAAAAGCGTATGAAAATTAGTCAACTGATGCTTTTTTTGTTCTACTTGTACCTACTGGTCAACTAAAACAGTTGGAACCAACGTGTTGGATGGTACTGAAAGCAAATTTTATTCTCCTTAATTTACAATAGAAGTCAAACTGGCATAATTATAGTATTTAAGGACTTATTACAGTGACATTTGGGAGAGACATCAAAAGCGTATGAAAATTAGTCAACTGATGCTTTTTTTGTTCTACTTGTACCTACTGGTCAACTAAAACAGTTGGAACCAACGTGTTGGATGGTACTGAAAGCAAATTTTATTCTCCTTAATTTACAATAGAAGTCAAACTGGCATAATTATAGTATTTAAGGACTTATTACAGTGACATTTGGGAGAGACATCAAAAGCGTATGAAAATTAGTCAACTGATGCTTTTTTTGTTCTACTTGTACCTACTGGTCAACTAAAACAGTTGGAACCAACGTGTTGGATAGTACTGAAAGCAAATTTTATTCTCTTTAATTCACAATAAAAGTCAAACTGGCATAATTATAGTATTGAAGGACTTATTACAGTGACATTTGGGAGAGACATCAAAAGCGTATGAAAATTAGTCAACTGATGCTTTTTTTGTTCTACTTGTACCTACTGGTCAACTAAAACAGTTGGAACCAACGTGTTGGATAGTACTGAAAGCAAATTCTCTTTAATTCACAAAAGAAGTCAAACTGGCATAATTATTAGAGAGCGGATTTTAGGCTCTTAAAAATTGAAAAAAAAGCCTCATAAATAAGCCACAAAAAACTCGAATTAGGCATTAACCTTTTCAAAATAGGCATTAACCTTTTCAATATAGGCAGTTACGTTTTTAATAATTTTTTTTCTAAAAGAAACGTTTTAAACGAAATTTAACATTTTAACAAGCTTTTATTATATAAGAGTACGTAAAAAAACGTTTTAAACAAAACTTATAATTTTACAAATGCAATAACAAATTTATTACAAGTTCATTACATACGAGTATGTAAAAAAGGAAGGTTTCACACAAAATTTAAGATTTTACAATTTTACACACGAAATAACAAATTAACAAGTTTATTTTATACAGGTAAAGAGGTCCAAAATTGAATATCGTTGACTAAACTGCAACACCTCGTATATAATGCGATTTTTAAGCAAAATAGGATTCACCTTCACCTATTGGTGAAACAAATTAACAAGAGATTGCGCTTTTTCAAAAATCTTTATTTTTTGTTTTTGTAAGTTTTACTTTTGAAGAAAAAATTAAATGTTTCATACGGAGTATAAGTACTTTTTTTTTTTAAAAGTGACACTTTTACTTCTAATAAAACAAACTACCATTCTGAAGAAATTGAAACAATTTTTAAAATTGCTACAGACTTACCACTTTAACACATGCTTTGCAAAATACTTCGTCTAAATTATGTAGTTCAAAATTTTCTTTTTCGTTGGTTAACAGCGATAGCCACTGTTTGATTTTTAATTTTGTGGACGTTTTTGGTTTTGGCATTTCGCCGATGTTGATGAACAAGAACAGATAATTATAATTTAACACTACTATAATTTAATACAGCTTGTTGCAAGAACAAAACTACACTAAAGTAAAACATTTTTAAAATGTATTATTTTAAAACAACCCCCACTGCATTAAAAACTAACGCAAATCTATGATTTACTACCCACTATCTAACAAACTTGCTATCACAGGATGCAGCTGAGAGCTGAGGCGGCGGCACTATGCGAATATAAAGAATTAATTTAGTACCTAAATTTTTTAATAATAAAATAAAAATAATTTTAAGCAGATAGATTTAAAATTCCTCAAAACTACCAGTTTATTTTAGGCCAGATTTATTTGCTTTTTAGGCAACTATATTTGAGTTTTAGGCGCTTATTTCGAAATTTCTCAATTTTAGGCATTTTAGGCACTAACAAAGGCACGTCAAATGATTCATTTTTTTGCGAATCGTACTTATCTATTGTTTAATTTTATTTATCTACATTAATACCGAAAAGGCAATTGCCCTAGAATCCGCTCTCTAATAATTATAGTATTGAAGGACTTATTACAGTGACATTTGGGAGAGACGTCAAAAGCG
Organism: Malthinus seriepunctatus; assembly: GCA_963924605.1. Taxonomy (NCBI): domain Eukaryota; kingdom Metazoa; phylum Arthropoda; class Insecta; order Coleoptera; family Cantharidae; genus Malthinus; species Malthinus seriepunctatus. The sequence goes on from OZ004605.1 coordinate 3,937,330, forward strand.
TATTAAAATTAGTCAACTGATGTTTTCTTTTGTTCTACTTGTACCTACTGGTTAAATAAGACAGTTGGAACAAATCTGTTGGATGTTTCTGAAAGAGGATTTGCTCTTCTTGAAATCATAATAGAAGTAAAATTAGAGTAATTGTAATAATTAAGGAGCTACATTGGAATTCGGGAGAGACGTCGAAAGCGTATGAAAATAAGTTAGATTTTTGGTCGAAGATCGTTCATGGGTTCAGATCCTATCAAGGGGTAGAATGTTTGATCATTGTACGATTGTAAAGCACGTGAAGAGAAAAACCTTAATTTAAAAAATAGAAAAACCTAATAGAGTTGTTCTCTTGTGACTTTTTATTATTTAAATATAACATGACTTTTAGTGAAAATAAACAAAAGGAATGTGATAGAACGTAGAGATCATGATAGGGCATAAGTTTTGTTCGCTTTTCGCTTCCTATAAGAGCCTTTATAAGTTATTTTATCCTTACATGTTATATTTGTAAAGTTACGACATAGTAACATTAAAATGACATCTATATCTACTTTTATATAGAAAATAAAAAAAATTGGTTTAATTCTCCATTTTATTGAATTTAGTTTGTAGTATAAAGGGTTGTTAAATATAAAAGTTTCCAGTAGGTCGTATTGTAGAGAATTTTATTTGGAGTAGTTGAATTATCGTCGCCTGTTTCCCTAGCATCAAAGCTCACTTTAGCGAAAACGTAAAAATTTAAAATATTTCCATTTAACTTTTCTTTACAAATACATTTTATGACAATAAGTTGAGAACGTTGTCGGCTTCTCATTTTATTAAAATTAAATAAAATAGTGGACAGAGTTAGCTATTTTTGCAAATTCGATATAATTGACAATTATTTTTCCTACCTCCGAGCACTGTTCTGTCATAAAAAAAATCTGCCTTTTCAAAGCCGAGTGTATAATAATTTAGCTCGAGCGTCATATACAGGCAAATTTTAAGCACAGAAAAGTTGGAATACAATTTTTAATAACGAGACCCTTGGGTACAGTTTCATCATTCTGAGCTCACCCGGAAGTTAGAGGAAGTGCGAGAATATACCTGCTCTAACCGGACGTCCAAAGTGCCAGTTCGTACCTACTCTAAATTGAACTCTCAGACTTACTTCATTATTTTATGATTTTGCAGAGAAACTTTAATCTCTCCTTTCCTATAATGAATCTTTAACCACCCAGGATTATTACAATTTTTTAAATTAGGAGCAAACGATTTAATAATCGTCCTATAATTATTTAATCTTTTCCAGTATTAAACAAACATAAATTTTTTTAAAGTTCTTTTTGAGTTTTTTATTAATTATAATAAGGAATCCAATGCTGCTTTATGGTAATTGGAAAGTATGACATAGATGAGCGAATGTCAATAAGAAAGTAACGACATTCTCTCATCTTTATACTGATCTGATATCGACAAAATCTACTGGAAAATTGTTTCTTCTAAATTATGCTTCGTCTCTCCAGATTTAAAATTATTTGTCTCTTTCGATAAGTATTAGCTAAGCAATTACAAAATATTCCAAGTTTATTTTTAAATTACTGAAAAAACGTCAAAAATGAAACACTCGTTTATTTACATACATGTTCATTATTACATACAGGGTGTTCCAGTGGAACTTTTTTTTGCAATTATTTCAAAAATGAACAAATAAGTCCGAATAAATGTTGTAAATAACATCAAAGGCAAGAATTTTTGTTGAAACCAATTTGCTATCTCTAAGCTCGCGAGTCACACCACTCTTAAAATTTTAAATGGCTACGTACTCTTTAAGACACTTTATTGAAGAGCACACCAATTATAAACAACAAACAGTCTTTTTTAAGTTTTTTTTGCTTTGTTGATAGAACTGAAAATGACTAGACTTAAATAAAAAAAGAAAAAACGTTCGAATGGATACACCAAGGGCATATTTAATAATATTATATATATAAATAATGGGAAAAAGTGAAAAGGGTATATTTTTTGTGAAGAAGAAAAATAATATAGAATATATTAGATGATGCAGCAGTTTGATGAATCTGATGAACGACACTAGTTTTTCCACCGAGCTAATAGTCGAGGATTATCTCTTCGTTTCTGAAAGTGTTCACTTTTTGATGGTTCAGGGAAAAGCAAGAAATGCTTGAAAAAGATGTCATCAGAGTCTAGTCATTTGTAGCGGCCTGGGATGACCTATAACCTTTACGCATTTGTCACAAGACATACAAGAACAAAATTGATCAATCATTTACGATAGTATATTGAAACCTGCAAGTTGTTATTTATTGTGCAATAAGACGTTTTGAAGAAATTGTTGTCATTAGCGGGGACAGTATAAAAGTAACAAAATTAATTATGTTAAAATATACGAAAAAATTAATTTTAAAAAGAATTTAAATTGCTAGGGAAGAAAATATGACGGGTCGCATAAAGTAAAGTAAAAGGGGTGAGTAGTGTATTGTGAGTTTTCCTTTCATAAGAACTATAGTTAAGAGAACGCTTTAACAAATTGAAATTTTCCAGTAACGTCTGTAATAAAAACAGCAAGCTGTAACGTCTGTGATTTTATTAAAAGGGTGCAAAACCTTTTGAAAGCGAAATAAGAGTAAATTCGTCGTTTAGACGAAAGGGGTGAAATTACTACACGTTCAAAATAACCGTTCGATAACTAATTATTTTTGTTTTCTTTTTTATTAATTAGAAAAACGTCAACTAAATGTCTTTTTTTTAAACATTTAAACAAAGCATAACAAACTGAAAAATAAGACTACTAATAAATAACCCCCCCTCACGCAAACATTTTTTAAATAACAGCAATCTACAGTTTACCGTTTACTTCTCATTTTCAGGTCTGAAAAGCTTCAAATTTTAAACCGGTAATTAAGGGTGGGGATGATAATCAAAGTAAACTTGAAGATGCGTTTAAATCAAAAGCCACCTCTCTTATGTTAAAATACTTTTCAAGCCAGCAAGCTGTAGATTACCGTTTTTATTGCTGTATTTTTTTACTATGAGAAGCTCCCCGTTTTTAGGAACGTATTTCAAAGATGTTGTTTTTAAACAGATAATTGGGGGTGGGGATGATAAGCAAAGCAAACTTGAAGATGCGTTTAAATCAAAAGCCACCCCTCTTATGTTAAAATACTTTTCAAGTCAGCAAGCTGTAGATTACCGTTTTTAATGCTGTACTTTTTTACTCTGAGAAGCTCCCCATTTTTAGGAACGTATTTCAAAGATATAGTTTTTTAACAGATAATTGGGGGTGGGGATGATAAGCAAAGCAAACTTGAAGATGCGTTTAAATCAAAAGCCACCCCTCTTATGTTAAAATACTTTTCAAGTCAGCAAGCTGTAGATTACCGTTTTTAATGCTGTACTTTTTTACTCTGAGAAGCTCCCCATTTTTAGGAACGTATTTCAAAGATATAGTTTTTTAACAGATAATTGGGGGTGGGGATGATAAGCAAAGCAAACTTGAAGATGCGTTTAAATCAAAAGCCACCCCTCTTATGTTAAAATACTTTTCAAGTCAGCAAGCTGTAGATTACCGTTTTTAATGCTGTACTTTTTTACTCTGAGAAGCTCCCCATTTTTAGGAACGTATTTCAAAGATATAGTTTTTTAACAGATAATTGGGGGTGGGGATGATAAGCAAAGCAAACTTGAAGATGCGTTTAAATCAAAAGCCACCCCTCTTATGTTAAAATACTTTTCAAGTCAGCAAGCTGTAGATTACCGTTTTTAATGCTGTACTTTTTTACTCTGAGAAGCTCCCCATTTTTAGGAACGTATTTCAAAGATATAGTTTTTTAACAGATAATTGGGGGTGGGGATGATAAGCAAAGCAAACTTGAAGATGCGTTTAAATCAAAAGCCACCCCTCTTATGTTAAAATACTTTTCAAGTCAGCAAGCTGTAGATTACCGTTTTTAATGCTGTACTTTTTTACTCTGAGAAGCTTCCCATTTTTAGGAACGTATTTCAAAGATATAGTTTTTTAACCGATAATTGGGGGTGGGGATGATAAGCAAAGTAAACTTGAAGATACGTTTAAATCAAAAGCCACCCCTCTTATGTTAAAATACTTTTCAAGCCAGCAAGCTGTAGATTACCGTTTTTAATGCTGTACTTTTTTACTCTGAGAAGCTCACCATTTTTAGGAACGTATTTCAAAGATATTGTTTTTTAACCGATAATTGGGGGTGGGGATGATAAGCAAAGTAAACTTGAAGATACGTTTAAATCAAAAGCCACCCCTCTTATGTTCAAATACTTTTCAAGCCAGCAATCTGTAGATTACTGTTTTTATTGCTGTATTTTTTTTACTGTGAGAAGCTCCCCATTTTTAGGAAAGTATTTCAAAGATGTTGTTTTTAAACCGATAATTGGACGCTCCCCATTTTTAGGTACCTACGTGAATATTTCAAAACGATTGTTTTGAAAGGTAGTTGAGGGTGGGGAGATTCAATGAAATTTTTATGTGTTTGGAGTAGTCCCCCGTCTTAGCTATAAGGCTTAGGAAAGAAGGGGGTGGAAAGGTTTCGTTATTGGGGTTTTCACTTATATTTCGAGAAGGCTGAATCTTAGGGAAAAAATTATTTTTACCAAAATGAAAGCTTATTAAATTTCCTACAAGATTGCTTGTATTCATTTTTCCTTATTCGTTATAGTTTTATTCGTTATATTCCTAGCACTTCAGCCTTTTGTTTTACAGTAAGAGTCTTTAGAAAAGAAAATGTAGAGCATTAAAGTTCCTTTACTATTTTATCTTCAACTAGTTAGGAAGTTTCGATTATTAACAGTTTTTAAGAGCGGATATCTCAAAAACTATAAGGAATAGAGAAAAAAATGAATAGAAACAATCTTGTAGAAAATTTCGTGGGTCTTCAAACAGACAGAACGGGTCACCTAATGATCCTGGACTTTCTACACTACAGCCAGAATTGTTTGAAAAACCCTTGGATCTCACTCCGAGAGAGACACCGTTCGAGGTGGTCACTCATCTGATCGTGGTCACTCTTTAGATTCATCTGGTATTCAGATGGATCTAAAACTGAACAGGGAACAGATATAGGTATATATGGCAAAAAATAGAGCATCGATATCTATTTACCTATCCCATAATTCTGCAAGCTGAAACTCTTCCAATAGATCTGTGCCCGAGAATGCCTACGAAGAAATTTAAAGGGCAAAAAAGTGACAACTAAGCTGCGCTCCTCTTGGGAATGCAGACAATCCCTCAAAACTCTGGCAAGAGACAACAAAGTTGCCCTGCATTGGTTGCTAGGTCACATGGAATTGAAGGAATCGAAATAGCTAATGAATTAGGTAGAACAGACTCAAAAGCTCTCACGATTGGACCCGAACCATTCTGTGGACTATCTAGAACACATAGAAAGACGGAGATCCAAAAATGGGAAACTGAGAATAAAAATTGACACTGGAACAACGCACCAGGATAAAAACAGTCGAAGAAATTCATTGAGTGCTCGACCACGGATGCTAAAAAGCTTCTTCTATTATCAAAGAACGAAATCAGACTCACCACAAGTCTGTTTACTAGACACTGCCCAGTGAAGTACCACCTCAAGAAACTGGGACTGGAGGATAGTGACATATGTAGACTCTGTCAATCGCCGAACACATTCTCGGCTTAGGCTGAAACACTTAGGGCGAGCTCAATGAACATCTGAAGAAGTGAAAAGCAAACTTCTTTCCTGACAAGACTGAATTCCGAGAACAGAACAACGAGCAGGGTTGTGAACAACAGAACAACACTGATCGCAGTTCTGTAAGGCTTGTAAGCCAAAAAAGACCCCTGAGTACAGTACAATACAATACCCTTTCCCACCCTTAGCCATATAGCTAAAACCGGGGACTTTTAGTATTTTTACCTCATAACTACTCCAAACACATGCTTACAGAAAAACATTGTAGCCTCTTCCATGTTTTCTACACTCCTTTTTGGGCTGAAAGTGGATTCAAAACGTCAAGAAATTAAATTTTGTTTCTTTATTAATCATTTTAAAAGTATAAGGAGTGTGGGAAAAAGTAAATAGTGAAAAGTATGGATTAAGTACTCACTCTGTGTTGAGTTTTGACGTTGACGATGACAAAGTTTATTTGTTGACAACTGAGATGTTGATTAGGAAATGAAAAAAAATTGTCGGATTTATTTGTTAAATTTTTGAATATTGGAATAGAAAATTTTGTTGTTGTAGTATCGAGAAAATATTTTGTGACATTCAAAATATCGAATTTCTCTTATATCCTTTCTTGATGACCTCTGCAACCCTCACGCTTTCATACAAAAGGAATTTGGACAAGAGATATCACAATAGATTTTCGGTTCAAAAGCAAAAAAAATCTTAGAGCGTTCGGTACCGTGAAAAATGTAAGTTTAGGATTAGGATTTTGCTATTTTTATCCTTTCTAACACAAATACATCATTACTGGGTAATTGTTAGATATATGAAAAGGTAGCTGAAAAAATAAAAAGATGTTTTTTTAAGAACATGGGACTAAAATCACGTAGCAAATGCTTAAACAAATTTCTTAAACAAGAGAAATTTATTATTATTTCAAAGTTGTAGAACGAACATACATAAAGTAATTTTAAAACAATCTTGCGGTTTTGGAAGAAACCTATTCCACGTATTTTGGGATGGTCACATCTCTTTCCCTTCCTTTATCTAGAGAAAGATACTAACATGGCGACCGGTGATATACTGTTCGACTTTAATTAGTTTGTCATTCAACGTTCGAGTATTTCCAGACATTTGTTTTCTAGAATAGAGCGTGTCTGGTTAACTCTAAGATACAGCTAATTCTGTCTGCCGTGGCTTTTGTGCTACTATTTTAGTTATACAAGTTAAATAAATACGCCTTTGTAAAGTCTTTTATTAAGTTGAACAAGAAATACGACTTTTTTTTCAATTACTATATAGTACTTCTTTCTATCTGTAGGCGTCTTTTAACTTTTTGTTCTTTTTTTAGATTTTACAAAAAAACACTTCTTTCAGACACTTCTTAAACTATTCAACAGGACTCCCATTAATTAAAAAACAAGAGATCCAACTTAAAATAACCACTATAACACCTACTTAAATACTCCTTCACAATTTCTCACAATAAGGACCAATCCCACTACTGAACTATTTTTCTTACAAGTCACAGCACCTGCTGTGTCAACAATAATTTTCCTTCTCGTGATTTCTTGGATTGTTCATCGTAAGACATGTCTGACAGCCAAGCGATAAGGGCTCTTATCCACTTAGGAATGCAGAAAATTGGTAAAAGCTCTGGCAAGGGACAACAAAGTTGCCCTTCATTGGGTGGTGGGTCACGAGGGAATTGAAAGAAACGAAATAGCTGCTGAATTAACTAGAACAGGCTCAAATGCCCCCCCCCCCATTGGATCCGAACCCTTCTGTCGACTATCTATCTATCTATCTATCTATCGAACACATAGAAAGGCGGAGATCCAAAAATGGGAAACTGAGAATAAAAATTGACACTGGAACAACGTACCAGGACAAAGACAATCGAAGAAATTCATTGAGTACTCGACCACGAATTCTAAAAAGCTTTTTCTATTATCAAAGAACGAAATCAGACTCATCACGGGTCTGTTTACCAGTGCGGTACCACCTCAAGAAACTGGGACTGGAAGATAGTGGAAGACTCTGTGAATCAGAGGACAGTTCGCCGAACACATTCTCTGCAATTGCGATGCATTGGCTCGGCTTAGGCTGAAACACTTAGGGCGAGCTCAACTGACGCCTGAAGAAGTGAAAAGCAAACTTGTCAGGGACATCCTATGCTTCGCTGGCAAGATTGAATTCCTGAAAACATAAATACGAGCAGCTTTAGGATTAGGCTTGTTAGGGTGGAGGGTAAACCGAGGTTTTTGCGCACTTAGGCCTCTTGATCGGGGCCATTCTGCTGCCTCCCTTTAGCAACTCCTTCTGCCCCTTCAGTCCTTGGTCCATTCCAACCTTTGGATGAACTTAAGGATACTGGCAGGTGAAGTTTCTCTGATTCTGGCCATTTTAGGTCAGTATTCCCGTAACATGGGTCCTTGAATTAGCGTTAATCCAGGGCGGTGACAAAGTACGTGTTCTATTGTTTCATCTGCTTCGTTGCATCCTCTACAATCGATGCTTGTTAAGTCGACAGTATCCAGTGAGAGTGTCAGCTATGGCACGTAGGTTCTCACGGGACAGCCGTAGGTAATAATTAGCTTACTTTTTAGATGGAGCTTTTATAGCTGTTTTGGCAAACTTGCAGCTGATACAGTTAGCCCAACGTTTCATACGGGCTATCAGCGTGTTACTTTTCAGTAGAGTATCGAAGGTGCTGATTGAGGGAGTAATAGAGGACTCAGGGCCAATAGGCAAAGTCGCCGACCACTATCTCGCCAACTAATCAGCTCTTTCATCACCCTCGTTTCCCTGATGTCCTTTGACCTAGTAGAGTTTTAGGTCATTATTTTAGATATCTGATTCAGAACTTTGATGCATTCTAGCACTAAACCAGAGGTTAGTTTGTGGCTCTTTAGCGCCGCAAGCTTTGCTGTCTGTCGATATCTGAATGTTGTGATTTGACGATTTTGCTCTCTATGATATTCCGAGAGCCTTTTAGCACACCTTTTAGTTCCGTTGAAAAACTGAGATCTACTTCCCAAGCGATAGCCTTTTGTTTAGATTCAGCTCAAGTGAGAATATATCCGCTCCTGTTTTGGATCTGTTTTAGATCCGCCTGTATAGATAGAAATGTCAAGTGTGACAGTTTCTGCATCTGTTGAAAGAATCTTGAATGATCTGTTGAAAATATATGTAGGTGGAATGTAATCCGTGCCTAAAGTGAGTAGAGGCAGCTCTTTCGTGCTGTCTTCGACAATACTTAGATGTCCTACATTTGTAGAATTATCCCACATGCCCAGTCTGCGTAACCTTAGCGCTGTCCTTAGGGCCAGCTCCTTCACAAAGAGATCTAGTGGAGGGTACGAGCAGGGTTATGAACAAAAGATCAACACTGGTTGCAGTTCTGTAAGGCTTTAAAGCCAATCGACCTCTGAGTACAATATAATACAATGAGTATCTCTTAAATGAAACACCTTGTACATTTAGAGCATGTCGTCAATAGCAACTTATATCCGAACAGTTTTCTTCTAAAATTAAAACAGTTCGATTTAATGTTAATAGATCCCATTGCTCACTCACCATATGTATACGGAAGCGGGATCGAGAAACATGGATGTGAGGACGAACCGACAGGCAGAAGAACAATCGGGTCGGGAAGAATAGGGCATATAGACAAAGATAAAGAAAGGGCGTGTTTAGCATCCTGATTGTACATTGATATAAAACAATTTTGATGGAACAAAGGAAAATTGTGAGTGGGAAGTTTTCGTAGCTATTTGAGAAAAAATCTAGTACAAAAGTAAGTTTGGATTGAGATTAAAAATGAACTAGGTACATAAAAAAAAAGTTTACGTAAATGTAGAAAATGGTCGACCCTTTACTAGTATAAAAGGACGAATACAAGACAGCAAAATAGTGTTCGAAAACGGTTAGTCGAGTCAGCACACTGTTTACCACGTTTATTTCTGCTAGAAACAACAAATGAAGCCAGACAACCGTGCTTGGCATTTCAATCCAAATCTAAACTACAAATTAACTGGTTTTAGATTTTTTTTCAAAAATATTTGACTCAATACACCATTGTTTGAGAAGATATAAAAAATAAATTTTCAAAGGAACGCTCTTTTTTAAAAATTATGTAACACTATAGCTTAGAAAATCAAAATTTCTTTTTGTTCGCCAACAATATTATCAAATTTCGCGTGTTTTATGATTTTTATACAAACATTAAAAATTGAATTTTATATTTTTATAGTTTACATTTTATAATCTTCTAACAATTTAATCAATTTTTAGTTTTATCAAAACAAAGCTTAACATCGTGCTCTATTAAACTTGCCTTCGGGCTTCTCATCTCATTTTATTTTATATCTTTTTAAAAGAATTCATAGTTTTTTCTTATTTATTTTACTACATTAACTACTTTATTAGGATTTCTCAAAACTTTTCAAAAGTGACACAAATAACTTCTACACTTTGTTCACAGGTCCAGGTATTTTCTCAACATCAATCTCTTTTTTCTTTTATCTTACGATTACAGCAATAAAAGTAATACGTCTGTTGTAAACTTTACAAAGTTGCCCGATTTAACAAACTTTAACGAACCAAACAAACCTAACTCATAAAGGTACTCGCGTACAAATACGATTCAATAATTAAAACACAATTAACTAAATCGAAATGCAAGGTAATCAACAATAGGTATAAGGAATGGTAATGGAAATCTATAGAAAATTTAATAAGCTTTCATTTTGATAAGAATAATTTTTTCCATAGGACTAACCGTTTTTGAGATATAAGCGAAAATCCCAAAAACTTTTTTTAGTATTTTTACCTTTTTTTTCTTACATTAACAATTTTTGCGGCCGGATATCTCGAAGACTATTAACAATAGGGAAAAAATTAATAGGAGCAATCTTGTAGGAAATTTAATAAGCTTTCATTTCATATACGACACCACAGTCTTATATGTCCTCTATGACCTCTCATGTCGTGTAGGTTAGTAAACCATCCTCCACGTGGTGGTGGTGTTTGAAAAAATATTAATTGAACTAATTTAAAATAAAAAAAAAAGTTATACTCGTATATCGAAGGTGTTGAGGTGATAACAAGATTATTAATACATTTTTAATATATTTACTCGACATTAATGTCAATAAAAGTATCGATCAGTTTTCGCTAACTAAAAAAGTACCGATAGAGTAGTTAATGTAAGTGGTAAATAAAGCAACAAAAATATGTATTTAGCTCACCTTACCAGTTGTTTTTTTTTACTTGTTATTAAAAATAAAACCTTTTTAGAAAATTCTTTTATCGTAAAAGTGGAAAGGAGTTGTTCTAAACATGATCGTCGTCGTAAAGCCTATACGTATGCAAAAATTTTAGTATCGGAGAGGGATACGACGCAACCGACGCTTCAAAAAATCTAAAATTAATGAAAAGTCGTTTAAATTTAGTTTTTAGATAAATTAACTAACACGTGTTAAATTGTTTAGTTCTTTTAATAGGGGAAAAAGAAATGCACTTTGTTGTTTTTTTTTTTAATTTATTTTTCTTTTGTTACATCTCCTTTAATTTTGTCATCAATTGATCTTTTAATCTTGTTTTCCCCTAATCTCTTGATATAAAAGTTTTTATTACGAAAGTTTGATTTATATTAGATATTTAAAATGTTTTCAATGTAATAACTTTTTGCACTATTTGCAACTTTACTTTTAGTTCAAACTTATTTAATTAAAATAATTAAACCATAAAATTATTTTTTCCTAAATTTACAACCTAATTTTTGTTCAAAAAATTGTTGTTGAAACCAAAAGTTTCAATTTCTAAAATTAGAAAATTAAGGGCGCCACACAGTTGAGCTCACACAAGTCCGTTTGGTTATTTTAATTATTAATTATTATAGTAAGTAATTTGAATCGTTTAAAATTATACTAAAAGTGGCTAAATATTTTTTTCGAATTTCTTTTTTTTCGTTATTAGTAATTGCGTTTTTGAGTATTTTTTTAAAGATAAATAAATAATGGAAAAAAGATCATCAGTTAGGTTTAAGAATTTTTATAAAGGAAAATGAAAGATTTCTTATTTTTTGTTTATGAAAAGCTGTCTCTGGAAGTGGCACTGATCATCCACGTAATGTTTTTAGATTAAAAGAATTTTTTTTCTCGAAAAAAAATCTTATAATTCACGTTTAATTATTTTTTATTATAATTTAAAATTTTAGCTATAATTACCCTATTTTAAATGAAGTTCCATATAGCTTTAAACAATTAGTGGTATGCCATTGTTAGGACTTTCCGAGTACATCATTAAAGTTTGTATTACAAATTTTTAATTCCAAGCTTTATGAATTATTAAAATGTGCATTATATTATAACAATTTAAAAAAGAACAAATGAAATTCGTGTTTATAAGTTTACGATTAAAAAAAGAATTTATCATATAGAATAGTACCAAGTTTCCCAAATTGGTTGCATTTTATCCTGTCATGTAAGCGTTACAGTCTTTTGATGTATCGTTCATCAAGAATATTCACGTCATGATGTAACGTAACACAAAAAAATAACGTAATATTCCTGTAATTTTTAAAGTGCTACGTAATTTATATACCGAGTCACAACACAATTTTTGAACACATTTTTTAACCATATCGATCTTTATGTTAATTTAAAATGGCTGCCATATAACCACGGCCCATACGCTAATTTTTATTATAGAAATCTCAAAACGGCTCAAACTTACGATGAAAGTTAAACCATAAACTCAGCCAATCAGCTTCAAGATGAACGAGTTCTAGTTATTGAGAAAAACGTAAGATGTCGCTATACAGGGTTATTCAAATTCGACCGGCAGCATGGGGATCTCGCTTATTTGAAGAGATAGAGAAACGGTTAAATTGGGGCAAAGTTACGGAATTTTATGCCGACTAATAATCTAAAAAGAAAAGTGCCCTAGCTGCTTTTGTTTTTGAATTATTAACAAAAAAAAAACAAAAAGTTAATTTTTCGTTTATTGACTTTATTTTCCTTATTATCAAAAATTTTTTAAATCTGACCAAACTTCTCTACAGTCATTTTGTATTCTACACCCGATTCCGAAAACACATTTGATGTAAAACGTTTCGGTTTTCTGGAACCATCATCAACTTTAGTTTTTTAAATATAGGCGCAATCTTTTGTTTTAGCACCACACTTTTTTGATTTTTTGTCAATAATTATTCAAAAACAAAAGTAACTCGGGCACTTTTCTTTTTAGATTATTAATCGGCATAAAATTCCGCAACTTTGCCCCAATTTAACCGTTTCTCTATCTCTTCAAATAAGCGAGATCCTCATGCTGCCGGTCGAATTTGAATAACCTTGTAAGTTATCAATCACTTGCAATTTTATGTAACTAATAAAATAAAAGTTATTATAATTTATTGAAACGGTAGCAAAATGATGCCTTTAATTTATTGATTTTAGTTTTAAGGACTTATTTAATTCTTCATTACTTCATATGGAACAGAAGTTAATTTTTGGAAAGGGGTGTAACAACCCCGAAAAATAAAATAAAATAAAATTTCTACAAAAAGTTTGAATTTAAAGGTTAGGTATGAAAATAGAGAGATTATTTTTGCTCTATTTGGAGCTAGAGCTTTCTACTTGTATCCAAAACCATTTAGAGAATTTAGCGTTTTTGAGTGCTCATCCCAACCTTTGGATGAACTCTACGATACTGGCGGGTGAAGTGTCGCTGATACTAGCCATCTTAGTCCAGTATTTCCCTAACATGAATCCTCGAATTAGCGTTAACGCAGGTTAGTGACAAAACACGTGTTCCAGTATTTCATCCGCTTCGTTGCATCTTGTAAAATTGGGGCTGTCAGCAACAGCCATTCTCTATAGATGTTTGTTCAGTCGACAGTTCCCAGTAAGAGTGTCAGCTATGGAATGTAGGTTCTCACGGGACAACTGTAGGTAATAATTAGCATCTGGAATCTTGAAAATGGCTATTGGAGTGCCTGGGCTCTGCCCCGTACCTCCTTCATCAGTGAGATCTGAAAAAGAAAAAACGATGATTAAATGTGTTGCGAAATGTGTCTAAAGCCACTCACGATAAACGTTAGTCTGTTATGGCGACGGTAGCGAGGTTTTTAGGCTCGGTCAAGAACCAACTTGAGTCTCTTCCGAAGCCTATACTCGTTGATGTTGTATTTCCATAGTCGTCGGATGGTAAGGTTGTCGTGGTCCAGTGTTGTCTCTTGGAACTTGGGTGCTCCTTCTCGGATTAAATCATGGAAGCTGATCATCTGTAGGTCCCGTTGAAGGTTGCTGTTACATATGAACCATGGTGCGTTGACGATAGTCCTCGGGATCTTGTTCTTTATGATCTGCATCTTCTGTTGATGTTGGACGGTGCGGTGTAGCCCCAGGATGGTGCGGCGTATGTCATGATGGATCAAATGACAGTCTTGTACAAAAGCAGCTTGTTCTTGAGGTCCAGCGTTGTACCTGAAAAAAGCGGATATAGTAACGAAAATGCAGCTCGTGCTCGGACGATAGCTCTCTCGATGTGTGGTTTACAGGCCAGTTCCTTGTCGATAGTTAGTCCTAGGTATGGTCCTCTTTCCAAGGAATGGGTTCGCCGAAGATCTCGATATTTGGTGGGCGACGAAGACTTGATCGCTTGGAGAAGTAAATGGGCGAACTTTTCTGTGAGTTGACGGAGATTCGCCATTTCTTGAACCAGAGCTCCAGGCTGTTGGCTGCTCTTTGTAGTCGGTGTTGCTGGGCATGAAACAGGTGTCATCTGCAAAGATATAAAGATTAGTAGCTTCGGTTAGTGGCAGTTGTGAAGATGGTGAACAGGTGCAGAGATAGGGTGGCACCTTGAGGAACACCGGCTAGGATTGGTCTGGAAATGGATAGGGAGTCGTCGATCTTGACCCTCAATGATCGACGGGAAAGGAAGGAGGAGATAAGCTTCGTTATCGATAGTGGGTATCGAGCGGTGATCACCTTGTAGACGAGACCTTGGTGCCAGACCTTGTCGAAGGCCCCTTGGAGGCGGTGCAGTCCTTGTGGTCGAATGCTGCGGCGACGAACTTGACTAGGCGGATGGTTTGGTGGACAGTGGAGTGAGCTGGTCGGAAGCCATATTGTTCGTCCTGGATGACGTGTCCATTTTCTGTGTGTTCTCTCAGGCGGGATAGGATGACCTTTTAGGCGATCTTGCTCATGATAGGCAGAAGACTGATCGGGCGGTAATCTTGGGGGAAGGTGCGGTTCCCTCCGGCTTTGGGGATTACGATGACATCGGCGGTTTTCCATTTCTTCTGGAAGTGCTGAAAACGAAGAATAGCGTTAATAATCGTACATAGCTAGACAAGAGCTAAAGGAAGGAGGTTACGTAAAGCTTGGATAGAGATGCCGTCGTGACCAGGAGCTGTCTTGGGTCTCATTCTCTTGATGAAGGTCCTGATTTCGAACAGACTGGCTGGAACGAAGGGTACGTCGTCTTCGTCTCGAAGCCGTCTGCGGACGTGGGCATCCACTGCGGACCAATGCACAGCGGAGTGCATTGGCGCTCTAGGTTGTCTGCAGATGATTAATAATAAATAATAATTAGCGTACTTTTTAGATGACGCTTTTATAGCTGTTTTGACAAACTTGTAGCTGGTACAGTTAGCCCAATGTTTCCTGAGGGTGTTGATTGAGGGAGTAATAGATGGCTCAGGGCCAACAGACAAAGTCACCGATCCCTCTCTCGCCAACTGATCAGCTCTTTCATTACCCTCGTTTCCTTGATGACCCAACAGAGTCTTTAGGTTAGGTCTAAAGTCATTATTTGAAGATATTTGATTCAGAACTTTGATGCATTCTAGCACTAAACCAGAGGTACTTTGTGGCTTTTTAGTGTCGCAAGCACCGCTCTGCTGTCTGTCAATATCTGAATATTTTGATTTTGACAGACAGCAGAGTGGTGATCGCGGCACTAGAGAATTAAAAGTAACCGCACTAACCCTAAGCAATATTTTGGTAATTCCGATTTAACCGGAAAGAGTTTCCAAGTTTTCATTTTTATTTAAAAAAATGACAGATTTTTGAAATTTGATATAGTAAAAGAAGCAAGTCCCAAAAGCGTTAAACAAACAAAAAATTATTGCGATAATGGCAAACCAAAAACAGACAGTGTGGTCCGTCATTCGCTATTACGAAGGTTAACTAAACAGTTAATTTTAGTGATTCGATTTTCCGAATTAATTTGTTGTGATTGTGTTAAAAAAATTAATTGGTTGAATTGGTTTGTAGATGTAAATTAGCGCATTAAAAAAGTGTTGTAAAAATAAGAGAAATCCATAATTCTAATCAAGTTGCAAATTGCATAGCTCGCTCGTTCACATGAAGGTTTTGATGGAATATTTTTGATCACTATAATAGAATCTACCGTACTCACTCAATTTATCATTCTGCAACCTTTTCTATTTCCCAAATTGAAATTGACAATATATAAAGAGGAAGATCAACAAGAATTTCCCCTAAATTCTAACAAATAAATCGAAATATTTTTATTTGTCATAATTTTGTCGATTTAAATTCCAAAAATTAGACGAGATGTTTCAATCTTATTTTGATCTTACGATAGCGAGAAAATTAAAATGTAACAACCGACTTGGTAGGTGAAAATCATCGAGTGGATGCGTGGGTGTAGACGCTTTTGTTTTTTAATTTGAATATTGTAAATCATATTGAATCTCGAGAAAAGTCATATTTGAGAATAACTCAAACATATTGAAATACCTAGTACCAAATATATTTTCTACAAAAGAGAACACAATAAATGAAAATTGTGATACACAAAAAGGAACTGAAATGTCAATAATCATTACAACTGAAAAATGTAAGTTTTTCCTTAAAATGATTTTTATTTTTATTGCGATAAAATTTGTAACAGTAAAAGAAAAGTAAAAATGTTACGACTCGAGGTTAGTGTATTTAGAACAACAACATAAAAATCATTTATGACACAAGTTTCGATTCCACAGAGAAGCTAATGGTTACAGTAATGTTTGACATCGTTGTTAAATTCGACTAAATAATTCTGAGCAGTATGAAAATCATGTTTACACCCTAATTAAATACTTAGAATTCGTAAACAGGAATAAACATCAAGGACTCAAGGTGCAACAGCATTATGTTTAAAGGTAAAGCTTCACTAACTTCAGAAAGTAAACATTGCAGCTGATTAACAAACTACTTGATGTTTAGATTATAAAGCTACCATCTTAGTTAGCATTTAGTTATACTAGTCAACTTCTTTTATTCTCTTTAACACACATCCCTTATGGCTACTTTACTTTACCATCGCAAGATAAGCTCAATTATAAACATCTATGAGCCCTAAAGCTAACTAATTCACCATTCCCAACAAATCAAACAACATGGCCGTCGAACTTACCCACGCATGCGCACTACCTACTTTAAATTAAATAAGAGACAATTTAATAAAATTTATTCTTTTTAAATTATTTTACAGGAGAAAACACAATTTTTATTCAGAAAACATCCAATTTGAAGACGTGAAGGCTTTATGAAGTTAAACTTTAAACGATTTGAATACAGGGTGTTCCACGGAAATCGTTCAGATGTTTTGGAGCTTATAATCGATCTGAAAATTTCAATTCTTGCATAATAGCTACCGATCTATTCATTAAAATATTTTCAAAGTCCCAAGAATCACCCTCTGGCTCTTTCTATTATCAGATCTATGCTAACACATACGGTGCCATTGATAGGTGGCCTAGGATCAATAAAAAAAACACCATAATTAAAAGAAAACCGCACCCATCGCTGCATTGGAGACCTTTTTGTGCTTCCCTCCACTAAATCTCTTTGTGAAGGAGCTGGCCCTAAGGACAGCTCTAAGGTTACGCGGACTGAGCATGTTTTAAGTATTGTCGAGGACAGCACGAAAGAGCTGCCTCTACTCACTTTAGGTACGGATTACATTCCACTTACATATATTTTCAACAGATCATTCAAGATTCTGTAAATAGATGCAGAAACTGTCACACCTGGCATTTCTATCTACACCGACTGATCTAAAACACTCACTCATTTTTGTTCTCAGTTTTCATATTTTTGATCTCCGCCTTTCTGTGTTTTGGATAGTCCACAGAATGGTTCGGGGCCTTACAAGAGGGCTTTTGAGCCTGTTCTAGCTAATTCATTAGCTATTTTGTTTCCTTCAATTCCCTCGTGACTCGACCCCCAATGAAGGACAACTTTGTTGTCTCTTGCCATAGTTTTGAGGGATTGTTTGCATTTCCAAGTGGATCAAGACTTAAAGCTATAGGCTTTGAGTGACTTTTTCGCCGCCTGGCTGTCTGACATTATTTAGACTTTTTGTCCCTTTAAATTCTTTCTTATTCTCGGGCACATAGATCAATTGCAAGAATTTCAGCTTGTATAATTGTGGGGTAGGTTCCTAAGGCTATTGATGCTCTATATTTTGAGCCATATATACCTGTTCTCTGTTCAGTTTTAGATCCATCTGAATACCAGATGAAGGAGTTTTGTTCCAGTTGTATTTATTGACTATTGATTTCCTGAATGACCACCTCGATTGGTGTCTGGAAGCCCAACACTCTTGGAATGACATCCAAGGGTTTTTAAAACAATTCTGGCTGTAGAAAGTCCAGGATCTTTAGGTGACCTGTTCTGTCACCAAGTTTGATTTTCTCACTTTTTGTGGAATTTTTATGGCCGTTAGGTACTGTTACTTTATAGTTTGACTTCCTGTTTAACCGGAAAGCTAGAGCACCCTCTATATTTTTTAATATTTTGAAAGCTTGTATTTGTATAAAACAATTTATATTTTAAACTCTAATTTAGGCTAAATTTAAATAAAAAAGGCTGAGTTGTGCACAGAAGGTGTTAGAAAGTAAAGTTGAGTGTTTAATAATAAATTGTTAAAAAATGTAATAGATACAGTTATAAATAAAGGGTTAATATTTTAATCCTTGTTGCTTAGGGAAATTGTCTACTAAAAGTTGTAATCTTTTGCATATGATTAGTGCTGGTTAGTTATATTCAGATCCCTAAATTACAAATGACTACACTAATTACTAGTGTGGATTTTACACATTCAAATGTTAACTACGGTGCTAGACAATTAAGGGAATTTAAATGAAAATAGTTATTAGTAGTAGTTGGTGCAATTTTAAAACCACACTAAAAGCTTAATGAAAAAGAAAAACATTAATAACTAATATAAGAGCCTTACTTTAAATATTAAAAAAGTTTTTATTTCGCCAAATTTACAAATAATTACTCAAAGTCTTTGTAATTTGTTTTTAAAATAATTTTTTTTGAAATTATCCTGTTTGGAAAGATCTACTTTAAAATATTTTTTCGCGTATTAAAAGTTTTATTGATTTGACGTTTTGACGTTATTCGTGAAAAATTTGATTATAAATTAGCCTTTATTATTTTAGTATACAGAAAGCTCTAACTTTTTAAAATTATTATAAGAGCGACTGTTAAAAAACTTTTTTTTGTTGATTCTGGAAATATAAATAACTAAAATGTAGTTAAAAGCACGAATTTTGGGAACAAAATATATAAATCGATACTGATTTAATGTTACTTTTAATTTATGTTATAAAGGATTGCCTCTTTTGGGGAAAGTCCTTAATAATTGGAAGAAATAAATGGACCGTATACACTTCTCACAAACTACTTGTGGGCTCTATTAAATTCCGACTTAAAACTACTTAACCTTTTACAACTATTTACTTAGATATTAATGTAATTTACATTTGGTACCCACTAAAATTAATTACCTTTTGCTGACGTTGCCACTACAAAAGTCCTTTAGGTCTCAGTTTCGCTATCACTTAAACTGACAGCGTCTACAAAAATTAAATACGTATTTCAGTTCAACAATCATTCAACTCACAACTATAGGGAAATCAGTAACAGATTTACAGGGCTTAGGTCCAGTTTTTCAATCATCGTTTAAACTAAGTTCAAGCTCATGCGCCGTAACTCGTTTACATTAGTGTAAAGCTACAGCGTATGAGATTGAACTTAGTTCAGATGAAACTTGGTTTAAACGATGATTGAAAAACTGACTCCTAGTAGCTCGAGAACTGTGAATAAACCACCCCCGTTGGATTTTTTAAATTTATTGTGAGTTGCAAACAACGCAGTTCCCAAGATTGCATGTAATATCTTGGTCCGTTTGAAAAATATCTACAACTGGTTTGGGAGGGGGGACAAGTAAACAAAATTAAGACACACCAGGTGGACTCTCCAGACACCCTGTGGGGTGCCTGGTTCACTTCAGCTTTTGTTCAGTCAAGTTCAGTCTTTGACAAAACTTAATTTATTTTCAAAAACTGGCTTTATGAGTCCAGTCAACGAACGCTCAAAAAAGAGATGTAGAGGACATGGAAGAGGATGGAATTTTTTTCTTAATGAATATGTTTGGAGTAGTTATTATGAGGTAGGAGTAGGCTGACGTAGCCACTACAAAAGTCCTTTAGGTCTCAGTTTCGCTATCACTTGAACTGATAGCGTCTACAAAAATTAAATACGTATTTCAGCTCAACAATCGTTCAACTCATGACTACAGGGTAATCAATAACAGATTTACAGGACCTGGTAGCTCGAGAAACATGAAAAAACTCTCTTGTTGCATTTTTTTTTAATTTATTGTGAGTTGCAAACTCAGTTCCCAAGATTGCAAGTAATATCTTGGTCCGTTTGAAAAATATCTACAGCTGGTTTGGGAGGTGGGACAAGTAAACAAAATTAAGACACCAGGTGGACTCTCCAGGCACCCTGTGGGGTGCCTGGTTCAGTTCAGCCTTTGTTCAGTCAAGTTCAGTCTTTGACAAAATTTTATTTTGAAAAACTGGCTTTATGAGTCCAGACAACGAACGCTCAAAAAAGAGATGTAGAGGACATGGAAGAGGATGGAATTTTTTTCTTAAGGAATATGTTTGGAGTAGTTATTATGAGGTAGGAGTTGGCTGACGTGGCCACTACAAAAGTCCTTTAGGTATCAGTTTCGCTATCACTTGAACTGATAGCGTCTACAAAAATTAAATACGTATTTCAGCTCAACAATCGTTCAACTCATGACTACAGGGTAATCAATAACAATTTACAGGACCTAGTAGCTCGAGAAACGTGAAAAAACTCCCTTGTTGCATTTTTTTTAAATTTATTGTGAGTTGCAAACTCAGTTCCCAAGATTGCAAGTAATATCTTGGTCCGTTTGAAAAATATCTACAGCTGGTTAGGGAGGTGGGACAAGTAAACAAAATTAAGACACCAGGTGGACTCTCCAGGCACCCTGTGGGGTGCCTGGTTCAGTTCAGCCTTTGTTCAGTCAAGTTCAGTCTGTGGCAAAACCTAATTTATTTTCAAAAACTTTATTAGTCCAGAAAACGAATGCACCAAAAAGGGATGTAGAATTTTTTTCTTAAGGAATGTTTGGATAAGTTATTAGGAAGTCACACTACTAAAAGTCCTCGGTCATAGCTGTTTGGCTTAGGGCGTGAAGGGTCTCTCACAAAAAATCAAAAAAAGGTCCCGTTTTTTTGGAGGTTTGCTTATATCTCGAAACCGATGGGTCTTAGGGCAAAAAATTTTGATTAAAATGAAAGCTTATCAAATTTCCTACAAGATAGTTGTTATTCATTTTTTTCTATTGATTACAGTTTTTGTGATATCAGCCCGTAAAAATCATTAATGTGTGGAAACTCCGTACCAGTTGATGTTAAAATAGTCGAGGAATTTAATGTTCTACAACTGCTTTTCTGAAGACTTTTACTGTAAAACGAAGGTGCTAGAGGCAAACGTTTGACGAAAAACCTTAAACAAAATTTTTTGTTCATATATTAACGACTTTTGCGGGCAGATATCTCGATAACTATAAGGAATAGAGAAAAAATGAATAGAAACAATCTTGTAGGAAATTTGTCAAGCTTTCATTTTACTAAAAACAATTTTTTTAGGAGCCAGCCTTCTCGAGATATAAGCGAAAACCCCAATAATGGAACCTTTCCAACTTTTGCATCCTTAAGCCTTTTTGTGGACGGATATCTCGATAACTATAAGGAATAGAAAAAAATAAATATAAGCACTCTTGTAGGAAATTTGATAGTCTTTCATTATGTTAAATAATTTTTTCCCTAAAACCCATCGTTTTCTAAATATAAGCGAAAACTCAAAAAAACGTGACTTTTAGTATTTTGAACTACTCCAAACATATTTCTTAAAAAAAAATTCCACCCTCTTCCATGTCCTCTACAACCCCTTCGTTGACTAGACTATTATTATAGGTATTATTGGAGAGAATATGGGTAGTGGTTTTTAATTTTGTTAATTAAAAAAAAAAGAACGATGTGTTGATCGATTGTGTTAACTTGATGAAAGAGGGCATGTAAATACAATGGCATCGGATGTTTTTTTTTAAAATGAGTATTTTTTCAGACGAGTAAATTTTAACGGCATTAATTTGATTGGCATTTTCAATAGTTTATACAATGACTACGCTGTCAATAGCGTTACAATAAAAGCTAAAAATTAGTCAAAAAAAAATACACCGCAATCCTTGATACTTAATGATGCAAAACGAGATTTTCAAATTTTTAAATCTGTTTTCTGCAATTTCCTTTTGTTCTAGTTTCTATCATTTTGCATCAACGTATATTCGAAGCATTAACGTTGACAGAAATGTTAGAGCGAAACAAAACAAGAGTTTTTTTTATACGCTTACATATGTTTTCAAAATTGTAAAATCCGATTTTCTATTTTCATTTTCAAGACTGTAACATGGCGTTAGGATTATACGAAGAGCGCGTTATGTCGTTTTCTTTTTTTTACCATATTATCCATTTTGTTTTCTTTTAAATTTGCTTTAGCTCTACTTTATACTATTTTTTTATATAAATCAAAATTTAATAAAAATAAACTCACTTTAAAAAAATACTCTTTTTTAATCAAAAAGACAACAATTTAGAGCCGTTTCAAACCGCCATTGCAATACCGCCATTGTCTTAATATACTTTAATACTATAATGTCACAATGCACTACCTTCATACAAGAGAAATAAGTCACTCAGGAATTTTTCTTTGCTCTATAGGGTTCAACCCAGGGCTGGACTGGCCCGGCGGGCTGCTGGGAATTTCCCGGTGGCCCATGATGTGACAATGAAAAAAAAATATTGCAAAAATAAAGTGAAAAAATCAAAAATATTAACATGGACTATCAGATTTCCCTGTACTAATTTTTTTCCCAGTCCATCCCTGTTGAACCTCACATGGATTGTGGCAGCAATTTATAACTTCTTTTTGAAAATACTTTTATAGTGTAAGCCGGGCTTAAGAGGCCCGTTAGTAGAAATAAAGGTTCATCCTTAATGTTTTTGTTTAAGAGGGCACACCCCACTGTATATTAAGTTGTCTGCATGGTATTTTGTATAAGTTTTTGACCTATTCCCAACCCCTATTTTGTCTTATGTAGTTTCCCTCTAACACAATTGTGTTTGTTTAAAATCAATAACGGCACATACGTGTGCTGTCTGTGCTCGTAACTTTTCAGATCTTCCCTTTCGAAATCCACATTGATATTCATCTACTATTGTTTCTTTCCATTGTATTCCGTTCTAATGTACGCTACATTTTCACTATTTCATATTTTTACATAAGAATTAATTTCTTTGCACCCCATTAAATTATCTACTTCTCGGATTATTCTTTAAAACTTCTTTTTTGTGCTAAGTTTATTATTTTGTTCGTCGACCCAATTTCCTTCTTGATGTTTATAGAATGTAGTTTTTCATTTGATATCCTTGTCACTCGGTGATAAAAGTTTCTAATTTCTTTACCCTAACTTTAAAGTAAAAAAGAAACTTTCGTCACTTTCTAAAATCGCTCTCAAAAACAGTTATTTTTACAAGAGAAATTTTTTTTTAAAATCCCAAGCATTCTATCCATTTATTTTTTAAAATCCACGATAACGTCCAAAGTATTAACAATAGGTGTAGGGAATAGTAAAGCAAGTAAAAAATTTTTTTTTCAAAAGTCTCAACCTATACAGGGTGTTCCATTTAAAATAAAAAAGTTTTCTAGCTTTATTTCATAAACTCCATGATAACGTAAAAAGCATCAACGATAAGTATTAGGGGATTGTAATGTAATCGTTGACAAATTTATTTCTATATTCAAAACTGTCGAAAACTACAGGGTGTTTCTTTGAAATTAAAAAGTTTTTTAAGTTTTAAATTTCCAGAATACCACCTAGATTTTACGGTTATGGACCCATAGTCTAATAGAGCACGAATAAGTCAACATTCGAGTCAAGTCATAATTTTTTGAACACCCTGTAAATTATTAAAGGAAAATTGTAACATCAAAGCTTAGTTTAAGGTTCTTAGAGAAAGATCTGAAAATCGTGTAGCTCCTGTTATCATCATAACGTGAGTCTGCAATTTTGAAAAAATTGAAAATTCAAAATAGGTACAGGAACACGTCATAAAGTTTCTAGAAATGTAAAAAATTATAGTATTCTATTTAAAATAAGAAAGCTGGTGTTGCTTCCGGTTTAACCGGAAGTGATGTGATTTTGAGAATATATTTACTAAACAGATCAGTAGTCATTATACGCGAATTATGTTTTTTTAATTTTTGGACGTGTTACAGAAAACTTAATTCTCTATCAAACACTGCTTCTTTCATTTAATTCTATGGAGCAGGACCGGAGTTATGATTTTTTGAATCTTAAAATTGTAAAAATCTACCATTTCTTGGTGTAATAAGGTAAAAATTTTCCCAAAAATTGAACCCACTGTTTTTTAATTTTTGAAATTGTTACAGAGAACTTAATTCTCTATCAAACACTGCTTCTTTCATTTAATTCTATGGAGCAGGACCGGAGTTATGATTTTTTGAATCTTAAAATTGTAAAAATCTACCATTTCTTGGTGTAATAAGGTAAAAATTTTCCCAAAAATTGAACCCACTGTTTTTTAATTTTTGAACTTGTTACAGAGAACTTAATTCTCTATCAAACACTGCTTCTTTCATTTAATTCTATGGAGCAGGACCGGAGTTATGATTTTTTGAATCTTAAAATTGTAAAAATCTACCATTTCTTGGTGTAATAAGGTAAAAATTTTCCCAAAAATTGAACCCACTGTTCTTTAATTTTTGAACGTGTTACAGAGAACTTAATTCTCTATCAAACACTGCTTCTTTCATTTAATTCTATGGAGCAGGACCGAAGTTATGATTTTTTGAATCTTAAAATTGTAAAAATCTACCATTTCTTAGTGTAATAAGGTAAAAATTTTGAAATTAATTTTCCCAAAAATTGAACCCACTGTTTTTTAATTTTTGAACGTGTTACAGAGAACTTAATTCTCTATCAAACACTGCTTATTTTATTTAATTCTATTGAGCAGGACCGAAGTTATGATTTTTTGAATCTTAAAATTGGAAAAATCTGCCATTTCTTGGTGTAATAAGGTAAAAATTTTGAAATGAATTTTTCCAAAAATTGTACCCACTGTTTTTTTAATTTTTGAGCGTGTTACAGAGAACTTAATTCTCTATCAAACACTGCTTATTTTATTTAATTCTATTGAGCAGGACCGAAGTTATGATTTTTTGAATCTTAAAATTGTAAAAATCTACCATTTCTTAGTGTAATAAGGTAAAAATTTTGAAATGAATTTTCCCAAAAATTGCACCCACTGTTTTTTTAATTTTTGAGCGTGTTACAGAGAACTTAATTCTCTATCAAACACTGCTTATTTTATTTAATTCTATTGAGCAGGACCGAAGTTATGATTTTTTGAATCTTAAAATTGTAAAAATCTACCATTTCTTAGTGTAATAAGGTAAAAATTTTGAAATGAATTTTCCCAAAAATTGTACCCACTGTTTTTTTTAATTTTTGAGCGTGTTACAGAGAACTTAATTCTCTATCAAACACTCCTTATTTTATTTTATTCTATTGAGCAGGACCGAAGTTATGATTTTTTGAATCTTAAAATTGTAAAAATCTGCCATTTCTTAGTGTAATAAGGTAAAAATTTTGAAATTAATTTTCCCAAAAATTGAACCCACTGTTTTTTAATTTTTGAACGTGTTACAGAGAACTTAATTCTCTATCAAACACTGCTTATTTTATTTAATTCTATTGAGCAGGACCGAAGTTATGATTTTTTGAATCTTAAAATTGTAAAAATCTACCATTTCTTAGTGTAATAAGGTAAAAATTTTGAAATGAATTTTCCCAAAAATTGAACCCACTGTTTTTTAATTTTTGAACGTGTTACAGAGAACTTAATTCTCTATCAAACACTGCTTATTTTATTTAATTCTATTGAGCAGGACCGAAGTTATGATTTTTTGAATCTTAAAATTGTAAAAATCTACCATTTCTTAGTGTAATAAGGTAAAAATTTTGAAATGAATTTTCCCAAAAATTGTACCGACTGTTTTTTTTAATTTTTGAGCGTGTTACAGAGAACTTAATTCTCTATCAAACACTCCTTATTTTATTTAATTCTATTGAGCAGGACCGAAGTTATGATTTTTTGAATCTTAAAATTGTAAAAATCTGCCATTTCTTAGTGTAATAAGGTAAAAATTTTGAAATGAATTTTCCCAAAAATTGAACCCACTGTTTTTTAATTTTTGAACGTGTTACAGAGAACTTAATTCTCTATCAAACACTGCTTATTTTATTTAATTCTATTGAGCAGGACCGAAGTTATGATTTTTTGAATCTTAAAATTGTAAAAATCTACCATTTCTTAGTGTAATAAGGTAAAAATTTTGAAATGAATTTTCCCAAAAATTGTACCGACTGTTTTTTTTAATTTTTGAGCGTGTTACAGAGAACTTAATTCTCTATCAAACACTCCTTATTTTATTTAATTCTATTGAGCAGGACCGAAGTTATGATTTTTTGAATCTTAAAATTGTAAAAATCTGCCATTTCTTAGTGTAATAAGGTAAAAATTTTGAAATGAATTTTCCCAAAAATTGAACCCACTGTTTTTTAATTTTTGAACGTGTTACAGAGAACTTAATTCTCTATCAAACACTGCTTATTTTATTTAATTCTATTGAGCAGGACCGAAGTTATGATTTTTTGAATCTTAAAATTGTAAAAATCTACCATTTCTTAGTGTAATAAGGTAAAAATTTTGAAATGAATTTTCCCAAAAATTGTACCGACTGTTTTTTTAATTTTTGAGCGTGTTACAGAGAACTTAATTCTCTATCAAACACTCCTTATTTTATTTAATTCTATTGAGCAGGACCGAAGTTATGATTTTTTGAATCTTAAAATTGTAAAAATCTGCCATTTCTTAGTGTAATAAGGTAAAAATTTTGAAATGAATTTTCCCAAAAATTGAACCCACTGTTTTTTAATTTTTGAACGTGTTA
Source organism: Malthinus seriepunctatus (assembly GCA_963924605.1). NCBI lineage: Eukaryota > Metazoa > Arthropoda > Insecta > Coleoptera > Cantharidae > Malthinus > Malthinus seriepunctatus. The sequence continues at coordinate 3,964,445 of OZ004605.1, forward strand.
CAGAGAACTTAATTCTCTATCAAACACTGCTTATTTTATTTAATTCTATTGAGCAGGACCGAAGTTATGATTTTTTGAATCTTAAAATTGGAAAAATCTACCATTTCTTAGTGTAATAAGGTAAAAATTTTGAAATGAATTTTCCCAAAAATTGAACCCACTGTTTTTTAATTTTTGAACGTGTTACAGAGAACTTAATTCTCTATCAAACACTGCTTATTTTATTTAATTCTATTGAGCAGGACCGAAGTTATGATTTTTTGAATCTTAAAATTGTAAAAATCTACCATTTCTTAGTGTAATAAGGTAAAAATTTTGAAATGAATTTTCCCAAAAATTGAACCCACTGTTTTTTAATTTTTGAACGTGTTACAGAGAACTTAATTCTCTATCAAACACTGCTTATTTTATTTAATTCTATTGAGCAGGACCGAAGTTATGATTTTTTGAATCTTAAAATTGTAAAAATCTACCATTTCTTAGTGTAATAAGGTAAAAATTTTGAAATGAATTTTCCCAAAAATTGAACCCACTGTTTTTTAATTTTTGAACGTGTTACAGAGAACTTAATTCTCTATCAAACACTGCTTATTTTATTTAATTCTATTGAGCAGGACCGAAGTTATGATTTTTTGAATCTTAAAATTGTAAAAATCTACCATTTCTTAGTGTAATAAGGTAAAAATTTTGAAATGAATTTTCCCAAAAATTGTACCCACTGTTTTTTTAATTTTTGAGCGTGTTACAGAGAACTTAATTCTCTATCAAACACTGCTTATTTTATTTAATTCTATTGAGGAGGACCGAAGTTATGATTTTTTGAATCTTAAAATTGTAAAAATCTACCATTTCTTAGTGTAATAAGATAAAAATTTTGAAATGAACTTTCCCAAAAATTGTACCCACTGTTTTTTTTAATTTTTGAGCGTGTTACAGAGAACTTAATTCTCTATCAAACACTGCTTATTTTATTTAATTCTATTGAGCAGGGCGAAGTTATGATTTTTTGAATCTTAAAATTGTAAAAATCTACCATTTCTTAGTGTAATAAGGTAAAAATTTTGAAATGAATTTTCCCAAAAATTGAACCCACTGTTTTTTAATTTTTGAACGTGTTACAGAGAACTTAATTCTCTATCAAACACTGCTTATTTTATTTAATTCTATTGAGCAGGACCGAAGTTATGATTTTTTGAATCTTAAAATTGTAAAAATCTACCATTTTTTAGTGTAATAAGGTAAAAATTTTGAAATGAATTTTCCCAAAAATTGTACCCACTGTTTTTTTAATTTTTGAGCGTGTTACAGAGAACTTAATTCTCTATCAAACACTGCTTATTTTATTTAATTCTATTGAGCAGGACCGAAGTTATGATTTTTTGAATCTTAAAATTGGAAAAATCTGCCATTTCTTGGTGTAATAACAATAAGGTAAAAATTTTGAAATGAATTTTCTCAAAATTTGTTCGCGCTGTTTTTTTTAATTTTTGGACACGTTATAGGCAACTTAATTCTCTATGGAACACTGCTTCTTTCATTTAATTCTATGGAGCAGGACCGGAGTTATGATTTTTTGAATCTTAAAATTGTAAAAAGTTGTCATTTATTAGTGTAATAGAAATGAAAACTTGAGATTTGGTATATTTATCAATCTTAAAAATCTATTATTCCACATCAGAGTTTTTTATAGCTAATTTGTTTGTAAATTAGAGTTAATAAAAATTGTAGGTGTAGAAGAGAAAAAGATGGAAAAATAAATTGAAAAGTAAAAGTGCGTTTTTTAATTTAGTAACTTTTTAATATTTTATTTATAAAAGTTTCTTAACTTATAATTGATATAAACAAAGCAAAATAATTAAAAAGTTATTTTAGATAAAATTAAATTTAACGAATTTACTGTTTAAAGCTGTAACATTTATTAAAATTGCTTAAAAGCACAAATAGGAGTTTAAAAAATATAAAATAAATAAAAAAAATAATAAAAATATGGGTATCAATATAAAGCACAAATTTATAGCAAAGTTGGCAATAAAAATTGTCACTACTAAAGAAAATGTCTGTGGCTTTTGAAGCAAAACCGATTTTGGTGTAAAATACTTTGAACTTCCTTTCTTAAAATTTCGTCCGCGTACCTCATAGATTAAAAGTAAGATATTAAACTTTTTATTTTAATGTTTTATGTATTGCGCATCACGAACATGAAATTAATTTCTTCTTCTTTTATTTCCAAAATTAATTAAGTTCTCAAATTTGAAACCAATTAATACTTTTAGAAGATCAAAGTTGCGGAACGCATACAAAAACGTTTTCCTTCCCGAATATACAGACTATATAAGAAATAGATTACTCTTATGAAAACTCAAAAAAGAGGTTAAAGAGAAACCGACTGATGATTCCTTTGAGGGTTGCGCGTTTAAGCAAGGATTCTCAATCAATAAATAGTCGTCTTGTATCTTATAGAAAAACTTGTACATCGACGTATAAAAACCACCACCACATTATATAACAATTCCAAATAAAAAAGAAAATAGCCCTTAAATATAAAAGTAGTGTAGGTGATTAAAAAAGAGCTAGCAACTATTTAGAAAAACTAGTCTAATTTTCTTTTGAGTCTCTTTGTGTACAAACACCCTCTAGCCTTCTTTTTACTCTTCAAAAGACCGTTCAAATCTTTTTTAGTTAGTTCTTTCAAATTCTTTTTGATCGCTTTCCAAAACACTTTTACTTATTTCCACTTTATTTCAAAATAACAAATTAACCAAAACACACCACCATTAACACGTACCAACAAAACTATACGGGAAGTACCAGCCGGGCCCAGTGGACCCGTGTGTAAATTAAACGAAATAATTATAAGTGTATTTTAATTTTTTTAAATTTGTTTTAATTGTCGCTTTTATACACTTATTTTGTTACATGTTGATAAAAAAATTGCTATTTCAGTTTAACCCTTCTCTTGAATTTCGCTTATTTCACTATCACTGTCAGTATTTATTTCTGCTATTAATACAATTTATACGTAAAATGATACTCCACTTTAGGTTAATGGAACGAAATTTGGCACATAGTTTACTGGAACCATGTAGGGTAATATTGTCCAATGAGAATGCACACTCTGGAGAATGGCTCTGCACACCCCCTTTTTTCAAAATCTGATATTTGCCGTCTTTTCTTGTAAAAAGATCTGATATTAGTGAGATTGACTGTATTTTCTCGTGAGAAGTATTAATTGTTACCCTACATTCTAAAGGTGTTGAATAGATCTGTGACCATTTGGATCACATCTGAGCAACTCCATCGCTTACACCCGGTTTTACAATAGCTGGTTAAGCGTTTGGGTTAGGTTACCGCTACTCTGTGGTTAACTTGGGATTAATTAAAGAATGCGTTCTACAACAATTTTTGTGCCGATGCGAATGTAATCATGACGTTAAATTTTTTCTTTTGAGTTGGTATAATAAAATTGTGTTATTTGAACGTTACTTGTCAAGGCTTGTCATCTGTAATCTGTCTCATACATGTCAGATTTGCAAATATCACAATTTTATGGTAGTAATTTGCCTTTAGTTGATTAATCGAAAACTTATTAAAAATTTATTGTTTCAATTACTAGAGAAATAAGCGGCCCGATCATTTAACGTTTGTTAGACTCTTTCAAGTGCTAATACCACCCTGCTGTGTTTATAAGCATCGTAATGAGGGTGTACGTATTACAATGCCTTAAACTACTAGGTAAAACCTTCAAATACTTCTACGTTCCCTAACGGTCAGTTTCTGGTACATAACGATTCCCTAACTAAGAGCTCGCTAACTTTTTGATGGGCCGATGCATTGTTTGCAACCGGTTATTCAACATTTATAAAGAATTTATGAAGGTTAAGCTTAGCTAGTATAAACTATGCTTCTAGAACCTCGCAGTTATACCTATTTGTTCTAGTTTTTGTATGATTAAATTAAAAATGTTGGAATATGAAAGACATTACAATTTTCAAAAAATTGTTATTATCTTTTGGTTTAACCAAAGACTATACAGTGTAAGACTGGAATAGCTTATAGCCCGAATGTGACCAAAAATCCCAACTAAAGAAGATGTCGCTAGTCCACTGCAATCATTTTTCGAGTTTAGCTTATCGAGGCGGGAGCAAGGAAGAAAAGAATAAAACAAGTTTACCCTTCGAGAGATTTTAAGCGATTTTGACCTTAAAACCCTTTCATATTTTTTAATATAGGTTGTGATAGTCTCTTACTATATGGTCTTTGGTTTAAGTTACAACCTACTGAAATAATAAATTGTTAATGAAGTCATTGTGAGTTAAAGGATTCACATTACTGTTTCTTAACTGTGGTATTGGCTGCAGTTCAACATTCACAGCATTTATTGTAGATTTTTTCTCTTCTGGAGGAACTACCTCATTTTCATCACATGCGATATTGTGCAATATGGCAGTCGCTACTATAATTTGCTTGTGATTTATCTAGAGAAGTCCTTAAACCAATTGAAAGTGCAGGGAAGCATCGCTTCTATACAGCATACTGCCTTTCAACCACATTCGGTGGTCTGATTTGAGATTCATTAAACAATGTTTCAGCAGGAGTTCTGGAATTAAGCAATGGCGTTATCAGGTATGGCTTAACACCATAACCATTACCTCCCAATATAAGACTTCCAGGGTAATTACGTTGTTCGAAAGACCCACATAACACTGAATTTCTGAACATTTGAGAATCATAAGCGGATCCTGGCTACCCCGCCACGATATTTCGAATTTTTAAATCTAGATCAATCAGTGTCTGTTTCATCCAATAAGTTTGCAACAGCTCTTTTGGACAATCGAAGCGTAGTAAAAAAGTCATGTCCATCGAATTCTTCAAAATAATTTGGTCTATACCTAATTATTTTGGGTCTTAACGTATCAAAGTTAATTTTTTCAAAATTTTTAGTTTATATGAGGGTAAATGCCATAACTTTTAGTTAACCTACACTTGTGGCAAAGGTTAAATTAACTATTAGTTAACCAAGACCCTGGACAATAACCTTCATTTGTAAAACGCAAATTTTCAATTAACTTTCGGTTAACTCCTAACCTATAGTTAACCCGCGATTGTAAAACTCAGGGTTATAAGTGGTCATTTTAAGTAGCAGTAGTTTATCATCGGCAGCCAGCAGTAGGACAAAATTACTATTAACGCACCATAAAGCTCTCTCTAGAACCACCGCTTTTCTTCTACAATCGACGATACTTCCACACTGAAACTTAAATAGCCTTTTATACGTCTAAAACGTCGATTTTATTGTCTAAAATTTTTAACTTTTAAGTAGCTAATATTTATATAGAAAAAATTTTTAATCTAAAACTTATTTATAAAGTATTGCATAGTTATGAGAGTTTTCCCCTAGATTATTGCCGATGAAATTTAATTACTTAGGAATAGGTCGTTATCGTTTACTGTTTCTACCTGTTTCTGTTTTGAATTGTGATAATACCATGGTTGCTTTAAGCTTGCAATTAATTTGTTTTGATAGCAGATAGGTGCGAGAATCTTGCACTATAGTCAATAGGATCTTATTAGAAATTTTAAGCCCCTTTTTCAACGGAATTATTTTTAGTTGAATTATGAAGCAAACTTTTCTCGGATTATTTTATTAAATTTTCATTTTAAAGTTTACACTAGCTAATAGCCTTACTCATTTTATTATTTCTTTTTAATTAATAAGTAATAACAAATTGCGTTCAAAAATAGGGTTTTCTAAGAGCTTTTCTCATTTAAGAACAACAAAACTTATACTTCTACATAAGAAGTGATTTTAGCCATCATACAACGACTTTACCTACCGAACAAAAATTTCTTTAATTATTTGACTAGGATTTATTGAACTTTTTCATACTTCAGTACCTACATACTTGGTAAAAAATTAGTATTAAATTGAGAAAAAAATTTGTTTTTGTTCATTTCTCAACGTTTTGAGTCCCCCTGATTCCAAAAATGTTAGAAGCCGTCTGTTAGAATGGATGTCTGTTACAGCTCTGGAGCAAAAACTATTCAATCGATTTTGATAAAAGGTTTAAAATTATTTTATCGGAAAACTAAGCTTTTATAAGAAATCGATACAAGGTGTCCAAAAATACGGGGGTTATTGAAAAAAATTCAAAAAGACGACTCATTTGACGATTTCCCATTTTGTGGTTTTTCCGTTATAACTTGGCCGGTAATTATTATTATAAAAATTTCAAAAAGGCCTTGTATAGCCAAAATATAGGGCTTTCGTCCTAATTTAAAGGATTTTTATAATTGGCTCAAAATTGCCTACCTTTAAGGGGCCAAAATTGGTCGAAATTTTAAAATGGGTTTTCTCAAAATTTCAGAAAGCCATATTTTTCATATTTTGGATATATTACAGAAAACATAACTCTCTACCGAAATCTGTTTTTTTTATTAATTTCTACCGAGCGGAACCGGAGTTATAATTTTTTGAATGTCAAAATTTCAAAAATATGTCATTTCTTTTGTAATAAAAATTAAAACTTGAAAATTTGTAAATGAATCAATCCTATAAATATCCATTATTTGACAATATTATGTGTATAAGCAGAATTGTACCCGTGACTTTTTTTAGGCATTTTGTAAGTTTTTGTTTACAAGTTTTAGTAGAATTGGGTTAGATCTTTTATTTTGCAACGTTATTACTAGCTTTTATTTTTGTATAGATGACCTCTTTTAGCTCTTTTAGTTCATGTTCTTTTTTAAACCCTTTCAATGTATTTTGCACGTATAAGGTGGGAATATTGCACTTAGTCAATAGGATTTTAGTATAAATTTTAAGCCCTCTTAAAAGGGATTATTTGCAGTTGATTTATGAAGGAAATTTTTATTGGATTATTTATGAAATTTGTAGTGAAATGTTAACAATAGCGTAGCTTATTCTTTTCTTTAACAAATTGCATTTGTGTAAAATTGTAGGTGTTTGGAAGAAAATATTATTAAATTTTTCTTTTCGTAAGTAGGCGGAGGTTATTAAAATATAAAGTGAAGGTTGGTAATAGTGTGGTTAGAAAATGTTTTGTGAGAAGAATTTAACATTTACCTCGAGCAGATTTTAATCTTGTTACGCTTTTCATGTAGGTACCTATGCCATTGTGCTTTTATAGAGACGCGTCAGCCTCTTCAATATAATTCTCCGACAACCCTCAAGTTTGTACACTATACTTGCAGGCTCGACGATATTCCACTTTAGGTGGAAAGGATTGGGACGCTAATCAATAACTTAGATACATTCTGTGACTGGCATCGGGCTTTAGTAAGGAAGAGAAAGTAGTTAATTATAGTTACGCTGTTAAAACCATGTAAAAGAGCAATAATTCAAAAAGATCGTGGTATAAGTAACAAGGAAAGCAAGTGTGAATGAATTAACAGTAACGTGCAATTCAAACCGACAACCTGACAAAAGTATACAAGCGTTGTATACACGCTATGCACATACATTACTGACATGCACAATATTACAAAAACTTTAATAGAGCAACACGTTTTAATAGTTCTCGCAGATGTCCCGATGTACATTTTTGCCAGATCACACGGATAAATACGTACTTAATGTCAAAGCATTTCTAAGGAAGTTTGCTTCAATTTTGAAACGTATCAAGAAGGGCACATCCTTGGCCGGAATTCCATCTCAGACATTGATAAACGACCTTCTGCCCATCTTGTTTGCAACGCTACCTGGTATAACTCAAAGCTGACCTGGCGCCAACGGCGAAACTGCAGGAATTCGTTTCGAATAACTCCGTGAAGGGTGTTTATTTACGATCAACTCATGCGTTATTAGAATACAAAAGTACAAGTGCCCAACTCATTCGTTCCCGTTCGCTTTAGCCTTGTTTAGATACAATAAAAAAAAATCCCAAAAGTTAGATGAATTTTATGTTAAAACTTATTCCATTTTCGCCAACCTCAAAACTATCTCGAATTGCTTTTGTTTGCAATAAAATAAGTTTTTTAGAAAAAATTATTTTTGTATCTACAAGTTGAGTAATTAAAAACAACGGATGTGGCATGCCGAGAAGTTTTTCGTACGTACTATTTTCATTTCCAGTTAAACCAGAAGTGATTTAAAAAGTGTTGGGTGTCTCTAGATAGCTAATTTTATGAGCTTTTAAAATATTGAAAAATATACAGAATGTTTCATTTAAATTAAAGAATTTGTTTGCATTTCCGGTTAAACCGGTTAACCGGGAGCGTTTTATTAACAGAAAATAGTGTCAAATACTAAATATTCATAAAATATTTAATATTAAATATTTTCAACTTTTCATTTTTAAAACAAAAAAATGAGAATATTGGGAAAATTTTCAAAAAATTATAATTCCGGTCCTGCATTCTAAAAGTAATTAAAAATGCACAGTTCGGTAGAAAATTTCGTTGTATATAACATGTCCAAAAATGAAAAAAACACCAGGACCAGGTTTCGAGAAAATCCATTTGAAAATGTTGGCCTATTTTGGCTCCTTAAAGGTAGGCAATTTTGAAACAATTTTAAAAATCGATTAAGTTAGGACGAAAGCTCTATATTTTGGCTGTACAATGCTTTTTTAAATTTCTTATAATAACGATTACTGGTCAAGTTATAAGAGAAAAACCATAAAATGGGACAATCGTTCTATTGACCGCCATTTTGAATAAAAAAATTTTAATATTTTGTTTTTCAATTGAGGCTCAGATGTACTATCTCATACCCAAGTAAAAATAAGTTTGGTTCTGTAATAATCTATTCCAGCGTTTCTCAAACTGGGGGTTGCGACCACTAGAGTAAAAAAGTAAAATACTTCTAGAGTCTACAGTAAAATTTGGGTTTTAATTTAAACATCTCTCTGAAAGAACCAGCAGCAATAATTTGCATACAAATTTCAGAGAGACAGGGGGTCGCAAAAAAATAGAATTTGTGGGTCACGAACCAAAAAGGTTGAGAAACGCTGATCTATTCAACCTACCTCTGGAAGCAGTAGGTGAAGCCAAATACTTAAAAGTTATCCTTGATAGCAAACTAAGCTTCAAACCATACATAGACAGTATAGTAAATAAACCTACAAGGACCCTATGAACCTGTAGACGAACGTTTGGCAAAACCTGGGGACTGATACCCTAGTTGACTTATTAGATAAATAGCGTAATGGTTTTGGTTTTGTGTGGTGGACAAAACCTGCAAACACAAACTAGGCAAAATCCACAAATTGGCCTGTCTAGGAATTACTGGAGCAATGTATACCACGCCTACAGCAGCAATGGAAACAATGCTGAAGCTCTTATCTTTACATCTGGTGGTGAAAGCCAAAGCATTAAGTGAGACTTACAGACTAGAACATCACTCTTCCATAGGAAGAAATGGGCAAGCACATGCCCCAATCCTAAGAGAGATGGAAGAACACCCCATACTTAGTATGGTGTCTGACAGAATAACCTAAGCATATACCATCGAAAAAACCTCTAGGGAATAATGGGAATGCAATGCAGTGGAAATGAATAGACGTGTGTTCGACATAGACGGCTGTAAAAACCCAACAGGTACAGGAGCTGGAATCATCGGGGACGGCAACTTGGGGCAAGGGGTAATCTTAAGTCTCGGAGAGTACACATAAACGTTTTCTAAGCAGAAATTTAGAGGATATCACAACCAAAGGATCTTCGTAGTATCTGACAGCCTTCAAACTGTTGAACGCCTGTAAGGTGAGACCCGGACTAGTAACGGACAGCTTCCACAGACTGAATTCTCTAGAGGGGAAAATTTCGTCAATCTGGTATGGGTTTCACCTCATGCCAACATATCAGGACCAAAGTGGGTGTGTAGCAAAAGAAAACTCATCCTTTGGCATTTATTTTGCAATGGCAAAGAGATAAATAAAGCCAATTCTAGCGGAGGGAAACTCTTGGACAGGGACAATCTAAAGCCTCTGACAAAACTCGCTTTCTACTCAAAATGAGCAGAGATAAACTACGGCTGGCAACGGCAATAATAACGGGCCATTGCCAGCTTAAAAAGCACTTGCATAGGATGGGACTAGAAGAAGACCCACTATGGAGAGGATGAGCAGAAGAGGAGGAGGAAACTAAAATTCATCTTCTGCTACACTGTAAGGCTTTCACAGAAGTCGTTACAGCATTCTCGGAAAATAGAAGATGCTCCAAAGGAAACTGCCTAACTTATCAATAGGAAAAATTCTGGACTTTATCCAAAGGGCAGAACTCATATAAGGGAACAATAAACTCCGAGGCACACAATAGATCCGAGAGGTCGCGATGCAAGGAACCACTAGGGGCTAGTCTCAGAAATACAATAATAATAATAATCAGCCCTGTGCTGTAAGCAAGTGGTTATTTTATAACAAGAACGTTAAACCAGTTTCTAACGTTATCTTTGTTTTTCGGCAAATCTGGGTGTTGTAACCTTGCTACCTGCTCAAGTTAAAATTTTCTAACTTTATATTTGACATTTGGTGCTGTTAAAAGGAAGGATAACCAGCTAGAAATAACTGCAGCTCATACCCTACCGTTATTCGTTAACGTGAGATAATTGTTGTAGTTTTTGTGTGTTAAAAAGATTTTTTTTGGATAATTTTGCTGTTCTTAATGACTTATTAGGAGATGAGTTGAAAGAGTAGGTATATAATTTTTTTTAATAAGTTTAAATAAATAATTTACGTCGGTAATTGAGCGTATTTTACCTATAGAAGTTGCCTGTAGTAAAATACCAAAAAATGCCTTTATTTTTCAAAATCAATAAAAAATTTTCTATCGTTATTTCGAGTGGATAACGTAACTGGTTATCTATTAGAAATAACCTGGAAGTTACAGCACAGGGCGGAATAACTTTAAAAATAACCACCTTATTTTTGGACACACTGTATAGCTTATAAAAGCTTAGTTTCCTTGACGAAAAAGTTAAAAAATAGTTGAAGTTTGTTACAATTAAATGTTGGTCAGTGTTTGAAAACAAGTCTATAAATTGATGTAACACTATTTCGGTATTAGTTAGCAATGAAGTCAGGTACACACACACATCGAAAAATATATTGAAGAAGTTTTGAAATTGCCAATTTTCATGTAATCATTTTATATTTAATTTCTTTTCTCCCTTTTTTTCGTTCTTCTTTTTTTTCATTTCGAGTATAAATCATGTTGTACAATTTTGTTTCAGCGATTCAATTGACTTTATTTATATAAATTGACTTTACATACAAATAGTTGACAGTTTATTTTGTTAAACTTCTTGATGTTTGTTATAAATGTTTTAAAGGAGATTATAAAACGTATTTATATAAATGAAAAACAGTATTAAATAACAACATAGTATTATTAGTACAAATTAAGCTTTTGTCAACAATGGAAAAGACGTTTAAACTTATACGTTACGATTTTAACCAACAGCAACAAACTTGACGATTTACAAACTTAGAAAAGTAAAAAATATATTTATATTATATAGTATTATTGCTTTTTTGTTCGCATGAGAAAATGAGAAACCCTAATATACGCTTCAGCTAACTTTCAACGATGTGAATCCTTCAAAAAAATATATCTAACGTATACTCCTCAATACAAAAAATTATTAATTATATTATTTTTAGACCAAACTTTTATTTTTATCTACTTCTATACTTTTTTAATCATAGACGAATTCAGAACGTCCGGCGGTCCTGTCCCGTTTACTCCCCAGTTACTAAAGGTCTCGGTTTTGGGGATATCGCTTATATCTGGAAAACGCTAGGCCCTAGGAAAAAAATTATACTTAATAAAATGAAAGCTTATTAAATTTCCTACAAGATTGTTTCTATTTATTTTTTTTTACTTTTTTTAGTTTTTGAGATATCCGCCCGCAAAAATTATTAATGTACGAAAACTCCGTAACAGTTAAAGATAAAACAGTAAAGGACTTAGCGGGCGGATATCTCAAAAACTATGCAAAATATATAAAAAATGAATAAGAACAATCTTGTAGAAAATTTTATAAGCTTTCATTTAAAAAAAAAAGTTTTTACTTAGTACCTACCATTTTCCAGATATTAGCGAAAACTTCAAGAAAGGGACCATCTTACTAGTCACAGTGGTCTTACGATCACTCGACACGTAAAAATAAAGATTTTAGAACTTGCTGTTGCAAAAATTTTAAACAATTTAAACTTTCGATATAAAGTTTTTTAATAATTAATAAAAATAATTAAAATGAGTGTAAAGGGGTACCTTTTTAATGAGGTTAATTTACTAAAGTTAGTTGTCAGTCAGTTTTTTTTTATTTATAAAGTTCATAATGTACATACTTTACTTTTTAAAAGTGTCCGGAACAGACTGCTTGCAAAAACTATCTAGGTTAATTCAAATTTAAATATTTACCCTAAAAAAACAAACTTTAAAAAGAAATCCTTATTGATTTTCATTAAATTTCTGGAAAGATAAGTAACGATATTTTTAAAAAAGAAAGTAAAATATGTTTACTTTTATTAACAATAAATAAACTTTTTTATACTAAATAAATTTAATTTATTTTAGCAAGTGTAAAGATAAGGGTTGTAAGTACGAGCACCCGTACCAAATAATGTCGACTAAAATGGTTATGTGATAAGACATTTTAGATAAGTTAAAACATGAATTTAACTCTATTACTAAAATGTACTTTTATTATTTCATCGCTTTATTAGAAATAACTTTCTTAACTTTATTTTTCAATTTTTAAAAAAGCTAGTTACCCTAGTCAACGAAAAGGTTATAGATTTGGAGTAGTCAGGAGGTAAAAATACGAAACGTTTCCGATCTTAGCTATAGCTAAGAGAGGGAGGAGGGTGAAAAGGTGCCGTTTTTGCGGTTTTCGATTATTCATCAAAAACGGTGGGTTTTATGGAAAAAATTGTTCTTAGTAAAATGAAAGCTTATCAAATTCTCTATAAGATTGTTTCTATTTATTTTTGTTCTATTTTTTATAGTTTTCGAGTTATCCGATCGCAAACTTAAAAAAAATATGAAGCAAAATTTCTTTTTCGTACAACGATTTTTGTGGGTTAATATTTCAAAAACTGTAAGGAATTGGAAAAAAATTAAAAGTAATCTTGTAGAAAATTTGATGAGCTTTTATTTTACTAAGAGTAATTTTTTCCTTAGGACCCACCGTTTTTGAGATATAATCGAAAACCTTAAAAACGGGACCTTTCCAGCCTCAGCCACAATAGCTATAAATAGTGCGTGTACTGCCAAACTTCGTTCACGATGGCGTTAGGTTAGTGGATATTTAAATTACTAGGAAAGCGGGAAAATATTTTTGGAAAATGGTGGAACTCAAAGATATCACAACTGATGTGTAAGTTAAGGGAGTCTTTGAAATCAGAATTTAATTTTTTAGGAAAAGTTTTTTATCACTTGTCAATAAACGTAAAAATTTATAGGTTTTCATTTTAGTAAATAGGAGAAATTTTGTATATAATTTAAGTATTGATATAAATAAAGTTATTATTGTTATTGCATATTAGTTAGTTTTCTATGTGATACGTGACTGAACTTTTTGAAAAATGGGCGATTTTTCAAAACTTTTTTGATCGACTTTTTGATTCATTTGAGGAACTCACGTGATGTAGAAGTAATTTAAAAACTCGGATGTGGCCATAGCGGGACTTTTAAAATTTTATTATAATGCGAGTTGACAAAAAATAATTAATTTTGTATTTATTTTAAGAACATTAATATTGGTTTATAGTTTATTATGATTAACTTCTATACTTGAAACACAGGTTTAGGCAACTTTGTTTTGAAACTTGCTAGTTTTCATTGCATGAATATTGCAGCATATGGATACGGGTATAATTACGGTTGATTAATGGTTGGTTCCTTTTAGTTTTGCCAACCCCAGATTACGGGACAAATAGGTGAATCCTAAATTCCGTGAAAATGCTAATTCTTTATACCTTTACATTTGTATATTACAACACGAATATAACTAAAGAGACTAAATATTATACACAAGACAAAATTTGTTTTGATATATAACCCAAAATTAATCAACCCTCAAAATAATTTAACTTTTAATACACTTAACGCCGCTTTTAAAAGTTTTGTTTTATGTCCACACATTTCTAATTTTTCCCTTGTGAGATAAGCTCAAATAATCCTTTACCTTACATTCCCTACAAATTTCACTTCATTACGCTTTTATTAACTACCCTAATTAAAATACAGGATGTGTCCTAAAGCCATTTTAATCCATCGGATCAATTTTTATTCCCTAACCATAAAATTACCGATCACACACTCTGTATAAAATTAAATCCATCCTTACATTAAATCCTTTAACCTAACACCATCATGGGCTCCGCCACGCCCTTAATATTTCTATAGTTCTGGGTACCGCTATTACCCCATCGATGGTCCAAATAGCAATGGTTCAAATTCAAACTGTCCCGATTTTGGAGTTTTCGCTTATATTTCAAAAACGGTGAGCCCTGGGGGGAAAAAATTATTTTTATTAAAATGAAAGTTTATTAAATTTTCTACAAGGTTGTTTGTGTTCATTTTTCATAAATAAACAGTTAAAAGGCTTTAAAAGACTGACCTATAATAATTGATGCAAGTTTAAGTGTTTGCTTTATTGAAAGGAAATTTAAACATTTTCCGTTTTTAATTTGACGTACGTTTGTATCGATTAAGCTGGGTGCTTTGAGAGGTTTTAAGAAGTTAAGGAAGTTATAAGCCGAGGGATTTTGGAATTAAAAAGATTATTGATCGTTATATGTCGTTTTGTAGAAATAAATATGCTAATAGAGAGGTCTATATACAGATAGTTAATCTGTGTAAAACACAACATACAAGTAGTGTTGGAGGTGTTGGAGGACGGTGTTTCCCACACCTTTACAAATAAGCGAGAGAAATAAATGGAAAGAAGGCGAAAAGAGAAGAAGAAATTATAATTAATATAGTTAAATGAAATATAAATTAATTTAATAAGTTTAAGGGTAATAAATAGTTTTAAAAAGAAGTTGAACTAAACAATCTTGAAGTTTAAATACGCTCTTGGTAGATTGAATAGTTAAGAGAGAGATTTAAATTACTAAATAGAAATTTAATACAATTACGACAAATTGAGTTCGGCAAAGCTTTGGAAATTCGTGACAATGGCACAATCGGACACAACTGCAAATCAACATGCCACTTGCTAACACGTCTTGGTCATAGGATATCCACGTTCAATACGTAATTTCTTAGCCCAATTGTTCAACTAAACTTTGCAACGAAAATGTCACGTACGTTCCATCTGCCCATGACGCGACGGCCTGTTGGAGACAACACGAAATAGTATACACCGTTTCACCAAATTGTCAGTTTAATCGAAAAGTTACAAAACTTAATTATATATTTACAGCCTACGGCTAACTTAGGTATTTTGTTGAATTTAAATTAATTACCCTCTACATTTATGAGAACAAAAGCTCAAATAATAGCCTGGAAAATATCTTGCTTTTACTACTTTACATATGAAACTCATAATTTATTAAATTTCCCCCACATTATTACGACAAATTAATTTTTTTTAAATTTAAAAAACGACAGAGTATGTGAAAATATTGGAAAAACATTTTCAAATTTTAATAAAAACCAAAAAAGTTCATTTTAAATTAAAGACAAAAACTTTCAGTTTCAATAAAATGCCAGCTTTTGAATAAGAAAAATTTGCTTTAATGAAGCGTAACTTGCCAGACAAAGAACTTAGAGCTTCAATAATGATTACATCCTTAATGAAAGATATTTGTTTTTTACTGTGCAAACTTAAATATACTTAAAATAAAATTATTTTATTCCTTACTCACAAAATTTGTAATTTCTTTTATTTACAAAAGCTACGGAAAATCGTTAATTTCCTTTTTTTTTATCTATTAAATTGAAAATAAAAACTATAAAAACCATATCAACAATCAAAATACTATTGTACACATTAAAAATTAATGTACAACCTGCACTTTATATCTATTGACAAACATACTCTTTCCTTATTCATGACCCATGAATAATTACAACTCTTCCAAAATAATTCAATACAAATTCTATTTATAAATATTTTGAAACGACCTTAAAATAAGAAAAAAACAAAAATATAATCCATTTTAAACAAATTGCAGTAGAGAAAATACAACAGTACCAGCAAAACAGCCTTGAGGTGCGCCACGCTGTGTATTTGGGTCATATTGTGAATACGAACTTGGTTTCCAAAAATGTTTTGGACAGAAAATTACTATAGAAAACAGAATTGCGTAACTGGTGCCTTTTAGCGACTTTTATAAAATTAATATTTGACACTTATGCTAACGTACTTGTTTAGGTCGTATACCAAATTTTATTAAAATCGGTGAAAGGGTTTCTAAAATATTGAAAAAATAGTATAAGAGTCCCTTTTAAAGGCCCACACTCACTTTCAAAGGCCACTCCCTTTAAAAATTTAAATTGAGGAAAACAAAAGTATTCTATGGGGTCCACCTAAAGCCGCCATCTTATAAGATGCCTGCGGTACAATCATCACCCCCCCCGAATGGGAGCTAGTCCTCAATGCACCCTTAAGGTTACCTTCACTATTCGAGGCTAAGCCAGCGGAGACCATCATCAGTATCTTACTAGACGTAATGCGGCTCAATGTCGGTCGCCGCACCACGATTACTTCTACTGAGCACCGTCACTTAGTGATTACAGAGAGGGCGTTGGCATCTGCTGCAGAAGCAACTCTCGCAAACCCGGTATAGCTCAGCAGTCGAAAATTGGGACTACTGGAGACCGCGTGTCAAGGGTCTCGATGACAGACCGGATGATCGGGGTGATGTTCCACTCAAGCCGGACCCGGATCCCGGGGTGCTGTGATCGCACGTAGACGTCACAGGTGACCTTAGCCGGTAGGGACTTAACCCTCGAGATGGGTTCATGGATAACGGTAACCCACTTATTGAGCGAGAAGCCTTAAGCCACTGCGTGACCAGCACCAATAGAGGTGGTAGGCGCTAGCAACTGGTGCCCCACCTGGGACTCGACCCCTCCCGCAGCACCGAAATGTTTGCTAACTTCTGAAAGCGACCTGGATCGGTAACGGCCGGGCACCGACCCCTAGGTTAGGTCAGATTAGGTTCGAGATAGATTACGGTCAACCGATAAACATATCAAGAACACACGCCTTCACGTCCCCCGGTCTAGAACCAATGGCCCTACCACCAACCAAGAGTTTAAAAAACTCAGTGCTACTGGTGCGTCTCGTACCTGACTCTACACCAGGAAGAGATAGCAAGCAGAAGCTAAGAAACACTCTCGTATGTGGTCTTATGCATTCTGTCGTTAGGTTAGAGTTCCCATAACCACTGTGACAACTCACCGCCCACCAGAAACCGCCACTAACTCTTACTCACCGTAAAACGGCGACCGGCGTGCGCCCTTAAGTGACCACTACCAAATCAATCAATATCTACGTTCCCTTTCCTCAGAGACTGGGATCGGGGGCTTAACATGACCTACGGTCGAACAAACGCCCGGGTACACTCAGAGGTTAGGTTAGTTCAGAGCTAAGTTAGGCTACAAAAAGTGCTTCCTCTTGACCCTTCCCTTGAACCTCTCCTTACGGAGCACCAGACGCCGAGCCGAATTTCTTCTAACTTTAAGCGCTTATTCTTCGTTCCTCGGATCCCAATACGAGATTGGATAAAGTCACATAAGCTCATACCCCCCCCCGTATGTTGCTTCCCGTTAGTTTCCGTAGGTTCGGTTTATCACCACGGTGAACATGACGGCCAGTTTTGTAACGCTGGTCACCCGCCGAGCCCGCAACTCCATTCATGCGGCACTCTACTCATTTCCTTCTACTGCCAAAGAAACTCATATTACACTAGCTCCTTCTAGTAATAAGAGTGCCCTACTGACAGCTTTATGGGTTAATGGGAACGAGTCCACCATTAACCTCATACAGCACCCTAATTTTATCAACGAACATATCCCTAAAAAATTTTTAATAAATACATCTCTTCGTCAAGGTCGTTGAGCTTAAAATTGTTCATTAGGAAAACTTTTGAGGGTTGAGACTGCCCATATTTCAAAAAAAACTTTCTACATGGTGTTTCACGGAAACCATTTTGGAGCTACGAATGGTAAGATCGATCTGAAAATTTTAATTCTCGTACAATGACTACTGATCTATTTATTAAAAATATTTTCAAAACCACATCACTTCCGGTTAAATAGGAAGTAAA
This sequence comes from Malthinus seriepunctatus, assembly GCA_963924605.1. Lineage (NCBI taxonomy): Eukaryota > Metazoa > Arthropoda > Insecta > Coleoptera > Cantharidae > Malthinus > Malthinus seriepunctatus. The sequence continues at coordinate 3,982,690 of OZ004605.1, forward strand.
AAAAATTTTTTATTTTATAGGAAATAGTAGCTCTAACCAACAATTTCCGTGAAACACCCTGCATACAAATAAGGACAACCTTAAAGTGCATGTGCAACTTGAGAAGAGGTGGTTGAATAAATAAAAAAAGAAAAGCTTTGAGAAAATTATGTAAACATTGCGTCGAATAAAAAAATAAAATGCAAATCGACGTTAGATGTTATTTTCTATAACAATACATTCAGCTGCCACTAATTTTATTGATTCAATATCCAATTCAAAATATAACAAATCGTGACTTATTGAAAAACCTTAGGATCGAAAAGAATTAAATTATATCCCTTAAAATGTTTATCGAAAAGTCTAAATTACATTCTTTAAAACAAAACAAATATATTTTTTTTTCTTTTAACCTAAAAGGCTCCAAATGTCGAAATTCTATAAAATATTCAAGATAAGTATAGAAACTTTTTTTTTATTATTTAAATTTTCTTTTCTACTCATTCCAAATTGTCACATCGTGTACATTGTACATTTTAATTTTAACCAAACTGTTCGGTGAAAAATATTCATAACTTAAAAATGTATAAAGCTTTGAACTATAAAAGAAGTTTGTGTGTACGTATTCTGCCTCTTTAAAAAATTATAATACCCCTTTCCTACAAACTTACAATGTTTCAGCCCTTAAAATTAAAATTCAACAACTGGTAAAAAAAAAGCAATTTTCTACACTTGCACTAACTTATCCTAATACAGAGTGAAAGAAAAGTACAAGATAAAAAGTTCTAATTTGGTATCCGTATTTAGACAAGCCAACTCAGTCAATTTATACAAAAAAAACAATAGAAAATGAAAAATTGAGCGTCGCGACACCTAGCGTCGATCTAATAAAAATGTCAAGTTTAGTATCGTTTGATAGCTCTCTTCAGCAGCAGTAAATTTTTCCCGAGAATTTTTTATCTAAAGTAAACCCTCGTAATCCGATCCCGTAACTTTTACCGTTTCTGAGATCCCAATGCTGCTGAAACTTTCGCATGAGCAGACATTTGTAAAGATTTCAGTTTCATTTCTGAATAACATCGCCGTTTTTGAACCGATTTGGAAATGCTTATGAGTCAGTGATCACAATTTTGAGATCTTTTCGAAAATGCAAAAAAATTTTGACAAAATATGTTTTTGATACTTTTATTTGCAAGTTGTTCTTGTATTTGACTTACCCCCAGTTTTACAATAGCTGGTTAAGCGTTTAGGTTAGGTTACCGCTACTCCGTGGTTAACTTGGGGTTAATTAAAGAATACGTTCTTCAAAATTTTTTGTGCCGATGGGAATGTAACCATGACGTTAACTTTTTTTTTAGAGTTGGTATAATGAAATTGCGTTATTTGAACGTTACTTGTCAAGGCGTGTCATCTGTAATCTGTCTCATACATGTCAGATTTGCAAATATCACAATTATATGGTAGTAATTTGCCTTTAGTTGATTAAGCGAAAACTTATTAAAAAAATTTTCTTTTAATTACTAGAGAAATAAGCGGCCCGATCATTTAACGTTTGTTAGACTCTTTCAAGTGCTAATACCACCCCTCTGTGTTTATAAGCATCGTAATGAGGGTGTAGGTATTATAATGCCTTAAACTACTAGGTAAAACCTTCAAATACTTCTACGTTCCCTAATGGTCAGTTGCTGGTGCATAACGATTCCGTAACTAAGAGCTCGCTAACTTTTTGATGGGCCGATACATTGTTTGCAACCGGTTTTTCAACATTTATGAAGAATATTATGTATTCGTTAAGCTTAGCTAGTATAAACTATGCTTCTAGAACCTCGCAGTTATACCAATTTGTTCTAGTTTTTGTATGATTAAAATAAAAATGTTTGAATATAAAAGACATTACAATTTTCAAAAAATTGTTATTATCTTTTGGTTTAACTAAAGACTATACAGTGTAAGACTGGAATAGCTTATGGGCCGAATATGACCAAAAATCTCAACTAAAGAAGATGTCCCTAGTCCACTGCAAGCATTTTTCGAGTTTAGCTTATCAAGGCGGTTCGAGGGATTTTAAGCGATTTTGACCTTAAAAGCCTTTCACATTTTTTATTATAGGTTGTGATAGTCTCTTACTATATGGTCTTTGGTTTAAGTTACAACCTACTGAAATAATAAATTGTTATTGAAGTCATCGCGAGTTAAAAGATTCACATTACTGTTTCCTAACTGTGGTATTGGCTGCAGTTCAACATTCACAGCATTTATTGTAGATTTTTTTTCTTCTGGAGGAACTGCCTCATTTTCATCACATGCCATATTGTGCAATATGTCAGTCGCTGCTATAAGTTGCTTGTTATTTATCTAGAGAAGTCCTTAAACCAATTGAAAGTGCAGGGAAGCATCGCTTCCATACAGCATACTGCCTTTCAACCACATTCGATGGTCTGATTTGAGATTCATTAAATAATATTTCACCAGGAGTTCTGGAATTAAGCAATGGCGTTATCAGGTATGGCTTAACACCATAACCATTACCTCCCAATATAAGACTTCTAGGGTAATTACGTTGTTCGAAAGACCCACATAACACTGAATTTCTGAATATTTGAGAATCATAAGCGGATCCTGGCTACCTCGCCACGATATTTCGAATTTTTAAATCTAGATCAATCAGTGTCTGTTTCATCCAGTAAGTTTTCAACAGTTCTTCTGGACAATGGAAGCGTAGTAAAAAAGTCATGTCCATCGAATTCTTCAAAATAATTTGGTCTATACCTAATTATTTTGGGTCTTAACGTATCAAAGTTAATGTTTTCAAAATTTTTAGTTTATATAAGGGTAAATGCCATAACTTTTAGTTAACCTACACTTGTGGGAAAGGTTAAATTAACTATTAGTTAACCAAGACCCTGGACCTTCATTTGTAGAACGCAAATTTTCAATTAACTTTCGGTTAACTCCTAACCTATAGTTAACCAGCGATTGTAAAACCCAGGGTGAGTGGGCAGGAGTTACATTATGTAAAGATTTCCGTTTCATTTTTGAATAACTTCGCCGTTTTTGAACCGATTTTGAAATACTTATGAGTGAGTGATCAAATTTCGGACATTTTTTCGAAAATGCGAAAGAAATTTAAAAAAAATATGTTTTTGATACTTTTATTTGCAAGTGTCCTTGTATTTGCCTGTCTCAAAAGCATTTCAATATTGATGTAGAAACGGTGGAATTATTCAAAAATGTTTATATTTGTAACTCCTGTCCGTTAAGTAGTAAGTTAAGTAAATCACTGTGTAGGGTGATTTTTCCGATATATTTTGTTTCAGCAGCAATGGTATTTATCAAAACTATTGAACTAGCGAATAATAAAGCATAAAATTAAATTTGTGAACCAAATATGTTTGAAGTCCAACTACACGTTATTTACATTTTGTTTGCCAAACTGGCAAAACACAATAATTTCGTGTTTCTATGTCGTGCTAATAAAACAACAACCCCGCTAAAGTACATAATCTTGTTACGTCATCAAAATATGTTCAATATTGTATGTTTAAAGCATTAATTATGCAAGTCATTGATAGTTGTATAAAATTTTGCTCTACTAGTGGTTCAACTAGAGGGAATTAAATAAATCCATAAAAAAGCGAGTCCAATAATGGCTTCTTTGCTACAGTTTTACAGACAGTATGGTGGAATGATTTTTAAAAAATAGGCAGTTGATTGTGTGGAACCCTGTATAATGGTGACTGGAAAAGTGGAAAGTCTTTAGACAAGTTGGTAAAACAACAAAAGCATTAAAGGGAAGCGAATGCAGAGAGATATCGAAAGGCTTATATTTTGAAATGGATGTGAAGGAGATAATTGATGATCGCTCGGAAGAGTTTGTATATAAATGATGAAATAGATCGTAAAGTCTTCAAATTGCTAATGCCGATGTTAGATTTGAGAAGTTTGCTCTTTTATCCGAGAAATATTAATTAAAGACAATTGTATCCATTCAACCTCAAGAGGCATTAATTTTTGGAGCGAAATGCATTAGTTATCATCCCTACTGAATGTTTTGTAAATTCCATCGAGCGTTAGGGAATAATTAAAAAAGAATCGATAATTGAAGTGTGGAGTTGTTTAAATGGAAGCGAATCTTCTGTTAGACAACGTTTAAGGTAAAAATTGATGGGGATTGTGATAAATAATTGAATCTTAAATTAATGACGCGGTTAATCTTTTACACTTAAAGTGTCCGACGTATTTATAGAGAACAATAAACGATTAATTTATATACCGTTGAGAAATGCGTTGATGAGTTTTACTCGGCGGTCATCAGCAATGCAGCTCGTGATTGTAACGGGTCGAATCACTTTAATTCGTAAACCGTATTCCATAGCTGCCGAAGCGAAGCACTTCGACCTAACTCCATAATTGACAGCAGTCTGCAGCAAAAATTAGTGGTGCGTTAAGTTGCAGCAGATTTATACAGTCACACGTTTAATTTTACCATCGGGTGTATTTTAACTACATTATACTTATTGTACAGAAAATCGAATTATAAAAAACATTTATTAAACTTATTAAGCAGAAATAAAGGGTTAACTCAAATAAAAATATACGCTCAGTTTAACTCGGATAATAAAGTAATATTTCAATTTTCAAATTTGATATAAAACTATGGAAATCTTTATTTAACTTAATTATTAAAATGAAGGTAGAATTGCTATAACCCTATTCGATAATGAAGTCGATATTGAACTTCGTGATACGAATTTCAACTTATATTTTCCTCATAAGTGCAAATATTCTTACAAAAAAATCTAATTTTCTTAAATCATAAAACTTATTAATAATTTATCTTCACCAGACACTATAATAATTGATCTCAGTCACTGCGTCACTTAATAGTTATTACTTGACCATCTGTTGAACTATCTCAAGTCACTGTCTCACTGACTGACTTATATGATTTATGTTTTGTTATACCGGCTTTTGTTTTTATTCTATAGCAGCTGGATCCTCAATTTTTATTAACAAATTAGCTAATTTGAGTACAAAATTTTAAAATAAATACTCAAGTGATATACATTTTTGAAATCAGCAAAAAAGGTTCTATGAGATGGTGCTAAAACAAAAGATTGCGCCTATTTAAAAAACTAAAGTTGATGATGGTTGCAGAAAACCGAAACGTTTTACATCAAATGTGTTTTCGGAATCGGGTGTAGAATACAAAATGGCTTAGGAGAAGTTCGGTCAGATTTTAAAAATTTTAAAAATTTTAAAAATTTTGCCGGTCGAATTTGAATAACCTTGTATATTGAAAACGGTCCTAAGTCCTAAGAAAAAAATTATTCTTAGGAAAATAAACACTTATTAAATTTCCTATAAGATTGTTTTTTTTAATAATTTTTTTTTATACATTAACGATTTTTGCGGACGGATATCTCGAAAACTATAAGCAATATAAAAAAAATGAATAACAACAATCTTGTAGGAAATTTAATAAGCTTTCATTTTGTTAAAAAAATTTTTCCCAGAACCCACCTTTTTCGAAATATAAGCAAAAAACAAAAAACCAGGGCCTTTCTACTCTATTCCCTCGCTTAGCCATATAGCTACGACCGGTGACTTTAAGTCTTTTTAAAACTTATCCTAAGTACTAAGTTGAAAATGTTAAAAAGCATTGTTTGTGATAACCTTTTGATGAGAAAAAGCATTAAAAAATTAAATAGAAATAGATATATGGCGATACGATAAAAAAGCTATTTGTGGTAATGTAATGGGTTAAGTCGTAAATTTGCGTGTACATAATGTCACTAAGTATCTAAAAGTATGTTTGGTTGTTTACGATTTTATTTAAAATGCATTCCACGTTAATGATATCTTAATCTTTAATTTGAACCTTCTTCGATTAGGACGTATAAATTAAAAATCTATAAATGATGATGGTTTGTCAGTTGGGTGAAATTGTCTTTTTTTTCTCAAAATACTAAACTACAGCAATAAATTTCATGTTTTATTAAACTCTTAAGTGGTTCACTGCGTATATTACAGCTGTGCGGAATTGCGGATTGGTATGGGTAATCAATATTTACGCTTCGGATTTCTGAAACAGGGAAGGTAACACGTCACACGAAACATCACATATGGGCCCACGTTTTTTGGCTTTCCATATTTCTATACCCAATACGTGTAAGTGGTTATACTAAAACAATTTTTTCCGATTTTTCTTTTTAAAAATGCATAATTTTAGTACAAACACAATTTTCCTTTTCCCTATACCCTTTTTCTCCTTTTTTATTTATATTATCTAAAACGAGGTAAAAGATATATCCATTTTGTCTTTTAAAAATATTTATCTTTCACTTGAAAATGGATACTTGCAAGTAATTGAGAAGGTCACATCTGGTTCACTCAAAATACCTACTAAAATGTTATGGAAGATATAAATATGAAAGAAACATAATCGTCTAAATTTTTATACGAGGTACAAATAACAAATTTTTTCCCCTACAATTTAACTTCAAAAATTATAATTAGAGGGCGCATTTATGCATTTTTCTTAGAAAATTTAATATAATTTCTACATGCTCCAACATCACGTTTGAACACTCTGGAAAATATATTAATGCAACATGGTTATGGTTAATCGACAAGCATTTGCAGTCCAAATCTGTTGTACAGACGCAAGGACGTTCTCGTCGTAAATTTTCCACTAGTGCATGTTTGCTCAAGTTAATGAGGGACTGCTAATTTAAAACTTTAAATTTTTTTATTAAAACCCATCCCAGTCTAGACCAGAGTATGCCAGATACTGACTGAAATAAGAAAGGGGATGTTAGATCCCTTCAACAAGAAATGCTTATTTAAGCTGCATAATACATATTTGTTTTAAATTTTTGAGCACATTCCGCTCTCTAAGTTATAATAATATTAATAGCCACTTTTATAGCATTAGGAGTCCCGCGGGTGTAATTTATGTAAGCAGTATGATCGTTATTATACGCTCTAAGTCGTCTATCGTTGCTATCAGTTATGGTAGGTACAGTCGAAACAGTTATTCTTTGCAATCACATCACATAAATAAATCGAAAAATACTTGAACAGTTAGTCATAGTTACTCCCACAGTAGACTGACGATCAGCTTACTGATTCTGACAATATACTACCATTTAGTTATGCATTGCGTTAGAAATTAACATTTATTTTGAAGTTTGAGTCATAGGTACTCCTGTAGTAAACTCACTTATGACTGAAGAATAAGTATCAAAAGTAGTAGCTTATGTGATTTTAACAAATTGTACGAATTCGTGACAGAACCAAAACTAGTGCTCGATTTAGTCACAGTAACTTCTACGGACAACTGACGGCAGCATACTGATTCTGACGATATTTTAGCATTTATTATGCATTTTATGAAAATAGTGCAGTCATGTATAGTCATAGTAACTTTCATAGTAGAAGCAGACATGCTGATGGTTAGTATAGAAAAAAGGCACTTATAAACTGTTTGATAAAAACTAGTTCCATAAACATTAACAATTAATTTGAAGTTATAGTCATAGTTACTCTTATAGTTAACTCACTTATGAGTTATGACGGAGGAATAAGTATCAAAACATGTAGCTTATGAGATTAAAAAAAAATGTACGAGTTGGTGACAGAACCAAAGCTAGTGCTCAATTTAGTCACCCTAACTCCTACGGACGACTGACGATCAACGTACCGCTTTTAACAATATTTTAGCATTTAATTATGCATTGATTAAAAATTAAGTAGTCATGTATAGTCATAGTAACATACGCAGTGGAAGCAGGCAAGCTGATGGTTAGTATAGAATGAAGATGCTTATAAACTGTTTGATAAAAACTAGTGCGTTAGACATTAACATTAATTTTGAAGTTTGAGTCATAGGTACTCTTGTAGTAAACTCACTTATGACTGAAGAATAAGTATCAAAAAATATAGCTTATGAGTGTTAAAAAAACTGTCGAGTTCGTGACAGAACCAAAACTAGTGCTCGATTTAGTCACAGTAACTTCTACGGATAACTGACGGCAGCATACTGATTCTGACGATATTTTAGCATTTATTATGCATTTTATGAAAATAGTGCAGTCATGTATAGTCATAGTAACTTTCATAGTAGAAGCAGACATGCTGATGGTTAGTATAGAAAGAGGGCACTTATAAACTGTTTGATAAAAACTAGTTCCATAAACATTAACAATTAATTTGAAGTTATAGTCATAGTTACTCTTATAGTTAACTCACTTATGAGTTATGACTGAAGAATAAGTATCAAAAAATGTAGCTTATGAGTGTTAAAAAAACTGTCGAGTTCGTGACAGAACCAAAGCTAGTGCTCAATTTAGTCACCCTAACTCCTACGGACGACTGACGATCAATGTACCGATTTTAACAATATTTTAGCATTTAATTATGCATTGATTAAAAATTAAGTAGTCATGTATAGTCATAGTAACTTACGCAGTGGAAGCAGACAAGCTGATGGTTAGTATAGAATGAAGATGCTTATAAACTGTTTGATAAAAACTAGTGTGTTAGACATTAACATTTATTTTGAAGTTTGAGTCATAGGTACTCCTGTAGTACACTCACTTATGACTGAAGAATAAGTATCAAAAGTAGTAGCTTATGTGATTTTAACAAATTGTACGAATTCGTGACAGAACCAAAACTAGTGCTCGATTTAGTCACAGTAACTTCTACGGATAACTGACGGCAGCATACTGATTCTGACGATATTTTAGCATTTATTATGCATTTTATGAAAATAGTGCATTCATGTATAGTCATAGTAACTTTCATAGTAGAAGCAGACATGCTGATGGTTAGTATAGAAAGAGGGCACTTATAAACTATTTGATAAAAACTAGTTCCATAAACATTAACAATTAATTTGAAGTTATAGTCATAGTTACTCTTATAGTTAACTCACTTATGAGTTATGACTGAAGAATAAGTATCAAAAGATGTAGCTTATGAGATTTAAAAAAATTGTCGAGTTCGTGACAGAACCAAAGCTAGTGCTCAATTTAGTCACCCTAACTCCTACGGACGACTGACGATCAAGGTACCGATTTTAACAATATTTTGGCACTTAATTATGCATTGATTAAAAAATAAGTAGTCATGTATAGTCATAGTAACTACGCAGTGGAAGCAGGCACACTGATGGTTAGTATAGAATGAAGATGCTTAAAAACTGTTTGATAAAATCTAGTGCGTTAGACATTAATATTTATTTTGAAGTTTGAGTCATAGGTACTCCTGTAGTAAACTCACTTATGACTGAAGAATAAGTATCAAAAGATGTAGCTTATGAGATTTAAAAAAATTGTCGAGTTCGTGACAGAACCAAAGCTAAGTGCTCAATTTAGTCACCATAAGTCCTACGGACGACTAAAGATCAACGTACCGATTCTAACAGTATTTTGGTATTGAATTATGCATTGATTAAAAATTAAGTAGTCATGTATAGTCATGGTAAGTTACGCAGTGGAAGCAGACAAGCTGATGGTTAGTATAGAATGAAGAGGCTTATAAACTGTTTGATAAAAACTAGCGCGTTAGACATTAACATTTATTTTGAAGTTTGAATCATAGGTACTCCTGTAGTAAACTCACTTATGACAGAAGAATAAGTATCAGAAGTAGTAGCTTATGTGATTTTAAGAAATTGTACCAGTTCGTGACAGAATCAAAGCTAGTGCTCGATTTAGTCACAGTAACTCCTACGGACGACTGACGGCAGCATACTGATTCTGACGATATTTAGGCATTTAATTATACATTGATTAAAAATTAAGTAGTCATGTATAGTTATAGTAACTTACGCAGTGGATGCAGACAAGCTGATGGTTAGTATAGAATGAAGATGCTTATAAACTGTTTGATTAAAACTAGTGCGTTTGACATTAACATTTATTTTGAAGTTTGAGTCATAGGTACTCCTGTAGTAAACTCACTTATGACTGAAGAATAAGTATCAAAAGCTTATGAAATTTAAAAAATTTGTACTCGTTTTGACAGTACTAAATCTAGTGCTCAATGTAATCATAGTAACTCCTACGGTATACTGATGATCAGCATACTGATTAGTGATTATGACGATATTGTAGCATTGAGTTATGCCTAGTATAAGAATAATTGTTTATGAATCGAGTAGTCATTTCTAATCATAGTAACTTTGACGGAGGAAGTATGGGTATAGCGTAGAAAGTAGGCACTTCTTAACTGTTTGATAAAAACTAGTGCGTTAGCGATTAACATTTATATTAGAAGTATTAGTCATAGTTACTTCTATAGTAAACTCACATTAATGACTGAAGAATAGTATCAAATGATGTAGTTTATGAAATTGAAAAAAGTACAAGTAGTTGAGAAGATTAAAGTTAGTGAATATGTAGTCATAGTTACTCCGACGTATGACTTTAAAATAGTACAAAAAATAATAGTTTTGTGCATTATTGAATATTGGAATAATAACGTGACTTAATATGGTTTGATCTGTTTGTAGGTATATACATAACATATATGGATAAGAATTGAACTCTTGGGGTTATATGAACGGAATTATTCATGAAACTATTTTAGTATTTGAAAAAATAAAACCATTTATTAGTGAGAATTTTAATAAGTTTATTAAAACGTTATTTATATTCGTATCACGAAGCACAAACAATCATTAATCGCACCTGTTCTCTATGCAATTCCCCAGTTTAGCGTTTAGTTTCTATCTATCCTTATTTATCTAGAACAAAGTCATTTTCATCATCTTTTACTAACTCCCGTCTATATTCTCCTTTAAAATCCATCTTAGCAGTCCAAATTTAAATGAGACAGAAGGGATTTCTTAATTAACGCGAGACCTTATTAAGAGAAGAGATCCATAATTATAACAAAAAACAAAAAAATAATAAAGAAATCCGCGTCAAACAACACTCCAAATTTATTTAATTAATACTAGGATATAAAAAACAGTAATTGCGAAATTAATAAAAATGTTATATAAAAGATTTATCATCTCTTCTTCGTGTCTTCATCAACTTATAGTACACAATGTTAGCTTATAACATAATTAATAGCTCTATGATAACATGACATCAACAACGTTTTAAACAACTTCCAACCTGTTACATTCACATACTACCAAAAGAAAATTTTAATTACTCCACCTCAACTAAATAATGTATGATGTATGTAGCATTTAATTAAAAGTTACTATTTTTAATTTACTAATTAATTTAATGCATGAAAATCAAATAATACAATCTTTATCCTTTTAAAAAAAATTCATGTGGAAAAAGTGAGCTTTTTACTGCAAAATTACTTTTATTAAAGCCACCAGGGAGTGCTATCTACCAAAACTTTTCAATGGCCTTATCAAGAGGTGACTAGCTAACTAGTAACTAAGAGAAAACTCCAAGAACGAGACCTTTCCACTCCCGCAAATTTTTTTCATACATTAACGATTTTTACAGGCAGATATCTCGGAAACTATAAGGAATAGAGAAAAGTTAATATTGTAATCTTGTAGTAAATTTAATAAACTTTCATTTCGATAAGAATAATTTTTTCTTTAGGACCGACCGTTTTTGAGATATAAGCGAAAACTCCAAAAATGAGACCTTTTCACTCCTGCAAGTTTTTTTTGTAAATTAACGATTTTTGTAGACAGATATCTTGGAAACTATAAGGAATAGAAAAAAATTAATGGAAATAATCTTGTAGGAAATTTAATTAGCTTTTGTTTGTTAACAATAATTTTTTTCTAGAACCTGCCGTTATTGTGATATAAGCGAGAAACTAAAAAAGGGAGCTTTTTACGATTGCAAAACTGTTGTAAGATCCAGATGATATAAAGGCTCAAATCGAAGGCTCCTTGATTGTTTGCGTTTTGAAACAAACATAATTTTCTTATTTGGGTCCTTAGAGTTTATTTTGGAACGGTAAGCACGCAGTAATCCATAAACAAAGGCATTCGAGACCCTTTTGGTATAAAATGTTATGATCGAATGAAATTAATTTTAGGCGTGGGTTTACAATACGTGCAATGCTAAAGTAAGGAAGCAAATTGTGAAAATTAAGAATTGTAATTTTCTTATTTAGTGGAAATCTACATAATTTTTTCGTAAGTTGATTGGTGTCAATAACTTTAGTGACCCTTTGGAAGTTTCATCACAAAGCATTAGCTCGTACTAGATTCTAGCTTTAAATTCAGATTACCACCATAACCCCAATTCTATTCTTCCCTTTAAGCACCACCTGGGGACAGGATAAGCAAGCATCTAACCCTTGAAAACTATTACTTTACATTCAAGGATTGAATATTTTATATAATCAGATAAAAAGATCAAAATATGTATCCTTACGAATACAACCACATAATTATATTTTCCGATCCATTAACTAAAAGATAATAAAAGTTTAAAGTTTCTCCGAAGGAAAATTCGCCCTTCGGAAAATTAAATTATAATTTGATATTTTTTAACTTAAGCTGTTTTATGAGATTTTGGCTAATTTTCACAATTTTATAGTGTTTTTTTAAACTAAAGAATGAATTATTTTTTATTCATTAATTACTCATGAATACGCAGCACATATGTGCTCTAATTAAAGTTAGTACCCATCTGGTGCTTGCAAACAGAAATTAATTTGTTTCGGAAACGTTTATACTTCCCGTGTTTAATTGAAAATAATTTTCTAAAGAAATTTTTTAACATTAATATAAATTTTAAATTTTTCAGGTAAATACGAGTAGTTTTTTAAATTAAAAAAAATCCACACCAGACGTAGTAATTACTTTGGAAGGGAAAGGCGAGGATTCGTAGCAACCCAACAAAGCTGAATAGAAACATATCAAAGGCACGTTAATCCACTTAACATCCTAAGAGTTGTCAAATACGCTTTGTGTTTTCCTACTGAAAATTAAAACTTGTAAAAATTACATTAAAATTAGTCTCTGAGTCTTAACACCTCATTTTTCTAAAGTAGGGGGGAGGGTAATAATTTTATTTATTTTTTCATTTAATAAGATATCGATTTACCTCCTACGGCTACGCGTCGATGTAGGCGTCTGACCGCACGTTAGAGCACCAGATGATGAGGATGACTGTAGGTGATTGATAGGAGCAGATCATCGTAGGGCATGTAAACATTGACTTTATTTGTAATTCAATAAAAAAATCGCTTTTAATCACTTCAAGAGTTGTAACGGAGCTTTTCGATCTTTATCTATAAACAAACAATTTCGAAATGGATTTTGCTAACAAACTCGTTTTTATAATATTTTAATTAAGTAGAAACTAACCAGGACTGTACTCAGTTTAGAAAATTTCAAAACTCAAAATGGCTTCCGAGATAACACAGAAAAACTGAAAATTGACAATTTCGTTTTTCGACTGTACTTTCAAAATGGCTTACTTTAGAAAAAAGAATTTTTGGGAAAATTTTTGAGGAGGTGAAAAATCCTATGAAACGATACCAAACTCGACTTTTTATCACATCGACGCTAGGCGTCGCGATGTTCAACTTTTTTTTTCTTATAGAAAATTTCATTTTTTGCAAAAATCACTCAGTCTGAATTCAGATACCAAACGAGAACTTTTTAGTACGGAATTTAGAGAAGCCCACTGAGGAATTTTTGCAAAAAAATGATAAGTTAAAATGATAAGGATTGAACGTCGCGACGCGTAGCGTCGATGTGATAAAAAGTCGAGTTTGGTATCGTTTGATAGCTTTTTTTATTCCGAGAATTTTTTTTACGGGAAGCCTTTTTGAAACTACAGTCGAAAAACGAAATTGTCAATTTTCAGGTTTTCTGAATTATCTCTCGCTAATCATTTTGAATTTTGAAATTTTCTAAACGGATTCTTAAAAGTCAAAACTATGCAACTTTTTGCTAATTTAACCAATTTCGTACCTCTTGCAGTTTCCGAGATCTCAATGTTAGTACCACTTAAAAAAATAACCCTGTATACTATACAGAGAACCAGTGGCGTAGCTACTATACCGGGGCGAGCTAAATGTCGAAGAAACTGTTCTCGATTAATAAACGGTCGCTCTGAAAAAAAATTTTTTAATCTTCAAAACTAGAGCTAATTAGAAGCTTAGACATTAGTAACAACAAAATCGTATAAAGCGAGTTTAACTTAGAGCACATTTTAGGCTTGACTTTTAGCGTCAGGTGAATGAAACAAAAGGTATTTACAATAGTATCGATCTCAATTAATTATTAAAGTTTGTGAAAGTTTGAGAAGTACTTACAGCGGAATTAAAACCTCAACGGGCTTGAGGGACCCTAGCTTTGCGACATCCAGTTAATAATAAATAATTAAATAAAAGTTTTGCAAGTAAAATTGACAACGTCAAAAGGAAGTAAAAGTGCCAAACAACGGATGTGGCCATTTTGATTGACGAAAAAAAATGTTTTTTTGATTTTTCATATAAACTAAATAATTTTGAGAATATGGCGGAGTTTTAGTAAACGGTGAATGTAAAGCAATTTGTTGTTTCTTTTGCGTGTTAAAGTCGAGAGGGCTTAGCCTGTAACATGTGCATATAACACCAATACTCGGGCTTACCGATGTTTCTGTCGTTAGCTTTGTTTAACCGAAGACGGGAGGGTTTGATGTAACTCTCAGTATCGGAGTTACATTTGGCGCCCAACGTGGGGCCTAATGTAAGACTCTTAAAGATTCGTTACACTTTGATATGAATAGGAAAACGCATAGTTAGAGTGCTTGCCATATTTTTCTACAGCTTTATCACTTGATCTTCTGCGCATATAAGGTCGCTTACATTTGGAAATTGCTTTACAGCTTTTTTATGAAAGCATAGCGTGTGCACTTGTACAGTCTATCCACATCCACAACCAATGACACCTCTAAGTCAAAGACACTTCCAGAAGCCATGACGTGCTTTCTTAGCCTTCTCTTGAAAGCACAGTCGTTGTAGTTTATCCAGTTTAAAGGTTTCCTTCAAGAAGTCAAGACTGGGAATTAATCTCAGGATTTTCAGATTTGTAATCCAGTTCTACGCTACTGAACATCCATAGCTGTTTTCTTAGTTCTTCGTCTCAAGTTAATTTCCACCATTTTCCATTCCAGAATCTGGAATGGAATGTCCATTAACTTTTCAATCAACAGTTTCTAGGTCAAATAAGGTCGTCTAGACGTACTGCAATCATAATAGACTCTGTGCCCTAATTTTCGACCCTTCCTGATAAAGCGAGTTCGTTTTATCACGAAGGGTCGAGACTCGAGAATTAGAGCCCTGGTCCTGTAACAGAAAAATCGGGGTGATCTTATTCAGGACCATCTCTTGGGAATAAGCTATTTTAGTGTCACCGTGCAAGTTATTAAAGTTCATTAGGAAGATTTTGCTTGACGTCGAAATGATTAAAAGTATGGTTGGGAAATATTCCATCCAAGACTCGATTTAATAAGCTGTCATAGTAGAAGCTCTCTACTATGCCGTTGGCAGCTGGACGATAACATATGTTGTGTTTTTTTGCCAAGGTTTGCTAGGTATTTGAGTAAGGTCGATTTAAGCTTCTTGTCTTGGCCTGTGGTGATTTGCAGTGAGACTCTAGAATAATCATTGTATTGACTGCCAGCAGCACGCTTCAGTCGCCTTCGGCGATAGCTGAAGTTTACTAAACGTAAAAATGGGGTGAGCTGTCTTGAACTGTCAATGCGTCTGGCCGAAAGATCTGATGATTCGGGACCGACTAGGGGATATTTACTCCAGCGTGCAGATGAAGCTTAATTTCCACGACTCAGTGCCGAAATCGTGGGTATCGCAGCTGTTCTGGAGAAACACATCGCCACATACATTCGACTGGCATATGCTACTACTGGAAATGACACATATTCTGAAATTGTACGATTTCTGAGGAAGTGGATATATTACAAAGTTCTGTAAGTAATTGGAATGAACCTGGATAGCAAAATTGTTGCCGTTGACATGCGATGCTTTGTTGGTTTTAAATTGTCCAGTCCTTGTTTACAGAATGCTGGATTTTCTCCAATCTTTTCATACTTCAAATTTATTATCTCCAGTTGTACTGATCCGATCAATGTCGTTTTTTTTTATTTTACACTGTATTAGGTTAACTTTCGAGGAGTATTAAAAAAAATTTCTTTATTGTGAACAAATGAAAGTTTAAATAGTTTTAACAAACTCGCCCCCCAACTTGAATTAATTGGAAAAAATATCATTTTGTTCCTCATTCTCTTATCTATAAAACTCATTTTACAAAAAAGTGGAGTCTCTATTAGATCGGAAGTTATTAAATATTTTCGAGCGCAAGGACTTGTAATCGAACAATTGTTGCGTCTGAGATCTCTGACGCTCCCGCATGTGGAGCGCGCTGGGTGACTTGCGCTAGGAAATATTTAATAACCTCCGATCTAATAGAGACTTCACTTTTTTGTAAAAGAAGTTTTATAGATAAGAGAATAAGGAACAAAATGATAGTTTTTCCAATACAACCCATATTTTTGAAAATATCGATATTGATTTTTTTTAAGTGGCCTAGTTAGAACGAAAGCCCTATATTTTGGCGGTACAATGCCGCTTTGTAATTTTAAAAATAATAATTACCGGCCAAGTTGATTAGAAGGGATTAAAAATAAATAAAAATGGTGGATCCAAGATGGCCGTCTTTAGCTTTTTGGTTAATTACTTTTTGAAAGTAAAAATAGCGTTTGTAGATAAAAAGTTAAAAGTGAGAGGATTTTATAACCTCAAAAATTGGTTTGGAAATGTAAATTAGAGAAAAGAGTAATTGAAGTAAGAATAATGATTAAAGATTGTATGTTTGATATGAAATGTAAATGGATGGAAATATAAATAAGTAGGTTGATTCTATAACTAATCAAAGATGAATGAAGCCTGTTACGAGTTTCTACCTTGGTAAGGTTGGAGCTTTATAATAAAAGCCTGTAAGTCTAGAGCTTTGAATATAAAGATCAAGATCAGCTAAATATTTGGCGGTTCTGTATGGTTTACGATTTTTAAGGTAGATTTTGAGATTCGTTTTTTCTTTCATTTTTTGTGTATACGAAAATAAACGTACAGAGTTTACTTATAGATAAATGATAAAAGTTACCCCTATATGTCATAGTGTGGAAGTTTAAAGAGTTTTTTGTAGCTCGGTCAATAGTAAAAAGCATCTCTAATTTGTTGCCTACGAGACCTTGTTAAAACGCATGCATAATTAAACATTTCCAAAACCTTTACTTATTATGTTATTTTAATAACTTTTTACGATTAAACAAAAAGTGAAAAATGATTTTTCCACCACCTACTACTATATAGTACAGTATAATTAGACTAAAATTTCTTTTATTTGTTTTCATATAGTTCCTTTAATGTTAATTGAAACGAACTTGACTATACGTATCATTAAGCAAACCCTGCGACCACCCTAAGTACGAAATTGTGTTCTGTCTGCACAACAGTGCCAATCAAATGCATTTGCTAGCCACTACATGCGCTTGCACAAACAAGCTTTATTAGACCACAACAATGTTAAATTCCTAACGACGGTTACTGTGGTACAATAACACTTGCTCATTTTCATTACTTTTTTTAATATAAGGAATTGATTTAATTAAATTATAAAAGAAAGTACTCTCACAAATCGATCATAATAAAACTTAAATTCCATAACTCGTGGGTATTTACAATTAATTCCATTTGAGCTTCTCAAACTTCAACTTCTCAACCACCACTCAACAACAACCACTCAGGCCTTTAAGGCTCAGTCTAATAATTATTTTAAAATTTATAAAATTTCTGCACTTTCAACCAACATCTTGAGTTTCGCCACCCTCTTGGCGGTTATAGATACAGGATTAGTACGTAATCTACATTTTCGTATATGGATTCCGAATCACTTTGAGAAGCTTTTCTAAAACTGCAAAAATATAGTCCAGTGCAGTTAAAAAAATTAACATGGTGAATTTAAAAGTCTCCACCATTCAAAGTCCGCTTGGAATCTCTAAAATTACACCTTTTTTTCATATTTTTGCTATTATCTCGAATATTTATATATTTATATTTGAACGTGGTTGAACATTTTTTCTCGTGTAGATTGGTTTGTGGACATCCCGTAGTAACGGGCCTACACTTTAATATTGATCCCGTAACACAAATTTGGGAAGCCTACCCTTCCGAGAGAGGGGAAAATCCCACAAAATTCGGTTTTAATGTCTAAAATTACACTTTTTTTATATTTTTGCGATTATCTCGCAAACTAAGCAGTCAGCGAAAAATTATAAACAGTTCAAAATTGAAGCTAATAAAAAAATACACAATTTCGATTTGAAGCCAAAAATTTTAAATTTATTTATAGAAGAGTTACAGCTCTCCGAACTTAGAGAGTGTAAAAATCTTTACGCCAATAGTTTTGAATTTCTTGAATATATTTGAACGTGGTTGAACATTTTTTCTCGTGTAGATTGGTTTGTGGACATCCCGTAGTAACGGGCCTACACTTTAATATTGATCTCGTAACACAAATTTGGGAAGCCTACCCTTCCGAGGAGGGGAAAATCCCACAAAATTCGGTTTTAATGTCTAAAATTACACTTTTTTTATATTTTTGCGATTATCTCGCAAACTAAGCAGTCAGCGAAAAATTATAAAGAGTTCAAAATTGAAGCTAATAAAAAAATACACAATTTTGATTTGAAGCCAAAAATTGTAAATTTATTTATAGAAGAGTTACAGCCCTCCGAACTTAGAGAGTGTAAAAATCTTTACGCCAATAGTTTTGAATTTCTTGAATATATTTGAACATGGTTGAACATTTTTTCTCGTGTAGATTGGTTTGTGGACATCCCGTAGTAACGGGCCTACACTTTAATATTGATCCCGTAACACAAATTTGGGAAGCCCACCCTTCCGAGAGAAAGGAAAATCCCACAAAATTCGGTTTTAATGTCTAAAATTACACTTTTTTTATATTTTTGCGATTATCTCCCAAACTATGCAGTCAGCGAAAAATTAAAAAGAGTTTAAAATTGAAGCTAATAAAAAACTACACAATTTTGATTTGAAGCCAAAAATTGTAAATTTATTTATAGGAGAGTTACAGCCCTCCAAACTTAGAGAGTGTAAAAATCTTTACGCAAATAGTTTTGAATTTCTTGAATATATTTGAACGTGGTTGAACATTTTTTCTCGTGTAGATTGGTTTGTGGACATCCCGTAGTAACGGGCCTACACTTTAATATTGATCCCGTAACACAAATTTGGGAAGCCTACCCTTCCGAGAGAGGGGAAAATCCCACAAAATTCGGTTTCAATGTCTAAAATTACACTTTTTTTATATTTTTGCGATTATCTCGCAAACTAAGCAGTCAGCGAAAAATTATAAAGAGTTCAAAATTGAAGCTAATAAAAAAATACACAATTTTGATTTGAAGCCAAAAATTGTAAATTTATTTATAGAAGAGTTACAGCCCTCCGAACTTAGAGAGTGTAAAAATCTTTACGCCAATAGTTTTGAATTTCTTGAATATATTTGAACATGGTTGAACATTTTTTCTCGTGTAGATTGGTTTGTGGACATCCCGTAGTAACGGGCCTACACTTTAATATTGATCCCGTAACACAAATTTGGGAAGCCCACCCTTCCGAGAGAGGGGAAAATCCCACAAAATTCGGTTTTAATGTCTAAAATTACACTTTTTTTATATTTTTGCGATTATCTCCCAAACTATGCAGTCAGCGAAAAATTAAAAAGAGTTTAAAATTGAAGCTAATAAAAAACTACACAATTTTGATTTGAAGCCAAAAATTGTAAATTTATTTATAGGAGAGTTACAGCCCTCCAAACTTAGAGAGTGTAAAAATCTTTACGCAAATAGTTTTGAATTTCTTGAATATATTTGAACGTGGTTGAACATTTTTTCTCGTGTAGATTGGTTTGTGGACATTCCGTAGTAACGGGCCTACACTTTAATATTGATCCCGTAACACAAATTTGGGAAGCCTACCCTTCCGAGAGAGGGGAAAATCCCACAAAATTCGGTTTCAATGTCTAAAATTACACTTTTTTTATATTTTTGCGATTATCTCGCAAACTAAGCAGTCAGCGAAAAATTATAAAGAGTTCAAAATTGAAGCTAATAAAAAAATACACAATTTTGATTTGAAGCCAAAAATTGTAAATTTATTTATAGAAGAGTTACAGCCCTCCGAACTTAGAGAGTGTAAAAATCTTTACGCCAATAGTTTTGAATTTCTTGAATATATTTGAACATGGTTGAACATTTTTTCTCGTGTAGATTGGTTTGTGGACATCCCGTAGTAACGGGCCTACACTTTAATATTGATCCCGTAACACAAATTTGGGAAGCCCACCCTTCCGAGAGAGGAGAAAATCCCACAAAATTCGGTTTTAATGTCTAAAATTACACTTTTTTTATATTTTTGCGATTATCTCGCAAACTAAGCAGTCAGCGAAAAATTATAAAGAGTTCAAAATTGAAGCTAATAAAAAAATACACAATTTTGATTTGAAGCCAAAAATTGTAAATTTATTTATAGAAGAGTTACAGCCCTCCGAACTTAGAGAGTGTAAAAATCTTTACGCCAATAGTTTTGAATTTCTTGAATATATTTGAACATGGTTGAACATTTTTTCTCGTGTAGATTGGTTTGTGGACATCCCGTAGTAACGGGCCTACACTTTAATATTGATCCCGTAACACAAATTTGGGAAGCCCACCCTTCCGAGAGAGGGGAAAATCCCACAAAATTCGGTTTTAATGTCTAAAATTACACTTTTTTTATATTTTTGCGATTATCTCCCAAACTATGCAGTCAGCGAAAAATTAAAAAGAGTTTAAAATTGAAGCTAATAAAAAACTACACAATTTTGATTTGAAGCCAAAAATTGTAAATTTATTTATAGGAGAGTTACAGCCCTCCAAACTTAGAGAGTGTAAAAATCTTTACGCAAATAGTTTTGAATTTCTTGAATATATTTGAACGTGGTTGAACATTTTTTCTCGTGTAGATTGGTTTGTGGACATCCCGTAGTAACGGGCCTACACTTTAATATTGATCCCGTAACACAAATTTGGGAAGCCTACCCTTCCGAGAGAGGGGAAAATCCCACAAAATTCGGTTTCAATGTCTAAAATTACACTTTTTTTATATTTTTGCGATTATCTCGCAAACTAAGCAGTCAGCGAAAAATTATAAAGAGTTCAAAATTGAAGCTAATAAAAAAATACACAATTTTGATTTGAAGTCAAAAATTGTAAATTTATTAATAGAAGAGTTACAGCCCTCCGAACTTAGAGAGTGAAAAATCTTTACGCAAATACTTTTGAATTTCTTGAATATGTTTGAACGTGTTTGAACATTTTTTTTAGTGTAGGTTGGTTCGTAGACATCTCGTAGTAAGGGGCTTACACTTTAATATTGATCCCGTAACACAAATTTGGGAAGCCCACCCTTCAGAGGGAGGGGAAAACCCCACAAAATACGGTTTGAATGTCTAAAATTACAATTTTTTTTATATATTTGCGATTATCTCGCAAACTATGCAGTCAGAGAAAATTTATAAAGAGTTAAAAATTGAAGCTAATAAAAAAATACACAAGTTTTGTTTAAAGACAACAATTTTTAATTTATTTATAAAAAAGTTACAGTCCTCCGCAGTTAGAGAATGTAAAAATGTGGCATGATAGTTTTTCTCGTTTTAACGTATTTAAGGAAAGTACATTACACTGTTGTGTAGTCTTAGAAACAATGTTTTTGAGCAAAAAAAAATTTATGAGACTAGAAACTATAATAAAAGATCAAAAGAAAACCTCAAGTGTTATCAACTTACGATCATATGAAAATATTTTTTGTTTACTAGACTTAAGCTTATAATGCAAAACCGAGGCCCAGCAAGGTTTTCATTGTAAATTTTTTTGTATTTTTTTTAGAGATTACAATAAAAACTTTTTATTACATTTATTCGCTGCTAGAATATTTATTCTTAGTGCTTTTACATTTACATAAATCGGGCTTTTGACGCCTTTACATTTAATTCGCGCTTAATGTGTTAACGACAAATATCATGTAAAAACACAATCGTCTACGAATAGTGCTACTCGATAAACTTAATGTTGAATAGCCTGGGCTTTCGAGGCCCGACAAGCTTTTAATTTAGTTAAAGCTTTAAAGTTATGATTTTCGACCTTAATTTGTCAAAATTTTAACTAGTTGACTTTGTTAAATAATAGGGGTGGAAATGAGTTTAATATTTTGGAAAAGAAGGGTGGAATAAAGTTTTAGAATTTCTGTTTTAGTATAAAATATTTTTTATGTTAAAATTGAAAAGATTTTCATTTTATTAAGGTAAGTTACATCTAGGGATTTAGCGACTGCCATGCTAATGCAAATTTAAGAGGGATGTAACTGTAAATCACTTATCTACGAACTAAACAGTCCCAAACCTAATAATAAGTAGAATTTGAAATTTATCCGAAAATATTTATTTTTAAATTAAAAATTAGGGACATTTAATTTAAAACATTAAAAAAAAAGGTTTGGTTTACATAACCATCGATATAATTTAAATTATTGATTTTAGTAATGTTAAATTATATTAAGGGGTTCTGCGGAATACTCTCTAGAGGTTTGTCTTATCTCTATAGGTTCTGCAATTTCATTTCTATGATTAATTGAAGTAGAAACTTCACGCATGTTAAGTTTACAAAACATCGCGAAATTAAAGAGTTTTAAATTTATTATTTGTTTATGTTAATGGAACAATTATTAAATTGCAAAACAGGCTATTTATTTTAAAATGGAAACTCATTGATGCCCTTTTATGGTTACCTATTTTCTCGAGATTCATTTACATATATGTTGCTCTATCACACGATCCTATTTCGTTTTCTCATTATTTTATATACGAGAAATCACCTATCGCTTCCTATATCTTCTTTCGATTTACGTTTACACTTTTTTTGCAAGGGTTTAAAGGTAAATCTTACAAAGGCGTTAAACTCTCGTTGTTAAAAAAATAAACTTTTTTTAATGAATTTATAATTGCTTTCGGTAATTGTTTTTTATTAACAGAAGGTAACATTTTCGACACCATTAATGTGTTTTTAACTTCTTCGAAATTCTGCGCTTTTCTGTTTTATATAATTGATTGATGACAAAGATAAATAACCTAACAAAATTCGTAGTGCATGGTAATCTGGCTTTAATTGTGATTGATAACGGATTTACTTTTGATTTAGGTTTAATTATATTTTGTGTAAATATTGAGTAATTAATAAAACAAATTTTATTTTCATTAATTTAACTCTATTATTATTATTATTATTTTTTTTATTTAATTAAAAACACTTTATTTACATTTTTCACAGCAATTCTCACTTAATTTTCTTCACGCTATTTACTATGTCTAATATGTAAAACAAATGTAAAGGAAGTCGGGTTTATTGCAGGAAATATTTATCACAGGCTTATAGATTTGTTTACAGGTAATTTGTACTTTCTAATTCTAACTAATTATTTACACGACTAAAATTGATGTCAACAATCAAAATCTCAAACATAAATAATTAGGTCTAAATTTGTTGAAACCTACCTATAATAACCCCCTTGTTTTGGGCTAAACTGACTCAAACTAAATTTCATCAAAATCATCAGTTCAGTAGTTTTTGATTAACGGATGTTACAAACAAACATTAATTATTATAACAGCTAAGACAAATATTTTTAATGCTCTCGAGAGAGAATTTTCTGCTCTATAATTTTCAGTTCAGGTAAAATTACCGTCAGACTACTCCTGAAGGAGCTAGAGCCTCGAGAGGCACAATGAGTTGCAGAATTCGACTTCAGATAATTTTTAAAATTTGGATAATTTTCAAAAATTAATTATGACAGCTAGGACAAATATTTTTATGGGTTTCGATAGAGAATTTTCTGCTCTATAATTTTTATTAGAGATAATTAAGATCAGACTACTTTTTAAAGAGCTAGAGCCTCAAAGACACAGTGAGTTGTAAAATTTGACTTGATGTAATTTTTAAAATTTGATTAATTTTCAAAAATTAATTATGACAGCTAGGACAAATATTTTTATGGGTTTCGATAGAGAATTTTCTGCTCTATAATTTTTATTAGAGATAATTAAGATCAGACTACGTTTTCAAGAGCTAGAACCTCAAAGACACAGTGAGTTGTAGAATTTGACTTGATATAATTTTTCAAACTTGATTTATTTTCAAAAATTATTTATGACAGCTAGGACAAATATTTTTATGGGTTTCGATAGAGAATTTTCTGCTCTATAATTTTTATTAGAGATAATTAAGATCAGACTACGTTTTCAAGAGCTAGAACCTCAAAGACACAGTGAGTTGTAGAATTTGACTTGATATAATTTTTCAAACTTGATTAATTTTCAAAAATTAATTATGACAGCTAGGACAAATATTTTTATGGGTTTCGATAGAGAATTTTCTGCT
The DNA here is from genome assembly GCA_963924605.1 of Malthinus seriepunctatus. Lineage (NCBI taxonomy): Eukaryota > Metazoa > Arthropoda > Insecta > Coleoptera > Cantharidae > Malthinus > Malthinus seriepunctatus. The sequence goes on from OZ004605.1 coordinate 4,007,175, forward strand.
CTATAATTTTTATGAGAGATAATTAATATCAGACTACTTTTTAAAGTGCTAGAGCCTCAGAGACACAGTGAGTTGTAGAATTTGACTTGATATAATTTTTCAAACTTGATTAATTTTCAAAAATTAATTATGGCAGCTAGGACAAATATTTTTATGGGTTTCGATAGAGAATTTTCTGCTCTATAATTTTTATGAGAGATAATTAATATCAGACTACTTTTTAAAGTGCTAGAGCCTCAGAGACACAGTGAGTTGTAGAATTTGACTTGATATAATTTTTCAAACTTGATTAATTTTCAAAAATTAATTATGGCAGCTAGGACAAATATTTTTATGGGTTTCGATAGAGAATTTTCTGCTCTATAATTTTTATGAGAGATAGTTAAGATCAGACTACTTTTTAAAGAGCTAGAGCCTCAGAGACACAGTGAGTTGCAGAATTCGACTTGAGATAATTTTTCAAACTTGATTAATTTTAAAAAATTAATTCTAACAGCTAGGACAAATATTTTTATGGGTTTCGATAGAGAATTTTCTGCTCTATAATTTTTATGAGAGATAGTTAAGATCAGACTACTTTTTAAAGAGCTAGAGCCTCAGAGACACAGTGAGTTGCAGAATTCGACTTGAGATAATTTTTCAAACTTGATTAATTTAAAAAAATTAATTATGACAGCTAGGACAAATATTTTTATGGGTTTCGATAGAGAATTTTCTGCTCTATAATTATTATTAGAGATAATTAAGATCCGACTACGTTTTCAAGAGCTAGAGCCTCAAAGACACAGTGAGTTGCAGAATTCGACTTGAGATAATTTTTAAAATTTGATTAATTTTCAAAAATTAATTATGACAGCTAGGACAAATATTTTTATGGGTTTCGATAGAGAATTTTCTGCTCTATAATTTTTATTAGAGATAATTAAGATCAGACTACTTTTTAAAGAGCTAGAGCCTCAAAGACACAGTGAGTTGTAGAATTTGACTTGATATAATTTTTCAAACTTGATTAATTTTCAAAAATTAATTATGACAGCTAGGACAAATATTTTTATAGATTTCGATAGAGAATTTTCTGCTCCATAATTTTTATTAGAGCTAATTAAGATCGGACCACTTTTTAAGGAGCTAGAGCTTCGAGAGGCACAGTGAGTTGTAGAATTCGACTTGAGATAATTTTTCAAATTTGATTAATTTTCAAAAATTAATTATGTCAGCTAGGACAAATATTTTTAGGGGTTTCGATAGAGAATTTTCTGCTCTATAATTTTTATGAGAGATAGTTAAGATCAGACTACTTTTTAAAGAGCTAGAGCCTCAAAAACACAGTGAGTTGTAGAATTTGACTTGATATAATTTTTCAAACTTGATTAATTTTCAAAAATTAATTATGACAGCTAGGACAAATATTTTTAGGGGTTTCGATAGAGAATTTTCTGCTCTATAATTTTTATTAGAGATCATTAAGATCAGACTATGTTTTAAAGAGCTAGAACCTCAAAGACACAATGAGTTGCAGAATTCGACTTGAGATAATTTTTAAAATTTGGATAATTGTCAAAAATTAATTATGACAGCTTAGGACAAATATTTTTATGGGTTTCGATAGAGAATTTTCTGCTCTATAATTTTTGTTAGAGATCATTAAGATCAGACTACTTTTTAAAGAGCTAGAGCCTCAAAGACACAGTGAGTTGTAGAATTTGACTTGATATAATTTTTCAAATTTCAATAATTTTCATAAATTAATTATGACAGCTAGGACAAATATTTTCACGGATTTCGAAAGCGAATTTTCTGCTCTACAATTTTTATTAGAAGTAAAATTAAGATCAGACTACTCCTTAAGGAACTAGAGTCTCAAAGGCACAGTGAGTTGTATGAAATTCTATACTTATTGTAAATACAATTTTCTAGTTACTGAACAATACTAATTTTTGTTAATTTTTTTACAGGTAAGGACGTTTGAAGCGCAACAAAAATTAGTTAAGTTATACTAAAAGGTGGTGAGTTAAATTTACGCTTCTTGATTTTTAATTAAAAGTAACGTTGATGTAAGAAAAAAAATTTTATATCTTGTATTGCATGCAAAGAAGTTTTAAGAACTGATTATCTTAATTAGAAATCTTTAATTTGACTTTACAAGGGGATAAAAACTAAACATTTATTACATAATATTACCTGAAAAAACTTCTAACGCTGAAGAATCCTTTTTTTAAATTTTTTAATTATAAGTTTTATAATTGTTTTTGCAATTAAATAAATAGTTATGGTAAGAAAAGTTGGTATTAAACAGGCAGACGACAGGAACTTTTAGGACAGCTACGAAGTCCCTCCCGGAAAAGGATGCTGAGTTATGCGCCACGGAGTCAGGGCAGGAAATGAAAGAGGCTATGTGAGATAAATGAGCCTAACGCTCTCCACAATGGCTGCCACCGCTAACTTAACTTTCATTAAAACTTTGTTATAAGATTTAAATTGTAACATCAAGGTACAGTTAAAATTCTTGCCCTTTAACATGCTACGGGACTTGTAACATCTTCACTATAAAATATTTAAAATTTCATTTTTTTAATAATTAACTTTTTATTTTATTTAAATAAGTTTTAGTAAACAACGAATATATCTCAAAGAAGTTACAAATTTGTGCAAAATTGCGGTTTCGAACTGTAACTTAAATTGACCACAAATTGGTTTAAACTTTATTTATGAGGAAGAATGGTTAGTATTCTTGTTTAAAATTAGGGTAACTGTAATAAACTATAGGAAAAACATTTACAATAAATTCTAACTTATATACACCGTCTTGCAAAAATTATTTATTTAATGTGTGCACCATAAGCCATGAATTTTAAAAAATAATAGCCTAAATTAATTATTTTATTTACGTAGCGCATCTAGATAAGGGTTATCACAACTGAAAAAATTAGGTGTCCATTAATGTAGCATATTGTTCACAGGGTGTCTGCTAAAGGTGTGTCATCAAGTAAATGCACTAGAGCAAAACATGACTAAAAATTTCTACCAATGGACCCCCTATATCTACGCTAATGAGCAAAAAAATCAATTTTTGTTAAAACAGTCTTATTCAAGATGGCAAGTAACAGACACAAGCCAACTTTCAAAATTCCACTTTAAATAGTTGTTGAGATATATTCGAATGACTTACAGCTTCGAATCGAATCAAACTGCTCTGAAAGGAGGCGACTTGTTTGTTTGAAGTGTACGTTATATTTTAAGCATTTTTTGTACATTCTGCAGTGTTGAGGATTTTGTATAAATGTGTTTAAATTAAAGTCAAAATTTGTAAATTTTATTTTAAAAAGAGTTTTTTGTTTGAAAGGATCGTATGCGGATTGAGCAGTTGGATGCGGGTTTGAGTACGTTGTGGTCGAAATAACAGTGGAGTAAAGCCCTTTTTTATTTATTTAGCTAGGACAAATAGTCTTTTAACAAGTTTATATGAAAATAATTGAATGGAAAGATTGATGAAATAAATTGGAAATGTAGTAATCTATCAAGAATTGTTTCGATATAAGCTTACCTTTTAGTTAAAGTAGAGGAATTTCATAATAACGTACCTATAGGAAATATAGGTAACGGAAGTTCGTTTTGTGCGTACGAACTTGAGAGTTAAAAGCAAGTTTGAAGCATTTGAAGCCCTTCAAAGTCGTTTGTAGTTTAGTGCTTTTGGTTTCGTCACAATAAATATGGCGTTCAGGAAGTTAGTGACGCAGACATATTGTATTAGAATTGTTAATGATTGTTTTCTACCACAACTACCACAACTAACTTCCAAATTATTATTCTCAAACCTATAAATGAGAAACAAATTCATCTTAAATAATTAATATTATTTTCTATTTTAGTAAATCTAAAACTTAATTTACACTTTTGTATAATAAATAAAATTATTATATAAGACTTTCTTGTTTAGTTCTAATTGTAATTGCAAAATTATTCATTATACAAACTCATAATGTATTTCACGTTCTACAATCCTAATTTTATTATTTATATAGCAGTTTCATTTCTAGTTACATTACGCTTATATGATTACAATTTTAATTAAATTATTACAACTTTATTTAAAGATGCCGCACTTTAAAAACCTTAATCAACAATTCAAAATTAATTAATAAATAAAAAGGGCGAAAGTTTTTACTTTAGGAATGGGTGTTTATAACCAGTTCCTTACAGCACACGGCTGATGGTATGTAAACTCCGTACTAACGACTTTTCTGGCGGATATCTCAAAAACTATAAAAAATAAAGAAAATTAAATAAAAAAAAATTTTGTAGGAAATTTAATAAGCTTTCTTTTTGTTTAGAATAATTTTTTCCCTAGGATACACCGTTCTCAAGCTATAAGCGAAAACTACAAAAACGGGACCTTTCCACCCCTCCTACTCTTAAAATACAGTTAGAACCGCGGATTATTTAAAAACAAACGCTGGGGTCCTTTCAGACCCCACTCGGTATTTTAGTTTCATAGATAGTTCCACATCCTATTTGTGTTGTTCCCAAATATTTTAATTTCGTTACAAATATCTGACCCAGCTGATCTTGACATTCAAGTCTTCCCTACTGTAAAATAAACTTGAGAAGCTTCAAAAATGGGGTGCTTCTGATACTGATCGTATTTGGCCAGTAGTTACCCATTGTGTCACTTCTCAAATGTTCCACTTGTGCATCGTCTATGTAGTATCGGAGGGTGTACTACGGTGTAGAAGATGATGTAGGACAGTGTATGACAGTGTATGACAGTCTATAGCAGTCTATGGTAGTGTGTGACAGTGTGTGACAATGTGTGACTATGTGTGACAGTATGTGACAGTATGTGACAGTGTATGACAGTGTGTGACAGTTTAAGACAATGTAGGCCAGCGCTGGACAGACTACGAGAGTACAAGAAAATTAGAATACTCTGTATATTCAAAGAGACTTTTGGAAAGCTTCACAGGAATAATTTCAAACACTTGACAATATGCCCACTTGGCTAAAGCACCTAGTATGTTGTTTGTAGCTCGATGTTAAATTATTAAATTTATTATAAAATATATTATGTAGTGGTGTATATATTGTAGTGGTGTGGTACATAATTAAAAGCAACATGCACTTATTATTATTGGAGCTCGTTATGTTGAATTATAATTATTGTGTATAACGCGATAATTAACTAACGTGTAGTTCACTGATAAATTTACCTCCGTACTTTGATTTGATACATTTCTACATCATACCCAAATTATCCAAATACAAAAAACTATTTTATTTCTTCATAAAGAAAATTTGTTGTAGCTATTCAAGTAGATACTCTGCCTAATTAATTTAAGGTTATTTAACCAATTCTTTTAAGTTTTACAAAATCGACTACATTTTTAAAATGGCGATCAAAACTTTGAAATGGATTTTCTCAAAATCAGCCGGGGATATTTTTTTTTATTTTTGGATATGTTGTGGACATTGTAGTTCTTAAACGAACCGCGCTTGCTTCATTTGTTAAATTTGTCCAAGGCTGGAGTTATGATTTTTTGAAAATTTCAAAATTTCTTTCGGCGGTGAAAATTTTGAAATTGATTTTCTCAAAATCAACCAGGGATATTTGTTTCATCTTTGGATATGTTGTGGGCATTGTAGTTCTTCAACAAATGGCGCTTGTTTCATTTGTTAAGTTTGTCCAGGGCTAGAGTTATGATTTTTTTTAAATTTCAAAATTTCTTTCAGCGGTGAAAATTTTGAAATTGATTTTCTCAAAATCAACCGGGGATATTTCTTTCATCTTTGGATATGTTGTGGGCATTGTAGTTCTTAAACAAATGGCGTTTGTTTCATTTGTTAAGTTTGTCCAGGGCTAGAGTTATGATTTTTTTGAAATTTCAAAATTTCTTTGGGCGGTGAAAATTTTGAAATTGATTTTCTCAAAATCAACCAGGGATATTTGTTTCATTTTTGGATATGTTATGAGCATTGTAGTTCTTAAACGAACGGCTCTTGTTTCATTTGTTAAATTTGTACAGGGCTGGAGTTATACATTTTTGAAAATTTCAAAATTTCTTTTGTTTCGCATATTAATTCACTTTAATACTATTTTATGTTACAATTGCTTCTAGTTAAACCGGAAATTATAGATAGATTTTATGATCATCCTGTATACGAACAAATCCTTTTCTGCCACATCAGAGTTTTTTCGGTGTTGCTAAAACAAACTCTAGATTACAATACGAAATAAAATATACAAAGCAAATATTTGTATTTTATAAATTTCTTATAATAAAATTGTATAAAACAAAATATCAAAGTTTTAACATCAAGGTTCAAAATAAACCATTGGGGATCTATAAGATATATCCTTCAATATTGATGATCTGAATTTGTGATTCAACTCTTTTTCTTTTAGTACGAATAAGATGCAAAAGAGAAATTTGTTTTGGATCGATAAAAGTGCAACTTTCAAAAGTATTAATCGAATTTAAAAATGCAAAAACTCTGATGTGGCCACAACAGGACTTTCTCCATAAAAATTTTTTTTGGTTTTTAATTGGAACGAAAAATACTAATCAAAGGCGTTATATTTAGAATCTTCCATTGATTTAAACAATGGAAAAATATACCGGGTGTTCTATTTAAATTAAGGTAGTTAGTGTCATTTCCGGTTGAATTGGAAGTCAAAATATTGTATGTTTGGTCTCATATGACAACTAATTTCATGACTTTTTGAAATATTCAAAAATTAGTGTTTTAAAAAAATTTGGTAGACTCTTCTAAGTTGTTTTTTGTATTTCTGGGGTGCCTACTTAAAGCGTATTAATAAAAAAAAGTTTTTTGATGAAATTACTTTTTGAAAGTAAACGAATTATAGGAAAAAGTAAAGATGATTAATTAAAGTCAAAAATGCGATTATTGATTAAGTTCGTACAGTATAGTCTTTTTTTTAAACGTTGGTTGTAATCTTGTCACGATGGTTAGTAATTTACAATCCTTGGAGACAACAGATTACTATCTATATACGTGATCACGGTATGTCAACTACAATCCATCTGCTTCTATAGTATAACAAAATCACTATTTTCAATTTATTTTAACCCTCCATTCGGCCACACTTAATGAATAACAAGGGCAAAAATAATTAGCGCCTACACAATCTTCTTAATTTTAAATTATTGATTATGAACAACCTTTATTGAAATATATTTCTAAAGTTTAATTGCTTTTATATAAATGTAATCATCGATTTGAGAAGCGAGGACTAAGTTATTTAACGCAGTTAGCAAAACCTATAGAACTGTTACTAAGAGAAAATTTACTAATCTTATCGTCTTCCTTCCCTTTACCTTTTTAACCCTTATTGCTAAAACCAGCTTTTTACGCATTGTTGTTTTAATTTGCCTTTAAATTATTTTTAATTGAAAAACTTAAAATCAAAATGGCTTACATCCTTATAAAAACTTTAAAACACTCTCCAAAGCTTCTATTATTAAAAAATAAATTATTTCGCCTTTTTTTATATTTTTTTCTTTGTTAATCTTGGCTTGGGACTTAAATTCAAACTAAATCAAATTCCGTTTTAATCTCGTTTTATTACAAATTGCTGTAGGAGTAAGTCGGACACCTATTCTAAATTACGTCAATAGTATCTAATTAGTAATTACTGTGCTTAAATGGATACACATTATATGACAATACAATTATCCATTCCACGTACGTAATTGCAATTAATATTGGCTACGATAAGTAATGGAGCTGGCGCCCGAATTCGTGCAACTTCATCATAGTTTACGACCACCCTTTAAAAAACGTCCTCTATATAAATTTCAATTAACACTCGAAAAAGGAGCCCACTTACTTACTACGGCAAGAAATTGCTATATGCAGAACATTTACACTAGAACTATGCATATGCAACAAGTAAAGCACTTTAATTATATGGGCGTATTTAAGATGTCATAAGTACAAAAAACTCTAACGTGGACCTTTTCGTACGAATTAAAACTATTTTTAAACATTTATAAGTAGAAAATTAGTCCTACTTCCGGTTAAACCATTGATATCGTGTTGGGTATCTTGTAACACCTCATGATCTTTCAACATTTAAAAATTTCAAAGGCGTTCCTAAAAAAATTAATATTTTTGTAATTTTCGGTTTGACCTTGCATGTTACACCTAGTCCAGTCTATCGTAGTTTTTGATTAAGGGATACTAAACAAGCTTCTATCACCTTGGTGGCTGCTCCAGCTTAAACTGCTGATTTTTCAAAACAATTTGTAATTGAAACCGATGCATCAGACTTTAGACAAGATCATGCAATTATACTTTAGGATCAGATCATCACATGTCGTGGTTATAAGGTTAATAAATTGTTTAATTCAGCGCTAAAACTAGCTGGATGGAGGTTGAGGCTACAATTTTACATTGAGTATGAATCTGGTAAATATAAATTCCTGATTTCTTCCTGACTAGTGATCTCGTCGTAGTCTCGTCGAGACGAGACTACTTTTCCAAAGCGAGACGAGAATCGAGACGAGAATCGAGACGAGACTGTTAAAAACTCGAGACGAGACGAGACTATAAAAAAAAATCTCGTCTCGTCTCGAGAAATTTTTTTTTTAAATTATAATGAAATTAAGAAGGAAAAGCCACTTTCAATTTTCAAAATTAAATTTTGACCTTGCGATTTTAAAAGAATTAATTTAAAATTATCGTTTTATACATTGTATTTTGTTGAAAGAGATAAGATATTTTTGCACACCTGCAAGTGTGTTCGAACGTGATCTGATTGAATTGTTCATGAATTGTTTTTAATTTTATTTCATTAGTAAAATAAGTTGGTGCGGTCAACTTCGCGTTTGTTTGTGCCCTTTGGAATTTTGAAAAGGACTTATTAAATAATTTCAATTATTTACTCAAGGTTAGTTTTTCTTTTAATTCGTTTTTCTGGCTTGTAACAATTTTCAAATGCCTTCTTTTTCGTAATAATTATTAATCTTTTCGTGAGTCATTACTAAAAAATTAAATTTTAAGATTTAAGGTTACTTAGCATAGGTGTAACAAAAAGTGTAGTGTTTTGGTGTATGTGTGCTTTTGTACTTTAAATGCTGCCAAGGGGCGACCTTATATACAGGGCGGGCCAAGAAAAACGAAACAGGCGTGGTTTCTCATGTGTAATTTTTTCAAAAATCGCTTGGACCCGTAGATTTTATTTTCTAGAGAGGCAATTTAATCTGCTACTTTAAACATCGCTACTTGCAACCCGTTAGCGGTGTTGTAAACAACATCAAAATTTTTAATTAAGAAAGGGGGTCTAGTCACATATAATTTTAAAGCCTTTAGAAATCTCTTGTCAAATAATGTTTTAATTTTTAAATTTCGATTAATATTTTTGAAGAAATTGCCTTCCGATATGGCCCCGGTTTGATGGCCTGTACGGGTCGCCTAAAAATTGTCTACACGCTCCGGTTTGGCCTGAGCAGACGGCCTACATAGGAACAGGCCAAACCGGAAGGCAAGCCTGTGTGTGTGGATAAGACAACTAACAGTCATTTTAATTTTACAAGACTGTAGTTCATTTGGATTTTTTTGGAGTTTTACACCAACAAAAAGAACACCATAATTAAACTCGCACGTGTGCAAAGAGTAGCTTGCTTAGCAGCCACTGGAGTAATGAAAACCGCACCCGCCGCTGCCCTTTTGTGCCTCCCTCCACTAGATCTCTATGTGAAGAAGCTGACCCTAAGGTTACGCAGACTGGGCATGCGGCATAATTCAACAAATGTAAGACATCTAAGTATCGTCGAGGACAGCACGAAAGAGCTGACACCTACATGTCTTTTCCACAGATCATTCAAGATTCTGTCAACAGATGCAGAAACTGTCACAGTGCGGCTGTAGCGGCTCCGGAGCGGGTATATACTCACCTGAGATGAATTAAAGGGAAAGCATATCGCTTGGCAAGTGCACTTCAGTTTTTTAAATCAAACTAATAGGTGTGCTAGAAGTTAGAAGGCTCTCGGAATAATTTAGAGATCGAAATCGTCAATCAAAACATTCAGATATCGACAGAGAGCGCTCTGCTCGCGGCACTAAAGAGCTACAAAGTAACCTCTGGTTTGGTGCTAGAATTCATCAAAGTTCTGAATCAGATATCTACAAATAATGACCTAAATTTCTGCTGGGTCTAAGGTCATCAAGGAACCGAGGGTAATGAAAGAGGTAATCAGTTGGCGAGAGAGGGCTTGGCAGCTTTACCTATTAGCCCTGAGCTCTCTATTACTCCCTCAATCAGCACCCTCGACACTCTGGAAAGTAACACACAGATAGCCCACAGGAAACGTTGGGTTAACTGTACCAGCTGCAAGTTTGCCGAAACAGCTATAAAAGCGCCATCTAAAAAGTACGCTAATTATTACCTACGGTTGTCTCGTGAGAACCTACGTGCCACAGCTGCCACTCTCACTGGACCCTGTCGACTGAACAAGCATCAAAACAGAATGGGTGTTGCTGACAGCCCCAATTGTAGAGGATGCAACGAAGCGGATGAAACAATGGGACATATGTGCTTTGTCACTACCCTGCGTTAACTCTAATTCGCGGATTCATGTTAGGGGAATTCTGGCCTAACATGCCCAGTATCAGCGACACCTCACCCACCAGTATTGAGTTCATCCAAAAGTTTGGAAGGATAAAGGACTGAAGGGCCCGAAGGAGTTGCTAAAGGGAGGCAGCACAATGGGCCCGATCAAATGCCCTTAGTGCGATTTACCCTCTACCCTAACAATCCTAATCCTTCTCTACACCTATTGTTAATACTTTTGACATTATCAAGGATTTTTAAAATAAATAGATTGAATACTTGGTATTTTTTTAAATTCATGATAATGTAAAAAGCATCAACGATAGGTATAGGGAATTGTAATGCAAAATGATAGCAAATTTATTTCTCCATTCGAAACTGTGAAAAAATACAGGGTGTTTCATTTGAAATTAAAAAGTTCTTTAGGTTTGAAATTTCCAGAATACTTTTTTACCTACATTTTTCGGTTATGGACCCATAGTTTAATAGAGCACGAATAATTCAACAGTCACAAACCTAATCAACAAATTTGTTGTAGAGATTCAAATCTAATTTATTATTTAGGATTTAGCAAATGTAATTTTTGCTAAAATTGGTAACATAATCAGAGATCGAGTCACACATGGGAAAAACATCTCACAACACCTATTTTAAATAGAATCTAACGATCTAGATGCTGATTGGATTAACTTTATAAAATGTCAAATTCGAAACACCACCCATCCATGTCGATCAAAAAATAATTATTTAATTTACTCAATAATCTCATCCAGTTAAGGACTAAAAGCACTAAATTCTCTAAATGGTTATACAAGTGGAAAGCTCCAGCTCCAAATAGAGCAGAAATAATTAAAAATTTTAGAAATTTTATTTTATATTATTTTGTGGGGTTGTACACTGTACAGTGTACACCCCGGTCCAAAAATTATTTGTTATAAGTAAAAAATCAATTTAAGCCATGATTTAGCATGTACTGCAATAAATTATATGCTAACTTTTATTTTATTAGTTACATAAAATTGCAAGTGATTGATAACTACAAGGTTATTCAAATTCGACCGGCAGCATGGGGATCTCGCTTATTTGAAGAGATAGAGAAGCGGTTAAATTGGGGCAAAGTTGCGGAATTTTATGCCGACTAATAATATAAAAAGAAACGTGCCCTAGCTGCTTTTGTTTTTGAATTATTGACAAAAAAACAAAAAGTTGATTTTCCGTTTTTTGACTTTATTTTCCTTATCAAAAATTTAAAAAAAATTTTATTAGTTACATAAAATTGCAAGTGATTGATAACTATAGCGACATCTTACGTTTTTTTCGATAAGTAGAACTCGTCCATCTTAATTCTGATTGGCTGAGTTTAACTTTCAACGCGTATTGCTTCTTGAAACGTTCAAAATTAGTTACGAATAAATGATGACTAAAGGCTTTAGGTTTGAGCTGTTTTGAGATGTTCACAATAAAAATTAGCGTATGGGCCGTGGTTATATTGGCAGTCATTTTAAATTAACATAAAGATCGATATTTTCATAATTATAATCACCGACTAATTTATAAGGGAAAAACCATAAAATGAGATAATCGTTGCATTGACGGCCATTTAAAATTTTTATATGCAAGTTGAGAATGTCGAGTCACCCGGTATATCTAGATTATTTATTCGCTGAACTCTGAAATAAAAAAAATTGCTAATTATTTCGTTATTTTTAAATCGGGGATGTTTTATTAATTAAAAATCCTTTTGAAAGGATTATTTGTAAGGATTATTTTATTACGCGCTTGTTTTATTAAAATTGTTTTGAAGGAGGTAAAGAATATTTTATGATAGTTGTTGATCAAAGGGAAAATGGTTTGAAAAGAGCCAATGAGGAAATAAGAAAATATCAATAAAAGTTGTATTTTGTTGTTTTCTATTCTAGGAGAATAGTTTGAGGGAAGAAATAAATAAAAAGAAAGAAAATATTTTTTTTCTTGCGGGTATTTGGATGGTCTTAAATTAGGACGACTTGGACATTTAATCTGCTTGTTGGAAGGTGAAATATAGACAAGAACGATAATGGAAAGTTTCAAGTTCAAAATTAAACGAGGATTAAGTCGTCTAAGTTTTAGTCTAAGTAGAAATGGTTTGGAAAATTGCAACAGAAGAGGAGTGGAAGAGCGGACGAAGAGAAACAATCACAGTGTGTAAACACAAAGTTATAATAAAGATGCAAAGAGCATTATCGTTTTGGTGTTTTTTTTTAAATAAACCACATCCGAATTTTACGCTTAGTTCTATAACACAAACAAGTAGTATTTGAAAGTTTAGTAACCGTAACGAAATTTCAGAAGTCGTTACCAGATAACGATCCAACGGATATACGAAAGTTTGAAAATTTGACATTTATGTTTCTAAAGTCAATTATGAAATATGGTATTAAATTTAAAATAGTTTTAATAGTATTTTGAAAGCGCGATACCTCACTCTTATAACTTATAAGGTTTTCTTAAGTTGTAAATATTAAGAAGTTCGCTTAGCGCAATTTGACATCGCTCGCTGTTATGTGTTCGTTAATATTAATGTACTATTTTATACACGTATTGCGTTCTCCCTATTTCATTTAATTAGACATGGAAAAAGGGGAAACTCGTTAAACTATGTGTAAGTGGCGCAATTTAACTTTGAAAATGTAGAAAAGCGATGGCGGCATGTGCTCGTCTGACATGTATTCTGATATTCTTATAATTACAATCCTCGCTCTGGTACGAAATAATAATACTGCATTGCAGTTTTAGAAATATGAAACCCCAAATTATTGCTCAAATAATTATAGTAAAATTGAAAGTAACAAGCATAAGCAAGCGAACACAAGTGAATTTAATTTAATAAACGAATTGCACGTTAACTTTACTTCCGTATTTTATATCTCAATTAAATTCAATTATAAAACAAAAATCATAAATTTTCACTTACATTAACTTAATTATTTTTAAATAAACTATAAATAAATCATTTAATTATTTTTTACTCCCTCTTTTCTTTTTTTAAATCTAGTACTTTAAAAAAGTTAAAATGGAAAAAATATTTTTTTTATTTCATTTTTTCATGTTTGGAGTCCCCGTGATTCCAAAAATCCCAAAAAAAATTCAAATTTTTTAATTCAAAATGGCGGCCAATATAACAATTGTCCCATTTTGTGCTCTTTCCCTTATGTTATAACATAGCTCGTAATTATATTTAAACTCAATAATTGAGTAAGAAAAAACGTCAATCGAGTTTTTTTTGAAATTTTTTTTTAAAAGGTACAGTTTAATGTCAGTTTCCACAATTTAGGGTCTAAAACAATCCGACATACTAGGGAGGGGGTCGTGGGGGGCTTTGAAAGTGCGAAAAACGCAAAGTTTAATAAAAAAATTAGCAACTAAGCCGTCCTTGCATGGCAAGAGTCCAAATTTGAGAGGAACGTAAGACACGCTCACTGCTAGCCGCTCACCAAAATTGGGACGAATTCGAGCTATACAAATTTTTTTATAGGTTTCCGTTGGTCAAAAAATAAAAATGGCCGAATCGATGTAAAAATCGAGATTCGGATACTCTCGCAAGTCCCCATAAACGCCCCCATATTAGTTTCCGAAAATTACACAAGATGGCCGCGCAGCGGCCGACATAAATTTCCGAAAAATCGTCGTACAAATTTGAAAAGTTGTAAAAAGAAATCTCGGCCAAAATTCAAAAATGTAGCTCACGGTTGAACGTTAGACGTCATCTGGCTATCACCTCCGACACGATTAGGACCGATCTCTTCGGCGGTTACCGAGTGTAAGGAAACCTCGGAAATTAGGAATAACCGAAAAGTTTTTTTTTTCGGGTTGAATTTTAATTTCGAATCTTACGTCTTTAGGGGGTCTAGATCGTCGTTCCGGTATCGGTTCCTCTATAGCTCCCACCCCCTCCCCCTACAGGGGGATGAAAAATGACCCTTGCGCTAAGAAGCCTAGGGCTCTATCTATTGCACCTACTGCTTTTGAACCGATCTTGAAAGTTAGCTTGGACTTTCTACTAAAACTGACCGTGAGATAACTTCTACGATTTCCATACAGAAGCTGCTGCAATTTTCACAAAAAGTGTCGATTTTTAGCCACAATTTGGGGATAGCGGGAGAACGCGGAGGCCTACGGCGTCCCGCCTGCTCTCAGAAAGGTAGGGCCCGATTTCGTTAAGTAGGTCGCCGGGAATTTTTTGGAGCATCCATAGAGCGCCTCAAATTTGAAATGGCGCAGTCGGAAAAGACGAAAAATTCAAAAAAATTCGTGAGGACCAACGGAAAGGAAAGTGCCGACTTTTCCGCTGAATTATGTTTATTGGGCCGAGTCTGCGGAGTTTTCCGCCGGTGGCGGGCCAAAAGGTCCTTAAACAAAAATTGACATAGTCCAGTAAGCAAGTGCGCTTATTAGACCAAACCGATCTCTACAGTATATCTTATATATACCATTCGGGATCGAAACTGACGAATCCGGCGTCAAAAGTGAGCTACGGACAAAAGGGCCCGAGTTATGGAATTTTTTATGTTTGAGACTTTATCGCCAAAACTCGTAGCTAAGGCACAGAGCAAATCGCAGCGTTGCTGAGCGGGAGTCTTTTTAGGCACACCCCGGGCTACGTCGGTGCCAAGTTTCGGATCGATCGGGGATTCCCCTGATTTTTAAAGTCCTAAAAACAAACGAAAAAAATGAAGAATTTACCAATCGAGTTGAAATTCGGCAGAGGTGTTGAAGAGGTGCCCCAGACCAGATTTTCGTTTATTAAAACTCTGCATTTTTAATTACTTGTATGATGCAAGACCGGAGTTATGATTTTGTGAAAAATTTCAAAAATTTCAAGTTTTTTGGTTATAAAAATGAAAACCTGAAATCTTCTTCCGCCATATTCTTTCATTTTTGGATATATTAAAGACAACGCAATTCTCTACCGAACTCTGCTTTTTTATTAACTTCTACAGAGCAGAACTGGAGTTATGATATTTTGAATGTCAAAATTTAAAAAACTTCTCAATTCTTTTGCAATAACAATAATTGAATCTTGAAAATTTACAAATATATTAAACCCATGAGCATCTATTATTTGACATCATTTTTTGTTAATAAAACGCTTCCGGTTAAACCGGAAATTACAATAATATCCAATTTTGTTAGGAATACCCCGTATATTTTTAAATATTTTTAAAGCACGTACAATTAGCTGAAAGACTATACGAAACACTTTATATTTTGACTTCCGGTTTAACCGGAAATGGAAACAACTTTTTTAATTTGTATGGAATGCCCTGTATGTTTTTCAATATTTTGAAAGCTCTTAAAATTAGCTTTCCGATGATATAAAACAATATATATTTTAAACTCCAATTTAGGCCAAATTAAACAAAAAGGAATTTATAGTGTATCTACTGTTTCAGCCAGTTTATACACAAATATTCAAACAAACCGCCGGCGTTGTGGTGTAGTGCCTTTTAAGACACGGCTTACTGTGTTGCTAATTCAATTAATATCTACCAGCTACAGATTTATTTTTTTTTACTTTTTATAATTAATTGCTAAGTTTTTTTTTGCTTCTGTCTATTTTTATTTATTTTATGATTTTTTAATCATCGCTGCACCGTTAAATTAAATTTTATTTAATATAATTACAAGATTTGACAGGCACGAAAAACTTTCCGGTATGGCCACATCCGTTGTTTTATTTTAATAAATTACCAAAGTTAAAAAATCGAATCTCCAATTTTGACTTCCCCATATATTTCCGCACTTATTTATTCGAATTCGCGTATGGAAATACGCCTTATTCCTAACTTGATGTTTCATCAATACGCACACTTATTTTTCTCTACATGAAAAAAAACTCAAACTGTAGCCTAGACAAATTAAGTCAATTTCTCTCAAATCGACTTGTAAATGCTTAAAACACCCTTACAATTTTATAAAATAATTTTTCCTCACACTCGCGCATTTCAAATATACCGCCTTTCGGGACCCAATAATAAAAGTAAACTAAAACTACACAACTTTAGTATAATGTTCGGGTTAAAGCGAGTTACAGCTGGCTCAAATTAATACTCGGAGAATTAACTTTTGAAATTACTTTTAAGTATTAATCGATACCTGTTGTAGCTTTAAAAAGTCATAAGAGGACGTATTAAAGCTAATTTTACAAGGTTTCTATTAAATATTTTAAAAAGTGGGGTTTGAACCGACCATCATTAGATCATTGCTGCACTCATTCACCTACAGAGATAGACGAAACTCAATTGGAGAAGAACCACGTCAAATTAGACGGACGAGTTCAAATTCTTATTGAAGGTGAGGTCGCTAGACGTATGAGCGTACTTAGGACCCCACCGACCTTAAATTTGGCTAAAAATGATGTTTTCTGTGATATACGCAAGTTGGATGTTTACTATGTGGACGGAAGAACTCACGTAGATCAACGGTTTTCGGTTCAAACCTCACTGACTGATTTTTTGCGTAAAATAAATTACGATCACACAATACTTTTTCAAAGTATTACTAAAATGTCACTTGGGTAATTTTTCAAACAAGCTCACCACTTCATTGTCGATGGGATAAATTACCTTTTATACTATTAACCCTTATAATCTCAGGTTAATAATTATTCGATAAAATTTAATTTCTTCAAATTAGCTTTTGATAAATTTTTTAATTTAAAATTAGCTAGGAAGTTAACTAATTGTTTAAATTTCATTGTAATGTCAAACGTTTAACTTTGTTAGCTTGTTCTAGTGGTCAAATACTTCATTTTAGTGAAAGAGTTTTAGACAAAGACAATCCATGCATTCCTTATTTGATTGAAATATATTCAATTTATTGCGGTGAGAGAAAAGAGCTTCTTAATTTAAAATTCTCCAAATTGATTCACAGCTTTCCATTTTTAGAAACTTTTCTAAAAAAATCATTCATTTTGGCGGTTTTATTTATTAAACTATGAGGAAACTTGTTATAATCTACATGTGTAGACGACATGCATGACGGTGGAATTTTTTTCTTCAGGAATGTGTTTAGACTAGTTAAGAGGTGCAAAAAAAAGGTCCCCGGTCCTAACTATATGACTAAGGGAGGGGGGTGGAAAGGTCCCGTTTTTTAGATTTTTGCTTATATCTTGACAACGGTGGGTCCTAGGGAAAAAATTATTTTTAGTAAAATGAAAGCTTAATTAATTTCCTACAAGATTACTTCTATTTATTTTTTTCTATATTCCTTATAGTTTCTTTCCACCCCCATGGCGCCCTAAGCCATTTAGCTAGGACTTAGGACTTTTAAGATTTTTAACTTTTATTCCGGAAGAAAAAAGTTCCACTTTTTTCTATAATGTCGTCTATAACCCCTCGTTGACTAGACTAGCCACACCCCCTTCAATAAACGATCCCATTGAGTTATTTGGAACATGAAGTTAGAAATGTAGTAAAAAAACATGTATTTGAACGAAAAATAAATTAACGTGTGTCATCTGTAGGTGTGGTAGCGTTGAAGGGTTGTGTTCGTGTAAAAATCCTTTTAAATAAAATCTGATACAAACTCACTGTTTGTAAATATTCATTTTCATAATATTATTATTAACAATAACACTCTATTTGTGCGGTAATGGTAGTTTCATTATTACGTTACTTCTCCCACATAACATCAAATATTTTCATAGTAATAAATAATTTAAAAAAATGAATTTTTGTCCATAAATGATTGGTGAAATTTGTGTCACTTTACATACCGTCCGTTTCCAAAAAAGGGCCCCAGCTCCCCAGAGTTTTTTTTTCAAATTTATTTTTTCTTTTAATTTATTCGTAACAAGCTTATCGTAGCCAAAAAGATCGTCTCATTTAATTTTGTATAAGGTTTCATTTGTCTAAAGTTACAAATAACTCCCGTATAAGCTGTGGGCCCATTTTTGGAAACGCATGGTATATGTTCAAGCTTAAAGAGGTTTAAAATGAGTTGAAACTTTGCTGTAACGTTTTCACCATTAGGTTTTAAAAAAATTAAACTAAAACGAGCAATTTTCTTTAATTTAGCTAAAAATGTACAACAAAACTAATTTAAAGCTCTTATAATTAATTATAGAATTTTAATTAATTTTTGTTTAGTAAACAGGTGACAACTGGGTCGAGAGCTTAAAACTTAAATACTGTAGGAAAAAGGAAAAATGCAATATAAGAGTAAAGACAAGTTGAAAAAGTTTTAATCCTTTTAGATTAAAAAGCCTACTTATTTTACAACCCTCGTACGTTGTATTTGTGTTAAAATTTATTTGAGAGCTTATACTGTTTAAACATCGACTTTGTAAAAAGGTGTAGATGACAAAACACATTTTTCTTAAAAATTTGAAGCAGAAGTAAAGAATTACTACAAATAATGATATTTTCAGCAAAGTTCAGTTGTACATGTCTCGAATACAAAATTATTTTTTTTGAAAATTAAGGGTAGTTTTATTTTTGTTTAATTATTTTAGATAAAATTTGTAATACGTATAATGCGGTTATTTGAACAAAAATGTTAACTTCGTTGTAAGACTTGATCATGATAAAAGTACCCTTCATGACCGAAGACAACCTTCATTTGTTGAAGTAAGAATATAAATGTAATGCAGCCGGTAGTGTGGACAGACCCCGGAAAGATTGCTAGCAGCAGTACAAATAGGTCTCTAGGCTATTGTATAAGCTCTAGCACCCATTCTGCTTTATTCCCTGTCTTCTTTCTGACAGACATAGATGTTTACGGTTGTCTTTGAGTTTAATTGTATTATCCGTCAGCCATCTACGATCTCGACAGGGTGGTTTCCTTTTAATCCTAACTCATACATATCTATGTCAATTTGTGTTAATATTTAACTCGACACTACGTTCTAAACTTATTTCATTAAAATACCTGCCATTTGAGCAAACATTTACGAGCCGTTACACTAGTCAAAATTTTCTAGTTACCTACGTTTTATTAAAAAATAAACTAAACAAAAAATACATGCTAATATTGAACAAAACTAATTTTATTTTCAGTGCTTTTATAAGAATTTTCAATTTTGCATTTTCCAAGACGAACGTTTAGGTTTTAGTTTATACAACTTTTTGTAAAGCTACTGGAATGTGGTTTTCGTCCAAAGAATTATTTAATATCCTACAATATCGAATAGATAACAAAATCAAATAAAACTTTACAAACTTTTTAAATTTATTTAAACAAGAAACATGTTCTAACAAATATTCCTTCCATTTTTTTTCATATTTCAAATAAAAACGCATTAACATAAAATAATAAAAATTTACCATTCTTCGAAAATCTTATCACATCGACATCTCATATTTTTAGCTTTAACAACTTTTCTTCCAACTATCCGACCTCATTTCCTCTAAAAATCCTAGTTTAAATAACCTCATAGATCCTTAAATTTTTTTTAATAATTCGAAAAATAAATAAACGACAGATCTCTAATTAGTACCATTACGACAACGAAGGCAACGAGAAGCTGTAAAGAATAGGTCAAAGTATAAAACTCCATTGGAAAACCATGCAAATAAATTAAACAGTAAAAAGTAACTTCAAGAAGCACCTCATTCGCTTGTACGATACACTAAACCCACCACAGACAACTTACAGTGTCTCTCCCGACTCTAGCTCCTTAATGGGTGATCGGGTGGTAATTTTACATATAATAAAAATTGTAGAGCATGAAATTATCTATCCGATACAATTAAAAGATTTGTTTTAAGTAGGGGAAGGTGGGGCAGGTTCGGACGTGAGGCACATTCGGACTTTTCAAAATTTCGGTTAAAAGTTCGTGTTATTGCGCTGCGGAGGTAACAGTAGGTTGCTAGTGTGAAGCGTGTTTTTTGACGGTAGTTTCGCTTGTCTAGTGCAAAAAACAAAAATTTTAGTGAAGAAAAACGGTTTTCCAACAACCTGCAATAATTTTTGAGCTAAGTAACATAAGCTTTCCCGTTTTAATCCCTCAATTAAATTTACTGGCGATTGAAATCTGGTAACTGCCATACATAAACTATAAACGCGTAGTAGTTTCGTTTCACCTAACATCAAGGAAAAAATTTTCTACCGTTTTAATGAAACTCCGTGCAAGTGGGGTACGTTCGGACAAGCTAATTCGGATAGTGAATTTACGTATCCGTTTCCAGTTTCTGCATTAACTCGACTTTAAAATTTTTTCTAAGTAGAACCCTTGGTTTCTGGACCCCTCAAATAGAAAATATTTTGTTTATTTTATATACCGGCATTGTTTTTTATCAGTTTTATGAGTAAAGAGTTTTTCGCAATGTTTCAATGCTTTACTAGGTTTGTCCGAATGTCCCATATGTAGTCCGAACGTGCCCCACTGTGGGGCAGTTTCGGACAAATATTACTTTTTTTTTTTAAATCTGTAACAGAAAAACTGTGTAATTTTACTGCCTTTTCTATATACCGTGTCGTAGTCAAATGATGGTGTTACAAGTTGAATACAAAATAGGCACTACATCACTATCAGCGCAATCGGTGTTTAAAAAAAATTGTCCGAACCTGCCCCACCTTCCCCTACTATATTAAAATACCTGAAATAAATCAAAAACAAAAAAATATATTTTAAGCCGCTTTTTACGACTTACTCCGTCTCTCCCGACTCTAGCTCTTTTATAATTGATCTGACGCTAATTTTACTTCTAGTAAAAATTATAGAGTATAAAATTATCTATCAGTACCAATAAACATATTTGTCTTAGGTACCACATTCAATTAATTACAGTAAATCAAAAACAAAAACATGTTTTAAGCCCTTTTTTAGAACTTACTCTCCCGACTGTAGCTCTTTAAAAAATGATTTGCTGCTAATTTTACTTCTGATGAAAGTTATACAGTATAAAATTATCTATCAGATCCAATAACAATATTTGTATTAGGTACCTCACTCAATTTATTAAAAAAAAATGTTTTAAACCGATTTTTAGAACCTACCGCGTCTCTCCCGACTTTAGCTGTTTAAAAATTGATCTGGTGCTAATTTTACTTCTAATGAAAATTATAGAGTATAAAATTATCTATCAGTACCAATAAACATGTTTGTCTTAGGTACGACATTCAATTAATTACAGTAAATCAAAAACAAAAACATGTTTTAAGCCCTTTTTTAGAACTTACTCTCCCGACTGTAGCTCTTTATAAAATGATTTGCTGCTAATTTTACTTCTGATGAAAGTTATACAGTATAAAATTATCTACCAGATCCAATAACAATATTTGTATTAGGTACCTCATTCAATTTACTAAAAAAAATGTTTTAAACCGATTTTTAGAACCTACCGCGTCTCTCCCGACTTTAGCTGTTTAAAAATTGATCTGGTGCTAATTTTACTTCTAGTGAAAATTATAGAGTATAAAATGATCTATCAGGACCAATAAACATATTTGTCTTAGGTACCACATTCAATTAATTACAGTAAATCAAAAACAAAAACATGTTTTAAGCCCTTTTTTAGAACTTACTCTCCCGACTGTAGCTCTTTAAAAAATTATTTGCTGCTAATTTTACTTCTGATGAAAGTTATAGAGTATAAAATTATCTATCAGATCCAATAACAATATTTGTATTAGGTTCCTCATTCAATTTATTAAAAAAAATGATTTAAACCGATTTTTAGAACCTACCGCGTCTCTTCCGACTGTAGCTGTTTAAAAATTGATCTGGTGCTAATTTAACTTCTAGTGAAAATTATAGAGTATAAAATGATCTATCAGTACCAATAAACATATTTGTCTTAGGTATCACATTCAATTAATTACAGTAAATCAAAAACAAAAACATGTTTTAAGCCCTTTTTTAGAACTTACTCTCCCGACTGTAGCTCTTTAAAAAATGATTTACTGCTAATTTTACTTCTGATGAAAGTTATACAGTATAAAATTATCTATCAGATCCAATAACAATATTTGTATTAGGTACCTCATTCAATTTATTAAAAAAAATGATTTAAACCGATTTTTAGAACCTACCGTGTCTCTTCCGACTGTAGCTGTTTAAAAATTGATCTGGTGCTAATTTTACTTCTAGTGAAAATTATAGAGTATAAAATGATCTATCAGTACCAATAAACATATTTGTCTTAGGTACCACATTCAATTAATTACAGTAAATCAAAAACAAAAACATGTTTAAAGCCCTTTTTTAGAACTTACTCTCCCGACTGTAGCTCTTTATAAAATGATTTGCTGCTAATTTTACTTCTGATGAAAGTTATACAGTATAAAATTATCTATCAGATCCAATAACAATATTTGTATTAGGTACCTCATTCAATTTACTAAAAAAAATGTTTTAAACCGATTTTTAGAACCTACCGCGTCTCTCCCGACTTTAGCTGTTTAAAAATTGATCTGGTGCTAATTTTACTTCTAGTGAAAATTATAGAGTATAAAATGATCTATCAGTACCAATAAACATATTTGTCTTAGGTACCACATTCAATTAATTACAGTAAATCAAAAACAAAAACATGTTTTAAGCCCTTTTTTAGAACTTACTCTCCCGACTGTAGCTCTTTAAAAAATGATTTGCTGCTAATTTTACTTCTGATGAAAGTTATATAGTATAAAATTATCTATCAGATCCAATAAAAATATTTGTATTAGGTACCTCATTCAATTTATTAAAAAAAAATGTTTTAAACCGATTTTTAGAACCTACCGCGTCTCTCCCGACTTTAGCTGTTTAAAAATTGATCTGGTGCTAATTTTACTTCTAGTGAAAATTATAGAGTATAAAATTATCTATCAGTACCAATAAACATATTTGTCTTAGGTACCACATTCAATTAATTACAGTAAATCAAAAACAAAAACATGTTTTAAGCCCTTTTTTAGAACTTACTCTCCCGACTGTAGCTCTTTAAAAAATGATTTGCTGCTAATTTTACTTCTGATGAAAGTTATAGAGTATAAAATTATCTATCAGATCCAATAACAATATTTGTATTAGGTACCTCATTCAATTTACTAAAAAAAATGTTTTAAACCGATTTTTAGAACCTACCGCGTCTCTCCCGACTTTAGCTGTTTAAAAATTGATCTGGTGCTAATTTTACTTCTAGTGAAAATTATAGAGTATAAAATTATCTATCAGTACCAATAAACATATTTGTCTTAGGTACCACATTCAATTAATTACAATAAATCAAAAACAAAAACATGTTTTAAGCCCTTTTTTAGAACTTACTCTCTCGACTGTAGCTCTTTAAAAAATGATTTGCTGCTAATTTCACTTCTTATGAAAGTTATACAGTATAAAATTATCTATGAGATGCAATAAAAATATTTGTCCTAGATAATATATTCAATTTATTAAATTATATCAAAAGCAAAAAAATATGTTTTAAGTCGCTTTTTACAACATACTGCGCCTCTGTCGACTCTAGCTCGCTAAGCAGATATCTGACGCTAATTTTACCTCTAATGAAAATTGCAGAGTATAAAATTATCTATCAGGTCCAATAAAATATTTGTTCAAGGTACTACATTCAATTTATTAGAATAATCAAAAAATATGTTTTAAGCCGTTTTTTACAACTTACAGCGTATCTCCCGACTCTAGCTCCGTAAGTCGGCGCTAATTTTTTTTTAATGAAAATTATAGAGTATAAAATTATTATCTATCAGATCCAATCAAAGTATTTGTCCTTTAGACAGTAACAGTAACGTCAAGAGCATCTACACATTATTTCCTTGTGCAACAGCGAACTATGCGTAAAAGAGTCCCAACAGCTTATCGAAAACTCTGTCGTTGCGAGAGGAAAAGAAACGCTATGTCATAGACTAACGATTCAGGTGTGCGATGTTGTAAACTCTCTATTGGTAAACTGTCCGAGAAAATAATTGCCTTATCTAAGCAGGACCTTACTGAGCTAACGCTCAGTTTATTAGAGAACAACAGGCTAGCACAATAAGCCTTAATCCTGCAGTGCGCTTGGATGGAAGGGTCGGTCCTTCCGTCAATTAACCATCTACTACTAGGTTAGTGTGAGTGTGTGAATAATTTTCCATACCTCAAAATTCTCCTTTTTACATAACACTTAAACGGTTGAACGTTTTCGTATGCTATGAAAGTTCTCAATTTTTTTTATTTGATTGTGAAAATTAAAATTCAAAAATTATTTTACACCTGTAAGCATTGGGCTTAATAAACTTCTAGTTAAGTTGATGTGTTTTGGGACATTTAAAGTTGTTTTTAACCTTGTAGATCACATCAAGTGGTTGTTTATTGACCAAAGAACATTCGAAAAGTGTAATTAACTAAGGTCTTGATCACGCACTTTACACTCAAAACTGAAAACTTGTTAACGTTAAATTATTAATGAAATATTATTATAAAAGAAAATCCCTTTTACGCCTGCCCCCACTCTTTTTTTTTGGTGTAATATATTACAATTCAATAAGTTTGCTATCACAAAAGTTGTGGGCTTGAAATATGTGTTTTCACAACTTGAAAAGACCTTCGATTTTCAATATTTCTTTATATCTTACTACTTATTATATTAAAAGTTTAAAAAGCACATTATTTCAGTTGTCAAAACATAAAATTTTTATCAAGTTTGGCAATAAAATTTTTAAATTAACCAACAAAAATTTTCTTTGTTTTTTATATTTAAAAGTTGACATTTTTAGCTTAAAATTTGCCTTAATTTAATATTTTTAATTTACAAACTTTACTTTTTATATACAAATCTGAACACGATACAGCGTCAGAACAAGGGTGGAAATCAATAGTAGTCGTACCCTTATTGGCTCCGTACGCGCAAATGAATACCACATGCGCTTTACTTCAATATTATAAATACAAAATTAAAAAAAATAAATGATATATCGCGCATCCAAAAAGTTGAACTTTTCTAAACCAAAAAAGTATAAAAAAACACCCTTAAGATCTACATCTATTAGAGGGTAAACTTATAAATTATATGTATCATAACAAGATGACCTCTTGGTACATTTTCATTCAAAGACCAAGTTATTACAAGATAATTTAACTTTAGGGTCAAAATTTAATAATTTCTATAGAAAAAAAAATTAAAAAAACTTTTAAAATTGTAGTCATACTTAAATTCAAAAGAGTTTTCAAACTTTCAAAAGAAGGAAGTTAACAAAATTATCTTCTCGAGAAGATTTTAAATATTGAAAAAATTCAACTCAAACTATGTTAGAGAAAAAGAAAATTTTTTTACATAATTTTCTTTGTTAATTCTAAGTCACGAAGATCTGATTCCTTCAAATTATTTACAAGTAATTGAAAAGTTAACCAACTTTACGCCTTTTATTTATAAATATTAAATTTATGTTTTAACTAATAAAGACGCTGGTAATCAGATAATTAAAGCAATTAAAATTCATATTTATAAAATAATTAGTTTTTAATCAGTACTTCAATTTATATCTTTAAATAAAAGTTTTAGATAAAAGAAAAAACTTTAGCGGAAATTCTCCATTTTTCTTCTTTTAATAGATAAAACAAAATCTTATTTTGGGGGAGGATTTAGGGGTTAAAAGGTCGGCTAACTCCCTTATGAGTTTTTTAAGACGATATACCTTCTATATCGCATAAATCTATAACCAAAATTTCGCCCTTATGCCCATTAACCATTAAAAAAGGTTCAAGAATCAATCGACTTCGTTTGAGTAAATAATATAATTCTCGAAGAAAATCCGCAGAGCGTAATTTTATTGTTATAAAACAAGTACACTGCACAACACATCCTGCAATAAAAGCAGGGTATTTAAGGGGTCGATCACGTTTTGAATAAAAGGAAAAGCTTTCGATGTACAAACTGCAGGATTAAGATCGAAACCATGTGCTCCAGTATAGCATTATATTGGACGATTATTAATAACTTCAATTAAGATTATCCAAATATTCATTTTTTATTTAAGAAGTCGAAAATTAAACCACTAGAAGAGAACACAAGTTGTTTTTTTGCTGCTTTTGCTACATAATCAAGTGTTGCCGTAAGAGGAGGATTACTCTTCACGTATGTGAAGTGTGCTTGTTGTATGCTAAACTTCTAGAAGTGTACTAAATTAGATTTCTTTTTTTTTCAAATTAATCCTACACGAATAAAGTCATGTAGAAAAATCTAATAAAGCAATATAAGGACAAATTCAAGTATTAAACTCCTGTAAGTGAAGGGTGTTCGGTGTGCCGGATTTTACAACATACGGTATGTGTCTCTCCCGACTGTAACTCTTTTCTACTAATAACTTCTCAATTTTTATCGCGTTAACCCTGGGCCCATAACCTATTGGTAATTATGGTAGGATTTAAAAGAAAAACGCAATTGAAATTGAATTACTAAAAGATTTATTTTTATATAAGAGCGAGATGTTTAATAAAAGAGTTTTCAATAAGAACTAACAGGAAATCGTTTAATGAGCGATCTGACGCTAATTTAACTTCTAATGAAAATTAAAGAGTATAAAACTATCTATAAGTACCAATAAAAATATTTGTCTTAGGTACCTTATTCAATGTATTAAAATAAAACACAAACAAAAAAATATGTTTTAAGCCACTTTTTACCACTTACTACGTCTCTCCCGACTCTAGCTCAACAAAGAGTGATCTGGCGCTAATTTTACCTCCAATAAAAATTATAGAGTATAAAATTATCTATCAGGTCCAATAAAGATATTTGTCCTAGGTACGACATTCAATTAATTACAATAAATCAAAAACAAAACAATGTGTCTTAACCTTGTCTTAGAACTTGCAGCGTCTCTCCCGACTGTAGCTCTTTAAAGAGTGATCTGGTGCTAATTTTACCTCTTATAAAAGCTATACAGTATAAAATTATCTATCAGATGAAATAAAAATATTTGTCTTAGGTACCACATTAAATTTATTAAAAAAAAATGTTTTACACCTATTTTTAGAACTTACCGCGTCTCTCCCGACTGTAGCTGTTTAAGAATTGATCTGATGCTAATTTTACTTCTAGTGAAAATTATAGAGTTTAAAATTATCTATCAGGACCAATAAACATATTTGTCTTAGGTACCACATTCAATTAATTACAATAAATCAAAAACAAAAACATGTTTTAAGCCCTTTTTTAGAACTTACTCTCCCGACTGTAGTAGCTCTTCAAAAAATGATTTGCTGTTAATTTTACTTCTGATGAAAGTTATACAGTATAAAATTATCTATCAGATGCAATAAAAATATTTGTCTTAGGTACCACATTCAATTTATTAAAAAAATTTTTTTAAACCGCTTTTTAGAACTTACCGCATCTCTCCCGACTGTAGCTGTTTA
The DNA here is from genome assembly GCA_963924605.1 of Malthinus seriepunctatus. Lineage (NCBI taxonomy): Eukaryota > Metazoa > Arthropoda > Insecta > Coleoptera > Cantharidae > Malthinus > Malthinus seriepunctatus. Next base: position 4,035,065 of record OZ004605.1, read on the forward strand.
AGAATTGATCTGATGCTAATTTTACTTCTAGTGAAAATTATAGAGTTTAAAATTATCTATCAGGACCAATAAACATATTTGTCTTAGGTACCACATTCAATTAATTACAATAAATCAAAAACAAAAACATGTTTTAAGCCATTTTTTAGAACTTACTCTCCCGACTGTAGCTCTTTAAAAAATGATTTGCTGCTAATTTTACTTCTAATGAAAGTTATACAGTATAAAATTATCTATCAGATGCAATAAAAATATTTGTCTTAGGTACCACATTCAATTTATTAAAAAAATTGTTTTAAACCGCTTTTTAGAACTTACCGCATCTCTCCCGACTGTAGCTGTTTAAGAATTGATCTGATGCTAATTTTACTTCTAGTGAAAATTATAGAGTATAAAATTATCTTTCAGGAGCAATAAACATATTTGTCGTATGTACCTATCATATTAAATTTTTTACAATAAATAAAAAGCAAAAAAATGTGTTTTAAGCCACTTTTTACAACTTACTGCGTCTCTCCCGACCCTAGCTTTTTAACGAGTATTCTGGCGGTAATTTTACATCTAATAAAAATTGTAGAGCATAAAATTATCTATCAGATCCAATAAAAATATTTGTGCTAGGTACCATATTTATTTTATTACAATAAATCAAAATCTAAAAATTAAGTTTTATGCCGCTTTTTACAATTAACTGCGTCTCTCCCGATTCTAGCTCCTTAAGAAGTGGCCTGATGCTAATTTTACTTCTAGTAAAAATTATAGAACATGAAATTATCGTGTTATGTCGTGTTAGAAGAAAAAGAAAGGATGCATTTAAGAATTAGTGTGTGTGGAAATGTGTGATGGAAGTGTAGAAAGAGAGCGGGTTAAACTGTATATAGTTCTTTAAAAATAAATCTTGTATCCACGATTGGTTGGTTTTTTTAAACTTTTTATAAATCAGTGAAACGATTTGAAACATTGATTTCTGTATAAAATAGCTAGTATTATAGTAAATTTTTTTAAACAAAGTACAAATAAGTTTTACATCGTGTCGTAAAAAGTTACCTTTAATGCTGAATCCAATATTAAACTTTTATTGAATTGATCTCGTAAACTTACAACTCAATGTAAAGTAGTTAAATTTAATGGACTGCGGGTTAGATCGTTTTGCTATGGTCAAATAAGATTCATTTGATCGTATATTCTGAACCGTAAGTCACTTCTCTAAACCTAACGAATGAACAGAGGACGGCAGTGCCCTTAAATTGTACCACACCACCTCCTAATTAAGACTTGTACTCCAGCTACACAATTCGAGGCCATTATTAAACACTACACAAGGTATACATTTAGAAGCTTTTAGCTACGAATAATCAATCTTAAATAAATCGTCTTTCTTTATGAAAATGATTTACTATGTAGTTTACTAAATAAAGTTAGTTTTCTCAGAGCTGTTCTGGCTTTTATTAAAATTAAAGCAATAGACACAAGACGGGCGGATTTACGTTGCATATAAACGGTTTGTTATAGAGAACAATACACGTTGATTCAAAATGGAAATGATTGATGTAATTAAACAAAAAAACAGTCTTGTGCTTGTGCTTCAAATTATTATCTACAGAAAGATACGAGAAATTATTTCTACAATTACATACAGTGTGGATGTGGAAAGAACCAGATGTATTGTTATAAGCTTGTAGTACGATGAGGTGGCACAGTCGGCCTCAAAATTAATGGCCACCCTAGCTATACGTTTAGCACGAATTGTCGATGCAACCTTCATAACACCCCCTACTTAAATTGAGGGGTAACTTTATTTTCCCAACAAGTAGTAAATCAACAACCTCCCCTTTTGTCCTTTTGTCGTTGTTGGCTAATAACCACCCTGGCGTGTAGCCAGGGTGGCCAATAATTTTGAGCCTGACTATACATAATTTTCGACACTAACGCTATATAATGTACAAATTCGAAGCAATTAGTGCTTCTCTCCAGCACATCGTAGCGTAGAGGTGAAAGGACCACCACGTCTGCTTCATTATAACTGATCCGTTGAGGGCATATGAAACCAGCCCAATCCAGTCTGTGTGTTTTAGATTCCACAATTTATTAAAATGTTTAGCTGATATGGTTACTTTGTGGTTTGAGAGAGCGTTAGTTTTGTATCGAGGGGTTTGTGAGTTAAACATTGCAATATATAGTGAGAATATTAAATTGTAAACGCAAACCCCTTCCCATAGACTTGTAGAGGGTAACTCGAGCTAACTTGTATCTGTAGTCGGGACGAAATGTTATGGTTGTTTATCTGTATGTCGGTGTATCTAAAAAGAGCGGTTTGGACGAATCAAATGGTAAAAGAGAACGGTGGAGGATAAAAGGGTCTAAAAGTTTGTACAAAGTCACTATTAATTAGAGTAGCGAATATTTATTATATTTTTATGTAAAATAAAGATTAAATTGCGCTCCAATGGCAGTTATAATTTTCGTGTCGAATTTAATTATTCAACTCTTCCCTACATAACGATATATAAGTCTTTTTTAAGTTTATGTAATGGTGTTCGTGTATTATTTGCCTTCCCTGCACCTATAGAGCTCTTACATCATGACACTACTACAGTCAGATATCTTGAGCGTTCTCCGGGGACGTAATATTAGCTTTAAAAATTTTACAAACCAACAGTAGTACGCTTTTAAATTTGAGAATTTTACTTTTAACTTAATTGCCTTCTGAAATACAATTTTTCAAACTTTTAATAACGGCACTAAATTAAGTCATAGGAAAAACAACGGATGTGGCAGTACGAGGAACTTTTTTCTGACTGTCAATGTTGTAATTTTCTATTTTTATTAATTAAAAAACTTAAATATCTTCAGAAAGTTAATTTTACGACCTTTCAAAATATTGTCAAGTGTGTGTTCGTGACGACCTGGATAATTCCAGGTTGTACCACGATTATTTGGGATTGGGCTTCATTATATTGTTATGAAATTAATTATTATGAGTAACATTTTGTATTATTCTTACAACTTAGTAATGCACCTTTAATGTCCATATGTGGCAATATTTAAAAATATACAGAGCGTTCCTAAAACATTTTAATATTTTTGTAATTATAAGAATTTGTTAACCGAAAATAGTGAAAAATAATAGATATTCGTGGAATTTTTTGTTTTTATTACACAAGAAATTAGATTTTTGAAGTTTTGACATTCAAAAAATCATAACTCCGAATTCGCTTAGTCGATTTTCATAAAAAAAACAGAGCCCGATAGAGAATTACATTGTCTGTAACGTAGCCAAAAAAGAAAAAAATGGCAGTGTAAATTTTGAGAAAATCCATTATAAAGTTTTGACCTGTTCTGGCCCCTTAAAGGTGGCTATTTTGAAACAATTTTAAAAATCGACTGAGTTAAGACGAAAGCCTTATATTTTAGCTGTATTTTGCCTTTTTGAAATTTTTATAATAATAATTACTGGCCAAGTTATAAGGAAAAAAACACAAAATGAGACACTCGTTGTATGAGGCGCCAATCACGTTTAAAAAAAAATTTTTTTCAGTGATTTGTATTTTAGTTCAAAAAATGTAAAATTTTTTTTCATATTTGGGATCAGAAGGACTCAAAACGTCGAGAAATGAAATACATTTTTTTTGCATTTTTCTGGATTGTAACATTTTCTTGGAAAAAATTAAATAGTCAGGCAACTTTTTTGAATGGCTACAGTTATTCTAAATTAAATTAAATTTTAATTAAAATTAATTATTAACTATTCTTGTGGACACGTACAAAAAAGTCATTGCGACAACTGAGTTTTTGAGTTAGTATTTTTAAAATTTCAGAGATAAATTATTTCTTAGTAAACGTGTAGAGGATGTAGGAGTAAAGGTAGGAAAATCATTGGTTTGTGATGCGAAAAGTAAGGACTCTTAGAGAGGTCACTCTCCAATTCCTTTCACTAGCAGATCAATGGGGTCGAACCATAAATAGGTGTTCTGTCAGGGCTATTTGAGTTCCTTCTTTATAATCAGAGAATCGGTTAAGGTTGTCTTACTTGGAGACTAAAATGTGATAGTTTAGGTGGCTACTTTAGTAAAGCTTTTGAGAACACGTTTACTTAACTAAATGTGCTAATCAGTCTCAAGTTTGACTAGAAATAGATATCGTATTGAGTGAAAGCTTTTATAGAATTGACGCTCTCCCTAGTCCCTACGTTTATTTTTCCACACGATTTGTAGCAGTTAAATTTATTAAAAGATTACGATTAGAGTTTCTACTTATTGAATTTTAGAATTGAATACAAACAACTTGCATTCTGTTTTGTCAAATACGAATGATATATTATTTAGCAATATAGCGCTATAAAAATACGCACGGTTAACTAAACATGTATAAATAAAAGCTTTTGAAGGATATAATAAAACTCTTCCAGTTCACGTATTTCGGTATTTCTTCCGCTTTCCCATTTTCTCACCGCTAAGCTAACAACTTGAACCGTTTTTATCTCTGTTAGAGCAGCGCATTGTCATCACTTTCTTATATCTATAGAAAAGATATCATTTTCTCGCTTAATTAATAAATTGTTATTCGGGTCAGGGCTTTCGGTGTCTCATCGTTCTAAGCCTTCAAGGACTAAACGGATTTATTCACTTTTATTTTTCGGAATAAAAACTTGTTAATACTTTCGAAACATTGATTTTCTCCTCACTTCCTTCCCATTTTTTTTGCAATTTTTAAACAATTTTCCACATAAAAACATAAAAAACAGCAACCATATCTCAAATGGAACAAATGGTAATTATGGATCAATAGAAACTGGATTAACTTAATTACCCAAGAATATTTGATTTAAATCTTAAATGTATTTTCGGAACAAAGGTATAATTGCTTTGACCCAATTCGCATTACAATAAAATTCAAGTTCATTAATAGCTAAATATTTTTACGTCCTCTCCATTCTCAAGAATCTGCTAAGACAATTTTTTAGCACTTCAAACGATCTGTTAATAAAAATCGACAAAATCTCCCGTCATTTCTATCTTGTGCGTATGACAGCTTAACGGCGGTGAAATGGCTTACCGATCGAATCACAGGTAAATAAAATACGTCTCTTTTAAGTGTAAGCGAGTTAAAACCATGTAGGTGCAGGATTAAGCACAATCGAAAAAAGTTTCAAGTTGTCAATAATACGCTAACGCATAGGTCAACAGCTGCTCTTCTTTTTATTGTTTATGACTTTGTTATCCGCATCATCTGTGAAGGTACACGAAACGTAAGAGTAATATCTATTTAATAATATCTCAATGGTGAACTACTATAGTGGGGATAGTTCAAGTGCAGAGAATCATCTGACGCGACACTTCGTCAGAATCTGAAAATGGGAGAAAATTATGACAAAGGTATATCTTGAGCAGAATCTTTAGTGTTTAAGACTTTAGATGAGACTTTGAGGAGACGCAGTACTATCTGTGTGGTGAACCAACTATTTTGAATGGGCCATCAAACTGCACTTTTTCCTGCACCTCCCTATTCTCTGACTGTGAAAACCTGTAAAGACGATGATGAATGGGAACATATGTTGTCAGTTTTACACTAATTTCACCTAAATGAGTTATTAATCCTTAATCACTCTCACCTGATAAAAGACAGTGCCTATGCCTGGGAGGCGCCTCCTCTCCAAGCAACATGCTCAACGACTCTCTAACTTTTCTTTCGTGAACAAAGCCTTGTTATTTTGGACAGCTAATGTTACACCTGGAGTATTAATGATCGGTTGACCAACCAACAGCTCAATCTGACTCGTATCGCAGTCGCAAACTTCCGACAACGTTTACTCAAATTTTGCTTTTCCTAAGGATACCACCAACTACCATAATACCACCGCCAAATCCTCGAAGCACTACCTCAGAATCATTTTTGGTCGCAAACCAAGCTGACAAATCGCTTCACGTACCAAAATGTTTATCTCGCTATCCGTATCACCTTTGACTTTGATTTCTTCACTATTAGTATGTAATCACGCCCAATTTGTCTGTAAATTAAATTCGAATTAAATTATCAAGCTCACCTTTTTGTCGCGGGTTGCCATCTTCTTTCCACAGTCTTTGGATAGATATCCGGCTTCGCTACATGTTCAACGTCTTTCACTCATTCCCTTGGGGCAATCTCGACTTAAATGCCATGCTATAATCTAGCAGTTGTAACATTTCACCAATTTTGGTTGGGACAAACGTCGCTTTACGCTTGTTCCTGCCTCTACGAATGGTTTTGGTGCCGTCTTTCCACAATGCTTTTCTAATTTCGCCAAGAAGGTGTTGTAAAGAGTCTCTGGTGTTTTGGTCCTAAGCTTTTCGGGAAGGCTCCTCTTATGATACACGAGACGGTGTGTTTTCGCCTTGAACCAGTGCACATATCGCCAACTTGGCATGGTAGCAAGAAGGTTCCACTGCCTCTATGAAAAATTAAAGTTTGCTAACTGGCGGTACCATTTTTTGGCTGCACCATCCAACTCCTGCATAATTGACTTTTTTCGTAATCGCTCCACTAATGGAATTCGTCTTGTTGAACTATCTTGTAAAACCAACGATCCACATTTTGATCCTCGTTATCAGGATCGAACTTATCAATTATCTTCTTAGCAAATCTGATAGCTCGCCTGCTCTGAATCGCCTTGCCATCTGTGTTGTTACCTGATGAACGAGAATCCGCCATCTCGCCTATCACTAATGCCGCATGTTGTTGCACCATGCTCTAATTTACGCCAACAAATCACTTTGCAAAAACGCCTTTACCGTTGCTTCCATATTCAGTACTATAACACCCAAATGTGCCTCCGCTGAGTAGATTGCATCATCAGTATGAATGTCGAACACCTCATCATCCGATATATTGTCTCAACTTGACTACATCATACGCCACGTCACTAGATAAATCACCAGTATCACCGTAATTAATTAATTCGCTGACCAATCAAAGAACACGTAGTATCACACGCACAACTTTCTGATGCTTTGTGACGCATACGCTTCATGTGAAACGAAAGGACTTGCGAAAGAAAACGCATTTTTTACATGGCTCTCATATTCAAATTCACTCTCTCGCCAAGGCATAACACGCCACTCAGTATAAAAATTGCACAACACAAAACGTCCCGACGTTCCGAATTCAAGATGTAAGGGTGAATCTGACGTCACGTATACGGCGGTTGAAACAATAAACAGAAATTCATATTTGTCTTTTCTTGGGGATGTTGGGATGACGGACAAGAAGTTCGAAGGTGGGATAGTCCCACAAAATTCGGGACGTCTGATAGACCTGGGGCAAATAGGGAATGGACTATTTTTTTATTATTTTTGTTATTGAAAGGTTCTAAATAAATTGTGGAAAAATGTTTTCTTTGGCATAATAGCGAAGTAAAAATATTATTTTACGGAATTTAAACGAAAATAGTAAAGTGATATTTAAAAAAACTCTCATGTAGCCATAACATCTTTTCGTACGTATTAAAGCTTATTTTACTAGGTTTCAAAAAGTATACAAAAATATACAGGGTGTCCTTAAAATATTTTAATATTTCACAATGAAATTAATCCAACAATTTTTCCCAGGTTTCAAAACTGAAAAATGTACTTGCAGGGTAGGGTGTCCCAATAAAAATAGGAGAATTGGTCGCATCAGGAGCTTAATGTCAAAATACGAAGTGTTTGCTATTGTCTGACACACAGTTTTCCAAGCTTTTAAAATATTGAAACATACTTAGGGTATTTCATTTAAAATAAGAGAGTTAGTTCCATTTCTGGCAGTTAATGCCATTACATGAAGTGTTTGGTGTTGTCTGAGATCCAATTTTCCAAGCTTACACAGGGTGTTTTCTCAAAAATAAGAGAGTTGGTCCAATTTCTGGCACTTGATGTCAAAATATGAAGTGTTTGGTATCGTCTGACAGCTAATTTTGCAACCTTTGTAAATATTGAAACATATACAGAGTGTTTCAAAGTAAGAAAGTTGGTTCAGTTCCATTTTGGGTTAAACTGGAAGTCGAAATATAAAATGTAGGTATAATTAAAACTATTTTAAAATGTGATGTGTTCCTAAAAACGGTTTTAGATCTTTAGGCGCTCTTGAAATATAAGGTTAGGAGGTATTTTTGGAATAACCTATATAATAATTTTATAAACGTATTAGAAAAAATAGGTCATAAAGAAATGTTTGATTGTTTAGTAAATTTATTTTTCGTCGTTTTATATTGGGTTTAATAGAAATTTATTATAACATAATTTTGATTATTGAAAATTGAAATGCAAACAAGAAAAATTACAAAATATTTATTTAATCAAATTATTTTATCGATTAATGTTAGTATCGAAACTATAAATAGTAATTTATGGAAATTGTATTAGCTTTAATTTAAATTGTCGGGGGTGTCAAAAATTTAATTTAACGTAAAATATAACATTTTTGAAAATTAATTATAACTTTTATTTTGTACTTTTGAGAATAATTTCCTTTTTGTGTTGAACGTTACATTTTTAATTTGTATGTGCGGTAGAGTAAAATGTACGTCTTCTGAAATAAAATTAAGTGCACTTTGACACAAAATATAAAGTAATTCTTTGTACCGTAATAACATTCAAGATGTACTTCAAAATTTTAAAAGCGATTTTGAGAAGCATGCTAACCGTTAGTCTCGCTTAAATTAAAATTGTCAGACTATTTTATTACTGCAGAACAATTATGTTACGTAATTAATTGTAACTACTAATTTTACAGCATTTTTCCCCAAAATTTATGCTTTTAAATATCTTACAAGCAGAAAAAATGTTTCATTTCCAAGAACACGACAACCATTTTTAAGCTGCTAATTTGTATTACTTCCACTTTTATTCAAATTTAGTACCAAAACAAAATTTTATTGTCTCTTTTTTTAATTTCTTTTAATGGAAATTTGTCATTAGTACCAGCTTTTTATTAAAAAATTAGTTAAAAATTTAATTTCATAAACTCCAATGTGTTGATGGAACCAGCCAACTAACACTAGTTAACGGTGCCTCCTGTGTGGCTATAAATCTTAGGCTATTTTCCTCGCTAAACTGCCAATGTCATTTACTTTTACTTCCGCTTTCTATCTACCAACAATTTGTTCTTGTGAGACTTTAGGCTCGTTGTTTCAAATGTTTAAAATTTTGAGTGAGCCTTATTAGAGAAAGCGGTCTGTTAAGACCTGAATGCGTTCATAAAGCTTAGATGATTTTCCTCGTTAAACTACCAGTGTCATTTTCTTTTAGTTCGGCTTTCCATCTACCAACAATTTGTTCTTGTGGGACTTTAGGCTCATTGTTTCAAATGTTTAAAATTTTGAGTGAGCCTTATTAGAGAGAGCGGTCTGTTAAGACCTGAATGCGTTGATAAAGCTTAGATGATTTTCCTCGTTAAACTACCAGTGTCATTTACTTTTAGTTCGGCTTTCCATCTACCAACAATTTGTTCTTGTGGGACTTTAGGCTCGTTGTTTCAAATGTTTAAAATTTTGAGTGAGCCTTATTAGAGAGAGCGGTCTGTTAAGACCTGAATGCGTTCATAAAGCTTAGATGATTTTCCTCGTTAAACTGCCAGTGTCATTTACTTTTAGTTCAGCTTTCCGTCTACCAACAATTTGTTCTTGTGGGACTTTAGGCTCGTTGTTTCAAATGTTTAAAATTTTGAGTGAGCCTTATTAGAGCGGTCTGTTAAGACCTGAATGCGTTCATAAAGCTTAGCTGATTTTCGTCGTTAAACTGCCAGTGTCATTTACTTTTAGTTCAGCTTTCCGTCTACCAACAATTTGTTCTTGTGGTACTTTAGGCTCGTTGTTTCAAATGTTTAAAATTTTGAGTGAGCCTTATTAGAGAGAGCGGTCTGTTAAGACCTGAATGCGTTCATAAAGCTTAGATGATTTTCCTCGTTAAACTGCCAGTGTCATTTACTTTTAGTTCAGCTTTCCGTCTACCAACAATTTGTTCTTGTGGGACTTTAGGCTCGTTGTTTCAAATGTTTAAAATTTTGAGTGAGCCTTATTAGAGCGGTCTGTTAAGACCTGAATGCGTTCATAAAGCTTAGCTGATTTTCGTCGTTAAACTGCCAGTGTCATTTACTTTTAGTTCAGCTTTCCGTCTACCAACAATTTGTTCTTGTGGTACTTTAGGCTCGTTGTTTCAAATGTTTAAAATTTTGAGTGAGCCTTATTAGAGAGAGCGATCTGTTAAGACCTGAATGCGTTCATAAAGCTTAGATGATTTTCCTCGTTAAACTGCCAGTGTCATTTACTTTTAGTTCCGCTTTCCGTCTACTAACAATTTGTTCTTGTGGGACTATAGGCTTGTTGATTCAAATGGTTAAAATTTTGAGTCAGCCTTATTAGAGAAAGCGGTCTGTTAAGACCTGAATGCGTTCATAAAGCTTAGATGATTTTCCTCGTTAAACTACCAGTGTCATTTACTTTTAGTTCGCCTTTCCATCTACCAACAATTTGTTCTTGTGGGACTTTAGGCTCGTTGTTTCAAATGTTTAAAATTTTGAGTGAGCCTTATTAGAGAGAGCGGTCTGTTAAGACCTGAATGCGTTCATAAAGCTTAGCTGATTTTCCTCGTTAAACTGCCAGTGTCATTTACTGTTAGTTCAGCTTTCCGTCTACCAACAATTTGTTCTTGTGGGACTTTAGGCTCGTTGTTTCAAATGTTTAAAATTTTGAGTGAGCCTTATTAGAGCGGTCTGTTAAGACCTGAATGCGTTCATAAAGCTTAGATGATTTTCCTCGTTAAACTACCAGTGTCATTTACTTTTAGTTCGGCTTTCCATCTACCAACAATTTGTTCTTGTGGGACTTTAGGCTCGTTGTTTCAAATGTTTAAAATTTTGAGTGAGCCTTATTAGAGAAAGCGGTCTGTTAAGACCTGAATGCGTTCATAAAGCTTAGATGATTTTCCTCGTTAAACTGCCAGTGTCATTTACTTTTAGTTCGGCTTTCCATCTACCAACAGTTTGTTCTTGTGGGACTTTAGGCTCGTTGTTTCAAATGTTTAAAATTTTGAGTGAGCCTTATTAGAGAGAGCGGTCTGTTAAGACCTGAATGCGTTCATATAGCTTAGCTGATTTTCCTCGTTAAACTGCCAGTGTCATTTACTTTTAGTTCAGCTTTCCGTCTACCAACAATTTGTTCTTGTGGGACTATAGGCTTGTTGATTCAAATGGTTAAAATTTTGAGTCAGCCTTATTAGAGAAAGCGGTCTGTTAAGACCTGAATGCGTTCATAAAGCTTAAATGATTTTCCTCGTTAAACTACCAGTGTCATTTACTTTTAGTTCGGCTTTCCATCTACCAACAATTTGTTCTTGTGGGACTATAGGCTTGTTGATTCAAATGGTTAAAATTTTGAGTCAGCCTTATTAGAGAAAGCGGTCTGTTAAGACCTGAATGCGTTCATAAAGCTTAGATGATTTTCCTCGTTAAACTACCAGTGTCAGTTACTTTTAGTTCGGCTTTCCATCTACCAACAGTTTGTTCTTGTGGGACTTTTGGGCTCGTTGTTTCTAATGGTTAAAATTTTGAGTCAGCCTTATTAGAGGGAGCGGTCTGTTAAGACCTGAATGCGTTCATAAAGCTTAGATGATTTTCCTCGTTAAACTACCAGTGTCAGTTACTTTTAGTTCGGCTTTCCATCTACCAACAGTTTGTTCTTGTGGGACTTTTGGGCTCGTTGTTTCTAATGGTTAAAATTTTGAGTCAGCCTTATTAGAGGGAGCGGTCTGTTAAGACCTGAATGCGTTCATAAAGCTTAGATGATTTTTCTCGTTAAACTGCTAGTGTCATTTAGTTTTAGTTCGGCTTTCCATTTACCAACAATTTGTTCTTGTGGGACTATAGGCTTGTTGATTCAAATGGTTAAAATTTTGAGTCAGCCTTATTAGAGAAAGCGGTCTGTTAAGACCTGAATGCGTTCATAAAGCTTAGATGATTTTTCTCGTTAAACTGCTAGTGTCATTTACTTTTAGTTCGGCTTTCCATCTACCAACAATTTGTTCTTGTGGAACTTTAGGTTTATTGTTTCAAGTGATCAAAATTTTGAGTCAGCGTTATAAGAGAGAGTGTGGTCTGTAAAGACCTGAATGTGTTCTTCAATCTCCGGCTATTTTCATCGTTAAACTCCTGATGCCACTCTTATTGTTTGGCCATTGCCTTGGGAGAAAAAAATGTCTGTAGACTAGAAAGGGACTGACTTCCTATTAGTATTATAGTACTATAGTGTTATAGGGTTTTCTGGGCTAGTATGTGAGATTTTCAACTCAATATAATATACTATGCTAGTTGTCATTTCCTTGCGAGAGTGAGTGTCAAGAAAAAGGTATCGGCACGAATCGGAATGTTTTTGCAACATGTAGAAGGTTTACACCATGAGTGCTTGTGAGCGTTCGTGTGGATATTAACAAGTTATTATTAATTGGATTTTCGTAAACATTTGTTTGTTTTTTGTGGGGGTAGGTAGGTCAACAGTTGTATTGGGGTTGGTTTAAAAGTTTATTTAAAAAATTATGTAGCATTTGAACCCTCTAAATCGTAATTTGAAGAAAGTTTATCATTATTTGTTGAGTTATTGGTTGTGGAAGTTTATTGTAGCGTAGAAGATGTCAAATGTGTCTCGATCAACATTTTTTTTGGATTTGTAAAGAAGGGAAAATAAATTAAATTCGATTTCTTAAATAAATATATTTTTGGGATTAAATTGCTCGCTACTGTTATTTGGTAGTTAATCATGTTATATAATGAATACATATAACTGAACTGGCAATTTACTTCAGTGTTATTCTCGAATAACGTACCAGCTGTTTGAAACTTTCATCAAGGAAATAGGTTTAGATCGACTGAATTAAGTAGACGCGTATCGTAATAGCCAGAGATTAAGGAAAATCTTGCAAAATTGGACCAAATACGCACTTATTTCAATTTTATAGATCTTTCGTTATATAAAAAAAGTTTAAATAAGGCTATAAATTTGTAAATAATAAAGCGAGGGAGGAGGAAAAAACTTGAGAACTGTGATACGTATATCCATCTATTCATTTTTTAACTCATAACACAGGAAAAATACTTTTGGTGGTCGTTTATATATCCCGTTTATTTGTCAGGATACAGCGAGGCGACTCCAACAGAAGTGGGACAGATCAATAACTTCCTTTACGGGTTTGGCATCCAAAAAAATAAATATGCATCTTATTTATATGCTTATTATTATATTAATTTTTGAATTTTGAAAAAATAAGGTGTTAGTGTTTTGGTTGGGAGAGAGAAAAAGGAAAATGACCAAATACACGTATACGTATGGCGTGGGGTGTCGATAGTGCATTTATAATCGAGTCCATTGAATTCATTGTAAATATGCCTTTATTCCGCCGCATCGATATCGGTATAAATTATGGTATTTTTATTCATAAATTGAAAAGTTCCAATGCAAGCTGGATGGCAAAGTGCGATATATTGCCGATTCAATTCTTCCCAGTCAGTGGATATCTAACCGCATCGTCAGATATCAGCGCATTGTGTTGAATGGGTGATTTATAAAATGCAATAGCCAATAGTGTAGTATTTTTTTAAATGTTTTAATTCTCTGCGGGATCGCTTACCTTAGTGAAAATATAAACAAAACTTTTTTTCTTTTTAAATTGAAAAAGTAGGAAAATGAAGAGGGTTTAGTCAAAATGCGTGACCAGAAATATGTCCAACAAATATATTGAAAAGGACAAAAAGGACAATTTATAACAATATCTCATGAGACCTTCAATAACAATGCTTTCTTTAGTAACTTTTCCTTTCTTTTGTTTCCTTTCTTTCTATAATGTAAGCTAAGACTATATTGCATTTTATCGAATTTCTTAGTGATTGAATAAAATTCCCTCTTTTAAACCTTATATATTATTCACTTTGTTAATTTTATCCAATTTTATGGATGGAAGAGAAGAAGAAAAAAGTTATGTAAAGATAAACTTATCTAAGAAGTTAAATAAACAATATATTAAGGGAGTAAGAGAAAATGAAAATTTATACAACATTTAGTTTTCTCATAAATAGGCTTACTTCGCGACTTTCTGCATATTAATAACTCTTCCACGGTTTTCATTTTCCACAGATCTAAATACGAATTAAAATAAGGTTAAACTCGATTATCCGCACTTTCCAATTCTAATACTTTGCAACTTTGTTAAGTCTACATTGTAACTTTGTTTTCATTTACAATTATTGTCGTCTGTCGACTGTAATTATAAATGTCTTTTAACTTACAGCGAGCAAAATAATTTATAGAGATATTACTTTATGACAGTTTCGGAGTTTTCTGACGGAAACAGTTGTAAACTCCAAAAGCGACTTGTAATATACACTTAAAAGCTAATTGTTCAACATATGCAATTCTAAAACCTTTTATAATGCACTCACCAGCTACAATTTTATTATTTTTACAATTTAACTCCAATTAAACTTTTCCTCATATAATACGAGCTCTTTCTACATACCGCTTTAGTCCCATTAGCTCCTTATTATTATAGACATCGTAAACTCTCATGTGGCCGTAACAGGACTAATGGGGCATTTGAATAAAAAGTACTTCTAATACCTACTCGACCCATAAATACATTAACTTTAGCCACCTTCAAATCTTTAATCTTCATTGTTAGCCATTTTGTTTTAAGTTTCTCGGCTGCTTCTTTATGTTTAAGTAGCCGAAAGTGTATTAAGTGTAGTTTGTTTTAAAAATAGAGTCATACTTTTGTATAAATATTATTTTAGCAGTCGACCCACAAATACCCCAACTTTAGCTTCTTCAATCTTCATTGTTACCCATTTTGTTTTAAGTTTCTGGGCTGCTTCTTTATGTTTAAGTAGCCGAAAGTGTATTAAGTGTAGTTTGTTTTAAAAATAGAGTCATACTTTTGTATAAATATTATTTTAGCAGGCGACCCACAAATACCCCAACTTTAGCATCTTCAATCTTCATTGTTAGCCATTTTGTTTTAAGTTTCTAGGCGGCTTCTGTTTGTTTATGTAGCCCTGAGTGTATTAAGTGTAGTTTGTTTTAAAAATAGAGTCATACTTTTGTATAAAAATTATTTTAGCAGTCGACCCAAATAAACCCCAACTTTAGCTTCTTCAATCTTCATTGTTAGCCATTTTGTTTTAAGTTTCTGGGCTGCTTCTTTATGTTTAAATAGCCGAAAGTGTATTAAGTGTAGTTTGTTTTAAAAATAGAGTCATACTTTTGTATAAAAATTATTTTAGCGGTCGACCCAAATAAACCCCAACTTTAGCTTCTTCAATCTTCATTGTTAGCCATTTTGTTTTAAGTTTCTGTGCTGCTTCTTTATGTTTAAGTAGCCGAAAGTGTATTAAGTGTAGTTTGTTTTAAAAATAGAGTCATACTTTTGTATAAAAATTATTTTAGCAGTCTACTCAAAAGCACCCCAACTTTAGCTTCTTCAATCTTCATTGTTAGCCATTTTGTTTTAAGTTTCTGGGCTGCTTCTTTTTTTTGAAGTAGCCGAAAGTGTATTAAGTGTAGTTTGTTTTAAAAATAGAGCCATACTTTTGTATAAATATTATTTTAGCAGTCGACCCAAAAGCACCCCAACTTTAGCTTCTTCAATCTTCATTGTTAGCCATTTGTTTTAAGTTTCTGGGCTGTTTCTTTTTGTTTACGTACCCCTGAGTGTATTAAGTGTAGTTTGTTTTAAAAATAGAGTTATACTTTTGTATAATAATTATTTTAACACTTGACCCAAGAATACTTCAACTTTAGCTTCTTCAATCTTCATTGTTAGCCATTTGTTTTAAGTTTCTGGGCTGTTTCTTTTTGTTTACGTACCCCTGAGTGTATTAAGTGTAGTTTGTTTTAAAAATAGAATCATACTTGAGTATAAATTCTATTTTAACAGCCGACCCAACAATACCTCAACTTTAGCTTCTTCAATCTTCATTGTTAGCCATTTTCTTTTTTAGTGTCTGGGCTGTGTCTTTTTGTTTGAGTAACCCTAAGTGTATTAAGTGTAGTTTGTTTTAAAAATAGTCATATTTTTGTATAAAAATTATTAAGTTTCTTCAACTTAAGTTTCTTCAATCTTCATTATTAGCCAATTTTGATTTTAGTGTCTGGGCTGTTTTTAGTTTATGTAGCGCTGAATGTAATGGAGTCGAACCCAAAAGAACATCAACTTACCCTTCTTCAATCTTCATTTTTTTGTACATGTTATGAGTGTTACGGGCCATTTCTTTTTGAAAATCGGGCCCTGGGTGTATTAAGTGTAGTTTAATTTAAAAATGGGGTCGGCTATTTGTTTAAAAATTTATTTTAATTGTAGTAGTTACATAAAATTTTATAAAAGTCATTAATTTTGTTTCAGCATGCTGTCGCTTTAAAATAACATGCTTTTGCAAAGTTATTAAATTTTCTGATATCATCTAGGGATTAAGAGACAAGCCGGAATTTTATACGTTGGTTCCGGAAAACCTTGGGAGAAATGAGATTTGCCGGAGTTTGCTTCTTCTACAACCTGCATGTGCACACGTGCGCAAACGTAGTATTTGTTGTTACTGAAGCTTATATAACTCGTTCAACTTTTATTATACACGCAAATACTTCATTATTTTATGGTTTTTCAAGAAAGAATCTTCACATTCTTTTAAACATTAAATTGAGCCAACTAGATATTGAAAAGTGCAAAGCAAAGCATCCCTCTTTTAAAATTCGGTTAAAAATGTTAAGGCTTTTAATGAAGTTAATTGCAATAGATACGGACGTTTATGTACGTACGTATATGTTTAAAACAAATTTAATTAAAACCTATTATTAATTTAAATAAATAAACGTAATATTCAAATTATCCAAAAAGGACTTTTTGACTTTTAATTTGAATAGCTTCAGCGGCAATTAGTTAAATGTCATCAAACGTGAAATTTCGTAATCCGTCGGTGATGTTTTTTACCAAATTTAATTCACCATCACCGATAAAGCTTACTTTTTACCCTTTCAATAAGCAGAGCATACATACATGGACCACTGCAAAAATTCTTATGTAGTCATGGAAACACATTTACACCCACACAAAATATTTCATTTTCCAAATTTTACTTACTGAAAATACCTTCATTTCAACTTTATAATATATCAAAGTTGGATAACGCCAAAAATTTTCACTTAAGAAAGAAAATTTTTTTAATAAAACTTTATAAAACTGATTAAAAATATTTACAATCGGTTAATATTTTTTTTTGAGATTGAAAGTGTAATTTTCTTAAATTAAACAAAAAAAATCGATAGGACCAATTTATTGTTACGCCTTCGATATAAAACGCTAAAACGCTAGGAGAAAGAGGCGTAACGTTACTTTATTTTCGTATTTGTTTAAAAGGGTCAAAAACATAAAATGTCATCATTTAATAAATTTTTTTACATATTTCACGATCAAAATTTTTACGAAAAAAAACTTTTGCTTTAATTTTGAAATCGAAAAAGTCGGCAATTTTATTTTTTTTAAAACTCATTCCGTTTTCTATTTTTTCATCCTTCTGAAGTTGTAGGTGTTTATTTATTAGCTTTTTTTGCGTGTGCTTTATATATCAAGTGTTTTAGATGCTATTCCCACTCAGTAGTAGTGGAAATGAGATTTTTAAACTAAAGGGGAGCTTCAATCAATCGATACCGTTTCCTTACCTTTTCAAAAAAAATCTGAAATAATATCACCCTATCTTACAGGATCGTTGACGTTAAAAATAAGTAGAAGTCGAAATATTTGTGCTTGAGTAAAAAAAATTTTTTTATTACACGTGTTATCGTGGAGAGGGTTATTAATTTTTTTGGATTTATTATTTTGGGTATAAAAGGCTCAAAAGTGATAAATAAAATTTATTCAAAAGTCGAGTTTGTACACGAAAACAAAAGTACGGTAGGAGGCTACGCCTGTCACCGTTGCTAAGATTATATGACGTATTATATTTGCGGCGGGGTTTATGTTTAATGCATAGAGACAGGCAGACAGATAGTGAGAGAAAGTGGGGAGGGTGGAATTTAGTTTTATTAAAACAAATGTGTATCCAAAATAATTATTTATTCATGATACAACCTGTGTAATTAAGGTTGGTTAACTTAAATAAAAGGAATAAACAAAGGTTAAAATTGTAAGCGTGACAAGTTACATAAATTTTGTATCGTGACTATAAAGTATAACGATACCCTTTTTGTGTGTATCATCTGAGGTTTTGTGGAGTATAAGTAAAATTAACTTTTAATTTAATTTAATTTATAATTAAAGGAATTATTGTATGGTTGTGAAGAAAGTTGAATGGAAGAGTATATAGCGTAGTTGTGACATGTTCACCGATTGTGCATCCGGTAGCTTGTTCTAAAATATCGCGGCTTCCGGCTTGGCGTCTCCCGGCGTCGTAAACAAGCTGTCGACGGTATGGTGTCTAGGGACGACTTGATACGGGAAGGGCAAGTTAGGCCACCGTGGTCCAGTGTGGACAACCATAAATCAAAAGACCGATTTAAGATAACACAATTGCTGTTTTAGTCCCATCCATTACGGTTCCCTCGACAACCGAACTTTTAAAATAAGAATTGATAAAAAAAATTTACTCTTTTTAACGTCACATTTAGTTTATAGAGGTGAATTACTTGTAATTTAAAATAACAAAGGTTTTTAATTAAAATTTTTGTTTAAACAGAACTAAAATATTGTCACGTTTGGTTTAGTGACTTTGTACCGAGGGGGTTTGGATCATTCAAAGTTCACCGTAATTTATAATAATAAAGTTTATTAACAACTAATACTTAAAACTAAAAAACATAATTGCATATCAACTACTCTCCTCTAAGGTTACTTAACTACTATCCCCTTTCAACTCTTATCCACGACTAACTCATTATAGTTGACTTGAGTTCAACTTCCCTTATATGCTGACTTGCATTCTGATAACAATGTAAGTTATTTCTTGTTTGTTTAATTTAACTTTTATAAATTCATTTTAATTCAATTTAATATTTTCTAATTTATTTTCATTCGTGGCATAACTCCCCTTCTTAAAAAGCGGCTGACCCAAGTCGCTCTTCAAGAATACGGTCAATAAAAAAAATTTTGCGTTCAGCATACGTAGGATTCAATCTTTTAAAACTAAATAATTAAAAATTCAAATTTCACCCAATAAAACATAAAAATTTCAAACAATAAATTCTTATAAATCTAAATACAAAAAAAAATTCAATTGGTTTTACAACATTGTTTCTTAAAATACATCAATTCAACCTAAAAAATTAAAAACACAAGAATGAGTCAAGATTTTCAAAATAAGTTCAATACACGTAAGTTTTCTCACAGGGGTTCACAATTTCTTTTAATTTGTTTATTTTAAAACACATTTTTTACTTAGTCTTTTAATGTTCGAAATCACTTTTCTTTTAACATGTTTATCACTGTATTAAGTTTTCACTAATTTATTTTTCACTTGGCACGCGTTGATCTGCTAAGGTTCTTCACTTCTGGACTGGATTGTTTTATACTTGTAATATTTTTTATTTCTCGCAGACTAGGTACACACTTTTCACATTATGCTTGATTTTTCTTTACTTTGTTATCAAGCGTCTTCATTAACTTTAATTGAGCTTCTTCTATAACTGTGTCTTCTTGTAATTTGGTTTACTTTTAACTTGTTGTCGACCATTCAACCATTTTTCCATATGTTGTCCTACATTTTTATTATTTAACTTTTTTGTGGACATTATTCAAAGTTTCCTTGGAAGGCTCTTTTCCATCCATAACTATTTTCATCCAATCCTTTACTGAGTGAGGATAATTTATTCGTGCTTAGTGTTTGATTTGCTTTAGGTGATCTCTCCAATTTTCCTTAGATTTTTGTGACCCTGTTTTCATCGGTTTTAATCTTGTCTCAGACTCGTTGGCGTTTTGGCGTAAACGTTGGTGTTACATGAAATCAGAAACTACATTAATAATTTGCTTTTACAAAACTTATTTTCTAAACTTATATCTAATATTATTGATTTATGATCTACAAAAAATTTTTTTTTTTCCCCAATTTCCATTTTCTTTAGTGTTCGATGATCATTTTTGACAAAAACTTTCATTTACTCGTACATTACAAAATTTAGTTTAACTTATACATTTTGACGTTATTTCCCCTATTTTCTCTCTGGTTTGTTTATTCTCAAGTTTTTCTAAAATACCTGTTATCTTTTACACTATTTTCATTCAATCTTTCAATATTTTTTCTCTTAATACAGTTTTTATTATTGAACCTCATTGAACCTTTACATTTATTCTACATTAACTTTTTACTTTTGATTACAATTCTCTTTACTTTTATAATTATTTCCTTTCGTATTATTTTATTATTTGTCTCATTTATAACAAATTTATCTCATAAATTCTCTTATCATATTCGTATTATTGTACTCTCAATTTATTCAATTATTCTTTATTTCAATCTCACTGTTTATAATGTTTTGAGTTCTTAATGCAAACGCGGTAAGATTTTAAATTTGTCATGACTTGTACGGCGAATTTTGCATTAAGACTCGTCCCATTTTTTGAGACAGGGCCGGGCCCTTATCTTTTTATTTTCTCTTTAATATTTAATCTTCTTTCTCTTTTTATTAATACGATTCTACCTTTTTGGTACTCACCTCAATTATTTGTAATCCTTTTCAACGAAGTTTTCTATTAATTCTTTATTTACTGCAACTACTTGTAATCCTTTTGAACGTAGTATTGATCCTTTGACCATTTTTCATCTTTATCGGTTCATCCATTTCTTCAACATTGATTTCTTCATCATTTTCTATATTCGTAGGTTCATCTATTTCTTCAATTCTAATTTATTGATCATTTTCCATATTCCTCCAATTTTTCCACTTCTAGGTATTTTGATTTGAACTTCCATTTTATGTTTCACTTCCTTATTTTTCCTTGTCTTCCAGGGGTTGTGGTCTATTCATCTGAACGCCTAGTCCTTTATGTTGATTTCCATGCTAATTCCACGTTTGGATTTGACCATAATGACTTCTATTAAGAATCTGAAACATTCTTTCAAACACACAAATATTTGATCATTTTTTCATGACCATTATTATTCTCATCCTCGAACACTATTTACTTTAATATTTGTACCTTAAAAAAAATCCTATGCCTATTTTGTTTATTTGTTTTTTGAGCAACACAAAATTTTATCATTTCAATTTAAGCTTCCTATTTACATTTCTTTTATTTTTATTTTTCATATTAACTTGACTTACTGATTTCAAAACAAAATTCTAATTAACTCCAAGAGTTCCTTCTATGATTCTTTATCGACCAAGACCTAGCACAATAATTTCTTTCAAAAGTGAGACTTTTACAGACAAGAACAACAATTACTTCTATTTATTATTTCAAGCAACACAATTTTTTTCCTTATTATCATCTTGTACCTATTATTTTCATTTTGTACCTATTATTTTCATTTTGTACCTATTATTCTTCTTTATGCACCTATTATTTTCTTTTTTGTGCCTATTATTTTCATTTTGTACCTTTTATTATCATTTTGTACCTATTATTTTCATCTCAATTTTACTCATTTAACTTCGTTTATCATATTCATCTCACATGTTTCTCATGTAAGGCATTTTTTATCATCTTTGGCACAATAATAATTCATCTCATATGTTTCTCATATAAGGCATTCTTTTATCATTTTTGGTACAATCATAATTCATCTCATATGTTTCTCATATAAGGCATTCTTTTATCATTTTTTGGTACAATCATAATTCATCTCATATGTTTCTCATATAAGGCATTCTTTTATCATTTTTGGTACAATCATAATTTATTTCATATAAGACCTTTTTTATCATCTTTGGTACAATCATTATTTATTTTTAATATACTTCATACGCGTTATCTATTTACTTTTTTCTTGTACACGTATTTTTCTTCTCCTTTTGCGCGTCGCTTGAATTCGATTCCATATTTTTTATTTTTTCTCTTGTCTTTTTGTGGTTCTTTTGTCTTCTCTTATCTTTTAATGTCACTTTGGCTTTCCTTTGTAACCTTTGCCTCTCTTTTTACTTTGCTCTCTTTTCTTCTGGTTAATTTCCACTCTTGTCGTAAGGTCGTTGTTTGCCTATTTTTAAATTGTTTTTCGTTTTCTTTCTCTTTATTTGAATATTAAAATTTTCCCAACAAACTATTTTCTAGATAAACACAAAATTTATCATTTTACTCCTTGGTTGCTACTAAAAAAATTATATTTTTACTGTCTCTAGTTGCTTTTAACTTTTCCCTTTATTTTTCAAATTTTCATTTTCGTATTCCCTATTCAAATCAGTTAAACTATTACTCTAATTTTTTTTTCTTATCTATCCTATGACTATTTTCAAATAACTTTTATTTTGCATTAACTACGTAATAAGCCTACATTATGAAGTTAACTAAATCATCCTATCACTAAACCTTAAATTTATAATTATTTAAAATGATCTATGCTCTTAATCTGAAACGTCTGATTCTTCGATGGGCAAGACCCATCATGCACTGTCCCTGTCCAGAGCGAACTCCAGACCACCGTTGCTGACAGCAACTTGTCTTCCTTGATTTTTGACTTGGACTCCACTGTGTCACTGCTCCAAAATTCTCAATCATGGTTTTGATAGCCATTTTATTATAAAAATTTAATACTTACTATTTCTAACTCTTACCCAATATTGCAAAAACTACAAAAATATTCCCCAAAAAGAAAACTACATACACCTAAATTCTAATTGCTCACGTATTACGTGACAACAATAAACCTAACATCAGCATTTCTAAAATTTTGTAAAAAAAAATTTTCACAGAAAATTCTACTATCATATATTCTCCAAAAAATTCGAAAATTTATCCCGAACTTCCCTAAAATTCTTATAAAACTTTTTAATCCTAATTTGTTTGCCATTTATGTTTAACATTTTTTTTAATCCATTTCAGGACATTGCTTTTTGCCTATGTTGCTTTATCATCATTTTACTTTCCTGTATTGCGACATGTAATATAACCCTTTTATGCGTACGTGTAAATCTACATGTAATTCTTGAACATTAACCTTATTGCATCACCTTTATGTTTCTTTGTTAATTAATAAAAAGCACTTATCAGCAAAAAATAAAAAATTTTCCATGGACGCTTTCCGTTTCTACGCTTGGTCCTTGGTTCCTATTCCTAATACAAACACTTAAACTATATAAAATTACCAAAATTTGTCTTTTCTTTCATCCTGGGTCAGCTTTCAGTTTTCCTAATACCTAAATTTTTTCATTAGCTTATACTTACATATTTAAAACTCCCAAAAACATCTCTGCTACGATCAGCTTCCTGATTATTTTGATTGACTGCATCTTTTTCGTCTTTACTCAGCTAATCCTTTGTAATAATAATTCACTTAAACTCGATGCTTTTTCAATCACTATTAACTTAAAATTTAATTGTCGCACTTTCACCAATTTTCACTAATTAAAATTGAGCATTACGGTCCTAATTGACGTAGCGCCTCCACCATTATGTCACGTTTGGTTTAGTGACTTTGTACCGAGGGGGTTTGGATCATTCAAAGTTCACCGTAATTTATAATAATAAAGTTTATTAACAACTAATACTTAAAACTAAAAAACATAATTGCATATCAACTACTCTCCTCTAAGGTTACTTAACTACTATCCCCTTTCAACTCTTATCCACGACTAACTCATTATAGTTGACTTGAGTTCAACTTCCCTTATATGCTGACTTGCATTCTGATAACAATGTAAGTTATTTCTTGTTTGTTTAATTTAACTTTTATAAATTCATTTTAATTCAATTTAATATTTTCTAATTTATTTTCATTCGTGGCAATATAATTAAATTTAAATTCGTTAATTAATATGAACTCCCTATTGATTTTAGTGAATACAAATATAATAGTATTTAAATAAATATTGAATATTGGTTGTTGCTTTGCATAGGATTGAAGTATGCCTCGCAGCAACACCAGTTACAATCATGACTTGTAAACAAATGCCTTAGGAATACTATTGTGCTTCTGGCTATTTCAACCACTAAAATTGAAAATCACCAGCATTGTGTATTGTGGTCTCTTGAATTAGTTCGGTAGGATACAAGTTTGTTGATTTATTTGGTTGGAACTAACATTATGTCCCAAAAGAAATCTATTTTTTATGTACTTTTTGTTTCTCTTATTGTTTCTCTAACAAGAAAATATAAATTACATC
Source organism: Malthinus seriepunctatus (assembly GCA_963924605.1). Classification (NCBI taxonomy): domain Eukaryota; kingdom Metazoa; phylum Arthropoda; class Insecta; order Coleoptera; family Cantharidae; genus Malthinus; species Malthinus seriepunctatus. Next base: position 4,059,357 of record OZ004605.1, read on the forward strand.
GAATTCGCATTTAAATTTTTATTTCCTTTCTTAATAAACTACAATTAGCGGCCCTACAAGCTCCTAATCGCGTCTCTCTCTAAGGATGTGGATAAAATAGAAAAGGAACCGCTCGACAGTTGAAAACTCCCATAAGGTCTCAATGGAACTGCTTCGCATGTTCTTGTGCTGCGTGGTGCCCAAATCTTCTACCCTTTAAGGAACTACAGGATAATTCACGGAAACTATTGGTTAGACGCATTTAAATTTTTATTTCCTTTCTTAATAAACTACAATTAGCGGCCCTACAAGCTCCTAATCGCGTCTCTCTCTAAAGATGTGGATAAAATAGAAAAGGAACCGCTCGAAAGTTGAAAACTTCTATAAGGTCTCAATGGAACTGCTTCGCATGTTCTTGTGCTGCGTTGTGCCCAAATCTTCTACCCTTTAAGGAACTACAGGGTAATTCACGGAAACTATTGGTTATACGCATTTAAATTTTTATTTCCTTTCTTAATAAGCTACAATTAGCGGCCCTACAAGCTCCTAATTGCGCCTCTCTCTAAAGATGTGGATAAAATAGAAAAGGAACCGCTCGACAGTTGAAAACTCCCATAAGGTCTCAATGGAACTGCTTCGCATGTTCTTGTGCTGCGTGGTGCCCCAATCTTCTACCCTTTAAGGAACTACAGGGTAATTCACGGAAACTATTGGTTAGACGCATTTAAATTTTTATTTCCTTTCTTAATAAACTACAATTAGCGGCCCTACAAGCTCCTAATCGCGTCTCTCTCTAAGGATGTGGATAAAATAGAAAAGGAGCCGCTCGACAGTTGAAAACTCCTATAAGGTCTCAATAGAACTGCTTCGCATGTTCTTGTGCTGCGTGGTGCCCAAATATTCTGCCCTTTAAGGAACTACAGGGTAATTCACGGAAACTATTGGTTAGACGCATTTAAATTTTTATTTCCTTTCTTAATAAACTACAATTAGCGGCCCTACAAGCTCCTAATCGCGTCTCTCTCTAAAGATGTGGATAAAATAGAAAAGGAGCCGCTCGACAGTTGAAAACTCCTATAAGGTCTCAATAGAACTGCTTCGCATGTTCTTGTGCTGCGTGGTGCCCAAATATTCTGCCCTTTAAGGAACTACAGGGTAATTCACGGAAACTATTGGTTAGACGCATTTAAATTTTTATTTCCTTTCTTAATAAACTACAATTAGCGGCCCTACAAGCTCCTAATCGCGTCTCTCTCTAAAGATGTGGATAAAATAGAAAAGGAGCCGCTCGACAGTTGAAAACTCCTATAAGGTCTCAATAGAACTGCTTCGCATGTTCTTGTGCTGCGTGGTGCCCAAATATTCTGCCCTTTAAGGAACTACAGGGTAATTCACGGAAACTATTGGTTAGACGCATTTAAATTTTTATTTCCTTTCTTAATAAACTACAATTAGCGGCCCTACAAGCTCCTAATCGCGTCTCTCTCTAAAGATGTGGATAAAATAGAAAAGGAGCCGCTCGACAGTTGAAAACTCCTATAAGGTCTCAATAGAACTGCTTCGCATGTTCTTGTGCTGCGTTGTGCCCAAATATTCTGCCCTTTAAGGAACTACAGGGTAATTCACGGAAACTATTGGTTAGACGCATTTAAATTTTTATTTCCTTTCTTAATAAACTACAATTAGCGGCCCTACAAGCTCCTAATCGCGTCTCTCTCTAAAGATGTGGATAAAATAGAAAAGGAGCCGCTCGACAGTTGAAAACTCCTATAAGGTCTCAATAGAACTGCTTCGCATGTTCTTGTGCTGCGTGGTGCCCAAATATTCTGCCCTTTAAGGAACTACAGGGTAATTCACGGAAACTATTGGTTAGACGCATTTAAATTTTTATTTCCTTTCTTAATAAACTACAATTAGCGGCCCTACAAGCTCCTAATCGCGTCTCTCTCTAAAGATGTGGATAAAATAGAAAAGGAGCCGCTCGACAGTTGAAAACTCCTATAAGGTCTCAATAGAACTGCTTCGCATGTTCTTGTGCTGCGTGGTGCCCAAATATTCTGCCCTTTAAGGAACTACAGGGTAATTCACGGAAACTATTGGTTAGACGCATTTAAATTTTTATTTCCTTTCTTAATAAACTACAATTAGCGGCCCTACAAGCTCCTAATCGCGTCTCTCTCTAAAGATGTGGATAAAATAGAAAAGGAGCCGCTCGACAGTTGAAAACTCCTATAAGGTCTCAATAGAACTGCTTCGCATGTTCTTGTGCTGCGTGGTGCCCAAATATTCTGCCCTTTAAGGAACTACAGGGTAATTCACGGAAACTATTGGTTAGACGCATTTAAATTTTTATTTCCTTTCTTAATAAACTACAATTAGCGGCCCTACAAGCTCCTAATCGCGTCTCTCTCTAAAGATGTGGATAAAATAGAAAAGGAGCCGCTCGACAGTTGAAAACTCCTATAAGGTCTCAATAGAACTGCTTCGCATGTTCTTGTGCTGCGTTGTGCCCAAATATTCTGCCCTTTAAGGAACTACAGGGTAATTCACGGAAACTATTGGTTAGACGCATTTAAATTTTTATTTCCTTTCTTAATAAACTACAATTAGCGGCCCTATAAGCTCCTAATCGCGTCTCTCTCTAAAGATGTGGATAAAATAGAAAAGGAGCCGCTCGACAGTTGAAAACTCCTATAAGGTCTCAATAGAACTGCTTCGCATGTTCTTGTGCTGCGTGGTGCCCAAATATTCTGCCCTTTAAGGAACTACAGGGTAATTCACGGAAACTATTGGTTAGACGCATTTAAATTATTATTTCCTTTCGTAATAAACTACAATTAGCGGCCCTACAAGCTCCTAATCGCGTCTCTCTCTAAAGATGTGGATAAAATAGAAAAGGAGCCGCTCGACAGTTGAAAACTCCTATAAGGTCTCAATAGAACTGCTTCGCATGTTCTTGTCCTGCGTGGTGCCCAAATATTCTGCCCTTTAAGGAACTACAGGGTAATTCACGGAAACTATTGGTTAGACGCATTTAAATTTTTATTTCCTTTCGTAATAAACTACAATTAGCGGCCCTACAAGCTCCTAATCGCGTTTCTCTCTAAAGATGTGGATAAAATAGAAAAGGAGCCGCTCGACAGTTGAAAACTCCTATAAGGTCTCAATAGAACTGCTTCGCATGTTCTTGTCCTGCGTGGTGCCCAAATATTCTGCCCTTTAAGGAACTACAGGGTAATTCACGGAAACTATTGGTTAGACGCATTTAAATTTTTATTTCCTTTCTTAATAAACTACAATTAGCGGCCCTACAAGCTTCTAATCGCGTGTCTTTCTAAAAATGTGGATAAAACAGAAAAGGAACCGCTCGAGAGTTGAAAACTCCTATAAGGTCTCAATGGAACTGCTTCGCATGTTCTTGTGCTGCGTGGTGCCCAAATATGCTGCCCTTTAAGAACTACAGTGTGTTTCACGGAAACTATTGGTTAGACGCATTTAAATTTTTATTTCCTTTCTTAATAAGCTACAATTAACGGCCCTACAAGCTCCTAATCGCGTCTCTCTCTAAAGATGTGGATAAAATAGAAAAGGAGCCGCTCGACAGTTGAAAACTCCTATAAGGTCTCAATAGAACTGCTTCGCATGTTCTTGTCCTGCGTGGTGCCCAAATATTCTGCCCTTTAAGGAACTACAGGGTAATTCACGGAAACTATTGGTTAGACGCATTTAAATTTTTATTTCCTTTCGTAATAAACTACAATTAGCGGCCCTACAAGCTCCTAATCGCGTTTCTCTCTAAAGATGTGGATAAAATAGAAAAGGAGCCGCTCGACAGTTGAAAACTCCTATAAGGTCTCAATAGAACTGCTTCGCATGTTCTTGTCCTGCGTGGTGCCCAAATATTCTGCCCTTTAAGGAACTACAGGGTAATTCACGGAAACTATTGGTTAGACGCATTTAAATTTTTATTTCCTTTCTTAATAAACTACAATTAGCGGCCCTACAAGCTTCTAATCGCGTGTCTTTCTAAAAATGTGGATAAAACAGAAAAGGAACCGCTCGAGAGTTGAAAACTCCTATAAGGTCTCAATGGAACTGCTTCGCATGTTCTTGTGCTGCGTGGTGCCCAAATATGCTGCCCTTTAAGAACTACAGTGTGTTTCACGGAAACTATTGGTTAGACGCATTTAAATTTTTATTTCCTTTCTTAATAAGCTACAATTAACGGCCCTACAAGCTCCTAATCGCGTCTCTCTCTAAAGATGTGGATAAAATAGAAAAGGAACCGCTCGACAGTTGAAAACTCCTATAAGGTCTCAATAGAACTGCTTCGAATGTTCTTGTGCTGCGTGGTGCCCAAATTTGCTGCCCTTTAAGAACTACAGGGTGTTTCACGGAAACTATTGGTTAGACGTATTTAAATTTTTATTTCCTTTCTTAATAAACTACAATTAACGGCCCTACAAGCTTCTAATCGCGTGTCTTTCTAAAAATGTGGATAAAATAGAAAAGGAACCGCTCGAGAGTTGAAAACTCCTATAAGGTCTCAATGGAACTGCTTCGCATGTTCTTGTGCTGCGTGGTGCCCAAATATTCTGCCCTTTAAGGAACTACAGGGTAATTCACGGAAACTATTGGTTAGACGCATTTAAATTTTTGACTGACTGACTG